>JAJQKJ010002097.1:4410000-5610000 GCA_029574335.1 Rana kukunoris
CGGACCGTGTGTCCGTATTCATCCGATCCGATCCGCCGGATGGAAGAAAAATAGAGGTTTCTTCCGTCCGAAAAACCGGATACAGACGACGCGGATCATTGCGGACGTTAGCGGATGCATCATCACCCGCTAACGGACGCGATCCCATAGGGATGCATTACAAGTCCGTTTACGGACTTATAAAAACGGATGAACGGAGGCGGACGTCTGAAGGGGCCGTACAGTTTCTCTTCTTGAAGACAGAATCGGTTTAGCTACATGTCAGATTACACACCGTGCTAAGGATGTGTATGAGGACAGTATAATATACACACACTTTTTTCTCACTTTACCGTTTTTTTGGGGGGGATTTATTTTAATGTGTTGTCCGTTTTTACCATAGTATTCACATTTCATCGCTGTTTATTTACTTTTAGCGCTACACACTTTTTCTTAAGATTGTAGCAAACAAGCTTGTGCATAAATCATAACTATCAGTGATTGTTCCTCATCTACCTGATGATGGTGGGGGATGGTGTGACCTTCCTGTGTGGAATCCCGGGAATACAGAGGACGGGCACATCTCTCTGGTGGGTTCCCATTACTGGATCCATCTGTAGGAAACACACACACTGACTGAATACATTGGGGTAGATTCACATACACTTAATATTGCGCTGCGTAATTGAAATACTCTACGCTGCCGTATTTTACCAGGCTCTACGCCGAATCCTGGTAGATTTTTGCCCGTACGCTACGGCGGCGTTGTCTATTTCTCGCCGCGTAATCGAAATACGCGTTTGGGGGGCGTGAAGCATTTAAATTAAGCGCGTCCTCGTGGCGATCGAACTGCGCATGCTCCGTTCAGAAATTTCCCGCCGTGCATTGCGCGAAATCACGTTGTTACGTCATTCGTTGTTTGAGTAGCGGCGTTTACGAACATTCCTATTCCCGGACGACTTACGTTAAAAATAATAAAAGACGTCAGAAAACGTAGAAATTCGACGCGGGAACGACGGCCATACTTAACATGGGCTGTCTAATATTAGAGCAGCAAAAAGCTGGTATAGTGTTACGCAAATAAAAGATGACTAAAGGTGTCGTAAGAGATTGCGATTGAAGATCGTAATTTCGGGGATCGCCGGCAAAAGCTAATTTGCATACCCCGACGCGGAAAACGACGGGAAGTCCACCCAGTGGCCGCAATTTTATTGCAGCGTAGATCCCAAGGCGTACGAACACGTAATCCAGTCGAATTGAAGCCTGCAGCCGTCTATTCATGGTTTGAGGTTTTCGACTAGCTAACAATGCGCGTAATTTGAACCAGTTAGACAGGCGTAATGGCTCTCTGAATCTGGGCCATTGTTTCTATGTGTTTATCAGATGATGGGGGATCTAGGTGGAGCCTCTGTACTGCTCTCTCCTTTACAATAAAGTCTCCTCTTACCCGGTGATGTGAGGGGCGGCTGATTGTCCATCATGACGTCCTTGTAGAGATCCTTGTGTCCTTCTAAATACTCCCAGTCCTCCATGGATAATGTCCCAGAATTCCAGGCACTGCTCACCTCTCCTGTCAGCAGCTCCATCATCTTCTTGGTGACTTCTAGAATCTTCTGCATGTTGTGTCTCTCAGATATTAGGGAGTCACATGGAGGCACCGTGATAAACACATGGTCACCGGATTTCATAGGAGGCAAACTCTATTAAAACACCAACAATATTATCATATGACATTCCCAGAATCCTCCTCACCTCTCCGGTCAGGTCTGTGTTTTATTAATAGAGATAAAAGTGATGTCATGTGACCTCCCAAAAACCCCCCTCACCTCTCCGGTCAGGTCTGAAATGTATTAATAGAGATATAAGTGATGTCATGTGACCTCCCAGAATCCTCCTCACCTCTCCGGTCAGCAGGTAGATGATCTCCAGGGTGAGATTTAGTATCCTCTCAGTCATATGACTCCGGGCCTTCTCCATCCTCATTGGTCATGTGATCTATAAAGTTTTCCTGTAGACCAATAATTGATAACAGAGAATGATCTGGACTGCACCGTTTTTTATAATATTAGGATTGGGATATAATATGAGGGTTATGTAGAGTGTGTTTTGTTTTGAGATATTTATCTTTCACTTGGATTTTTATCTGAAGGCTCTAGAAAAGTGGAACATTCTCTTTATAGCTAAATAAATACCCCAACCCAATAAAAGTGGTATAATCTGTTAGTATAGATAGACTATAGACTGATGAGGTGAGAAGGTGATTGGTGGGAAAGGTGAAGAGAATGTTCCGGCCCCTCAAGTGGGGAAATGTTTTGCCCCTGAAGGGGTTAATCTAGGTCTCCACACTATATATGTGTGTATCATCATCTGCTGAAGATAAAAGACGTCACAGTGACTATGGAGGAAGAGGACGGACATGACGGGGTTACTGGGTGTAAATAGAAAATAAGATCTTATTACCTCCTCTGCTGCCTCTTCCAACAATGTCTCCTCTCTACTTCTTCCCGACTCACCTCTCACCCGGAACTTCTTATTTATACCTGACACCACTTCCTGTCTGGACTTGACATCACTTCCTGTCTGGGCAGCCGTGAGTTTATCACCGTGTGGAGCTCAGATTGACTTCAACCCCAAGAAATAAGATTATTGAAGATAAACGGAAGATTCTTTGAGAGTATTTGAGATATGTTTCATAATGTAGATTAGACACCCTCATTATTTATGGTGCTCCTACCATTAGGTTGATTAGGGCCGATTTAGTGTCAGTGTCATGGATCCACTGAGAATACATCGGCCACTTCACTAGGTTCCCCTTACTTAAAGGGTCACTAAAGGAATGTAGTCCTGGTTTCATATCCTCATTGTTCGTTTTTGCTGTAATCCTTCTCTGTTCTGCACACTTCCGGCTTGTCTGTTTCCCTTAAAGGGGTGTTCCAGCCAAAAATGGTGTTTATTAAAAGTCAGCAGCTACAAAAAGTGTAGCTGCTGGCTTTTAATAAACACTCACTTACCTGCTCCTGCGTTCCAGCGACGCGCCGACCGGGGCTCCGCTCCTCTGCCCCCCTCCCCGGCCGGCGTCTCCATCCTGTCTGTGGGCACCCAGCCGTGACAGCCTTCGGCTTCACGGCCGGGCACCCACTGCGCATGCGCGAGCCGTACTGCGCATGCGTGCGCGGCGCGGCTCGCCGCTGATTGGAGAGGCGATCGCATGGGACCTGTCAGTGTCCCATGTGATCGCCTACAGGGAGGGGGCTGGTGTAGGCGATTAAGCTTAATCGCCTAACCAGCCCCTCGGCGGAAGCAGGAAGTGGGACAGGAAGTCCCACTCCTACTGAAGCCCCCACTCCCCCCCCAAAAAAATTACATGCCAAATGTGGCATGTATGGGGGTGAGGAGTGGGTTAAGAAGGGGTCATATTTTTGGGTGGAACACCCCTTTAATGAAAAAAGTACTGGGAGCTTCTCTCTGTGGTCTCTAATCAAGGAGGTGTGATTACTGTGTGTCTAAAACCCCCTCAGAACCAATCAGTTTCATTTTAAAAACAAACACTGCCCTGTATTGGCTCTGTGTCTCTGTACTTCACACAAGCATGAAACTAGATGAAAAAATGAAACTAAAACTGTAGGCACATTATATGAGTGATTTTTATCTATTTTTAAAAGGAATCAGTTAACTATTATGGCCCGGATTCACAGACATCGGCGCATATTTATGCCGCCGTAGCATATCTCAGCACGGAGAGGCAAGCATGGAATTCACAAAGCAAATGCTCCCGACTCTGCGCCGGCGCAGCGTATATTTCGTAGGCGTAAGCCGGCGTAAATTGAAGTGGGCGTGATTCATGTTAATGAAGCGTGACCCCATGCAAATGATGGGCCGGGTGCCAGACAAGTAAAATGAACTGCGCATGTGTCGGGACATGGACGTATCCCCGTGCGCATGCTTACAACCACATCGGAACAACTGCCTAAGATACGCCGGATCACTGTGTACGCCGTGAACGCAACCTACGCCCAGTCAGACCCACGTCGGCCCATATTCACAGACGTCCAACGTACAATACGTAGGCTTGTGTTCCCTTGTCCATACCTTTGCATGGGTTGCGCCTAATCTATGGGGAATAACTTTACGCCGGATGTAAAACTTACGCAAACCACTTAAATCATGCACCGGGTGCAAGTACGTTCGTGAATCGGCGTATCTCCCTCATTTGCATATTTGAATAGAAAATCAATGGGAGCACCACATGCGTCCAGCGTAAATATGCGCCCACTCTACACCGGTGTAGGCAAGTTACGTGGGATGTTTTTAGGCGTATCTAAGTTTGTGGGTTTGGCGCACAGATACGGCGGTGCATATGTACTTACGCGGCGTATCTGGAGATACGTCGGTGTAAGTGCTTTGTGAATCCGGGCCTATGTCTCTATACCCTGTAAACAGTCATTTCAGCAAAAAAAAATGTTCCTAGTCCAGGGTTGGACCCCCTTTTGCCTTCATTCTTGGTGGCATAGATACAACAAGGTTTTGGAAACATTCCTAAGGCCACGTACACACGATCTAATTTGTCTGCTGAAACTGGTCCGATGGACCGTTTCAGCAGACAAATCCGATCGTGTGTATGGGCTAGCGGACATGTCTGACCGGCGGACAAATTTTAAAGCATGCTTTCAAATTTGGCGGCCGGAGACCTGTCCGTCGGATATGTCCACTGGTTAGTACACTAACCAGCGGACATATCTGCCCGCACATGCGTCGAATGGATTCGATGCATGCGTGGACGTTTTTTACTTCCTTATGCGGTGACGTGGCGGCGTCAACGTCACCGCGCTGTCTGCCGGCGGGGATTTTGATCCGATGGTGTGTACACGCCATCGGATGAAAATCCGGAGGAGACATGTCCGCTGGAAACGGTCCGTCGGACCGTTTCAGCGGACATGTCCCTCCGTGTGTACACGGCCTTAGAGATTTTGCTCCATAGTAACATGATAACATCACGCAGTTGCTGCAGATTTGGCGGCTGCACATCCATGATGCCAATACTCCGTTCTACCACATCTCAGAGGTGCTCTATTGGATGAAATGTGTGGAGGCCATTGGATTACAGTGACCTCATTGTCCAGTGGTGAGATGACTGGAGCTTGGACAGTGGTTGTGAGGGAGATCTGCAGACAGGGACTCGTCAAAATCTGGAAACTTCCCTGGCAAAGTCCCCATGCTGATGAGGAAAAGGGTCTCTTTCCCACAAACCCCAGCAGTGGTTGGGAGTCTGCAGGCAAAGGATTCATCTAATCTGGAGATCTACCTGGTAAAGCACCCTGTCCCCATGTTGAAGATAGGGACCTCTTCCCCACAAACCTGGCCAGTGGTCGGGAGGAGGTTCTGCAGTCAGGGACTCTTTAAATCTGCTGACCCCCCCTGGATAAACACCTTGTCCTTATGTTGATGACAATAAGGGTGTCTTCCCCACAACCCTGTTTGGAAGGGGGGGTGGTCTGTAGGCAAGGAACTCATCATAATCTGGAGACCGCCTTGGTAAAGCACCTCATCCCCATGTTGACGAGGATAGAAACCTCTTCCCCACAACCATGGCTAGTGGTTGGGGGGTCTGCAGGCAAGAGACAAATAACATTTGGAGGCCTCCCTGGTGAAACACCTTATTCCAATATTGATGAAGATAAGGTTGTTTTCCCCACAACCCTGGCCCGTGGTTGGGAGGGGGGGTCTGCAGGCAGGGACTCATGAAATCTGGAGACCACCCCTCAGCAAAGCACCTTGCTTCTATGTTAATGAAAATAGTGGCCTCTTTCCCACAAGCCTGGCCAGTAGTTGGCAGTGGGGGTTCTGCGGGTAGGAACTCATGAAAATCTGGAGGCCCCCATGGCAAAACACCTTGTCCTTATCTTGATGAGGATAAGGGCCTACTCCCCACAACCTTGACCAGTGGCTCGGAGGGGTGTCTTCAAGTAGGGAGTCATCTAAATCTGGAGGCTTCTCTGGCAAAGCACCTTGTCCCAATGCTGATGAGGATAAGGGTCTCTTCCCCACAACCCTAAGCAGTGGTTAGGAGTCTGCAGGCAAGGGATTCATCTAATTTGGAGACCTTCCTGGTAAAGCACCCTGTACCCATGTTGAAGATGAAGGCCTCTTCCCCACGACCCTGGCCAGTGGTTGGGAGGGGGTCCTGCAGGCATGGACTCATGAAATCTGGCAAAGCCTTGGTCACCATGTTGATTAGAAGAAGGGCCTCTTCCTTACAACCCTAGCCTGGCCCAGTTCTTCATCTTATCCTAGGGCCGGGAGCTGTCATCTGCAGCAAGCAGTTGTCAGGAGCAGACGTGCCACCTTGTTTTTTCTTTTTTCAGCGGGTTCCTTGTGATTGACCTGGATTTATATCACTGGATGGATTTACATCATGGAACATTTTTGGGGATTTTTAATGTTTGATTAAAGACGTTGTCATTGTGGCAGTGAGTTTATTTTCCTGTTGATTCATGTATAGGGCAGTACCTGAGGGCCTTCTTCTCCTAAAGGTCCCACAAACCCCCATACCACTGGGCCAGGGGTGTGTAGGGAAGAGGCCCTTGGTGCCATTTCCCCCTGTTGATGACATGTGGCCTGGTTTGGTTCAGAAGGGGATTCCTGCCTAGTCAGGCTGCATGCTCAGGTATAATAATAACAATAGGGGTCTAATATGGATTTTTCGGGGGAATATGCAATTTTTGTAATTGTTCTTTTGCCTGGTCCCCCCCCCCCTTAAAATCCACACCAGAGCTGAAGGGATCTAATGTACACACCCCCACAACCACCGGGCCAGGGTTTTGGTGAGGAGGCCCTTGTTCTAATCAACATGGGGAAAATGTGCTTTGCTAGGGGGTCCTGTCTTTCCCATGTTGAGGGCATGTGGCATGGTTTGATTCAAAAGGGTATGTATTTTTTTTTGTGCTTGGGGTCATTCCTTAAAATCTATACCAGGGCTGAAGGGTCCACAAAGCCAAAACCACAAACGTAAAAGTATAAAACTAAAACCTAAGATGGGCCTTACTTGTAGTGTTAGAAAAAGGAAAAGAGAAGAACTTTTCATCATACAAATCTGAGAACTTAGTTGGTGTTCCAGAAACACGGCTTGACTCCTCACAAGACTGGGCAGTTTGTATTCATGCCGATCCTCTTGTTTAGAGGGACACAGGACATAGAAAAGATGGAGGGAGGTTTCTCTATGTTAGATGTGATGTGAAAGTGAGGAAGAAAGATGATCTTGTGGTTGGAGGTGGTGATGGTGCGGAGGAGGAATTACGGGAGGAATGATAGACGGGCCTATGAACTGATGAACTTATCATTGGAGTCTACTACAGACGTCCTGAGATTTATGAAAAGGGGGAGGAGCCGGCTGTTCCAACAACTACAATCCGGTAAATCCAAACTACTAAGACTCAAGATTAAGACTAAAACTAAAACCTACAGGATGGGCCTTATGTGTAGTGTTAGGAAAAGGAATACAAGAAAAGAGAACATTTCATCATACAGATCTGGAGGAAAACTTTTAGCATTCAACTTACAAAGAATATCGTCAGATGAAGAATGTAAATATTTAATCTTCATTTGTTTGACCTTTAATTCTTATGAGGCAAATACATCTGAAATTGTGTATTTCCTATGTTCGGCCAGCAGGTGGCACTCGCCGAGCAAACAAAGCAGCCTGATAACGACTGCACTGACATTTTTAGTTCTGTCATATGGTCTGATCTTCCCTTCTCTTCATCCACAGACAATGCTTAGCTCCTCTGGTACCATGTTTTTCCTTTGAAGCTTCTGCTGTAGAGCAGGGGAGATCAGACTATATAGCTAGAGGGAACCAAACGGAAGTGACACCCCCTCCTTCTCTCTCCTAGAGGAACCCAACCAGCAGTGACACCCCCTCCTTCTCTCTCCTAGAGGAACCCAACCAGCAGTGACACCCCCTTCTTCTCTCTCGAGGGACCCAACCAGCAGTGACACCCCCTCCTTCTCTCTCGAGGGGCCCAACCAGCAGTGACACCCCCTCCTTCTCTCTCCTAGAGGGACCCAACCAGCAGTGACAACCCCTCTTTCTCTCTCCTAGAGGGACTCAACCAGCAGTGACACCCCCTCCTTCTCTCTCCTAGAGAAACCCAACCAGCAGTGACACCCCCTCCTTCTCTCTCCTAGAGGGACCCGACCAGCAGTGACACCCCCTCCTTCTCTCTCCTAGAAGAGGAAGCCAGACAGAACTTTGAAGTCTTTAGTGATCTTCGATTTTCTTATAAAGTGTTTCTTCCATGATAAAGATCAGAGGAGCGCTCAGCCACATGTATTCTGAGGTGTATATCAAGGTGAGCTTCTTCCCGGTGTGAGATCTCTGATGTACTGCAAAATATAGAAGACATTTCCCAGGATGTTAATACACCTCAAGGGTTTTGTGGGTTCTCTGATGGTTGGTAAAACAAGACTTCTGTGAAAAACCTTTCCTGCGCTCAGATTAGGAATACGGCTTCTCCCCCCCCCCATGTGAGATCTTTGATGTGTTACAAGGTCCGATTTCCTTGGAATCCATTTCCCGTATTTGGTGCAGAAATATAAAACTTCTCGCCTGTGTCCCATCTCTAAAATCTGGAAAGACTCGTCTTCTATAAAAGAAAATTCTAGCACTCACCGCCAAAATATGAGCTTTACCTGATTGTTCTGAAAAACATTTCTCTCACTTCACTTCACTTCTCGGGACAAGAATACGGCTTCTCCGCCGTGTGAGATTTTAGATGTTTAAAAAGGATAAATTTCAGCTTATAACACTTCCCGCACTCGGGGCAGGAAAATGGGCTCTCCCCCGTGTGAAATCTTTGATGACTAACAAGGATGGATTTCTCTGAAAAACATTTCCCACACTTGGGGCAGGAATACGGCTTCTCACCTGTGTGAGTTCTTTGATGTCTGGAAAGCGTGTACTTACTTGAAAAAGATTTCTCGCACTCTGAACAGGGATACTGCTTCTTCCCTGTTTGAGATTTGGAATAGTTCATAAACTCTGATATGTAAGCAGAAGATTGCCCAACGTTAGAATAAGAATGGAAGTCTCCAACTTTGTGAGATCTCTGATGTACAGAAAGATCTAATTTGGAGCTAAAGTTTTCTCCACATTCAGGACATGGAAATGTATTCTCTGCCTGAATCCCGGCACCATCCCCCACAGTACGAGGTTGCTCAGAGTCAGAGGGATTCCATGGTCTATCCACACTGCGAAGTCCTCCATCCAAAGTGGAGCTCATTGTCTTTTCTCCTCCACAATCTCCTGTGATGTCCTCATCTTCCATTCTACAACCTGGAGATAAAGTGAGATGATCGTTTGAGGGTTTCTCCATGGCATGTCCTGGAAAAATAGAAAAACATCATCAATAGATCTGAGAGGGTTAGTTCACTTCCATCAAGATTCCATCTGAATCAGGTAGATATGAGATGTTCTCTGTGGAGGTCCCAACCAGCTGGGACTCTTCCCCCCATCAAAGAACCTTTGGTCCTCCTCCCAGATCACTTCTACATTTACACAGCCTTGTCAGAAGAGCAGGAACCAATGGAGACTGGGAGGGGCGTGCTCTTTACACAACCACAAGCCTAGGCCAATCAGTGAGCAGTAACAGAGTAGAGATAAGAGAAGAATATATTATGGGTCACCTGTGCTGATCTCTGTAGGAGTGTCCTCCTCTATGAATAACACCCGGGGATCAGGGTTTGGGTCCTTTTTCAAAGGAGTACCACTTGAGGTTGCACCCGTCTGCACGTTTTTGTGAACACTCTTTATGTGTGTGCACATTTTTTCTGGACCAGGTGGAGTTTTTTGTATGTGTTCACACGCCATAGGCTTTTCAAAAAAATATATTTTTGGGAAAAGGTGAACTTAGTCTTTAAAGAGGAACCCTGTCCCTTTTTTACCCACTCTCCTCTTGCCTTTATAGCCGGGTATATACCCACACATCTTGAGATCCAGCGCAGTTCTCTAGGGATCCACCACTTTGCTGTAGCACACCCAGTCCCTAGCTGCCATCTTCTTCTGATTCCACCAGGGGGGCACCCACTGTCTCTTCTGGGTCATGCTCCCTGATTATGGACATGCACTGTGTCATCAAGGGGACCCCTCCAAAAACCATGAACAAATGGCCAGCCTACGTAATGGCATGACGTATGCACTCTAGAATATCCTGGGGCAACCTGAGACCTGTGAATAAGGATGCATGAAGCATTGGCCTAGGCCAGAAATAAGTAAGTGCAGGGAGGGTCCTCCCAGAAAAAAGCTATTTTCCCACATAGAACATTTCCCACATAGAACATTTCTGGTAAAAAGAAAAGGCTTGGGTGGCCACCAAAGATAACCAATAACTAACAGCAAATTTGACCAAAATTTTAATGCTGTTGGAAATTGGACTCAAATTTTAACACAATCTAAAAAGTTTGATCGTCAATGGTCCCCGGAATAGGATGTTTGAAAGTAGATTGAAGTTGTCTGCTTTACTGAGCAAAAAGTTTTGTCATTTTACCAAATGAAACATGTTTTGTGGCTCAGCCTAGTACATTCTCAGTTCAGGGTAAACACCCCAGGTTCCTGTGATCCTCCTGGAACTGATGATGTCATTGCTCCAAGGAAAACAGGTTTGTGTTCACCCTGAACGGAGGATGTGGCAATGAAACAGGGGGGTGGAAGTACACTCCGGGAAGCCAACCAGTCTATTAGAAAGGCTTCACATTTTTCTCTTCCAAAGACACGCCCCACTAACGCATTTCACCCAAGATAGGCTTAATCATAGAGGGCGTCCACAACTAAGACCATCACCCTAAGCCTAACAACATTCAAACCCCATCGGGTATTAGCCGTAAAAGTGCTAGCACAAAAAAAAAAATTTCGTGGCTCAACATGCCACTGCCTTACGGAGACCCGATCAACCCAAAGAGCTTCACCAAAAAAACTTGGTGATTAAGACCCAGCCAGGTGCTAGCTATCCAAGGAACGCCCCCGCCCCTCAACTCGTTTTACCCAAGATGGGCTTAGTCGTAGAGGACATTAACTACTAAGCTCAGCAGCCTAAGCCCAATGGGATTCAGATCCTGTCGGGTGCTAGCTCCCAAGGGCCCTTCTCGCCCAGTATCTTGACTGTGACAAAGGGGAAGCCACCCAATTCCAAGGCTATCAAAATGGCTTCAGTTTTTTCCTCTTTCCAAGACACACCCCACCGACATGTTTCACCAGCTGATGGTCTTAGTCGTAGAAGTCCTGTACAGCTAAGTCCATCTCGGATGAAATGCGTAGAAGTGGTCTGCATTGGGAGGAGGAAAAGCTGAAACTTTTTTGATAGACTTAGAAATTGGTGGCTTTCCGGTGTGCACTTCCATCCCCTTTTTCACAGTCAGTTATCGGGTGAGGTGGGCCCTTGGGTGGCTAGCACCCAGCCAAGTCTGAATCACCAGCTTATTATGGTGGCGCTTCAAGCCTTGCTTTGGTCACTGAAACCTGATCACTCTGAACTGAGGAAGTGGCAATGAAACAGGGGATGGAAGGGCACACCGGGAAGCCACCCAATTCAAAGTCTATCAGAAAGGCTTCAGCTTTTCCTCAGCCCAAGGCACTTCTCTACATTTCATTTCACCACCTGACAGGCTTAGTCGTAGGGGTCCTCCAGGACATCTGGGAGAAAGCCCATCTTGGGTGAAACACATTGAAGGGGCATGGCTTGGGAGAAGGAAAAGCTGAAGCCTTTCTGATAGACTTCGAACTGAGTGGCTTCCCAGTATGCCCTTCCATCCCCCTTTTCACAGCTGGTTATATAGTGAGACAGGCCCTTGGGAGGCTAGCACCTGGCATTGTCTGAATGCCATTGTGCTTAGCTTGATGGGCTTAGTTGTATATGTCCTCTACAACTAAGTCCATCTCGGGTGAAACGTGTTTGTGGGGCGTGATTTGGGTGGAGGAAAAGCTGAAGCCTTCCCGATAGACTTAGAATTGGGTTGCTTCCCGGTGTGCCCTTCCACCCCCTTTTTTACAGCTGGTTATCAGACGAGACTGGGGTTAGGCTGATGGGCTTCGTTGTAGATGTCCTCTATAACTAAGCCCATCTCGGGTGAAACACATTTGTGGAGCGTGTCGTGGGAGGAGGAAAAGCTGAAGCTTTTCTGGATGACTTATGCCGCGTACACACGATCACTTTTTGTGATGACAAAAAATTACATTTTTAAAAATGTAATTTAAAATGATGTGTGGGCTTTACATCATTTTTTGTCTTGTGAAAAACGACAAAAAAAAAATTCGAACATGCTTCAATTTTTTATGTCATTTTTTAAAATTTGTCATTTTTTGTGTCATAAAAAATGATCGTGTGTGGGCAAAAACAACGTTTTAAACCCGCACATGCCCAGAAGCAAGTTAGGAGACGGGAGGTAAAACTACCATTCATAATGGAGATCGCACATTCATCACGCTGTAACAGACAAAAGTGCATGAATCGTCTTTTACTAACAAGTAACCAGCTAAAAGCAGCCTCAAGGTGAATAGAACTTCCCCTTTAGACTGCCGTCGCTTTGTTCATCATTTTTCAAAAACGATGGTGTGTGGGCAACATCATTTTTAATGATGTAGTTGGAAAAAAAACAAATTTTTTTTTTCAAGACAAAAAGTGATCGTGTGTACGGGGCATTAGAATTGGGTTGCTTCCTGGTGTGCTCTACCATTCTCTTTTTCACAGTTGGTTATCGGACGAGACGGGCCCTTGATGACTCTAGCACCCAGTGGGGTCTTAATGCTGCTGGGCTTAGGCTGATGAGCTTAGTTGTACATGTCCTCTACAACTAAGCCCATCCCGGGTGAAACGTGTTTGTGGGGCATGCCTTGGGAGGAGGAAAAGCTGAAGCCTTTCTGATAGACTTATGCCGCGTACACACGGTCGTTTTTTGCGATGAAAAAAAACGACGTTTTTTGTGAATTAAAAAAACGAAGTTTTTGAAACGTCACTTTCAAAGACGATGTTGCATACACACCATCGTTTTTTTCACAAAAAGCGAGGTTACGTTCACCACACTTTTCCATTGAAGCTCGCTTCATAACTAGCTTCTGGGCATGCGCGGGTTGAAAAACGTCGTTTTAAACGACGTTTTTGCTACACACGGTGACTTTTTGTGAAACAAAAAACGACGTTTTGAAAAACGACACAAAAAATTCAAGCATGTTGGAATTTTTTTTTGGTCGTTTTTTTTAAGACAAAAAACGACGTTTTGCCCACACACCATCAATTTAAATGACGTTTTAAAAAACGTCGTTTTTTTTCATCGCAAAAAACGACCGTGTGTACGCGGCATTAGAATTGGGTTGCTTTCTGGTGTGCTCCACCATTCTCTTTTTCACAGTTGGTTATTGGATGAGACGGGCCCTTGGAAGGCTAGCATCCCATGGGGTCTGAATTTTATTGGGCTTCATTGAAGATGTCCTCTACAACTAAGCCCATCTCAGGTGAAACGTGTTGGAGGGGAAATGCTTTGGAAGGAGGAAAAGCTGACAACTTTCTGATAAAGGTAGAACTGGGAAAATTCCCGGTGTGCACTTCCATCTTCTTTTTCATATTCCGTTATCGGGCGAGATGGGCCCTGTGGTGGCTAACACCCAGCAGGGTCTGAATTACTAGGTTATTGTTGCAGCGTTTTTGCGTTGATTGGGTCTCGGTGCGGAAGTGGCAAGCCACAAAATGCATTTTCAAATGAAGAAACTTTTTGATCAGTAGAGTTGACCACTTCCGCCCACTTTAAGGGCCTGTTCACAATCCCAGGCGCCTTTGCCAATCAAACTAACTACCAACGTTTTTTTTTTTTTTTTGCCACACAATCAACTCCTTGCACCCACCTGAGAATCCCAGAGAAAACCCAGGATGGGAGAATCCAAGACGTAGAGAACAACTGCCTCTTCCCTGCCTGGAGATGGGCTTCCTCCACCCGTGCATTGGAAGGTTGGGCGTTTTCCCATTTTTTTGGGTGACCGTAGCCTCAACAACTGTAAGCTTTTCAATAACAATGTTTTTGTTTATTATGGTTTTTTTTTTTACCACTCAGGAAGCTATTTACTATAAGGGCTCTCCCATCTCGCTCCCCTTTCTTTTCCAGGTGGACACCCTAGATCACTAGCCAGCACCTTTATGACCACGTGGGCCTCGCTCAACACCCACACCACAACCTCTAATGCTGCGTACACCCGATCGGAATTTCCGACAACAAATGTTCAATGTGAGCTTTTGGTCAGATATTCCGACCGTGTGTATGCTCCATCGGACATTTGCTGTCAGAATTTCCGACAACATACGATTAAGAGCAGGTTCTCAATTTTTCCGACTACAAAAGTTGTGGTCGGAAATTCCGATCGGGTGTATCCAAAAAATCCTACGCATGCTCGGAATCAATTCGACGCATACTTGGAATCATTGTACTTAATTTTTCTCGGCTCGTCGTAGTGTTGTACGTCACCGCGTTCTTGACGTTCAGAATTTCCGAGCAACATCTGTGTGACCCTGTGTATGCAAGACAAGTTTGAGCCAACATCCGTCGTAAAAATGATCAACGGTTTTGTTGACGGAATGTCTGATTGTGTGTACGCGGTATAAGAGACCGCTAAGGTGATTGTAATAATGTTTTATATCGTGTTGTGTGTGTCTTAAAATGTTTTCTGTTCTTCTTTTTGTTGCCTGAAGATGTGGATTCATATCCCAGATATGGATCCTCGGCAAAGACGTGTGCAGGATGTGCCTGGGAACACACTAATCACCGCATGCGCATTAGCATTATTGCTCTGTGTGACGGCAGGAACATGGAAAAGATTTTCCTCTTACCGGCTCTGTCATAAGAGAAAAGTTTACACACTTCTCTTTCACTGTGCCGGCAGGGAGATCGATGTCCTAGGTCATATATTTGTAGATACACACACTTGTGTTTGAGCTTTAGGGTGCACACCCAAATGCAATAGGCTGCGCACACTTATGATCCTCAGTTTGAACCCCCATCTCCACTCTGACTTCCGTGTCCACAAGTAGGACAGACTGACACTTTGCGTAGCCATCTTTTTCTATAAGGACGAATCTGAGATTCGAGGTCGTCTTGGTTGTAATCTTCAAAGAAAATTGTAGGAAGGGCCAATTTTTGTAAAAGTTTTTTTCCTCACTTTGGTGATGTAGTAACTGTCGGGGGGGAAGTGTTTGCAGCACATGCGGAACGTTTCAGTATTCAGCCTGACCGTCGGCTCTAAGAAATGGTACCGGGTGAAGCATACAGATACTTGTCACAGTGACTATGGCGGAAGAGGATGGACGTGACGGGGTTACTGGGTGTAAATATAAAATAAGATCTTATTACCTCATCTGCTGCCAGTTCCAGCAATGTCTACCCTCTACTTCCTCCCGACCAGACATCACTTCCTGTCTTCCATAGAGCCTTACTCTCTGGGTAGGAGATAGATCCCCCACTTTGTGGAACTCAGAGGAACTGCAGCCCAGAAAACCGACTCTCAGGCGGCGTACACACGACCGAGGTTCTCGCTAGAAACCAGCGAGAACCTCGCTGGAAGCTGCATTCCAGCGAGAACCTCGGCCGTGTGTACGCTCTCGGCGAGCATCCCGTTGGGAATGCCGTCGAGCAGAAATAGAGAGCATGTTCTCTATTTGCTCGACGGCCCGCCTGGATGAATGGCTGGTTGCCATTCCCGACGGGCGGGTCGCCGAATCTGACGGCCGGCAGAGAACCTCGACGGGCGGAACGATGTGTTCTGCCCATCGAGGTTCTCTGCCGTGTGTACGCGGCTATAGTGTGAATACGGCCTTGTGGTATGGTTTCCGTTTACGAAGCAGTGAAGAACGGTGATCCCAGGGATCACCACTGATCACAGCCCATAAACAGTTTATGAAACAGAGATAATCGGGGGAGAAGTATTTCAATTTGTTCTCCCGCCAATTATCTCTACACACAGTGAAGTCTCTCACACAGAAACGGACAGTTTATGAAGCTGTGATCTGAGAGCTTCACTGGTGATCTGTGTCAGAATTCACACTCCCCGATTCGCCATCTCAGAGCCGGTGAAGCGAGGAGTGAAGAGAGAATCCCGGGGGTTCTGAGGAGGAAGAGGAAGATTTTTAACTTCCTTCTACCTCGTTCAGACCCCCCAACACTGTAACCATGCCCCCCTGTAATATTTATGTGTATACATATATATACATACATATTTATAATGTGTACATGTTCATATATATAATGTGTGTGTATATACAGTGTATGTGTGTATACATATATATATTATGCAGGGGGACTCGTTATTTTAATTACATTAAAGGGGTGTTCCAGCCCAAAATTGTGTTTATTAAAAGTCAGCAGCTACAAAAAGTGTAGCTGCTGGCTTTTAATAAACACTCACTTACCTCCTGCGTTCCAGCGACGCGCCGACTGGGGCTCCGCTCCTCTCCCCCCCTCCCCAGCCGGCGTCTCCATTCCTACTGTGGGCACCCAGCCGTGACAGCCTTCGGCTTCACGGCCGGGCACCCACTGCGCATGCGCGAGCCGCACTGCGCATGCGCGCGCGGCACGGCTCGCCGCTGATTGGAGAGGCGATCACATGGGACCTGTCATGTGTCCCATGTGATCGCCTACAGGGAGGGGCTGGTGTAGGCGATTAAGGCTTAATCGCCTAACCAGCCCCTCGGCGGAAGCAGGAAGTGGGACAGGAAGTCCCACTCCTACTGAAGCCCCCACCCCCCCCCCCCACCCCCCAAAAAAAATTACATGCCAAATGTGGCATGTAAGGGGGAGGGGAGTGGATTAAAAAAAAGTTATTTTTTAGGTGGAACTCCTCTTTAACCACGTGTACTGAGCGGTGATAATTTATCACTGCTTAATAAACTGACATCTCCGTATTTCTGCTACTGTGATCTCGTAAAGTCTCACGAGATTCCAGTATTGGGGGGCGTTCTCCACTGTTTGAAGCGTTGGAAGATCACTTCACCCCTCCGAGGGTGAAACGATCTTCTCCGCTTCATAAACCGGCACACAGAGGAGAAAAATCTTCACTGTGATAGCCGGAGAACAAAGCAGTGAATAGATTTCACTGCTTCATTAACGGACACCTATGTATGTACTGTATTGTATATCCTTATTAGGGATGAGTTGAACTGCCCTGGGTTTGGTTCAAGCAGGGTTTGGATGTCAACCCCACATTGAAATCCATGGGGGGTAGGGTGACCACATTTCCAAACTGCCATTCAGGGAAATAACATAATTCTTCATTGGTTGGGGGTTTCACATCTTCAGCTATGAGGGGTTTATCGTGGGAACTGTAGTCCTTCCCTTTTGGGGGTCACATCCCCCAAAAGTGAAGGACTTCAAGTCCCAGCATGAACTCCTAATATCTAAAGATGTGACCCCCCCAAATTTGAAGGACTACAACAACCAGCATGAACCCCTGAGATCCAAGGGTGTGATTCCATAAATTTCACAGATCTATGCTGTGACCTGTAGTTCGTCACTATTTGGGGGGTGGGGGGGGTAGGGTGACCACATTTCCAAACTACCATTCAGGGACACCCCCCATTCCCAAAAATCAGCTTGTGCTGTAACGAATCACAGCACAGTGATTGGACACAAGAGGCAGGATTTATGATTTCTCCAATCACAAGCAGGGGGCGGGGACTGTGCTCCTCCAGGCATTCCCGGCCAGGACAAGTACTGTCAGTGAGTAAATCGGTGATGTGGCGGCCCTTTTTTGGGGGCATCAGATTGGCCCGGGGAGGGGGGGGGGGTGGCTGTGTCAGTTTCATTCCGGGACACTGTATTGTCCTGGAATGAAGGTGCCTGGGACAGACCTGCAAAATAGGGGACTGTTCCGGGCAATCCGAGACATGTGGTTACCCTAATGGGAGGCCAATCTGTCAAATTAGAAATGGAAAACATGGGCGCGGGCACTGCCCTGGAGAACACGAACCAATGCAAAAATGTATTCTGAAAAAAAGCTCCATGCAGCTGGGATGAGTGTTTTTTTTTTTTATTTATTTTTTTGGTCAGCACTGAGAAGGAAAAATGTTTTAGTATTGTGGGGTCTTCTGTGTAGTTTGGAGGACATTTGAAGGGGTCTGCGTGTTGTAAAACGTCATTTGCTGGCACTTTTTTATTTTTTGTTTAATTTTTCTAATTAAAATGTAATTTTTGTGGTAACACCTCCTACAGAAAGTTTAAAAAAAACAATAGAGTCCCCCCCCCCAAAATGCATGCCAGAGTCTGATGCAGACTCTAAGGGGGTGCTGCGGGAGCTGCTTGGATATTGTTTTTTTCTGGGCAGGGCGCCCGTTATTTTCAATGACCAGTCCAGGGGATTTGTTTTTTATGTTTTATTTAGAGAACTTGGTTTTGAAAAGGAATTTAGTAGGAATTTAGTAGGCTACAGTGGAACCTTGGATTACGAGCATTCCAGGAGAATGCTCGTAATCCAAAGTACTCGCATATCAAAGCAAGTTTCCCCATTGAAGTCAATGGGAACAAAAATAATTAGTTCCGAATTGACTTCAATGGCATGCAATACCGCATGCAGCCAGAGGCAGGGGGTGCCGGAGAGCCTTGGAAACGGGCAAAAAGACCCCAAGGACAGTTCAGCTGACCTCAGCAAACCTCGGTAAGGTTAGATGTCCAGTGCATCCCCTCCTCTTACATTAGATGTTAAGAGCCACCCCACCATCAGAACTTGAGTCTCCCACCCTCCCTTACATTACAGTGCACCCCCTTTCCTTAAGCTGCTGCTGGGAAGAAGCTGAATGCATTGCTTTAAAACAGAAAGTAAGGGTCTTGAGGAGGACCAGAGGAGGGTAAGGGCCACATGAAATGGCTTGGAGGGCCGGATTCGGCCCGCGGGCCTTGTGTTTGACACCCTCTGAGGCCGCGTACACACGATGAGACATGTCTGCTCAAACATGTCCGACGGACCGTTTGCAGCTGACATGTCTCATCGGATTTTGGTCCGATGGCGTGTACACACCATCGGACCAAAATCCCCTCGATCTGAGGACGCGGTGACGTGGCGGTGACGTTGACGCCGCCACGTCACCAAACCCGGAAGTAAAATGCTTCTGCGCATGCGTCTAATCCATTCGACGCATGCGCGGACAGTTCTGCCCGCTGGTTAGTGTACTAACCAGCGGACGGATCCGAAGGACAGGTTTGTAGCAGACAAATTTCAAAGCATGCGTTGAAATTTGTCCGATGGACAAACCTGTCCGCTAGCCCATACACACGATCGGATTTGTCTGCTGAAACGGCCCGTCGGGCCAGTTTCAGCAGATAAATTTGATCGTGTGTACGCGGCCTCACATACAACTAAAGGCCATGATTATACTGGATGCTTGTTGGGGCTGCAGTTCCTCTAAGCTCCACAAGGTGGTAATCTCACTTATATGAAGATAGTAAGTCTCTATGATTCCAGCAACCAGGAAGTGATGTCACATATAAATAAGAAGTTAGGGGTGAGAGGTGAGTCGAGAGGAGACATTGCTAAAACTGGCATCGGAGGAGGTAATAAGATCTTATTTTCTATTTACACCCAGTAACCCCGTCATGTCCGTCCTCTTCCTCCATAGTCACTGTGATGTCTTTCATCTCCAGCAGATGATGATACACACATATATAGTATGGAAACCTAGATTAACCCCTTCAGGGTCAGAACATTCCCCCACTTATAGGGCCGAAACATTCTGTTCATTTTGTAGATAAATTCCATTTTGTAGATAAATTCCACTACACAGGCAGATTAGCCCCTTATAGGATCGGAACGTTCCCCCAGTTACAGGGCCAGAGCATTGTCTTCATTTTAGGGATGTGTCACCTTTGCCACCAATCACCATTTTTACCTCATCAGTCTATTCCAGAGGTCTCCAAGCTTTCTAAATAAAGGACCAGTTTGCTGTCCTTCAGATTTTGAGGGGGTCAGAGGGAGTAAACAATGCCCTATCTTTGGGACAGAAATAATTGGTATCAGTGGAAGGAATGGAGCCCAATAATTGGTGGCAGTGGGAAGAATAGTGCCCCATCGTTGGTGTAAGTGGGAGGAATATTGCCTTAACGGCCGAATCTGGACCCCGGGGCTGCAGTTTGGAGACCACTGGTCTTTACTAACGGATTACATGAAGTTTAGATGGTGTGGGGTTATTTAGGCATAAAGGGAATCTTATTTAGGTTTTCTTGCCTACAGATCGAAGACTAATGAAAGATAAACATCTCAAAACACAACAGTCATAACCCTCATATTATCCCCCACCCTAATATTGTACAACCAGTACAGTCCAGATCATTCTCTGTTATCAATTATTAGTCTACAGGAAACCTGTATAGATCACATGACCAATGAAGATGGAGACGGACCGGAGTCGCATGACTGAGAAGATACTAAACTTCACCCTGGAGATCATCTACCTGCTGACCGGAGAGGTGAGGGGGATTCTGGGAGGTCACATGACATCACTCTTATCTCTATTAATAAAACACAGACCTGACCGGAGAGGTGAGGAGGATTCTGGGAGGTCACATGACATCAGTCTTATCTCCATTAATAAAACACAGACCTGACCGGAGAGGTGGGGAGGATTCTGGGAGGTCACATGACATCACTCTTATCTCTATTAATAAAACACAGACCTGACCGGAGAGGTGAGGAGGATTCTGGGATTCTAACATGATATTCCTATTGGTTCTCCAATACAGAGAATTCCTCTTGTGAAGTCAGGTGATCATATGACCATCACAGTGCCTCCATGGGACTCCCTAAAACCCGAGAGACACAACATGAAGAAGATTCTAGAAGTCACCAAGAAGATGATGGAGCTGCTGACAGGAGAGGTGAGGAGGATTCTGGGACATTATCCAGTAACAGACAAGGGGTGTGTCTGGATGGTGACTGTATCATTGTGTGTGTCAGGTTCCTATAAGGTGTCAGGATGTCACTGTCTATTTCTCCATGGAGGAGTGGGAGTATTTAGAAGGACACAAGGATCTCTACAAGGACGTCATGATGGAGAATCAGCCGCCCCTCACATCACCGGGTAAGAGGAGACTTTATTGTAAAGGAGAGAGCAGTACGGAGGCTCCACCTAGATCCCCCATCATCTGATAAACACATAGAAACAATCAGCTAGATTCACGTACCTCGGCGCATCTTTCTTCCAGCGTAGCGTATCTTCTTTTTTTCGCTACGCCGGCGCAAAGTTGAGAGGCAAGCATGGTATTCACATAGCAAATGCTCTCAACTTTGCGCCAGCGTAGCGTATAGTTGTCGGCGTAAGCCGACGTAAGCCCAAGTAGGTGGAAGTGGGCGTGTAACATTTAAATGAAGTTTAAATGACCCCATGCAAATGATGGGCTGAGCTTCAAAAAACGAACTGCGCATGCGTCGTATCTTGGACGCATCCCAGTGCGCATGCTCACAGTCACGTCGAGATAACTGGCTAAGATACGTCAAAACACTGCCTACGACGTGAACGTAACCTACGCCCAGCCCTATTCACTTAGTACTACGTAAACGACGTAAAATACGACGGCTGTTCCCTGGTCCATACCTTTGCATGGGTTGCGCCTCCTATATGAGGAATAACTTTACGCCGGACGTAACCCTTACACAAATCGCTTAAAACATGCGCCGGGCGCAAGTACGTTTGTGAATCGGCGTATCTCCCTCATTTGCATATTTAACATGGGTACGCCGAATGCGTCCAGCGTAACTATGCGGCCACGATACGCCGGCGTAGGCAAGTTACACCGGGCGGCTGAAGCCTATTTTTCCGACGTATCTAGCTTGGGGAATCGGCACAGAGATACGACGGCGCACATTTGTACTTACAACGACGTATCTCGAGATACGTTGGCGTAAGTCCTCTTGAATCCGGGACAATGTATTCAGTCAGTGTGTGTGTTTCCTACAGATGGATCCAGTAATGGGAACCCACCAGAGAGATATCCCCGTCCTCTGTATTCCCGGGATTATTCCACACAGGAAGGTCACACCATCCCCCACCATCATCAGGTAGGTGATGAACAATCACTGATAGCTGAGATTTATACAGAAACGTTTCAATGTTACAATGAATGTTTTATTATTTATTTAGAGTGGAAACCTCTGGGATTATAATATTGTTGTGAAAGAAGAGTATAAAGAGGAGGATAATGAATATGGTGTGATGGAGTTTTCTGAAGAATACAAGGACATTATGATGGAGCCACCTAATACCAGAAACACACCAGAGAGATGTCCCCGTCCTCTGTATTCCCGGGATTCCACACAGGAAGGTCACACCATCCCCCACCATCATCAGGTAGGTGGAGTTGAGGGTCGGGAACATAAAGTGATTGAACACTCTGACATGTGGAGACGATGTGTGGACTCTACAAGATGATATTTTCTATGTGATCTCACATCATAAATACTTCTATGTTACAGATGTTATTTTCTGCCATTCTGTTGGTTTAGGGTGAAGATCTGATGATCATGAAAACTGAGTGTGACGTAGAAGAGACGTATGTGAGGGATGATCAGCAATATACGGAGGAGGCTGGAATGACGAGGACATTCATAGAGGAGGACACTCCTACAGAGATCAGCACAGGTGACCCATAATGTATTCTTCTCTTATCTCCGCTCTGTTACTGCTCACTGATTGGTCCAGAGAACATCTCCTCACTCATATCTACCTGATCCAGATGGGATCTTGATGGAAGTGAACTAACCCTCTCATATCTATTGATGATGTGTTTCTATTTTTCCAGGACACGCCATGGAGAAACCCTCAAAGGATCGTCTCACTTTATCTCCAGGTTGTAAAATGGAAGATGAGGACATCACAGGAGATTGTGGAGGAGAAAAGACAATGAGCTCCACTATGGATGGAGGACTTCACAGTGTGGATAGACCATGGAATCCCTCTGACTCTGAAGAACCTCGTACTGTGAGGGGTGGTGCCGGATTTCAGGGGGAGGAGACATTTCCCTGTCCTGAACGTGGGGAAAGTTTAAGCTCTGAATTAAGTCCGACTGTACATCAGAAAACTCACACGAGTGAGAAGTCGTATTCCTGTTCTGAGTGCGGAAAAAGTTTTCCACAAAAGTCCAATCTTTCTGTACATCAGAGATCGCACACGGGTGAGAAGCCGTATTCCTGTGCTGAGTGTGGAAAACGTTTTTCACAAAAGTCTAATCTTAATACACATCAAAAATCTCACAGTGGGGAGAGCCCGTATTCCTGTGCTGAGTGCGGGAAATGTTTTTCGCAAAAGTCCCATCTTTATGTACATAAGAAATCTCACACTGGCGAGAAGCTCCACTCCTGTTCCGAGTGCGGGAAATCTTTTCCTTATAAATCGGACCTTGTCATACATTATAGATCCCACACAGGGGAAAGGCCATATTCCTGTCTTAAGTGTGGGAAAAGTTTTTCACAGAAGTACCTTCTTTCCAAACATCAGATATGCCACAGCGGCGAGAAGCCGTTTTCCTGCCCAGAGTGTGGGAAATGTTATCCACGGAAATCAGAACTTGTCATACATCAAAGAACTCACACGGGAGAGAAGCCGTATTCCTGTGAGGAGTGCGGGAAATGTTTTTCACAGAAGTCCCACCTTATTGTTCACCAGATATGCCACACGGGGGAGAAGCCGTATTCTTGCTTTGAGTGCGGGAAGCGGTTTGCATATAAATCTACCGTTGCCATGCATCAGAGGTCTCACACGGGGGACAAGCCATATCCCTGCTCAGAGTGCGGGAAATGTTTCTCGTGGAAGTCCAATCTTTACAAGCATCAGAGATCTCACAGGTGTTAAAAGCCATCTTCCTGCCTTCAATGGCGGAAGTTTTATTCACGGAATTCAGAAATTGTGACACACGTCAAAAATCATACCCTGGAGCGATCCTGCATTCCTGTCCTGGGTATGGGAAATGGTTTCTATGGAAATCAGAACATGTCAGGCTTCAGAGATTGTACACGAAGAAGAAGCCATATTCTGGACTGGAGTACGGGAAACGTTATGCATGTGTAGCAATGTGGACTACAAGTGATCCTCCAGTATTTCTATATATCATTGTAACAGTCAGGGATTACCGCTGTTTATGATATTCCATTCCGCCAACCCAAGACAGCTTCCGACACTCCACAATCCAGCAGACAGAACCCATTGGATTTTCCCCAGAATAACGAGACACAGCTCTGTCTCTGGTTCCAAACGAATGACCATCTTTATTGAGAAGGCAGGCTTTTATATACACAAAAAAGAATGCTGCATTAATGAAATGGACAATGACACACTCCACCCACAACATCAAACAATGGTTCTTAACGAGTCCCCCTTAATCCACATCTTAGCCAGACATTCTGAAGTCAGACGTCTGACCTTTTAGAGGGTGCTAATTCACATCACATATATTATTATTAATAGTATTTTCACACAAAACAGTGTTAATTAGCATCACACAATGAAAAGGTCTGTAGAAGCCAGGCAAGGCTCGTTTACATAATCACCACCTTAACAGCCTGTGTTCCCACATGAATGAGTCATTTTATTGACCTGTTATAATTAGTTCTTCTAGACATTAAAGTGGAGGTTCACCCTCCAAAAAAAAATTCAGGCATGCCTCGGAACCCACCCACCGGACCGGCAGTATGTTTTTTCTCTACATACCTTTTTATGGGCTCTCTTCCGATCCCGCGGGACTGGGCGTTTAGAATCACAGGCTGTGATTGACGTCCCTCAGCCCGCAGCAGTATAGGGCCGCACCGACGTTCGGGTTCCTTCGGCATCTCGTGACGCGCTGTATGCGCCGGGCTGAGGGACAGCAATCACAGCCTGTGATTGGAAACGCCCAGTCACGCAGGATCGCCGGAGGGGAAGAGAGCCCCTAAAAAAGGTATGTAGAGAAAAAAAAAAAAAAAACACCGGCATACTGCCGGTCGGGTGGGTGGGCTCCGTGGCATGCCTGAATTTTTTTTGGAGGGTGAACCTCCCCTTTAAGGAATATATTGTGGATTACTGTTCCATGCTAAAACAATCCAACATATGTCCCTTATTTCCTGGCTCAATCCGTGCCCAAAAGTGACTCCCGTTACAATCGTATCGTCGCTCTAGTGCCCAGTGTTACTAACTGACATCATATTTGTGAGCCAAACCAAAGGGATTGTGGGATCAGTAGTTCTTCAGAATGGCAATGACTATACACCTGGACTACATATCCCAGGGATCTTTGCTACCATCAGGGAGATTGCTGGGAGGAGCTATAAAAGAAGCCAGAAACCAGCCTCTTGCTCTCTTCCTTGTGGGCCTTGTGCATGACGGACCTCTCTGTTCAGGGAGGGTGAAGTCGTGGCCTACTACGTAGGGTAAAACATTTCAAACCAGACGAGAAGGGTCGTTGTCGGACATCCATTCAGCACCACCTCAGACACCCAACAGCCCGTGCTTCAAGATTCACATCGGGAGATTGCCAGAGAGGGTCCACTGCACAAGAAGTCCAGAAGCCATTGAATCGGCCTGGTCGTTTGGTGAGAGGACAGTTGCCCACCTTTGCACATCTTTTCTTATGACTTCACTGGGACACTGTGTACAGACAGTGAAATACTTTACATAGACACTGTACATAGACATCTTTAGCTTCCTTCCATTTTAAGAAATCCCATCGCTTTTACTGCTCCTTATTGGATATAGTTAATGAGCTCTGATTGCCGATGAAGACCATCAGGCCTGCAACAAGGACATTGCTGTCATTACTGCTTAAAGGGCCCTCATACCATTTCTATTAAGCAGTATCTCTCATTAGGATTGAAGGTCAATAGGCCAGACTGCGTTCCCCCTTTATAAGTTTTCCAGCATAAATACTTAACCTTTTGCTTATCCTTTTCAGGATAAGTAGTATTCTACTGTACATACGTGTATATAATATACTGATGTCTACAAATTATCTTGACTTGTGTTATTGTAGAGGACTTCCTCTGCTGAGTTAGGACTGTTACCCAAAGCTCAGTAGATCTATTTCCTCCCCTGTGTAACAATGTCCTCTGTGAATTGTTCCAGTATACGTTAATAGAATATGAACGCACTAAGTTGTTTGACTTATTACTATAAGGTGGTGCAAAGATCTCTAAACCTAGAGTGTCAGGTGGATTGAAATTCCGCAAGGTCACAGTTGTGAAGATAAACAGGTAAATCCAAGCAGTCCCCAGGGGGGTCGGGATAGAAGTCTTGTCTTAACAAACATGTGGCAAACCACACAACCCTTGCAGCTTAGTGTGTCTCAAGTGCGGGATATGTCTTCTATATGAGTCATGTTTTGCCGTACATTAGAAATCTCACACTGGGAAGAAGTATACCTCAGAAAATGTGTTCTAATCTTCATGTAGCACCATCCTAGATAGGTGCTAGGATAGGTAAATTTAGCTCTCGGGTTACTGTATTCAGTTAAGCTCAGTACCAGGACAGGGTCATCCTAGAATTGCGCCCCCCCTCCTCCACTATTAATATAGTTAATGGAACGGGTGTACTACACTGCCTCCATTTTTTTGCCCCTTTGCTTCACTGCACCCAGGGCAACTTCCCCTCTTGCCCCAGCCCTGGTTGAGCTGCATGTGATTATTTCAGTCTGTTCTGTGTTTGGTTGATTACTTCCCCCTTGTCAGTCTGGAGGGTTCTAGAAGATAGTGGGGTGGGAAAGTCAAATCAGCAGCTGAATCTTTCTGCAGTCCTAGCCAATCCCTGCTTTTGAACTATGGTGATGGTGTTGAAGACTCTCTTGAAAGTCCATTTGACGGCAAGAAGATCAAGAAGTCAATGTTGAAGGAAATCAGCCCTGAATACTCACAGGAAGGACAGGTCCTAAAGCTGAAACTCAAATACTTTGGTCACCTAATGCAAAGAGACATGGAGCTGCAACTCGGCCCCACCCCCGCTCTCTCCTCATTGGCTCACTGGCGGCGCGTGACAGCAGTGGGAGCCAATCGCTCCCGCTGCTGTCTCAGGCAATGAGGGGAGGGAGTCCCAAGGCTCTCATGCACATTGCTGGACTGAGAGGGGGGGCTGCGGTAAGTATTAGGAGAGCTGTGGGGGGAGCAGAACATAACATAACTCACCTTTTCCCGGCGTAGCATAAATATGCGCCCGGCGTATGTGTGTGCCAGAGTCACAAACCAAGATACGCCTAAAAATAGGCCATCCTACCCCGACGTATCTTGCTTACGCCGGCGTGCTTCTCCCATTGATTAGGCATTCAAATATGAAAATTAGGGAAATACGCCGATTCACGAACGTACTTGCGCCTGGCGCATGATATACGCGGTTTGCGTAAGATTTACGTCCGGAGTAAAGTTATTCCCCATAGATGAGGCGCAACCCATGCAAAGGTATGGACCGGGGAACACAAGTCTACGTATTGTACGTTGGACGTCTGTAATTATGGGCCGCTGAAGTGTGTCTGACTGGGCGTAGGTTAAGTTCACGGCGTACACAGTGATCCGGCGTATCTTAGACAGTTGTTCCGACGTGGTTGTGAGCATGCGCACGGGGATACGTCCACGTCTCGACGCATTCGCAGTTCGTTTTAAGTACTTGTCTGGCGTCCGAAGGGCCAGAGGGGTAAGTCCCCTCATACCTTTTTTTTTTTTTTGTTTAATATATTTTTATTGAAAGAAATAATATTCAGATATAACAAAAAAGCAACACATTAAAGAAATAACGCAGTGGGTCGGTATATTGGTAGATACAACCAATGATACATTATAAACAACACTCAAATGTATAAAGAGAATCAAAGAAAATATAGAAAAGAAGAATTAAAGGGTTAGGAAAGGAGTAAAGAGGAAATAAGGTAGAAAAGAGATGCAGAGAAAGATATTAGGGGAGTAGGGGGTGGGCAAGCAGGAAAGGGTAGGGGAAAGCAATATTGAACATACCGCTATACCATTATGTTTGGTAAGACCTTAACGGGAGAGAAGGTATTCCCCTTATACCTAGATTCCTCGGAGGGATGGCTCTCCTTCCTCATGGTCATACTCACCATTATGGAGGTGATCTGGAGAGGGAGGGAACTTACTGATAGGATCACGTTCACGCATCAGCCGTGGGCTCTCTCAATGCCTGGCCTTCAGCTGAGTAGAAGAAGATATTCTATAGTTGCCAGGTATTAGCAAATGTTTCCTGCCTGTTACGTGCTGTGAGGACAAGGTCCTCCATGCGTCTTATCTCTTCCACTTTCGTGATCCATTGGGATATCGTCGGCGGGAGCGCGGCCTTCCAGTGTAGTGGAATGCAGGCCTTGGCTGCACCCAAAAGATGTCTAATCACTGATTTTTTGTATACCCTCTCCGAAATTGTAGATACATGTAGGAGAAAGAACTCTGGGTCGGCCAGTATATCGCGATCTGTGAATTTCTAAAACACTTCACGAATCACCCACAGAAGTTTTTTTTACCTTCTTGCAAAAATGCAACCTTCAGCCTTTAACCCCTTGCCCACCGGCAAGCAGAGGTCAAAGAGTAGGTTCAGGTGATGCTGGGTCAAGACACAGGAAACTAGAACAGATCAGGTAACGGGCACTAGCTGAAAGACCACTCAGCAATGTCCATGTTTCAGTGTTCAGTTTAAATAAGGTTACTTGGCGCCCATATGTGCACGTGTGCGCCAATACAAGTCCCTCTTTGTGCACACACTGGTGTGCCTGTGCTTGTGCGCAGATGCGTGCCTGTTAGCCGGTGACGTGTCATATTCGGCTCCCCCATCACAGACTGCTCCGGAAGTGCTGCGGCGGCCAACTGCGCATGCGCGATGCGTTTCAAACGCATCTGCGATGCGTTCCAATGCATTTACGACACTGCACACCAGCAAAGCCGTAATTCTGAGCGACGTGGACTTGCACACACTGAGTGTTCACTTCCTGTCAGTCCGTCCCCGGGAACAGCAGACTGAATCTCCTGTACCGCGTGGTTATGGTACACAGCCGACCGGACTGCAGGAGGACGCAGCAATGCGGCAAGGGCCCTCCCTGCTGGGGCCCCTGTGTGGACACCAACATATGCCGGCTCATGAGGCGGAGGATAGAGGTATGACAGACCCACGTGTGGAGAAGTAATTGGCAGCCACAGCCTGGGCTCCGACCAAGCCACACTCCCAACACATTTCACTCCATCCCTCGGAGCTTATTTATGGCGATAGGAGTACTGAGCAGGGGGGGGGGGGGGTTAAGAAGCATCATAGGCTGTCACATGGTTGTAAGGTAAGTGACATAGACAGTTGAATGTGTAAGTGGATCCGTCAGAATATCAAAACCAAAAGGACTCCCTTCTATCACTTCCTGGCCTCCCTCATAGTTTGCGACCCTATATATATGAAATGCTCCATGCAGCCCATATTGCCTGAGCAACTTCCTAGTTCTCTGAGCACCTGTTTGCCTAGTGTCTTGTGTATTCAGTGACCCTGGCTTCGCTTTCCGTTTGTGCTTGTCTGCCACCTGCCCTGACCTTGCTTATTTCCCGGATCCTCTTATACTGCAATCTGTACTGTGCATACATGAGTGGTCTCGTCGGTTGGGTGTACCTCAGGGTTGCAACCTGGTTAAAGCTTTCTGCAAGTCCATCCCCACCATCAAGGGCCCTGGTAAAAATGCAGGCTGGGGCTTAGACTCTGCACCCTGGGAAGCCCCGAGTTGGCATTCTACTAGCGCCAGTGGCAATGCAAGGGGGTGTGGGCCGCACCTGGGTGACACTGGCCAGAGGGGTGACACCAATCACGGCGCTGGATCGAGAGAGGTGCCGCGGCTCTCTCTTCCTCCTTCCCCTGCGCACTCCCGCTACAGTATCTCCTCCCTCCCAGCGATGTACATCCACAACAGGAGGAGGAGCCTAGGAGGACGAGCAGGAACATCTATGTAGACAGAGCACGCCGATCTGAGGTCATATAGAAACTCCCCTCCACCTTGTCCCATGTCCCTCTAAACAAGAGGATTAGCATGAATACAAACAGCCCAGTCTTGTGAGGAGTCAAGCCGTGTTTCTTTAACTCCAACCACAAGATCATCTTTCTTCCTCACTTTCACATAACAGCGAACATAGGGAAACCCCCCTCCATCTTTTCTATGTTGGATGTGATGTGAAAGTAAGGAAGAAAGATGATCTTGTGGTTGGAGGTGGTGATGGTGCGGAGGAGGAATTACAGGAGGAACAATAGATGGGTCTATGAACTGGTGACTTATCATTGGAGTCTACTACAGACGTCCTGAGATTTATGAGAAGGAGGAGACTTGGCTGTTCCAACAACTACAAGCCAGTAAAACCAAACTACTAAGACACAAGATTAAGACTAAAACCTACAGGATGGGCCTTACTTGTAGTGTTAGAAAAAGGAAAAGAGAAGAACATTTCATAATACAGATCGAAGAACTTAGTTGGTGTTCCAGAAACACGGCTTCACACCTCACAAGACTGGGCTGTTTGTATTCACGCTGATCCTTCTTGTTTAGAGGGACACGGGACATAGAAAAATGGAGGGGGGTTTCTCTATGTTAGATGTGATGTGAAAGTGAGGAAGAAAGATGATCTTGTGGTTGGAGATGTGGTTGGTGTTCCAGAAACACGGCTTGACTCCTGACAAGACTGGGCTGTTTGTATTCAAGCTGATCCCCTTGTTTAGCAGGACACGGGACATAGAAAAAATAGACGTGTGCTTCTCTATATTAGATGTGATCTGAAAGAAGATGATCTTGTGTTTGGAGATGGTGATGGTCCGGAGGAGGAATTACAGGTGGAATGATGAATGGGTCTATGAACTTATTGTTGGCTCCTCACAAGGCCGGGCCATTTGTATTCATGCCGATCCTCTTGACTAGAGGGACATGGTATATGGAGTAACCCCCTTCCATCTTTCCTATGTTAGATGTGGTTGGAGATGTGGTTGGTGTTCCAGAAACACGGCTCCACTCCTCACAAGACTGGGCTGTTTGTATACATGCCGATCTTCTTGGTTTAGAGGGACACGGGACATAGAAAAGATGAAGGGGGGCTTCTCTGTTAGATGTGATGTGAAAGTGAGGAAGAAAGATGATGTTGTGGTTGGAGGTGGTGATGGTGCGGAGATGGAATTACGGGAGGAATGATAGACGGATCTATGAACTGATGGACTTATCATTGGAGTCTACTACAGACGTCCTGAGATTTATGAGAAGGGGGAGGAGTCGGCTGTTCCAACAAGTACAAGCCGGTAAATCCAAACTACTAAGACACAAGATTAGGACTAAAACCTACAGGACGGGCCTTACTTGTAGTGTTAGAAAAAGGAATAAATGAAAAGAGAAGAACATTTCATCATACAGATCTGGGAACTTCATTGGTGTTCCAGAAACATGGCTTGACTCCTCACAAGACTGGGCTGTTTGTATTAATGCTGATCTTCTTGTTTAGAGGGACACGAGACATAGAAAAGATGGAGGGGGGTTTCTCTATGTTAGATGTGATGTGAAAGTGAGGAAGAAAGAACATTTCATCATACAGATCTGAAAGAAAACTTTTATCAATCAATTTACAAAGAATATCATGAGTTTAAGAATATAAATATTTAGTGATTATATGTTTTACACTAAAAAATTGCACTAATAAATGTGGTATTATCAGGTTAAATACGAAATGTTACATCAGAAAATGTCATATTTTCCACTTTCATCCAGCAGGTGGTATGCTACAGGCAAAAAAAAAGCTGTTTGTGAAGGCTGATAACTACTGCACTGAAATTGTCTCATCACGTAGTCTGATCTCCCCTTCTCTTCATCTACAAGAAATATCTAGCTCCTCTCTCATCATGATGTCTTATTTTGAAGTTTCTCCTGAAGATCAGGGGAAATCAGACTACACAGCTAGAGGGACCCAACCAGAGGTGACGCCCCCTCCTTCTCTCTCCTAGAGGGACCCAACCGCCAGTGACACCCCCTCCTTCTCTCTCCTAGAAGGACCCAACCAGCAGCGACACCCCCTCCTTCTCTCTCCTAGAGGAACCCAACCGGCAGTGACACCCCCTCCTTCTCTCTCCTAGAGGAACCCAACCGGCAGTGACACCCCCTCCTTTTCTCTCCTAGAGGGATCCAACCAGCAGTGACACCCCCTCATTCTCTCTCCTAGAGGAACTCAACCAGCAGTGACACCCCCTCCTTCTCTCTCCTAGAGGAACCCAACCGGCAGTGACACCCCCTCCTTCTCTCTCCTAGAGGAACCCAACCGGCAGTGACACCCCCTCCTTTTCTCTCCTAGAGGGATCCAACCAGCAGTGACACCCCCTCATTCTCTCTCCTAGAGGAACTCAACCAGCAGTGACACCCCCTCCTTCTCTCTCCTAGAGGGACCCAACCGGCAATGACACCCCCTCCTTCTCTCTTCTAGAGGGACCCAACTGGCAATGACACCCCCTCCTTCTCTCTCCTAGAGGGACCCAAACAGCAGTGACACCCCCTCCTTCTCTCTCCTAGAGAGACCCAACCAGCAGTGACACCCCCTCCTTCTCTCTCCTAGAGGGACTCGACCAGCAGTGACACCCCCTCCTTCTCTCTTCTAAAGGGACCCAATCAGCAGTGACTCCCCCTCCTTCTCTCTCCTAGAGGGACCCAGCCAACCATGACACCCCCTCCTTCTCTCTCCTAGAGGGACCCAACCAGCAGTGACACCCCTCCTTCTCTCTCCTAGAGGGACCCAACCAGCAGTGACACCCCCTCTTTCTCTCTCCTAGAGGGACCCAACCAGCCATGACACCCCTCCTTCTCTCTCCTAGAGGGACCCAACCAGCAGTGACACCCCCTCCTTCTCTCTCCTAGCAGAAGAAGCCAGACAGATCTTTGAAGTCTTTAGTGATCTCTGATTTCCATATAAAGGTGTTTCTTCCATGATAAAGATCAGAGGAGCGCTCAGCCACGTGTTTTCTGAGGTGTATATCAAGGTTAGCTTCTTCCAGTGCGAGATCTCTAATGTACAGCAAAATATGATCCATATAGAAGACATTTCCCACACTCAAGACACTAATACACCTTGAAGGTTGTGTTGGCTCCATGACCTTTGGACTTCCATGAAGAACATTTCCCGCACTCAGGACAGGCATATAACTTCTCCCTCTGTGTGAGATCTTTGATGTTTGACAAGTGCTGCTTTTCGTGTATAACATTTCCCGCACACAGGGCAGGTAAACACCTTATCCCGCTTGTGGCATATCTGATGTTCAGTAAGGTTGGATTTTTGTGAAAAGAATTTCCCACACTCGGCGCAAGAATACGGCTTCTCACCCGTGTGAGACCTATGATGTGTGTTAAGATGGGATTTCTGTGAAAAACGTTTTCCGCACACAGGGCACACGTACGGCTTCTCACCGGTGTGAAATCTTTTATGTATAACAAGGTCTGATTTCCGTGTGTAACATTTTCCACACTCAGAGCAGGAATACGGCTTCTCGCCTGTGTGAAGCTTCTGATGTCTGCAAAGACAGTACTTATCCGAAAAAGTTTTCCCGCACTGAGGGCAGGAATATTTCTCCTCCCGCTTGTGAGATCTTTGATGTCTAACAAGTTCCATCTTCTCTGCAAAACATTTTTCGCACTCAGGACAGGAAAACGGCTTCTGCCCCGTGTGAGATCTCTGGTGTCTGACCAGTTCGGATTTATGAAGAAAACATTTCCCGCACTCAGAACAGGAATACGGCCTATCCCCCGTGTGCGATCTCTGATGCCTGGAAAGATTTGACTTCTGTGCAAAACATTTCCCGCACTCAGGGCAGGAATACGGGATCTTCTCCGTGTGAGAAGTTTGATGTATAACAAGTTCTGATTTCCACGAAAAACATTTCTCGCACTCAGTGCAGGAATACGGCTTCTCCCCCGTGTGCGATCTGTAATGTAAGATGAGTTCTGATTTATGAAGGAAACATTTCCCGCACTCAAAACAAGAAAAAAGCTTCTCCCCCGTGTGAGATGTCTGAGGTACAGTAGGACTTATTTCAGAGTTAGAACTTTTCTCATCCCTCACAGTACGAGGTTGCTCAGAGTCAGAGGGATTCCATTGTATATCCACACTGTGAAGTCCTCCATCCATTGTGGAGCTCATTGTCTTTTCTCCTCCACAATCTCCTGTGATGTCCTCACCTTCCATTTTACAACCTGGAGATAAAGTGAGACGATCCTTTGAGGGTTTCTCCATGGTGTGTCCTGGAAAAATAGAAAAACATCATCAATATATCTGAGAGGGTTAGTTCACTTCCATCAAGATTCCATCTGGATCAGGTAGATATGAGTGAGGAGATGTTCTCTGTGGAGGTCCCAACCAGCTGGGACTCTTCCCCTCCATCAAAGAACCTTTGGTCCTCCTCTCAGATCACTTCTATATTTACACAGCCTTGTCAGAAGAGCAGGAACCAATGGGGGCTGGGAGGGGCGTGCTCTTTACACAACCACAAGCCTAGGCACTGGGTCATGGGATCTCTGATAAACAAGAGGGTCAAAGTTCAGACTTGTTAAGTGTTTCAATCTTTTTATTACTCCTTACAATTATCAAACTCTTATTGGCTGATATCACTCAGCTCCCGCCCTACTCTGGACCAATCAGTGAGCAGTAACAGAGCAGAGATAAGAGAAAAATATATTATGGGTCACCTGTGCTGATCTCAGAAGTGTCCTCCTTAATGAACGTCCTCGTTGTTTCAGCCTCCTCTGTATATTGCTGATCATCCCCCTCGTCTGTATCACTCTCAACTTTTATGTTAAACAGATCTTCACCCTAAACCAACAGAATGGCAGAAAATAACATCTGTAACATAGAAGTATTTATGATGTGAGATCACATAGAAAATATCATCTGGTAGAGTCCACACATCGTCTCCACATGTCAGAGTGTTCAATCACTTTATGTTCCCGATCCTCAACTCCACCTACCTGATGATGGTGGGGGATGGTGTGACCTTCCTGTGTGGAATCCTGGGAATACAGAGGACGGGGACATCTCTCTGGTGGGTTCCTGGTATTAGGTGGCTCCAACATGACCTTGGTGAGATCCTTGTGTTCTTCAGAAAACTCCTTCTTCACTCCATACTCCTCATCCTCCTCTTTAAACTCTTCTTTAACAACAACATTATAATCACCAAGGTTTCCACTCTGAATATATAATAAAACATTTATTATAAGAAACAAGCTTGTGTATAAATCATAACGATCAGTGATTGTTCCTCATCTACCTGATGATGGTGGGGGATGGTGTGACCTTCCTGTGTGGAATCCTGGGAATACCTGAGGACGGGGACATCTCTCTGGTGGGTTCCCATTACTGGATCCATCTGTAGGAAACACACACACTGACTGAATCCATTGTTTCTATGTGTTTATCAGATGATGGGGGATCTAGGTGGAGCCTCCATACTGCTCTCTCCTTTACAATAAAGTCTCCTCTTACCCGGTGATGTGAGGGGCGGCTGATTCTCCATCATGACGTCCTTGTAGAGATCCTTGTGTCCTTCTAAATACTCCCACTCCTCCATGGAGAAATAGACAGTGACATCCTGACACCTTATAGGAACCTGACACACACAATGATACAGTCACCATCCAGACACACCCCTTGTCTGTTACTGGATAATGTCCCAGAATTCCCGGCACCGCTCACCTCACACATCAGCAGCTCCATCATCTTCTTGGTGACTTCCAAGATCTTCCTTTTGTTATGTTTTATGGAGTAATGTGGAGGCACTGTGATGGTCACATGATCACCAGGCTTCACAGATGGAAAGCTCTGTAATGAAGCAAAAAGCATAATATAGCAAATACATTGATATTCCCAGAATCCCCCTCACCTCTCCGGTCAGGTCTGTGTATTATTAATAGAGATAAGAGTGATGTCATGTGACCTCCCAGAATCCTCCTCACCTCTCCGGTCAGGTCTGTGTATTATTAATAGAGATAAGAGTGATGTCATGTGACCTCCCAGAATCCTCCTCACCTCTCCGGTCAGGTCTGTGTTTTATTACTAGAGATAAGTGATGTCATGTGACCTCCCAGAATCCTCCTCACCTCTCCGGTCAGGTCTGTGTATTATTAATAGAGATAAGAGTGATGTCATGTGATCTCCCAGAATCCTCCTCACCTCTCCGGTCAGGTCTGTGTATTATTAATAGAGATAAGAGTGATGTCATGTGACCTCCCAGAATCCCCCTCACCTCTCCGGTCAGGTCTGTGTATTATTAATAGAGATAAGAGTGATGTCATGTGACCTCCCAGAATCCTCCTCACCTCTCCAGTCAGCAGGTAGATGATCTCCAGGGTGAGGTTTATTATCCTCTCAGTCATATGACTCGGGTCCTCCTCCATCCTCATTGATGTGATCTATAAGGGTTTCTCTGTAGATAGATAACAAAGAATTGATTGGTATGTACAGCTATATATAATAAGTGCAGTGCTCCAAGATAATCAAATAAAACCAAACCTAGCCAAGTCTAGACGGGTGTTTCTCTACATTTTGTATCTGTGACAACACTGTCCCTATTGCTTCTCTGCCTTTTGGTTAAGATAAAGTGTAGTATCCTTACTTATCAGTTGCCAAGAGGTGGCGCTGTGCTAACCATCCCTGGTCCACGGTGGTGGATTAGGGATGGCGGTGGCTATGCAAAACCTCTTGGATGGTTATGCCGCTTTCAGACGATTGGAATTTCCGACAGTAAATGTTCGATGGGAGCTTGTTGTTGGAAATTCTGACCGTGTGTAGGCTCCATTGGACAAAAATGTAAGAGCTGGTTCTCAAATTTTCCTACAACGAAATCCATTCTCGTAAGTTCCGATCGTGTGTAGACAATTTCGACACACAAAATTCCACACATGCTCTGAATCAAGTACGAGAAGGAAGCGCTCGGTCTGGTACAACTAGCGTTCGTAATGGAGATGGCACATTCATCACGCTGTAACGGACTGAAAAGCATGAGGCTAAAAAACACGAATCGTCTCTCACCAAACTTCTACTGACACGACTGGTATTGTGCCATCGTACGTCTTGTACGTCACCGCGCTCTTGGCATTTGGAATTTCCGACAACATTTGTGTGACCGTTGGTATGCATGACAAGTTTGAGCCAAACATCTGTCTGAAAAAAATCCATGCTTTTGTCAGGATTTCCGATCATCTGCACGCGGCATTAGTATCAGGGTGGAATGAAAACGTCTTGCTCAATGAACGGAGAGACGTTACTAGGCCGCCTTTAGAGAGAGCCGAAAGGGAAGCCTCCTGGTGAGGATGGAGAACCGCTGGGTCTGGCCGAAGGGCTGGGTCCCTGGCCTTCTGGCCTAGATTTGTGCGCCTCTTTTTTCTGGCAGCATTTCAGGAAAGAACACTGGCTCCCCTTTCCCACCGGGGAGCGGTTAGTATTTCCCAAATATAATTAGGCAGGAGGGAAGAGAGTGGTGGTTGAGCCCTAGGGTTGGGGGTTTTCCCTAAGCTCTCAGATCTTTAGGCCTTCCTGGCAGGGGAGAGGCTGCATCGGTCTGGGCTGTTGGTCAGGGTTGAGAGAAAAGCCTGTGGTGAATGTGAGATTTGGCACCTTGGTCACACCTGCCTCTAGGGCTGAGCCTTTTGGCTAGGACCAGAGGAATTTTTGATACCTGCCCGAAGGGCGGGCCATTGAATTGCACAATGGCCACTTTCACTTCTCCAACCTTCCTTCTGCCCACTTTCTATTTATTTACCCTGTGTTGTCACATTTTTGTATTTTTTTTTTGTCACATTGTGATTAATAGGGTGCGGGTCCTCAGGCCTACCCTGAAAGTCTTGGGAGGGGATGGACACGGCCTTCTGGCTTGGTTCGCCCTCTATCATAGGGTCTCCCTTTGGGGGAGCCCCACCAAGTACTTGGGTGGGTCTGTTTCGGCAGACCCTCCAGAGAAAGGGGCCCGTCTGGTTTCGGCCAGATGGACCTAGAGAGTACCTCAGTCCCCGTCAGGAGCCTAACGCCCCGGGGGATCAGGGTAAGGTCCTTCCTAGTGGAGAACAATGTAACACCCGTTGCACGTTTTGTGTCACTCTTTATGTGTGTGCACTTTTTTACACCGAGTGAAGTTTTTGGGTGTGTTTCACACGTCACGGGCTTTTCGAAAGAAAAAAACACTGTCCCTATCTCTACATTACGTGCTTCAGTGTGAACTACAAAATCCCTGGAAAAATCGGGGGAATACAGAACTGGCTGAGGACCATTTCAACGTAGCATGAATCATGGTGGGGGCGGTTGTATATCTGTTATCCTAATGCAATCGGGTTGAGGATCAAAAGGTTCTTGGATGTTTCTTGTTATTATGGGAGGAAGACCTCCAATCTTCCCCCAAACTGCAGGGGAATGGTACTCCAATATTGGTGACAGTTGGTAGAATAATACCCCAAGGGCCAGATAAAGGCAAGCAAAGGCCCCCGGGGGAAAGCTTGGAGACCACTGCACTATACTAACGATCAGATATTTGTCCGATTGTTCCTCCTATGAAATTTTCCTCCCAATTTTCTTAGTGTGTACCGAGCCCCCAGAAAAAAATATCTGGGCTTCAGATCCTCAATAAAAAGTTGTACGATGCCTCAGTATACAGAGTTGAGTTTTAACCACTTCCATACCGGACCTATTCTGGCACTTCTCTCCTTCATGTAAAGATCATCATTTTTTTGCTAGAAAATTACTCAGAACCCCCAAACATTATATATATGTTTTTTTTTTTAGCAGACACCCTAGGGAATAAAATGGCGGTCATTGCTTTTTATCTCGCAATACATTTTCAAACGCATTTTTTGGGGGAAAAAATACGGTTTCATGAATTTCAAAAAATAACAAAACAGTAAAGTTAGCCCAATTTTTTGTATAATGTGAAAGATGATGTTACGCCGAGTAAATAGATACCTAACATGTCGCGCTTTAAAATTGCGCACACTCATGGAATGGCGCCAAACTTCGGTACTTGAAAATCTCCATAGGCGACGGTTTAATTTTTTTTACAGGTTACCAGTTTAGAGTTACAGAGGAGGTCTAGTGATAGAATTGTTGCACAAGCTCTAACGCACGCGGCGATACCTCACATGTGGGGTTTAATTGGCGTTTACATATGTGGGAGGGACTTACGTGCACGTTCGCTTCTGATTGCGACTATCAAGGACAGGAGCGTTTTCATTTTTTTTACCTGTTTTTTTTATCACTTTTATTCCTATTACAAGGAATGTAAACGTCCATTGTAATAGGAATGGTAAGTGACAGGTCTCTTTATGGAGAGATGCGGGGTGGTCAATAAGACCCCACATCTCTCCTCCAGGCTGGAAAGCATGAAATCAGGAAAAAAAATTCACCGATCTCATGCAGACAGCCACGATCGCGGCTTTGTTTACTTCCGGGAACCCGGGTGTGACGTCATAACGATGCGCCCAGGCCTCCGACGGTCATAAAGATAACAAAAGAGAAAACAAGCCGCGCCAAAAAAAAAATTAAACCCAATAAACAATACAGCAGACTTAGAAATATAAAACAATAAAGTTCAATAAAAGTCCATAAGAGTAGCTTGGTCCGATAAGGAGCCTTCTACGATTCACACCACAAAAGTGACTTGTATGCAGAGAGTGCACCCACCACCGAATAAATGTGCAGCTTACCAGATGGCAAGCTTAGCAGACTATTGGCTAATAACCCAATTCCTTAGGATCCTATGGGAGTTGTGATGGTAACCCATTCGATCGGGGATAGGTGGCTGTAGGGCTCCAATCGTTCAAGATGGATAAAAAAAATCTGGTCACCGGAAATCTCTATCGTCGTCATCGGGCGCCGGACGATTCTTTCTCCGGGCCCCCAATGGCACGGGGGAGAGCCCGGAGAAGCACCGGATGGTGACGGGAGGGGGGGATGTCCCCTCCCGTCGTTTCCTATAAGAGTGTTCAAGCAGGGGAACTGCCACTATGATCATTCTTATCGTGCACAGATTCGCTGGCTGAAAAGAAGGATATCTGAATAATGCCTGTAGCTGCACCCATCAAGTCAAGGGCGTCATATGACCGCATGCGGTAGGGAAGTGGTTAATGGAGTTTGTTGTCGAGCCATCATCTCCAAAACGAAGAACAAAGGATATTCTGACCATGAAGGGGTTAATAAATACTTTCTTACGCTCTCTTGCTCTCTCTCTCTATATATACACGGGTATATTTATGTCTGTTGGTAGTAGAAGATGACACAACGGGGGGTGACGGGGTTACTGGGTGTAAACGTAAACTAATATCTTATTACCTCCTCGACTGCCAGCTCCAACGATGTCTCGTCTCCCCCTCGTACCCCTGCCTCTTTCGCTCAGAACTTCCTTTTTGAAGCTGACATCACTTCCTTTTTATATCTGGCATGACTTCCCACTCTGCTTTCCAAAGAGACCTTCTTTCTTGAAATATGTGAGATCGCCATCTTGTGGAGCTCAGAGGAACTGCAGCCCCCGAGAAGCGTCCCGTAGTGTGAACACGGCCTTGTGCTGTGTGTGTATGTACTGTATATCCTTATAGATGGGTCATCTCCACTCCCACCAAGGGGTAAAACATCTACGCAGCTTTGGGCTTGGGTTAAACATGATTTTGACCCAAACTCAAGTCAACCACAGTCTGGAAAAATGGAGGACTAATGCTTCCATCTACTGCTATAGCAACCAATGACTAATAATTAGGGCTTTTTTCTCAGAGTATAAGTGAAGGAACTCTCCCTTTCTGAGTCACCCCATTTCTCCTCCCTCACCCACCTCCGAGGACCGTTTCTTGGCTCCACCCCCTGCCCACCTTCCAGTACTGCCCTTTATAGAGAATATAGACACACTCCTAAACCTTGTGGACGGCCTTCCCAGAAGAGTTGAATCTGGTATAGCTGCAAAGGGTGGGCCAACTCAATATTGAACCCTACGGACTTAGACTGGGATGCCCTTAACCACTTAAGCCCCGGACCATTTGGCTGACCAAAAACCAGGCCACTTTTTTGCGATTCGGCGCTGCGTCGCTTTAAGGGACAATTGCGCGTTCGTGCGACATGGCTCCCAAACAAAATTCACGTCCTTTTCTCTCCACAAATAGAGCTTTCTTTTGGTGGTATTTGATCACCTCTGTGGTTTTAATCTTTTGCGCTATAAACAAAAATAGAGCGACAATTTTGAAAAAAAAAATATATTTTTAACTTTTTGCTATAATAAATATCCCCAAAAAATATATAAAAAAACAACATTTTTCCTCAGTTTAGGCCGATACGTATTCTTCTACCTATTTTTAATTAAAAAAAATTGCAATAAGCGTTTATTGATTGGTTTGCACAAAATATAGCGTCTACAAATAGGGGATAGTTTTATGGCATTTTTATTAATATGTTTTTTACTACCGTGTTTTCCCGAAAATAAGCCCTATTGTGATTTTCGGGGAGGGCTGCAATATAAGCCCTATCCTGAAAATAAGACCTAGCGTGGTATGTAATGTGGGCTGTGTGTGCTGAATGCATTCGTTATAGCGCCGCTCGGCTGGCCTACTGCTGCTCTCCTCCGCTCAGCTGTTAGCGGGGGGGATTTTGACCCCCCCCTCAGTGCTCGGAACAGGAACAAGAGCTCCGGCGGGCCATGGAAGTGCATTGCGGCACTCAGCTGATGTCCTGCTGCTCTTCTCCTCTCTTCAGCCAGCTTTCAGCGGGGGGATTTTGGCCCCCCCTCAGTGCTCGGAGCAGGAACAAGAGCTCCGGTGGGCCATGGAAGTGCATAGCGGCGCTCAGCTGATGTCCCGCTGCTCTTCTCCTTTCTTCTGCCAGCTGTCAGCAGGGGATATTGAACCCCCCTCCATTTGCAGTGCTCCGGCGGGACACGGGCGCGGCGCAATGTGAAGGTGTTTATCACACATGGATTGCAGAAAGGTGACTGCGACATTATGGCGGACACTTTTGACACCATTTTGGGACCATTGTCTTTTTTATAGCGATCAGTGCTATAAATATGCACTGGTTACTGTAAAAATGACACTGGCATGGAAGGGGTTAACCTGTAGGGGGTGCTGAAGGGGTTAAGTGTGTTCTAGGGAGTGCTTCTAACTGTAGGAGGGATGGGCTGTGTGTTATATGACACTGATTAGCACTCCTGATAACAGGGAGTTGTGATCAGTGTCCTGTCACTAGGAAGAATGGGGAAATGCTTGTTTACATCAGCATTTCCCCGTTCTTCCTCTCCATGAGACTATCCCCGCGGACATCCAGTCCGCGGGGCCCGCAGTCGGATCTCACGGAGCTTGCACGTCCACAATGCCGCTTCTTAAAGGGGACGTACCTGTATGCCTATCTGCCTGTACGTGGCATTCTGCCGACGTATATCGCCGTGCGCTGGTCGGCAAGCGGTTAAAATTCATGTGGTGTAACTACTTAAATGTATTTATTTCAGGTAATTATATAGCACCATCAACATATACAGTATATTGCACATTCACATGAGTCTCCGCCTTCGAGGAGCTTACAAGCTAAGGTCACTAACTGACATTCATACATACACTAGGGCCAGTTTAGACAGGAGCCAATTAACCAACCAACATGTCTATTGAGTGTGGGAGGAAACCCACAGGGTTTCCCACGCAGTCACAGGGAGAACATGCAAACTCCAGGTAGGTGGTGTTGTGGTTGGGATTTGAACTGGTGATCCCAGACTGCCAGGTGGAAGTGCTAACTACTTAGCCACCATGCTGTGCTGAAACATGAATCGATTTGGAACAACGAATATACAAAATTAATCCGAATATAGGAAATTAATCATTCTAACATAACAAATAGGATGAAAACAAAATTATTAAATTAAAGTGGTTGTAAAGCTTCATTTTTTTTTTTTAAATAACAAACATGATATACTTACCTTTACTGTGCAGTTCGTTTTGCAAAGAGTGGCCCCGATTCAAAAATTAAAAGCCAGCAGCTACACATACTGCAGCTGCTGGCTTTTAATAAATGGAAACTTACCGGTCCTGCTGTGGAATGTTTGGCCATGGACGTGACGCGCCAGTGACGTCAATGCGGGTTTCCCTCCTCCCCTGGCCGCCGGGCTAATAGGAGAGAGGAGCGGGCCTCGTGCTGTTCCTCAATGTCGGCAGTATGGTTCCCGGCGGGTAAGGGAACCTCGCAGTGTAGCCTTTTGGCTTCATGCCGGGAACCCTACTGCCGACATTGAGGAACAGCACGAGGCCCGCTCCTCTCTCCTATTAGCCCGGCGGCCAGGGGAGGAGGGAAACCAGCGTTGACGTCACTGGCGCATCACGGCCATGGCCAAACATTCCCAGAAGTGGTAAAGGATATCTGTCAAAGACAGATATTCCGTCCCCCTCCCCCCCCCCCCGAAAGGTGCCAATTGTGGCACCGGAGGGGGGGAGGAATCCGATGAGCGGAAGTTCCACTTTAGGGTGGAGCTCCGCTTTAAGGTGAAAAAACATCTGAGCATTAGCACCCCCCTCGGAAGTCCCGCACCGTGAACACGCCGGCTTCTCGGCTCATTCATTGGTTGATTGAAAGCAGCTAAGGCTTAGGCTCGCGATGCTGTCAACCACATCCAATGACACGGTGTGCTGAGGGCGGGGCCGAGTGATACAGTGAGTGGCTATAGCCGCCGGCTGTATCATTAGAGCGCGCCCGCAAGAACTCACCACCATGCTAGCTCGCTCGCATGAAGGTGTTGAATTCTTGTGGGTAGGAGCCGAGACAGCCCCCGAGGGACCCAAGAAGACCAGGTTCGGGGTCACTCTGTGCAAAACGAGCTGCACAGTGGAGGTAAGTATAACATGTTTGTTATTTAAAAAATACATTTCCTTTATGCATAGAATGCAATAAAGGAGACGTCCAGCCTAAGCTTTTTCGGCTGGGCTTCTCCTAAGGGTCACAGGGTGCAATTAGTTTTGCACTCCTGTGACCCGTTATCAGCGGGGAGCGGTCTGAAGTCCGCTCTCTGCTGACATCACTTTCATCAGTCGGGGCAGCGCGTCATCACGACTTTCAAGTCGTAATTCGCCAGCTGCCCTGATTGATGGAAGTCTCAGTGAGCCGCTAAGACAGCCTCTCCCCGCCCAAAGCATGAAGAAGCAGAGAGGAAAGCCGCTAACTAACAGTCAGCGGCTTTCCTCTCTGGGATCTGTGAGAACCGAGCCATCGGCGATGTTCGGTGGCTCGGTTCTCAGTGCAGTGACGGTGGGGGACAGATGGAGCATCGGTCTGATGCTCCATCCACCGAGGTAAGTATGAATCTAAAAAAAAAAAACGTAACCCATACTTCTTTTTTAAAGCGGAGTTCCACCCAAAAGTGGAACTTCAGCTTCCCTCCTTCTGCCCAGGGACCGCTAAGGCGATACGTCATATCGCTTTTTGGCGGCCCCTCCCTGTAGGCAGCGATCGCTTGACCAATCACAGTGCGCAGCGAGTTGCCGGTCGTGAAGCCGAAAGCTGACATGGCCAGGTGCCCACACCAGCAATGAGGATGCCGGACGGAGAGGGGGGAGAGAAGCGGAGCGTGGAGCAGGCGAGTGTACACTTTTTGTAGCTGCTGACTTTTAATAAACATTAAAAACGCTTGAAACTCCCCTTTAAGGTGAAAAAACATGAACGTTTACAACCCCTTTAACCACTTACCTACTGTGCACCTAGACCCCCTTCCTGCCCAGACAAAATATAAGCTTCCCGCACTGCGTCGCTTTAACTGACAATTGCGCGGTCGTGCGACGTGGCTCCCAAACAAAATTGGCGTCCTTTTTTCCCCACAAATAGAGCTTTCTTTTGGTGGTATTTGATCACCTCTGCGGTTTTTATTTTTTGCGCTATAAACAAAAATAGAGCGTCAATTTTTAAAAAAATGCAATATTTTTTTCCTTTTTGCTATAATAAATAACCCCAAAAAATATATAAAAAATTTTTTTTTCCCTCAGTTTAGGCCGATACGTATTCTTCTACATATTTTTGGTAAAAAAAAAATGCAATAAGCGTTTATCTATTGGTTTGCGCAAAATTTAAGCGTTTACAAAATAGGGGATAGTTTATGGCATTTACTATTAATGGCGGCGATCTGCGATTTTTTTATTGGGACTGCGACGTTATGGCGGAATTTCGGACACTTTTCTGACATTTTTGGGACCATTTACATTTATACAGTGAAAAATGCTATAAATATGCATTGATTACTGTATAAATGTGACTGGCAGTGAAGGGGTTAACCACTAGGGGGCGGGGAAGGGGTTAAATGTGTGTCCTATGAGTGTTCTAACTGTAGGGGGAGGGGGGGGTGACTGGGGGAGGTGACCGATTGTGTCCCTATGTACAAGGAACACAATCTGTCACCTCTCTCCCTGACAGGGACGTGCAGCGCTGTGTTTACATACAGAGCTGCACGTCCCAGCTCACTTACAGAGCAATCGCGTGTGCCCGGCGGCGATCGTTGCCGCCGGGCACTCGCACGGGATCCCCGCGAAGCGGCGGGTGCGCGCGCGCGCAGCCGGCGACGCGCGCGCGCCCGCCCGCGGCTTTAAAGGGACATCACGTCATATGACGTGATGTCAGAACAATGGAGTCGTCTGCCCGCCGTCAATTGACGGCGGGCAGATGACAAGTGGTTAAACAAATGAATCTGACACACAGTGAATTGTTCCGTGCACATCTCTGCTCCTAGCTTCCTGTGAGTCCTGCACCCCAGTGCAGTAAGTATGTCTTATTAAAGTGGAAGTTCACCCCAATTTTTTTTTGTAACATTGCATTCAGGCAAGTTTTTACAATCACAATCGGCTGTTTGTTTAAAAATCGTTGCGGTACATACGGTTTTCTATATAGATCTTCACCGTGGCTTCCGGGTATGATCTTCGGGGCTGGGCGTTCCTAATTGATTGACAGGCATCCTGACCGACGCATACAGCGCGTCACAAGTTGCCGAAAGAAGCCGAATATCGGTGCGCAGGCGCCGTATAGAGCCGCACCGAAGTTCGGCTTCTTTTGGCAACTCGTGATGCGCTGTATGCGTCGCTCAGGATGCCTGTCAATCAATTAGGAACGCCCAGCCCCGAAGATCATACCCGGAAGCCACGGTGAAGATCTATATAGAAAACGGTTTGTACCGCAACGATTTTTAAACAAACAGCCGATTGTCATTGTAAAAACTTGCCTGAATGCAATGTTAAAAAAAAAATTTGGGGTGAACTTCCACTTTAATATTCCATGTACTGCCTGCCTATAAGACCAGCACCCCACACGGGTCCACCATCAAACATGTGGGCTACACTGAGGGTCCACCATCCCGACCATTCATGATAACGCCATTCATGACATATTATACAGGATGGTTGGTTGTTTGTCCTTGGTTAGGGTGATCGGACATCCTTGGTTTCTGGGGACAGTCCCCAGATTAAGGACACTGTCCCAAGACCAAGCCTTTCCCTGGTTTTGTCCCTGGATTGGATTTAAACAGGGGCTGGGGCAATTTCAAAGAGAGTCAGTGCCGAATTAAAGAAAAAACACCCCCCTGCTCTGCCTCTTCTACTAGCTTAGAGGGGTGTATTTGTTTCCATTATCTGTGCCCCTTTCTGATGATCATGTGCTGGTCGGAGTGGAGGGAATATTTCTTCAGTTTTGGGCGCATGCCCATTCAGCTCCGCTCGCATGTTCTTCTGCCTTGGCTCAAATCCTGGCCAGGCACCTGCCTGCTTATCTCCTTGCCTTCCCTGGTGGAGTGATCTTCCTCCACTCGAGTAGAAGCCAGGGCCCGGAGAGTAAGACTTGAAAGGCTGCGAGTCAGGCGGTGGCGGTGACGGGCAGAGAGTCGCTGATTGCCACTATAACTAGTAAAAAAAAAAAACATGTCCCCAGATTTCATTTTAAAAATCTGGTCACCTTATCCTTGGTGTCAATGGAATAAAATAGGCCCCATCCCGTGTTCACACTATGAGGCCTCGTACACACGACCGGCTCGAAAGAATCCATCAAGAAACTTGGTGGCAGAGCTTTTTTGCTGAGGAAACTGGTCGTGTGTATGTTTTTCATCGAGAAAACTGTCAAGGAACTCGACAAGCAAAAAAGAGAGAAAGTTCTCTTTTTCCTCGACGGGAGTCGTCGTGTTTCTTGTCGGGCTGGTTTTCCACAAGAAACACGTTAGGTGTGTATGCTTAGAAACCTGCGCACCTTCGGTAAAAGTTGAATTTGTAATGGAGATAGCACATTTGTCACGCTATAACAGACTGAAAAGTGCAACTGTCTCTTACCAAACTTTTTCCTAACATGCAGTAACATGAGATTAGCAAAAGCAGCCCCTGCCGTTGTATGTGTTGAAGTCACCGCGTTTGAGAACGAGGAGATTTGGTCTTTAACGTGTGTGTAGGCAAAGCAAGCTTGTCGATGTTTTTCGCCTGACGAGTTCCTCGGTCGTGTGTACGAGGCCTGAGGCATTTCTTGGGGATGCAGTTCCTCTTAGCTCCACAACGTGAGGGTGGGGGGTTGTGTCTTACTTCTTCCCAGACAGGAAGTCTCTATGGAAGACAGGAAGTGATGTCAGGTACAAGACAGGAAGTTCCGGGTGAGAGGTGAGTCGGGAGGAAGTAGTGAGGAGACATTGCTGGAACTGGCAACAGAGGAGGTAATTATATATTATTTTATATTTACACCCAGTAACCACACCGTCATGTCCGTCCTCTTCCTCCATAGTCACTATGACGTCTTTTATCTCCAACAGATGATGATACACACATATATAGTGTGTAAACCTAGATTAACCCCTTCAGAGTCAAAACATTTACTCACCTATGGGGCCGGGAACATTCTCCTCATTTTTGTAGGGTGACAAAAAAAAACTCCTGGATTGAGGACACTGTCCCTGGATTTGTCCCCGGATTGCAGTGGCATGGGGGGGATCTGGTACTCTCGCCCTGGGTGCAACATTTGGGGGGGCGCAAAATCATTACTGTGCCCCCCCAAAGGGTTCTGCGTTGCCCCGTGTGTGTGTGTGTGTGAGAACAGCGGAGGGAAGGGGAGGTGCAGAGCGCACAGCGGCTATTGGAGAAGCTCTTTGCAGGGAAAACTGAAGAGCGGCTGGATGTCGGGAACAGTACCTGTTGATAGATTATCATGGAGGCCAGCAAATCAACCGATCTACACCATTCATGTAGGGAGCCCCCCTCCCTACATGAATGGTGTAGATCGGTAAGTAAGTAGTGGAGGAATCGGGTGGGTCAGTGTAGTGGTCAGTGTAGGAATTAGGGAGGTAAGTGTAGTGGTCAGTGTAGAATCAGGTTGGTCAGTGTAGGAATCAAGTAGTTTAGTTTAGTGTAGTGGTCAGTATAGGAATCAGGTAGTTTAGTGTAGTGGTCAGTGTAGGAATCGGGTAGGTCAGTGTAGTGGTCAGTATAGTGGTTAGTATAGGAATCAGGTAGGCCAGTGTAGGGATAAGGTAGGTCAGTGTAGGAATCAGGTAGGTCAGTGTAGGAATCGGATAAGTCAGTGTAGTGGTCAGTATAGTGGTTAGTATAGGAATCAGGTAGGTAAGTGTAGTGGTCAGTGTGAGAATCAGGTAGGTCAGTGTAGTGGTCAGGTAGATATGTGTAGTGGTCAGTGAAGGAATCGGGTAGGTCAGTATAGGAATCGGGTAGGTCAGTGTAGTGGTCAGTATAGGAATCAGGTAGATCAGTGTAGAAATCAGGTAGGTCAGTGTAGTGGTCAGTCAGTCGGGAACAGTACCTGTTGATAGATTATCATGGAGGCCAGCAAATCAACCGATCTACACCATTCATGTAGGGAGGGGGGCGTGAGTAGTGCAGGAATCAGGTGGGTCAGTGTAGTGGTCAGTGTAGGAATTAGGGAGGTAAGTGTAGTGGTCAGTGTAGAATCAGGTTTGGTCAGTGTAGGAATCAAGTAGTTTAGTGTAGTGGTCAGTATAGGAATCAGGTAGTTTAGTGTAGTGGTCAGTGTAGGAATCGGGTAGGTCAGTGTAGTGGTCAGTATAGTGGTTAGTATAGGAATCAGGTAGGTCAGTGTAGGAATCGGATAAGTCAGTGTAGTGGTCAGTATAGTGGTTAGTATAGGAATCAGGTAGGTAAGTGTAGTGGTCAGTGTAGGAATCGGGTAGGTCAGTGTAGGAATCAGGTAGGTCAGTGTAGTGGTCAGGTAGATATGTGTAGTGGTCAGTGAAGGAATCGGGTAGGTCAGTATAGGAATCGGGTAGGTCAGTGTAGTGGTCAGTATAGGAATCAGGTAGATCAGTGTAGAAATCAGGTAGGTCAGTGTAGTGGTCAGTATAGGAATCAGGTAGTTCAGTTTAGGAATCGGGTAGGTCAGTGTAGGAATCAGGTAGGTCGGGTAGGTCAGTGTAGTGGTCAGTATAGGAATCAGGTAGGTCAGTGTAGAAATCAGGTAGGTCAGTGTAGTGGTCAGTGTAGGAATCAGGTAGGTCAGTGTAGTGGTCAGGTAGATATGTGTAGTGGTCAGTGAAGGAATCGGGTAGGTCAGTATAGGAATCGGGTAGGTCAGTGTAGTGGTCAGTATAGGAATCAGGTAGTTCAGTTTAGGAATCGGGTAGGTCAGTGTAGGAATCGGGTAGGTCAGTATAGGAATCGGGTAGGTCAGTGTAGTGGTCAGTATAGGAATCAGGTAGGTCAGTGTAGAAATCAGGTAGGTCAGTGTAGTGGTCAGTATAGGAATCAGGTAGTTCAGTTTAGGAATCGGGTAGGTCAGTGTAGGAATCAGGTAGGTCAGTGTAGTGGTCAGTGTAGGAATCAGGTAGGTATGTGTAGTGGTCAGTGTAGGAATCGGGTAGTGTCAGGTGTCAGTGTAGTGGTCAGGTAGATATGTGTAGTGGTCAGTGAAGGAATCGGGTAGGTCAGTATAGGAATCGGGTAGGTCAGTATAGTGGTTAGTATAGGAATCAGGTAGGTAAGTGTAGTGGTCAGTGTAGGAATCGGGTAGGTCAGTGTAGGAATCAGGTAGGTCAGTGTAGTGGTCAGGTAGATATGTGTAGTGGTCAGTGAAGGAATCGGGTAGGTCAGTATAGGAATCGGGTAGGTCAGTATAGGAATCGGGTAGGTCAGTGTAGTGGTCAGTATAGGAATCAGGTAGATCAGTGTAGAAATCAGGTAGGTCAGTGTAGTGGTCAGTATAGGAATCAGGTAGTTCAGTTTAGGAATCGGGTAGGTCAGTGTAGGAATCGGGTAGGTCAGTATAGGAATCGGGTAGGTCAGTGTAGTGGTCAGTATAGGAATCAGGTAGGTCAGTGTAGAAATCAGGTAGGTCAGTGTAGTGGTCAGTATAGGAATCAGGTAGTTCAGTTTAGGAATCGGGTAGGTCAGTGTAGGAATCAGGTAGGTCAGTGTAGTGGTCAGTGTAGGAATCAGGTAGGTTGGTGCAGTGGTCAGGTATGTCTGTGTAGGAATTAGGGCTGGGGAAATAATCGATTTAAAATCTAAATTGAGGCAAATCGATTCAGATTTTGACCGAATCGTTTTTTTTTCCTCATAGGACCGGCGTTCTGTGGACTAGGCCGAAGCCGCAGCCTCGTCTATAAATCCTGGGAAAAGGCCGCAAGGCCAGACACTGCAGACTAGGCCGAAGCAGCAGCCTTTTCCCAAAATCGCGGCGAGATCTAAAACAAAGCAAACCCAATGCAAAAACTAAACCTAACAGAAAGAGGAAGTTCTGATTTGCCATTGAAACCAAGTACAAGAGGTTCCTTGGGTCCAAGAACAATAACACTAAGCATCTCAGTCTAAATGTGTCTATGTGCAGTTGGGATTATATGTACATCTGTAGCAGCAACCCTCATATTATCTCCCCCCCCCATCCTAATATTGTACAACCAGTTCTATCCAGATAACTCTCAATTATCTTAATCATTGGACTACAGTGATTCTTGTGTAGATCAATGAGGATGGAGGAGGATCGGAGTCACATGACTGAGAAGATATTAAACCTCACCCTGGAGATCATCTACCTGCTGACCGGAGAGGTGAGGAGGATTCTGGGAGGTCACATGACATCACTCTTATCTCTATTAATAAAACACAGACCTGACCGGAGAGGCAAGGAGGATTCTGGGAGGTCACATGACATCACTCTTATCTCTATTAATAATACAGACCTGACCGGAGAGGTGAGGAGGATTCTGGGAGGTCACATGACATCACTCTTATCTCTATTAATAATACACAGACCTGAGAGAGGTGAGGAGGATTCTGGGAGGTCACATGACATCACTCTTATCTCTATTAATAAAACACAGACCTGACCGGAGAGGTGAGGAGGATTCTGGGAGGTCACATGACATCACTCTTATCTCTATTAATAAAACACAGACCTGACCGGAGAGGTGAGGAGGATTCTGGGAGGTCACATGACATCACTCTTATCTCTATTAATAAAACAGTCCTGACCGGAGAGGTGAGGAGGATTCTGGGAGGTCACATGACATCCCTCTTATCTCTATTAATAATACACAGACCTGACCGGAGAGGTGAGGAGGATTCTGGGAGGTCACATGACATCACTCTTATCTCTATTAATAAAACACAGACCTGACCGGAGAGGTGAGGAGGATTCTGGGAGGTCACATGACATCACTCTTATCTCTATTAATAAAACACAGACCTGACCGGAGAGGTGAGGAGGATTCTGGGAGGTCACATGACATCACTCTTATCTCTATTAATAAAACACAGACCTGACCGGAGAGGTGAGGAGGATTCTGGGAGGTCACATGACATCACTCTTATCTCTATTAATAAAACACAGACCTGACCGGAGAGGTGAGGAGGATTCTGGGAGGTCACATGACATCACTCTTATCTCTATTAATAAAACAGTCCTGACCGGAGAGGTGAGGAGGATTCTGGGAGGTCACATGACATCCCTCTTATCTCTATTAATAATACACAGACCTGACCGGAGAGGTGAGGAGGATTCTGGGAGGTCACATGACATCACTCTTATCTCTATTAATAAAACAGACCTGACCGGAGAGGTGAGGAGGATTCTGGGAGGTCACATGACATCACTCTTATCTCTATTAATAAAACACAGACCTGACCGGAGAGGTGAGGAGGATTCTGGGAGGTCACATGACATCACTCTTATCTCTATTAATAAAACACAGACCTGACCGGAGAGGTGAGGAGGATTCTGGGAGGTCACATGACATCACTCTTATCTCTATTAATAAAACACAGACCTGACCGGAGAGGTGAGGAGGATTCTGGGATACTAACATGATATTCCTATTGGTTCTCCAATACAGAGATTTCCTCTTGTGAAGTCAGGTGATCATTTGACCATCACAGTGCCTCCATGTGACTCCCTAAAACCTGAGAGACACAACATGGAGAAGATTCTAGAAGTCACCAAGAAGATGATGGAGCTGCTGACAGGAGAGGTGAGGAGATTCTGGGAATTTTGGGACATTATCCAGTAACAGACAAGGGGTGTGTCTGGATGGTGACTGTATCATTGTGTGTGTCAGGTTCCTATAAGGTGTCAGGATGTCACTGTCTATTTCTCCATGGAGGAGTGGGAGTATTTAGAAGGACACAAGGATCTCTACAACGACGTCATGATGGAGAATCAGCCGCCCCTCACATCACCGGGTAAGAGGAGACTTTATTGTAAAGGAGAGAGCAGTACGGAGGCTCCACCTAGATCCCCCATCATCTGATAAACACATAGAAACAATGTATTCAGTCAGTGTGTGTGTTTCCTACAGATGGATCCAGTAATGGGAACCCACCAGAGAGATGTCCCCGTCCTCTGTATTCCCGGGATTCCACACAGGAAGGTCACACCATCCCCCACCATCATCAGGTAGGTGGAGTTGAGGGTCGGGAACATAAAGTGATTGAACACTCTGACATGTGGAGACGATGTGTGGACTCTACAAGATGATATTTTCTATGTGATCTCACATCATAAATACTTCTATGTTACAGATGTTATTTTCTGCCATTCTGTTGGTTTAGGGTGAAGATCTGATGATCATAAAAACTGAGTGTGACGTAGAAGAGACGTATGTGAGGGATGATCAGCAATATACGGAGGAGGCTGGAATGACGAGGACATTCATAGAGGAGGACACTCCTACAGAGATCAGCACAGGTGACCCATAATATATTCTTCTCTTGTCTCCGCTCTGTTACATATCCCCAGAAGCCTAGGCCTATGGTCACTTGCTCTATGGTAAAGGGTCTACAAGTCTGAACTTTGACCCTCTTTTCTATCAGAGATCACATGACCCAGTGCCTAGGCTTGTGGTTGTGTAAAGAGCACGCCCTTCCCAGCCCCCATTGGTTCCTGCTCTTCTGACAAGGCTGTGTAAATGTAGAAGTGATCTGGGAGGAGGACCAAAGGTTCTTTGATGGGGGGAAAAGTCCCAGCTGGTTGGGACCTCCACAGAGAACATCTCCTCACTCATATCTACCTGATCCAGATGGAATCTTGATGGAAGTGAACTAACCCTCTCAGATCTATTGATGATGTTTTTCTATTTTTCCAGGACACGCCATGGAGAAACCCTCAAAGGATCGTCTCACTTTATCTCCAGGTTGTAAAATGGAAGATGAGGACATCACAGGAGATTGTGGAGGAGAAAAGACAATGAGCTCCACTATGGATGGAGGACTTCACAGTGTGGATAGACCATGGAATCCCTCTGACTCTGAGCAACCTAGTCCTGTGGGGGGTGGGGCCGGAATTCAGGGAGAGAAGACATTTTCCTGTCCTGAATGTGGGGAAACTTTTAGCTCCAATCTTAGTGTACTTCAGACATCCCTCACAGGAGAGAAGCTTAATATCTTCCCTGAGTGCGGGAAATGTAATTCACAGATATCAGACCTTGTTGCACATCAAAGATTTCCCCCACGAGAGATGTCGTATTCTTGTCCCGAATGTGGGAAATGTTTTTCTTGTAAATCAAAACTGGACATACATTACAGAAATCACACAGGGGAGAAGCCGTATTCCTGCCCTGAGTGCGGGAAAGATTTTTCACGGAAAACCAGTCTTTCTGTTCACCTGAGATTGCACACCGGTGAGAAACCGCATTCCTGTTCTGAATGTGGAAAGAGTTATACACAGAAATATGAACTTGTTTTACATCAAAGATCCCACACGGGGGAGAGGCCATATTCCTGCCTTGAATGCGGGAAATGTTTTTCAGATAAGAACAGTCTTTCCAGGCATCAGATGTCACACACGGGTGAGAAGTTGTATTCCTGCCCTGAGTGTGGAAAATATTTTGCACGGAGGCCTGATCTGTCCAGACATCTGAGGTGACACACGGGTGAGAAGCCGTTTGCCTGCCCTGATTGCGGAAAATGTTTCCCGCGGAAATCCGGACTTGCTGTTCATCAAAGATCTCACACAGGGGTTTGTCCGTATTCCTGCGCTGAGTGTGGAAAACTATTTGCAGAGAAGGGCAGTTTTTCCAGACATCAGAGATTGCACACGGGCGAGAACGTGCATACCTGCTTCGAGTGCGGGAAATGTTTCTCCCGAAAATCAGACCTTGTTGTTCATCAAAGATCTCACACGGGTGAGAAGCCGTATTCCTGCCCTGAGTGCGGGAATCTATTTGCAGAGAAGGGCAGTCTTTCTAGACATCAGAGATTGCACACGGGCGAGAACGTGCATACCTGCTTCGAGTGCGGAAAATATTTCCCCCGAAAATCAGACCTTGTCGTACATCAAAGATCTCACACGGGTGAGAAGCCGTATTCCTGCCCTGAGTGCGGGAAATGTTTTACACAAAAGTCTCATCTTCCCAAACATCAGAAAACCCACACAACCCTCAAAGTCAATTAGTGTCCTGAGTGTGGGGAAATGTCTTCTATATGGATCATATTTTGCTGTACATCAGAGATCACACACTGGGAACTGGTGACACCAACTAGAGAGGTGACAGGGTCATCGGGGGGGGCAACCACATGTAGGGGGTCCTGGCGTCACTAGCAGTGTTGCCAATGTTCTGTGGCTCAGCCACTGCAGTTCTACCTCCCGTCCACCACTATCAGCATTAGTGGTTGGTTGCTGGGGCGCCACCTGGCATCTAGCATCCAACCACGTGGTGGGTCCGTCCCAAGCATTCAGTTAACGGAACTTTCTCCTCCAGAACTGGCTGCTGCACTGTGTTCCCGAGCCCACCAAATCCCACCCATTGAGTCCCGCCCACTAAGTCCCACACACAGAGTTTCAGCTACTGGGTCTCAGCTCCCATCCAACCCTTAGTAAGGTAATTCAACATGGGGGACCTCTAATGATGGTGACATGGATGGAGGACCTCTAATGATGGTGACATGGATGGAGGACCTCTAATTATGGGGACACTGATGGAGGACCTCTAATAATGGGGGACCTCTAATGATGGGGACAATGATGGGGGACCTCTAATGATGGGGAACACTGATGGGGACCTCTAATGATGGGGTCACTGATGGAGGACCTCTAATGTTGGGGACACTGATGGAGGACCTCTAATGATGGGGACACTGATGGAGGACCTCTAGTGATGGGGTCACTGATGGAGGACCGCTAATGATGGGGAAACTGATGGAGGACCTCAATGATGGGGATACCAATGGAGGACCTCTAATGATGGGGACACTGATAGAAGGACCTCTAATGATGGAGATTGTAATATAAATAGTTACTGCAAAGCTTTGTTCATATAAAGCTCTGTCCTTATTTTATGGGCAAGGCTGTAATGTTCTAAAACATAATAAAGTTCTATTTTGTCACCTGCTCATGTCATCTAACAAGTTTCAGAAGTTACTACACCACTGGACTGGAAATTGGCCTGGCAGGAGGCTGTACTGCAGCAGGATACAGAGAAGTATAGTGGGAAGACATAGCAGACTGTAGTGGTAGGAGACTAAACTGGCAGATGACTGGACTGACAGCAGACTGGAGTGGTAGAACAAATGGACTAATAAATTAATGGAGTGGTAATTGACAGGAGTGGTAGAAGACTGGCCTGGTAAATGGAGTGGTAGCGGACTGGAGTGGTAGATGACTTGAATGGTAGATGACTGGAGTGGTAGAAGACTAGACTGGTAAATGAATGGAGTGGAAGATGACTGGAATGGTAAATGAACGGGGTGGTAGATGACTGGAATGGTAGAAGACTGCACAGGTAAATGACTGGAGTGGTAGAGGACTGGAGTGGAAGATGACAGGAATGGTAGAAGACTAGAGTGGTAGATGGCTGGACTGGTAAATTTGTGGTAGATAACTGGAATGGTAGCAAACTGGACTGGTAAATGGATAGGGAGGTAGAAGACTGCACTGGTAAATGACTGCACTGGTAGATGACTGGAGTGGTAAATGACTGGAATGGTAAATCAATGGAGTTGTAGATGACTAGAATGGTACAGGACTGGACTGGTAAATTAATAGAGTGGTAGGAGACTGGAGTGGTAAATGACTGGACTGGTAGATGACTGGAATGGTAGAAGACTGGACTGGTAAATGAATGGGGTGGTAGATGACTGGAATGGTAGAAGACTGCACTGGTAAATGAATGGAGTGGTAGGTGATTGGAATGGTAAATGAATGAGAGTTGTAGATGACTGGAATGGTAAATTAATAGAGTGGTAGAAGACTGGACTAGTAAATTAATGGGGTGGTAGAGGACTGGAGTGGTAAGAGGACTGGACTAGTAGAGGACTGTAGTGGTAAGAGGACTCCAGTGGTAGAGGGCTGGACTGGTAAATTAATAGAGTGGTAGATGACTGGAGTGGTAGAAGACTGGACTAGTAAATTAATGGAGTGGTAAGAGGATTCCAGTGGTAGAGGGCTGGACTGGTAAATTAATAGAGTGGTAGATGACTGGAGTGGTAGAGGGCTGGACTGGTAGAGAAATGGAGTGGTAGAGGACCGGAGTGATGGAAGAACGGAGTGGTAGAGGACTCAAAACCCCCTCACCTTTGATATTCCACCTTACCTAAAACATACATGGAAAAAGATCCGTATTTCTTTGTCTAAGCTTGGCAGTCAAAACATAAATTGACGTACACATTATATTTTTATAATAAAATATTTATAAAACAAATTTGACATTTACAAGCAATGTACCGCTCCAACGTACGCTGAGAATGTACAATAGAGAGAGTGATGGGGCGGAGACAAGCCCACGGCGAGAAGAAGTTGTTCCCATCCGTAGGTCTGAGAAGTGCAACTAGACGGCAGAGTTTCCTCGGCTGGTCATGGGTGTTTTTTCTTGATCTCCAGCATGATTTGTTTCAGCTCGTCGATATTTTTATCTATAGCGTCCAGTCTCTTTACCAGCTGGGAGTATTTTTGGTCGCAGTCACAATGACACGTACAAGGTGGCTCGTTGTGGTGGTTCTGGCCTTCCGCTTGGGAATCGGGATCTGGATTTAGAAATGCGTTTTCTTCTCTCTGTATAACCCAAAAAATATTTCTCCCTCGTCTTCCAGGACGGCACTGTGAGAGTAGACTGGCTCACCTGACAGGAAACACAATCAAAAATGAAGTTTAAAAGGCCCCACCCCCCCCCTCCCGTGCCTCAGTTCTGATTGTGTTTCCCTTTCAGCGAAACGTTTATTTTTTTCTTGTGACCTAAGCCTGGGGCTGGTGGTCCCCCCCCGGAGCCCGGACCGCAGGTACTGGGTGCCGTTGGGTCCGGTGTAGCTTGCTACCCCCCGGGGGGTTTCCCCTTCATCTTAGTCCAGGGGAGAACAGGAGAAGTCACAGACTCCCCTGGACGCCGGAGCCTCCTAGGAGGGCAGGGCTCTCCAGTGCTCCGAAGAGGCCACATCCTCTCTCCCCCCGCCTGGTTCCTACCTTGGAGGTTGGACGAAGGCCTCCCCCTTCCTGCTGGCTCCATCCGGGGGTTCGCCGGACCGCATGGCGGGTGGTTAGGCGCCGCTCCGAGCGGGCGCCATTAGCATCCGGGCGCCTGTTGATGACGCGCACGGCGCCGTGACGTCATTCCGCTCCCGCGCGGCAAGATGGCGGCCCCCACCGGACAGACGCTGCAGGCGATCGGGGCACACGATAAAGCAGCCAGGGAGATAGAGGGGCCTGGCGGTCTCAGAGCGTATCCATGGAAGACCTCTCCTCGGCGCACGCGACTATGGAGGAGGACCGTCGTTTTCCTATGGCTGCAGAGGAAACCACCAAGGGTGAGTCCTTCCTTTTTCATAGGGGGTTTGTTGTCCTCCCCCCCCCCCCCCCCCCCCTCTCCTAATCCTAAGAGGTGAAGGCTAATGGGCATATGTTTCTCCCTGATATGTTTAGGTGAAGACCCTGTTGCCCAGGGGGAGGCCAGCAGAGTGGCTAAGCCTCCTAAACGTGTTAGGAGATGTGGCAATTGCAATGACAAGTTACCAGTTGAGCATAACAACCATTTTGTTCTAAGTGCATCTGTAAGCTTACAGGGAAGGAAACCTCACAGATCATGAAGCAATTTCTCTCGGTTCAGACCGAAATGCTATCTACCCTAAAGGAGTTTCAATCTTCCCTAAGTAGAAAGAACATTGATTCTCCGGTTCCGGGCCCCTCCTCCCAGGAATCCTCTTCAACCTCTCGTCCGTTGTACCACTACAGGCTCGTAGAATGTACCCCTCGGATTCTGAGGAGTCCGAGTTAGCCTTACGTAGTGAATCCCTGGTTGACAGCCAGGCAGAGGAGGAGGAAGAGGAGGAGGAGGAGGATACCAGGACAGGAAAATATATGTTTCCTTCTGATGATATGGAGGGTCTTTTAGCGGCTATCTATGCTACAGAGCACATTCAAGAACCAGCAGAGCAGGTCTCAGCCCAGGACAGGAGATGTACAGGGGTTTAATAAAACCTCAAACCATGACCATCCCGGTCCATCAGTCACTAAAGGACATTATCCTCAGGGAGTGGGCAGAACCTGAAAAGAGCTTACCTAGTTTCAAAACTTGGAAACGCCGCTGTCCCTTTAAAACGGAGGTAGTAGACACCTTTTTTAGGGTCCCTAAGCTTGATGCCTCCTTGGCACAGGTCTCAAAACAGTCAGACCTTTCCTTTGAGGACTCAGGCAGTCTAAAGGATGCCATGGATAGGTGTACCGACACTTCTCTCCGTAGAGCTTGGGAAGCCAATGCAGCCTCCCTTGGTCCTGCATTGGCCTCAGCCTGCGTGGCAAGAAATGCCGACGCCTGGACTTCAAAACTTCTAGACCATATCCCCAATTCTTCCAAGACTAAGGAGATACGAGATTCCCTCCAACTTATTAGCGGGGCAGTGGCCTACCTGGCAGACGCAGCGGTAGAAACCATTCGCGCCTCAACAAAACTGGGGCACTCATTAATGCCTCTAGGAGGGCCGTCTGGCTAAAGACTTGGAGGGGTGATCTTGCTTCAAAACGCCGTCTATGTGCTCTCCCCTTCAGGGTTCCCTCTTGTTTGGGGAAAGCCTTAGATCAGGCTTTGTCCAGGTCTTCTGAGAAGGGGAATAAGTTCCCTTCAAAACCTAGGCAGACTAGGAAGCGGTCCTTTCGTCCCAGCCAGAGAAAGATTCCGGCCCCGGACAAAGGACAATCCACCAGTCGTCGTTGGTCCTTTGGTAAAGATAGACCAAAGTGGGAGATCCTTTTTTGCCAATCCCAAACCATCCGGAAAGGACACCAAGTGACGGGAAGGTGGGGGGCAGGCTCGCCAGGTTTCTTCCAGCCTGGGAGAACATAACCCAGAGTCCCCATGTCCTGCAGATAATCAGGGAGGGTTACCACTTAGAGTTCAGAGAGCTCCCCCCCCCGGCCTTTCTCCTCACCCACCTCCCAAGGGACTCCAGCAAAGCTGTAGGCCTCTCCCAGAATATTACAAGTCTGGCGGAACAGGGGGTCATAATCCCAGTCCCGCCAGACCAACAAGGTCAGGGAGTATACTCCCACATTTTTGTGGTTCCCAAGCCGGACGGCAAGTTCAGACTGATAATCAATCTGAGACCTCTGAACTCCCATCTCTCTCTACAAAAGATTCCGATGGAAAGCGTTCACAGCCTCAGGAGTCTTTTGTTAGAGGGCGTCTTTATGGCAACTATAGATTTGAGGGACGCCTACCTGCATGTCCCGATTTTTTTCGGGACATCAGAGGTTTCTGAGATTTGCCCTCGCCTCCGCACAGGGAATTCAGCATTGGCAGTTTGCTGCCCTCCCTTTTGGTCTGGCCTCCAGCCCAAGGGTATTTACGAAGATCCTGGCGGAGGTAATGGCTCATCTACATCTGAAGGGGGTCTCCCTCGTCCCCTATTTAGACGATCTCCTGCTTTTCAGCCCAAGTCAGGATCAGCTCCTTTCGGACCTGACCGTCGTCATGACCACTCTGGAGACGCTTGGTTGGATAATCAACAAGCAAAAGTCCTCCCTTCTACCGGAACAGCGGAAGGTATACCTGGGGGTTATCATAGATTCCCGAGAGAAGAAACTTTTTCTTCCCCAAGAGAAGTTCCAGAGGCTTGTGACGACGATCGGGTCTTTAGTGGCTGCAGAAAATCCCTCCCTCAGAGAGATCATGAAGCTGTTGGGTCAGATGACCGCTTGCATTCCAGCGGTCCCCTGGGCCCAATTGCACACAAGACCACTTCAGAGGTTCCTCCTCTCCGCCTGGAACGGAAAGGAGGACACTCTCGATTCCCGGGTCAGGGTCCCGATCCTAGTCAAGGACTCCCTAGAGTGGTGGCTCCACCGCCAAAACCTCTTGAGGGGCGCCGTCCGTGGAGTCAGACCGATCCACTGAAGGTCACTACGGACGCCAGTGCTTGGGGTTGGGGAGCCCATGTACAAGAACTACGGGCTCAGGGATCCTGGGATCATCATCAAAGGCGGACCTCCCTCCAACTACCGAGAATTACTGGCAGTGGGAGAAGCTCTGAGGGCGTTCGAAGGAAGAATTCAGGACAAGGACGTCCTGGTCCTTTCCGACAATGCTACAACAGTCGCCTTTCTCAACAGACAGGGGGGCACCAAGTCCCAGTCCCTCCTGACACTCTCCCTGGAGATCCTGGGTTGGGCGGAACAGAGAGTACCCTCTATTCAGGCAATCCACATAAAAGGAGCCACCAATTTGGAGGCCGACTTTCTGAGTCGTCAACCCGTTTGTCAGGGAGAGTGGGAATTATGCCAAAAAACCTTCGACTGGATCTGTCGACGGTTCGGGGTCCCGGACATAGATCTTTTTTCCTGCAGGAAAAACAGAAAGGTGAACAAATTCTTTTCCCTGGTCCAGGGACCGGGTTCCCAGGGGGTGGATGCGCTGGCCCAGGACTGGAATTTCCGTCTGGCTTACGCTTTTCCCCCACTGAATCTGATCCCAAGGATCTTACAAAAGCTGGCCTCCGCGGAGACGAAATTAATCTTAATCGCTCCTTGGTGGCCCCGGAGATCCTGGTTTCCCATTCTGAAGCTCTGGTCTCTAGCCCCCCCGCTTCCCCTGCCTCTCCGAGCGGATCTCCTGCGGCAAGGGCCGATCTTTCATGCGAACCCAGGTTTCTTCAGCCTGACGGCATGGCTATTGAAAAGGCGGAACTTGCAACAGAAGGGCTGCTCGGATAGAGTCATAGATACCCTACTATCCAGCCACAAGAAAGTCACCAGACACATCTACACAAAGGTCTGGACAGTCTTTTGGAATTGGTGCACCGCTGAGCGGATCTCTTCTCCCAAGACTCCCGACATCCTGGAGTTTCTTCAGGATGGCGTGGAATAGGCTTAGCTACTAGAACTCTAAGAGTCCAGGTGGCAGCTTTATCATATTTTTTGGAGAAGAGCCTCTCAGCGGAACCCCTCATCAAGAGGTTCCTGACAGCCAGGGACAGACTCTCTCCTATACAGATTTCCCAGGGTCCCCTCATGGGATCTTCCCCTGGTCCTGGAACAGCTGACTAAGGCACCATTTGAGCCTATAGACAGCATTTCTATAAAAATTTCTTACGATTAAATTTACTTTTTTGTTAGCCATCACGTCTGCCAAGAGAGTTGGAGACTTGCATGCTTTTTCTATCAAAGAACCCTTTCTGCGGGTTTTTGAAGATAGGGTTATTTTGACTCAGGATCCTCTGTTACCTTCCCAAGGTGGCAACCAGGTTCCATAGGTCTCAGGAAGTTATACTTCCTTCTTTTTGCGCAAATCCCAGCAATGAAAAGGAAACCACTTTCCATTGTCTGGACGTAAGACGCTGCCTTTTAGTTTACCTAGAGAGGGTTAGCGAGTTCAGATCTTCCCCTCACCTTTTAGTTAATTTTTCAGGCCAGAAAAAGGGCCAACAGGCAACTAAGGCTTCCATCTCCAGATGGATTAGGCAGGCTATCTCTTTGTCATACACACAGGCAGGTAAACCACTTCCTGTTATTAAGGCTCATTCCACGCGTTCTCTGGCAACCTCCTGGGCAGAAAGGGCAGGAGCTTCCATAGAACAGATCTGTAGAGCGGCAACCTGGTCCAGCCGGAATACGTTCATCAGACATTATAGAGTCGAACTACTGTCTCCTCAAGACCTGAGTTTTGGTAGGAAGGTCTTACAGACGGTGGTCCCACCCTAAGGTAGGCCTGAAGATTACTTGCTTCTCTCTCACAGTGCCGTCCTGGAAGACGAGGGAGAAAGTACCAGTTACTTACCGGTAGCTGGATTTCTACGATGTCTTACAGGACGGCAGGCCTACTTCCCTCCCCTTTTACTTCTATCTATATTCCTCCTTTTTTCTTAGTCTCTGTTTATACCGTGTTCTAAAGAGCGGTTACTTATCTTAAACTGAGGCACACGGGAGGGGTGGGGCCTTTTAAACTTCATTTTTGATTGTGTTTCCTGTCAGGTGAGCCAGTCTACTCTCACAGTGCCGTCCTGTAAGACATCGTAGAAATCCAGCTACCGGTAAGTAACTGGTACTTTATTTATTTGACGTATTTACTCTGCTGTGGTAGGAAGAACTCAGATGGCCTCTGATGTAATAGCATGACCTCTGTCATAAAGGGGGGTGCTCTGCTGTGAAGGGAGACCTCTGATGTGATAGGAAGATCTCTCATGTGAAGGAAGACTTCTGCCGTTATAGGAGGACCTCTGATGTGATAGGAGGACCTCTGATGTGATTGGAGGACCTCTGATGTGATAGGATGACCTCTGATGTGAAGGGGGACCTCTGATGTCATATGAGGACCTTTGATGTGAAGGGAGGACCTCTGCTGTGATAGGAGGAAATCTGATGTGATAGGAGGAAATCTGATGTGATAGGAGGACCTCCAACATTAGGGGGGTATTCTGCTGTGAAGGGGGACCTCTGATGTGATGGAAGAACCTCGGATGTCATGGGAGGACCTCTGATGTGATTGGAGCATCTGTGACGCGATAGGAGGACCTTTAACGTGAAGGGGGATCTCTGATGTGATAGGAGGACTTTTGATATAAGGGAGGACATCTGATGTGATTGGAGTACATCTGCTGTGATTGGAGGACCTCTGATGTGATAGGAGGACCGCTGATGTGATTGGAGTTTTCTGATGTGATTGTAGGACCTCTGATGTGATATGGGGACCTCTGTTGTTATAGGACGACCTCTGATGTGATAAGAGGACCTCTAATGTGAAGGGGGCCATTGATGTGATGGGGGACCTCTGCTGTGGTGGGAGGAACTCCGATGTGATAGGAGGGCCTTGAATGTGATAGGAGAACCTCTGACATGAGGGGGGGGGTACTCTGCTGTGAAGGGTACCTCTGATGTGATGGAGGACCTCTGATATGATAGAAAAAGCCCTGATGTGATAGGAGGACCTCTGATATGATAGAAAAAGCGATGATGTGATAGGAGGACCTCTGATGTGAAGGTGAACCTCTATCGTGATAGAAGGCCCTCCTCTGTGATAGGAGGACCTTCTCTGTGATTACAGGACCTCTGATGTCAAGGAGGGCTTCTGATGTGACGTTATTTTATCAAGGTGGTTGTGTGCATCAGTCAAAGCTGATTTTTCCATTGCTAAGTAACATTTCATTTTTTTTACATTTCAGATTTTCAGGATTTTGCATATTTTTAATAGATGCCGCAGCTGAACAGAGATTGAAGAACGCTGGTCCAGGTATAAATGGTGGGATGCCAGGCTAAGTGACATCTTACCTTTCCTCTTTCCTCTTCAGTTGGGGGTGGGGAGTTCTCTCTGGATTCTGGTTGGGGTGCGTCACTCTCCTCTGGGTTATCAAACTGAAGAAGGAATTCTTGCTCGGAGTCATTGCCCCCCTCGTATACGTTCTCCAATTCAGCTACTGGGGGCAACACAAAAATGTTATAGATGTAGATCCTATAATTGTGTAAAGATTAAGGACTCTGGGGGCATTAACAAATGAATGTCGCAGTCACGATAAAAATCGCTGATCGCCGCCATTACTAGTAAAAAAAAATATATTATTAATAAAAATGCAATAAAACTATCCCCTATTTTGTAGACACTAGAACTTTTGTGCAAACCACTCAATAAACGCTTATTGCGTTTTTTTTTTAACCAAAAATAGGTAGAAGAATACGTATCGGCCTAAACTGAGGAAAAAAAAATGTTTTATATTTTTTTGGGGTATATTTATTATAGCAAAAAGTAAAAAATATTGTTTTTTTTTTTCAAAATTGTCGCTCTATTTTTGTATATAGCGCAAAAAATTAAAAACCGCAGAGGTGATAAAATACCACCAAAAGAAAGCTCTATTTGTGGGGAAAAAGGACGCCAATTTTGTTTGGGAGCCACGTCCCACGACCGCGCAATTGTCAGTTAAAGCGGCGCAGTGCCGAATCTCAAAAAGTGCTCTGGTCTTTGGCCAGCCAAATGGTCCGGGGCTGAAGTGGTTAATGAAGCATAGATAAATATAATAGATAAATATAATTGGAAAATAGATTTGGTACTCACATCTTTGAAGCCGTCTTCGAATCCTTCTCATGGTGAGAGGCTCGCGGACTTTTAGGTCCGAATATCGCTTCTGGATTTCTCGCTTGGTCCGGCTCTTCCCACAGATTTTGAGCAGCCGGTTCGAGAGCTCGGTCATGATTTGGCTCTTTTTTTTGTAAACGTTTGGAGGAGCGACATCGTCATATCCTTGCTCGTCAAGATATCGCACCATTTCAATGAGCTCCTCCAGGCTGAAGGCCTCTCTCCTCTGCATCTTATCTACAAAAACAATCAACATTTCTACATCAGCTCCGGAGAGCTGCCAAAGTTACATTTCCGAAGCTTCCAAATCAGCTCTGGGGAGCTGCCAAAGTTACATTTCCGAAGCTTCCAAATCAGCTCTGGAGAGCTACCGAAGTTACATTTCTGAAGCTTCCAAATCAGCTCTGGAGAGCTACCGAAGTTACATTTCTGAAGCTTCCAAATCAGCTCTGGAGAGCTACCGAAGTTACATTTCCGAAGCTTCCAAATCAGCTCTGGAGAGCTACCTAAGTTACATTTCTGAAGCTTCCAAATCAGCTCTGGAGAGCTACCTAAGTTACATTTCTGAAGCTTCCAAATCAGCTCTGGAGAGGTACAGATGTTACATTTCCAAAGCTTCCAATCAGCTCTGGAGAGCTACCAAAGTTACATTTCTGAAGCTTCCAAATCAACTCTGGAGAGCTACCAAAGTTACATTTTCAAAGCTTCCAAATCAGCTCTGGAGAACTACAGAAGTTACATTTCCGAAGCTTCCAAATCAGCTCTGGAGAGCTACCGAAGTTACATTTCCGAAGCTTCCAAATCAGCTCTGGAGAGCTACCGAAGTTACATTTCTGAAGCTTCCAAATCAGCTCTGGAGAGCTACCTAAGTTACATTTCTGAAGCTTCCAAATCAGCTCTGGAAAGGTACCGATGTTACATTTCTGAAGCTTCCAATTAGCTCTGGAGAGCTACCAAAATTACATTTCTGAAGCTTCCAAATCAGCTCTGGAGAGCTACTGATGTTACATTTCCGAAGCTTCGAAATCAGCTACCGCAGTTAAGCCATTAGGCAATACTGATGAGTCCTCCTGTGTCTGAGTTCATCGCCTCACCTCCATCGTGACACCTCAATTATCAGGTGGAACAAATTTGGAGTTTCTTACTACGTACATATTAGCGGTGAACACATTTTGCGTAAACTAACATAGTTTCAGCTTCAATGATCCATTGACCATTCGAAAATCAAAACCGAAGTTACCTCGACTAGAGATAAATTGTAGCTTCATTTTCAAGACTCATTTTGAAGGAAAATAAAATCAAATTTTCAAGACGGGTATCAGTACAGAGAGGGGACAATTATCAACCTATTGTTGGCCGATATCACTCAACTCCTGCCCTACTCTGGACCAATCAAGTGTGCAGTAACTGTCAGGCCTCGTACACAAGACTGTTTTCCTCGACAAAAGTTCATCAAGAAAATTGGTAGCAGAGCCTTTTTGCTGAGGAAAACGGCCGTGTGTATGTTTTTTTTCGACGAGAAAACTGTCGTGGAATCTCAATTTCCTCGTCGCGTTTCTCATCTGGCTGGTTTACGTTCGTGTGTATGCTTAGAAATGCGTGCATGCTCAGAATAAAGTATGAGACGGGAGCACACCTTCGGTAAAAGTAGCGTTCGTAATGGAAATAGCACATTCGTCACTCTGTAACAGACTGAAAAGCACGAAGACTGAAAAGTGCAAATCGTCTCTCACCAAACTTTTACTAACACCAGATTAGCAAAAACAGCCCCAAGGGTGGCGCTAATGGAATAGAACTTCCCCTTTATAGTGCCGTCGTACGTGTTGTACGTCACCGCGTTCGAGAACGACGAGATTTTTGTCTTGACAGTGTGTACGCAAGGAAAGCTTGACAAGATTCTCGACAAGCCTGATAAGAAACTCGTCGAGGAAAACGATGTTTCTTTTACGACGAGATTCTGGGTCGTGTGTACGAGGCCTCACTTTCATCAAGATTCCATCTGAATCAGGTAGATATGAGTGAGGAGATGTTCTCTGTGGAGGTTCCAACCAGCTGGGACTCTTTTCCCCCTTCAGTCAAAGGTCCTTTGGACCTCCTCCGAGAGAAGACATTGGACAATACCACTCAGCTTCCGCCCAATCAGCGTGCAGTAACCAAGCAGAGATAAGAGAAGAATATATTACGGCTCACCTGTGCTGATCTCTGTAGGAGTGTCCTCCACTATGAATGTCCTCGTCATTCCAGCCTCCTCCGTATATTGCTGATCATCCCTCACATACGTCTCTTCTACGTCACACTCAGTTTTCACGTTCATCAGATCTTCACCCTAAATCAACAGAATGGCAGAAAATAAAATCTGTAACATACAAGTATTTATGATGTGAGATCACATAGAAAATATCATCTTGTAGAGTCCACACATCGTCTCCACATGTCAGAGTGTTCAATCACTTTATGTTCCCGACCCCCAACTCCACCTACCTGATGATGGTGGGGGATTGTGTGACCTTCCTGTGTGGAATGCCGGGAATACAGAGGATGGGGACATCTCTCTGGGGGGTTTCTGATTCTAGGTAGCTCCAACATAATGTCCTCGTAGAGATCCCTCTGTCTTTCAGAAAGCTCCCTCATCACACCGTACTCATCAAACTCCTCTTTATATTCTTCTTTGATAACAATATTATAATTCCTGAGGTTTCCACTCTAAATATATAATAAAACATTCAATGCAACAAACAAGCTTGTGTATAAATCACAACTATCAGTGATTTTTCCTCAACTACCTGATGATGGTGGGGGATGGTGTGACCTTCCTGTGTGGAATCCCGGGAATACAGAGGACGGGGACTTCTCTCTGGTGGGTTCCCATTACTGGATCCATCTGTAGGAAACACACACACTGACTGAATCCATTGTTTCTATGTGTTTATCAGATGATGGGGGATCTAGGTGGAGCCTCCGTACTGCTCTCTCCTTTACAATAAAGTCTCCTCTTACCCGGTGATGTGAGGGGAGGCTGATTCTCCATCATGACATCCTTGTAGAGATCCTTGTGTCCTTCTAAATACTCCCACTCCTCCATGGAGAAATAGACAGTGACATCCTGACACCTTATAGGAACCTGACACACACAATGATACAGTCACCATCCAGACACCCCCCTTGTATGTTACTGGATAATGTCCCAGAATTCCCGGCACCGCTCACCTCTCCTGTCAGCAGCTCCATTATCTTCTTGGTGACTTCCAAATCCTTTTTTCTTATTGTAGTTTATAAATATAATATTGTGGAGCTATTTAAGAATCAATGCTGTTTGTATCTGCTACTTGCCCTGTGTCATCCCTTTCGGCCACTGTACTCCTGATACAGGAAAAGCCTTTGTTTACTGATTGCCTAGATATCATGGAGAATGGCTGGGGTGGGCACTCCTGGACCGTGTGCTCTGTCGTTCTGCTTTTCTTGTATCCACTCTGATGAAGACCAATGCTGGATAAAGTCTTCTTCAGAAACAAACTCTTCCCAAAGTTTTTATGTGCTGGTTTCCTCCCCTCCAGTGCTCTGAGATTTTAAGACTGTTGACCTCAACCCCACTACTCTGTCCATGTACTGTGTAGATATTAGAGGGAGGAACTACAGAGCTCTGTGGGGGGACCAAGAGATCATCACTCTCCGGTCATTTTGGTTCCTGAAGAGAGCTTCAGCTGGAATCAGAGCTCCGTTCAGGGACATCAAAATGTACTTAAAGTCTTCTCAGTACTCTTTGGCTTTTAGGGCTGGTGACCTCAACCCCACTACTCTGTCCCTGTACCGTGTCCTGTAGTGACAAGAAGATCAGCAAGAGGAGTCAGAGAGCTCTGTCCAGGGATCACGAGATCGGCACTCCCCGGTCGGTTTCTGAAGAAGACTTTAGTTGACATCCTCCTGAATTGTCGATGTCCTGATCTCCTTCTCCCTCAGTGATCTTTGGTTTTTAAGCCTGCTGACCTCAACCCCACTACTCTGCCCCTGTAGGGGGACCAAGAGTTTGTCATTCTCCAGTTGTGTTGGTTGCTGAAAAGAGCTTCAGCTGGAATCAGGGCTCCGTTCAGGGACATCAAAATGTACTTAAAGTCTTCTCAGTACTCTTTGGTTTTTGAGCCTGTTGACCTCAACCCCACTACTCTGTCCCTGTACTGTGTCCTGTAGTGGCAAGAGGAATCACAGAGCTTTGTTGAGGATCACAAGATCGGCACTCCCCGGTCGGTTTCTGAAGAAGACTTCAGTCGACATCTAAGCTTCATTACTCTGCCCCTGTACTGTGTAGAGATTAGAGGGAGGAACTATAGAGCTCTGTGGGGGGAAGAAGAGATTGTCATTCTCCAGTTATATTGGTTCCTGAAAGGGCTTCAGCTGGAATCAGAGATCCGTTGAGGGACATCAAAATTTACTTAAAGTCTTCTTCCGAAACAAACTCCTCCTGTATTGTTGATGTCCTGATCTCCTTCTCCCTCAGTGATCTTTGGTTTTTAAGCCTGGTGACCTCAACCCCACGACTCTGCCCCTGTACGGTGTCCTGTAGTGACAAGAAGATCAGCATTAAGAGCCACAGAGCTCTCTGGAGGACTAGGAGATCGGCACTCCCCGGTCGTGTTGGTTTCTGAAGAAGACTTTAGTCGACATCGGAGCTCTGTTCAGAGGTAAAAATTAACCTTTACAGGGTAAACTTTTATTTTGGATTGACGTTTGGTCAAATCTTTCTTGTATGGTAGTATTTTCAGCTCCATAAGGGAAATATATTGAAGTCTGATAAAAAAGTGAGAACTATATCAAATTTTGGGCAGGTAAATCATATATTTATTTGTCTGTGTGTACATCAGACTGAAAAGAGGGGCATTTAAAGGGGAGAGAGAAATTTGATTCCCAAGAATGGTCACTGACCCGAGCTATAATAAAATAAAATCTTATTACCTCCTCTGCTGCCAGTTCCTGCAATGCCTTCTCTCTACATCTTCATATCTCACCTCTAAACCGGAACTTCCTATCTATATCTTTACATACGTCCTGTCTATACCTGACATCACTTCCTGTCTTCCATAGAGATTTCCTGTCTGGGTAGAAGTGAGATCATCACCTCGGGGAACTGCAGCCACAAGAAACCTCTCGTAGTATAAACTTGGCCTTGTATGTACTGTATATCCTTATAGATGGGGTCATCTAGGGTTCTCCACCTCATCCCTTAAAACCGAACACATATGTATTACACAGGTTCTGTGGCTGATTAAGGTGGTAATTAAACTCACTTGGTGCCTTATCTGCATTTAATTAGCCTAAGAACCTGTGTAATTCAAAGGTGTTCGGGTTTAAAGGGATGAGGTAGCAACCCTAGGGTCATCTCCACTCCCACCAAGAGAGGTTTAAATATATTTTTGCTAATTATCTTGTAATTTGCCATGTAGAGATGCCTAGGCAAAAGTTGCTTGAAAAAAGAACTCCCTATGTTGATAAAAAAACCTTCCTATGTTGCTTTACAAGACCTGTGACACCCCTAAATCCACCCCTAGTAACCAATCAGTGATTATCCACCCCCCTCTGTTTATAAGCAACGTTCCTGGCTTTATCCCCTTTGTAGGTTATAGTTAGGGTCTGTGATCAAGGTGTTAGAGAGATGAGGGAGATGTATTGATTGTTGATGGAGTTTGAGCTGTATAGGGGACATCAAAACTCGTTATGTGCTTAGATAGGGTTGGTTAGCATTATGGGACAGGAATAAATATCCTGGGATTCTATTAATCTATACCAGACCCTTATCCTAGATGAGGGTCTACTCTACACGTTAATAGGGCACATACACACAGACAAAAAAAAATGGGATGGCGGCCCCTTCATAATACATACCAGGCCCTGGATCTGGAATTAATTTTAAGAGGGAAACCCCCCAAAAAAAGTGAGGTCACCTTGAGGTTTGGTATGGATTGTTGGGGGGGGGACCCTATGCTTTTTTACATGATTTTTGCATGGGATTCCCCCTTAAATCCATAAAAAAAAGCATAGGGTCCCCCCAACACTCCATACCAGGACCCTGATTTGACTATGCAACCTCAATGACCAAGAACGGGAGGAGGAAATTACCTCCCACTCCTGAACTATACTAGGTCACATGCCCTCAACATGGGGGATACCTTGCCAGGGTGGACCTCCTGGCAAAGCACATTGCCCCTTTGTTAATGAGAACAAGGGCCTCTTCTCCACAACCCTGGCCCACTGTATGTGAGGGTCTATGGGTGGGGGGGGGGTATCAGAATCTGGAAGCCTTCTTTAACAACAATGGGGTCTCTAGATACCAGAATGATTATCATTTGCAATATAAATGAAAATCGTAAAAAACAAACAAAAAAAACACCACAGTTTTTGAGATGTACTTTAATAATAAAAAAAAAATACACAATGTATATCCAGCATCAATTATGTCATCCAACGATTTCGATCCAGGTCCATCATGACCTGGATCGAAACCGTTGTTTACACATGTTGTATAATTGTGACGAGTATTATTTGTATAACCTAATTACTTAAATATGATTGGCTGAGCCAAGGGCGTTCCTTTTCTTGTATGATTTGATTAGGTGCAAGTACGCACGAGAAATAAAGGCTAGTCTTGGATTCACCGTATGGCTGTGTGTGTTTTTGACTCGCCGGTGCATCAGAGAGCTCCATACATCCAGATAGTCCTAAAGAAACCCGGGTCCAGTTGAACCACCAACCTTACAATAGATAAGATGAGGAGAGATATTAGCAGAGATTTAAATGAAGGAATGTTAAGACAGTAAATAATGAGATCCCTCAATTACGTAGAAACATTATATTACCTTGAAAATTGTGCTATAAAAAAAAAATCCAGAAACCTGCTGAGCAGAATGGTGAGGATGTCGTTGGTGTTCCAGAAACACGGCTTGACTCCTTACAAGACTGGGCTGTTGTATTGTATTGTAGCCCTTTGAAAAAGTGACTCTCTCACGAAACTAGTCAGGGCGGACCGAGTGGCACACTGTCATCACCCCATTGGACTACTCAAGGTTTTCAACTAACACAGGTTTACCTTCATGCAACCGGCCGGAGCTGCAGGTTTAAGGCTGTTTTCACTGCTACAAATTGTGAGTGTTTTATTCATATGAATTTGTTTATAATACATTTAAAAAAAAGGTTTTACACTATCAGGGCATCCTTGTGCCTTTCCTATATATGTTAATACCTGCATTGGAGCCACTGACAAGGAGATGATCCACGCCAGACTGTGTATTTCCTATTGAGCCTAGCAGTTTGCGATTTACTACATGCCATCTTTGGTCTCCTATAACCAAGCGACTAATTTGTTTTGGTAAGCAGACTTGCATGCGTTGTGGTGGGGGTCTCCAGCTGATTATCACTTATCAACTCTAGTCACCATCCATTGTTCCAGTTTATCCCACTAGGATCTTGTTACACCAGGGTGGATGAGAATCTGCATCTTCTCTCTTGTTCTTCCTCAACCTATGATTTATTGGACTTTATGGATGATCTTGTGGTTGCAGGTGGTGATGGTACGGAGGAGGAATTACGGGAGGAATGATGGACGGGTCTATGAACTGATGGACTTATTATTGGAGTCTCTTACAGATGTCCTGAGATTTATGAGAAGGGGGAGGAGTCAGCTGTTCCAACAAGTACAAGCCGGAAAAACCAAAACTACTAAGACACAAGATTACGACTAAAACTAAAACCTACAGGATGGACCTTTCTTGCAGTGTTAGAAAAAGGAATAAAGGAACAAAAACATTTCATCATACAGATCTGAAGGACGTCTTATCAACCAATTTACAAAGCACATTGTGAGTTTAAGAAAATAAATATTTAATCATTTTGTTTACAAAAAAAAAAAAGGTGTAAATATATTTGCATTTTTATCACATAAATATAACATTTTACTTCAAGTAATTTCATATTTTCCACTTTCTCCCAGCAGGTGGCTCTCTCCAAGCAAAAAAAAAAAAAGAAGATTCCTGTGCAGGCTGATGCCTTTGGTTGAAGGTCAGGGGAGATCAGACTACACTACTAGAGAGACCCAACCAGCAGTGACACCCCCTTCTCTCTCCTAGAGGGACCCAACCGGCAGGGACACACCCTCCTTCTCTCTCCTTGAGGGACCCAACCAGCAGTGACACCCCCTCCTTATCTCTCCTAGCAGAGGAAGTCAGACAGAACTTTGAAGTCTTTAGTGATCTCTGATTTCCTTATAAAGTGTTTCCTCCATGATAAAGATCAGAGGAGCGCTCAGCCAAGTGTTTTCTGAGGTGAGCTTCTTTCCAGTGTGAGATCTCTGATGTACGGCAAAATATGATCCATACAGAAGACATTTCCCTCACTCAGGACAGGGATACACCTTTGAGGGTTGTGTGGGTTTTCCGATGTACGGAAAGACAAGCCTTCTGTGAGAAACGTTTCCCGCACTCAGGACAGGGATATGGCTTCTCACCCGTGTGATTTCTTAGATGTTTGAGAAGCGCTGTTTTCCGTATATAATTATTCCCGCACTCAGGACAGGAAAACAGGTGGTTCAACGTATGGCACGTCTGATGTTTAACAACATGGGACCTGCTTGAAAAACGTTTTCCACACTCAGGACAGGGATATGGCTTCTCAGCTGTGTGAGGGTTCTGATGTCTGACCAGTTGTGCTTTATATAGAAAACATAAACCACACTCAGAACAGGAATGAAGTTCACTCGGCTTGTGAGATCCCTGATGTATAAAAAGAGCTAAACCAGAGGTAAAACTTTTCTCGCACTCAAGACAGGGAAATTCCTTCTTCTCCTGAATTCCGGGACCATCCCTCACAGTACAAGGTTGCTCAGATTTAGAAGGATTGCATGGTCTATCCACACTGTGAAGTCCTCCATCCATAGTGAGCTCATTGTCTTTTCTCCTCCACAATCTCCTGTGATGTCCTCATCTTCCATTTTACAACCTGGAGATAAAGTGAGACGATCCTTTGAGGGTTTCTCCATGGCGTGTCCTGGAAAAATAGAAAAACATCATCAATAGATATGAGAGGGTTAGTTCCCTTCCATCAAGATTCTATTTGGATCAGGTAGATATGATTGAGGAGATGTTCTCTGTGGAGGTCCCAACCAGCTGGAACTCTTTCCCCCCCATCAAAGAACCTTTGGTCCTCCTCCCAGATCACTTCTACATTTACACAGCCTTGTCACAAGTACAGGAACCAATGGGGTTCAAAGTTCCGACCTGCAGGACCTTTAACATAGAACCACTGATCATAGGCTTAGGCTTCTATAGCTTAGTTCCGGTCCTACTCTGGACCAATCCATGTGCACTAAGAAGAGATAAGAGAAGAATATATTATGGGTCACCTGTGCTGATCTCTGTAGGAGTGTCCTCCTCTATGAATGTCCTCGTCATTCCAGCCTCCTCCGTATATTGCTGATCATCCCTCACATACGTCTCTTCTACTTCACCCTCAACTTTCATGGAAATCTGATCTTCACCCTAAACCAACAGAATGGCAGAAAATATGTTTTCATACTTTTTGTATTTAAAAACAGTCAGGTTAAACTGGAGGTTAACCACAAAAATCCTCCTGCGCTCTGGTGTATCGCCAAACTGGGTGTATCAGTATGGTATAAAGGGATGGCCTGATCACACAGATTGGACCACGAATGCTTTTTATATGTATCCTAAAAGATGTGCTGTTTATACAGCGTGCTTTTAGTATGTTATATATGCTTTTAATATATGTGCCTGTATATACTATGTTTTATTATATTTATTATATGTGTATATATATCACTTTTTATTCAGTCTTATACTCCTTTAAGAGGGATGTTTAGTAGCATCAGGAGATGGACTTGCGCCCGTCTCCCACTAGATATGCCTACTCTGGCACGGCTTCTATTGTGGGGGTATGTGTGCATATATGGTGCAGGGGCTTTTTGGGCCACATTACATTAGTTTGGTGTGGGAGGTTAGTTCTTGCACCCTGCACCGTCATTTAGAGCTATGGGAGCTCGTTCACTGGCTGGCACCAAACCGGAAGTAGCGGGGGGAAAACAAACACCCGCACTTCCGGTGTCCGTGGAACGCAACCCATATGCTATGCGCGCGCATATCTGTGTGCACGCGCATGCGCGAGTACGGCGAAACCGGAAGTGCGGGGTGGAACGCAGAAGGCCCCGCACTTCCTGATTGTGGATGGCGTGCGTTCCAGTCAAACCAGGGCGCCGACGGTGGAGTGGTGGTAGCCCGAGGTGGAAGTGGGTGTCTCCTCGGGCACAGGATTCACCAGGTGGGTACCTTCATGTTGTACCCCTAGGCCCTGCTGTGGCACTAAAGGCTCTGTTGTAGGTCCTGGCGAATAGGCCAGGCTGTAGTGGAGCTGCCATTAGACTTATGGCAATTGGGAGTTTGGTGATCCCATTGCACTGCTGCACTGCCAGTCTTGTGTTACTTGCTGTGTACCCCATCGTATAGGATGGGCACCTAGATCAACTTGCCCCTCTACACAGATGGAGCCCATTTGGGGTGGGTGGAGTCCCGTAAGAAAGGCGGGACCAGCTAGCTAGTGACGAATGGCTGCGCCTGTATGCACACATGCACCTATAAAGGGATGTTTTGCAGGAAGAGAGAGTTATCACAGACCACCTAGGCTTTGAGGAAGGGGGTACGCCCCAGAAATGCGTCAGCCACATTGGTGTTTAGGGTCTGACTGGCAGGTGCCATAAGGTCCAGGTTCAGCTGTTTTAAATGCGCTTACTACTGAATGTTTGTAAGTAGGACCATTGCTTTTTATTTTGTGTATATTAAAATGTATAAGTGGTAATGCACAAGGTCGGTGCGCCCTCCTTTCTTTTCTTTTTCAAACTGGAGGTTAATACACTTTCTGTGAACTTTGGTTTCTTTGACTGTTACATGTAACTTTCTTTGGTCAATAAAGGAATTATTAAAAAAAAAATAAAGATATTCAAGTATGTGAGGAACAAAATATCCCAAAAAGAGTAGCAAAGTGAACTCTGAGACTGGAAGACCATTGACATCAGTGGGAGGAATAGTGCCCCAAGGGTCAGATAAAGGCAAATGGCCACATCCGGTCCCCAGTTTTGAGATCCCTGATATAGATCATGATTCTAAAAATAGCCTAACTCTTCCCGGTCCAGTGAAGTATCTATAGTCATAAAGCGAAGGACAGGAACCTTAGCCACACTGCTAAGAACATTGGCCTGATTAAGGGCAAAGCATTGGAAGAGTTATGGAGACTTATCCTAGGAGGCTGTGTATCGGCCATAAAGGAGGTCCAATCTCCAGGTGATCAGATCCCAAGAACACCTCCAAAACACACTCAGTTTCCAACAATGGGTACCTTCAGCGGAAACATAGGGACCAGACTACTCCTGTCACAGTGAGGATTCCCAAACCTTCCCAGAGGTGGAGATCTTGCAACACCTAGATCAGTGATGGCGAACCTTGGCACCCCAGATGTTTTGGAACTAGATTTCCCATGATTCTCAACTACACTGCAGAGTGCATGAGCATCATGGAAAATGTAGTTCCAAAACATCTAGCGTGCCAAGGTTCACCATCACTGACCTAGATGATGTCCAATGGAGTGCAACTCAGGAAATCGACTAAAAACGAGATCCTCCAACTAAGAGAAGACCACCTGTTCTGGGGAACCGGACTGAATTCCTGGGTAAGGGAACACCCGGCAAGTGTTTGGTCCCCGGGGCAGGAAGAAAAGACCGCCGCATTCGCCAAAAGAGACTAACAGGACACAACTTCCTGGGAAGACCAAAAAAAATGGTGTTCCCTTAATGTCATACAGACCCTTTACAGGGAGGAAAGGGAAATTCCCCGACAGGCAATACAGTGCGGATATTTTTTCAGGGAGAGTTTGGCCTTGTCTGTTGGTGACTGGGAGTTACTGAGGATAGCCACCTAAGGGTCTCGAAGCTTGAAGGAAGTATAGTCTTCAGGAGGTTTGACTACAAGGGTCAAAAGAGCTGAACATGGTGGCCATTGTCTTGTTGCCCTCATGTTCTCCAACCTTGTTGGAAATCTTCTGAACCCAACAGTCAAGGCTACAGGTCTGGTGGTCATGGTCTAGTTTGCCTCAGCTTCTCCAACCTTGGTGGGAATCTTCTGAACCCAACAGTCAAGGCTACAGTCCTGATGGCCATTGTCTTGTTGCCCTTAGCTCCTCTAACCTTGTTGGGAATCTTCTGAACCCAACAGTCAAGGCTACAGGTCTGGTGGTCATGGTCTAGTTTGCCTCAGCTTCTCCAACCTTGGTGGGAATCTTCTGAACCCAACAGTCAAGGCTACAGGCCTGATGGCCATTGTCTTGTTGCCCTCAGCTCCTCTAACCTTGTTGGGAATCTTAACCCATCATTTAAGAATACAGGCTTGACGGTCATGGTCTTGTTGCCCTTAGGTTTTCTAACCTTGTTGGGAATCTTCTGAATGCAACAGTCAAGGATACAGGCCTGGTGGTCATGGTCTTGTTGCCCTCATGCTCTCTGACCTTAATGGGAATATTCTTAACCGATAATTTAAAAAAACAAGCTTGACGGTCATGGTCTTGTTGCCCTCAGGTTCTCCAACCTTGTTGGGAATCTTCTGAACCCAACAGTTATGGCTACAGGCCGGGTGGTCAAGGTCTTGTTGTGCTCAGCTTCTCCAACTGTGTTGGGAAACAAAAGAGTTTGTTGCATGAGAACTAGTAAGAGAGACTCTGGGTTATCTTGTTCAAAGTGAGTGTGTTATGTCTAAATAAAGAGACTGTATTCTGGAAATGTAGAGTTTTGGAGATCCAATAACCTTGTTGGGAATCTTCTGAACCCATCAGTCAAGGATACAGGCCTGGTTGCCTTTATCGTGTTGACCTCATGCTTTCCAACCTTGATGGGAATCTTCTTAACTCATAATTTAAGACTACAGGCTTGACGGTCTTAGTCTTGTTGCCCTTGGCTTCTCTAACCTTGATGGAAATCTTCTAAACCCAACAGTCAAGGTTACAGGCCGGGTGGTCATGGTCTTGTTGACCTCATGTTCTCCAACCTTAATGGAAATCTTCTTAACTCATAATTTATGACTACAGGCATGGTGGTTATGGTCTTGTTGCCCTTTAGCTTCTCCAACCTTGTTGGGAATCTTGCTTCATGTTAGTCTGTTATGGCTGAATAATGAAACTGTATTCTGGAAATGTAGAGTTTTGGAGATCTGGAGGGTGAGTTAAGTGTGTTTGGCTGGCATAAATGAGCGTCTTTGCAGAAATGATCTAAATTGTATGAGTATATAAATCCTGAGATGTAAACTATTTAGCACTTTCCTCTCTGCACCACATAGTCAGGCAGTCTCCGAGTTACGAACGGGCTAGGGACTGCAGGTGTGTTCGCAAGTCAGATGTTCATAACTCAGGGACTGCATAAATATTTGTTCTATAGACTCGGATAATATTTTCAAGCACACAGTGTTCTGGATTCTTCTACAACATTCATTGTAGGAAACATTCTTGTGTATAAATCATAACTACCAAATATCATTCATCACCTACCTGATAAAGTCTTGTGTAGTTGTGATCTTCCTGTGTGGAATGTCTTGGTTCCTCTGGTGGGTTTCTGTAGCTGGATGACTCCACGATGGTGTCCTGGAACAGATCTTTGTCTTCTAACACCAATTCCTCCACCACCCCATCCTCATCATCCTCCTCCTTTATCTCTTCTATAACCTCAACTTTAGGATCTCTCAGGTATCCACTCTGAATATAGAATAAAAATGACATCAATGGTAACAATGCAGATAATGTACAGATCCTAATGATACGATCAGTGATTGTTCCTCATCTACCTGATGATGGTGGGGGATGGTGTGACCTTCCTGTGTGGAATCCCGGGAATACAGAGGACGGGGACATCTCTCTGGTGGGTTCCTGTTGCTAGGTGGATCCGTCACATCCTTGTGTCCTTCTGAAGGTTCCTCCACCACATCATCCTCCTTCTCTTCATACTCTTCTTGAAAACCGATATTTATTTCCTTAATGTTTCCATTGGGAATATATAAGTCAACATTCATTATAACACACACGTGCTTGTGTCAAAATCATAACTACCGATAATTATTCATCATCTACCTGATCATGTTGTATGTTGTCATCCTCTTCATGCGTGTCCATCATGACGTCCTTGTAGAGATCCTTGTGTCCTTCTAAATACTCCCACTCCTCCATGGAGAAATAGACAGTGACATCCTGACACCTTATAGGAACCTGACACACACAATGATACAGTCACCATCCAGACACACCCCTTGTCTGTTACTGGATAATGTCCCAGAATTCCCAGAATCCTCCTCACCTCTCCTGTCAGCAGCTCCATCATCTTCTTGGTGACTTCTAGAATCTTCTGCCTGTTGTGTCTCTCAGGTTTTAGGGAGTCACATGAGACAGTCATCTGATCACCCGACTTCAGGAGAAGAAAACTCTGAATTGGAAAACCAATAGCAATATCATGTTAGATTCCCAGAATTCTCCTAACCTCTCCGGTCAGGTCTGTGTTTTATTAATTGAGATAAGAGTGATGTCATATGACCTCCCAGAATCCCCCTCACCTCTCCGGTCAGGTCTGTGTTTTATTAATAGAGATAAGAGTGATGTCATGTGACCTCCCAGAATCCTCCTCACCTCTCCGGTCAGGTCTGTGTTTTATTAATAGAGATAAGAGTGATGTCATGTGACCTCCCAGAATCCTCCTCACCTCTCCGGTAAGGTCTGTGTTTCATTAATAGAGATAAGAGTGATGTCATGTGACCTCCCAGAATCCTCCTCACCTCTCCGGTCAGGTCTGTGTTTTATTAATATAGATAAGAGTGATGTCATGTGACCTCCCAGAATCCCCCTCACCTCTCCGGTCAGGTCTGTGTTTTATTAATAGAGATAAGAGTGATGTCATGTGACCTCCCAGAATCCTCCTCACCTTTCTGGTCAGGTCTGTGTTTTATTAATAGAGATAAGAGTGATGTCATGTGACCTCCCAGAATCCTCCTCACCTTTCTGGTCAGGTCTGTGTTTTATTAATAGAGATAAGAGTGATGTCATGTGACCTCCCAGAATCCTCCTCACCTCTCCGGTCAGGTCTGTGTTTTATTAATAGAGATAAGAGTGATGTCATGTGACCTCCCAGAATCCTCCTCACCTCTCCGGTCAGGTCTGTGTATTATTAATAGAGATAAGAGTGATGTCATGTGATCTCCCAGAATCCCCCTCACCTCTCCGGTCAGGTCTGTGTTTTATTAATAGAGATAAGAGTGATGTCATGTGACCTCCCAGAATCCTCCTCACCTCTCCGGTCAGGTCTGTGTTTTATTAATATAGATAAGAGTGATGTCATGTGATCTCCCAGAATCCCCCTCACCTCTCCGGTCAGGTCTGTGTTTTATTAATAGAGATAAGAGTGATGTCATGTGACCTCCCAGAATCCTCCTCACCTCTCCGGTCAGGTCTGTGTATTATTAATAGAGATAAGTGATGTCATGTGACCTCCCAGAATCCTCCTCACCTCTCCGGTCAGGTCTGTGTTTTATTAATATAGATAAGAGTGATGTCATGTGATCTCCCAGAATCCTCCTCACCTCTCCGGTCAGGTCTGTGTTTTATTAATAGAGATAAGAGTGATGTCATGTGACCTCCCAGAATCCTCCTCACCTCTCCGGTCAGCAGGTAGATGATGTCCAGGGTGAGGTTTAGTATCTTCTCAGTCATGTCAGTCTCATCATCCTCCATCCTTATTGATGTGATCTATGTGGGTTTCTCTGTAGAAGAATAGTGGAGAGTTATTGAAACTGTATTAAAATTGAAACATTAATGCAAAACCAATAGTAGGAGAATACAGTGGAACCTCGGATTGGGAGTAACTCGGTTAACAAGCGTTTTGCAATACGAGCACGATTCAGGCCAAAGCTGTGTGCAGTATCGCTTTTGGCCTGAGGAGGGGAGGTGCCGGAGCCAAGCAGAGCCGAACATCACCAATCACCGCCGTTCGTAAAGGCCGAAGGACATCACAAAGTGTCCTCAGGCCTTTTCGGCCGTTTCCGAGCCACTTGCGGTATTGCATGCCATTGAAGTAAATGCAGAACAAATAATTTTTGTTTCCATTGACTTCAATGGGAAAACTCGCTTTGATATGCAAGCACTTTGGATTATGAGCATTCTCCTGGAACGGATTAGGCTCGTAATCTGAGGTTCCACTCTATTAGAAATTAGTTCTGCCCATTTTCGGAGAGGACCAGGAGATCAGCACTCCCCGGTCGTGTTGGTTTCTGAAGAAGACTTCAGCTGGCATCGGAGCGCCGTTCAGCGAGGTAAGAATTTACCTTTACAGGGAAATCTTTTGTTTGGGTTTGGTCAAAACTTTTCATGTATACTAGTATTTTTTGGTTAATTACGTGAAATAATCTGAAATCTGGTGAAATACTAGAAGCGATAGAAACATTTCGGGCAGATAATTGGAATATTGATTTGTCTGTGTGTACATCAGACTGAAAAGAGGGACATTTAAACACAGGACAGAGCAATTTAGTTCCTAATAACGGACAGTGATGGGATTTATGATCGAATAATATCTTATTACCTTCTCTGCTGCCAGCTCCTGCAATGTCTTCCTTCTGCTTCTTCCTATCTCCCCTCTCACCCGGAACTTCCTGTCAGTACCTGTCATCACTTCCTGTTTTCCATAGAGACTTCCTGTCTGTGTAGAAGTACCTCCATCTTGTGGAGCTTAGAAGAACTGCAGCCCCGAGAAACTTCTCATAGTATTAAAAAGGCCGATGCTGTGTGTGTTTATATACTGTATATTCTTATGCTTAGGATCACCTCCATTCTGATCAAAGTGGGTATAAAAATAGTTTTGCTAGGGATGAGCAGAGGTATTTTGGTTCATGTTGAACTGTACTATGAAGCTCTTCAGTAAAGTTGCATCAGCTGTTCTGAGCCTGGTCTGAAGTTATTTATAGGGGTGAATATTGGTTCTGCCGTATCGAAAGACTCATGGTCTTTAAAGCACATGTGGTGTATGAAGCTCAGCTACTACAAAAGGTCTACTTGGCAAGTCAAGCAAGGGTAGCAAGGGGGGGGGGGGGTCGATGTTCTGGCTCCCTCCCTAGCGGTTGGTATCCAGTAACAACTGGAGCTGAACCCACGTTACGGAGAGCCATGACCTGGTCACATAAGTACGAGAGTTAAGGGGTTAACAAGTGCATGCATGAAGTCCACTCTAGGTGCACGGCTGGACCCTATTCTGTTACTGGGAGTAACAGAGGTACACTGGACTGGTGGAGTGAGTGTGGGCTTAGCAGCGACCCTCCTAATGCAACATACATCAGGCAACAGCATGTAGTCACACGGGCCAGCACTTTTCAGAGGAATAGAATATTTTATCGATTTTCACATTTTTGCAGTCTCTGCCTGGTCCCGGGCATTGGTGAGTGTGTTCACGACTCTCCGCCTACTGCCCTGCCTGAACCTGCTGATTTTTTTTTCCAAGGTCCTGTATCCCAATTCGGCTTCTAAGGTGCTGAAATCTGACTCTGCTGATTCTTTGCCAGCCTGACCCCTCTGACTTTCCACCTGCTGACCCACCTTATTTCGCTGATTCCCCACATTCTGTGCAGAGTAACTTGACTAAAAATCATTAACTCTCCACCTGCTTCACAACCCGATTTCTCTGACTTTCCACCTGCTTAGCCTTACTCCCCTGACTCTATCCACCTGCTACCCAGCCTGACTCCACTGACTCTCCTCCTAGTCTGACTTTGCTCTTTCTATCTGCTCCCCAGCCTTCCTCCACTTACTTTCTTTCTGCTGCCCATTCCGATTCCACTGACTCTCCACCTGCTACCCAGCTTGATTCCACTGATTCTTTGCCAGCTGCCAAGTCTGACTCTGCTGATCTTCCACCTTCTCCCCAACCTGACCCTGCTGACACTTGGCCTGCTGCCCAGCCTTACTCCACTGGCTCTTCACTTCCTGACCGGCCTAACTGCTAATCCTGCCTTCTACCCAGCTTGACCCCTGACCTGTTGCCTAGCTTGACTCTGATTTCTCTCTGCCTGCTGCCCAGCTTAACTCCACTGACATTTTGCCTGCAGCCAAATCTGACTCCGCTGACTCTGCATGCTGCCCAACAGGCATGTACTGGCCATTGGAACTACAGGGAGTTTCCCAGTGGGCCGATGGCTCAGGGAGCCGGTTTTGGTGACAGACTGTCAAAGTAATGGCTGTGTGACTCATTAATTTGAGCACCGCTGTACTGCCTAAAAGAGAAATAAAGTAGAACGGCTAATAGTCAGTGAATAGGGGGGGCTTGGGTGGACATTGAGGTTGGCTGGCCGGGGGGGTTTTCGGCGCTCGGTATAGGAGAGACCTGTCATCCGCACTGCCCATCACCTCACTTCATAGTGCCTAACCCAGGTAAACCTCAGCGCCGCTGTTTTGCTGAAAGGCAGCTAATGGCTGTGCAGCAATGCCGGTTTCTGAAATCCCAGCCAATGAGGCTGTAGCAATGTTCCTGAATGGCGTTAGCCCTCCCACTTTACTTGTTTTTGTGCATATTTGCAAAATTATAGTGAATAAAGTGACAGCGCAAATTGTAGACTAAACATAACATAAATCAATACATGTGATAAAATTGTAAACTCAACAACCAAAATCAATACATGTGAAAATAGTGCAACAGTGCTGAATTAGAGTGCATATGAGGTCAAAGTCCAAACAAAGTGCAGCAAATATTCCAACAAGTGCAATGATTATCCGTAATGGTGAAGCAAAATAAAGGAGGATGCCCACTGATCCGAGAGTTGTGAAGAAAAACACCCACACACCGGGTCTGGTCTCCCAGAACTCTCACCTTAAGTAGGTAATATCAAGGCATCAACAAATCCTTTCACTGGCAATCTCCCGGGAGATCCTGGTCACCGCCACGGATCGGTGAAAAGTCAGTGCCTGCGGTCTCAAAAGGACAGAGGGAAGGAGGAAGACAAAGAGGCAGTGGATGAATGAAAAACGAGCCTGTATTACAGCGGTACCGCAGCGCAGCACAGGGGGCACGTCACTCGATGCACGTCTTTTCCCTACGCTATGTTACGAACTGATCACGTGTCTTCATCAAGAGATGAAGACACGTGACTCAGTGTCGTAACGCGTAGGGAAAAGACGTGCATCGAGTGACGTGCCCCCTGTGCTGCGCTGCGGTACCGCTGTAATACAGGCTCGTTTTTCATTCATCCACTGCCTCTTTGTCTTCCTCCTTCCCTCTGTCCTTTTGAGACCGCAGGCACTGACTTTTCACCGATCCGTGGCGGTGACCAGGATCTCCCGGGAGATTGCCAGTGAAAGGATTTGTTGATGCCTTGATATTACCTACTTAAGTGAGAGTTCTGGGAGACCAGACCCGGTGTGTGGGTGTGTTTTTCTTCACAACTCTCGATCAGTGGGCATCCTCCTTTATTTTGCTCACCATTACGGATAAATCATTGCACTTGTTGGAATATTTTGCTGCACTTTGTTTGGACTTTGACCTCATATGCACTCTAATTCAGCACTGTTGCACTATTTTCACATGTATTGATTTTGGTTGTTGAGTTTACAATTTTATCACATGTATTGATTTATGTTATGTTTAGTCTACAATTTGCGCTGTCACTTTATTCACTATTGTTTTCACTAGGTGCTGTGTATGCATTTCTGTGCTTGCTGCATATTGTTACTGACCCTAGATAGACCTGAGTAGTAGCGCAGAAGCCCCACTTGATTTGTTTACTATATTTGCAAAATTAAAGTGGGCTGGTCTGGATGACGTCCAGGGACAAATTTTTGTCCCAGTCCAGCCCTGCTGCCCAACTCAACCTTGCTGACTCTCTGCCTGCTGCCAAGCCAAGCTCTGCCGATTCCCCCATGCTGCACAGCCAGACTTTGCTGATTAATCTTCTGAAGCCACTTACACCCGACCACTTTTCATGTCATGGGAAAAACTTAATTTTTCTTGACGCGATTCTTGTCAAGCCTGCCTTGTCTACACACACGATCGTTAAAAAAATAAAATGCTTGAGCAAAGCGCGGTGACGTACAACGGCACTATAAAGGGGAAGTTCCATTCGAATGGCGCCACCCTTTGAGCTGCTTTTGCTCATTTTGTGTTAGTAAAAGTTCGATGAGCGACGATTCGCGCTTTCCAGTCTTTGTGCGTTTCAGTCTGTCCAGCATGACGAATGTGCTATCTCCATTACAAACGCTAGTTTTACCAGAACGAGCGCTCCTGTCTCATAACTTGTTTCTGAGCATGCACGTTTTTTTTCCCGCCGTTAAAGCCCACACACCACCATTTTTCACAACGTGAAAAACGACGGGAAACATTAAAGCGTGTTCAAAAAATGTTACGCCCATTTTTCTCGACGTGAAAAAATGGCCGTTAAAAATTTAGAACGTGCTCTAATTTTTCACGTCGAGAAAAATGCTCTGGAGCCCACACACAATCGTTTTTAACGACCAATTAAAAACAAAAATTATTTCACGTCATGAAAAATGGTCGTGTGTACGCGGCATAAGGCCTTGTATCCCAATTTGGCTTCTGAGGTCCTGAAGTCTGACTCAGACTGCGACCCAGATAGAAGACGTGTTAAGGGACCCGGGTAACCAGATGAGTAACTCGACCTAGCTCGCATCCAATTCATACCGGGCCCTTCAGGTCTGAATTTTAATGGGCAACCCAATGCAAAGTTCAAGAAAAAAAAAAAAGAAGAAGTGACGGGTCACCCAAAAATATTTATCTGAGCATACAGACTAGATAATCTCCTGAGGACCTTCATCTACCCTCAGCTGGTACCCTGATGTGGATCCATGTAAAGAGACGGTACATGATATTGCTAAAGTGTCTTTGCAAGTGCATGTGACTGTATAAAATGGACTAACATAGTGCTGTCCAAGTCCTTGAAGGTCTGTAGGGTGTAAACATGTAGCACCAACTGACCCCCAGGGCTCGACAAAATCCGGTCGCCCGGTCGCAATTGCGACAAGAAATTGCGACCTGGGGAAGCTTAGGCCGGTAATTGAGGCCACAGCTTTGCGGCCTTCACAGAAGGAAGCTTAGGCCTGCAGAAGACGCAAAGCCGCGGCCTCAATTACCGGCCGCAGCTAGCGGCCTTCTGCAGGCCTAAGCTTATCCGAGTGGCCCTGTACCCTACAGTGTACTGCAATTGGTATCAACATGTTTTTTTTTTTAAGTGTATTTTTGTGCGTGTACTCGAGAGAGGAGCCGGACTGTAGGAGTTGGGAGTAGGCAGACCTCCCCAGAGGCAATCTGCCATCTTTCTCCATGCCCCCGGGTAGCAATGGCGGGTGTGAGGGGGTCCCTCCCACACAGCCCACCCTACCTGCTCCGCTTTGAAGCCCAATGGGGCAGAGGGACTCCCCTATGAGGGAGTGAGAGGATCTAGCCCGCTCAGCCAGCCCTGTTAGTCCTTTGCCTCTCTTTTTTTTTTGAGACCACGTGGCCAAAGTGCGTGCATGCTAACCCAATTTCGAGTGCGTGTAAGTGTGGTGGTTTTGTGGGAGGGGGCGTACTAAGCGCAGGCTTACCTCGCATAGCACACCCACCGGGAGCCGGGCTGAGACCACCAAACTCAATTCACATGCAGCCGAGACCGGGATCCGAACTCTTAGCTGCAGAGGTGAACGGCTTGTCAGCGCAGTGCCACCGCAGTTCCCCCAACATGTTTTTCAAACCCCCCATTCTGTTGACCTCATTATCAGCCTGTCTCTTTACGTGACCATATATTAACCCCTTAACCTCCTTTGTCCTGCACATTGATCATCTCAAATCTTCCTCCCTCTGCATACGACCCATAGCATAAGGCTGCTCAGGCAATCACCTTTAGGGTGCCAGGAGGAGGAGGGGAGATTTGAACCCCCCCCCAGCTACTTGCTGAGGTTTCGTATTTGTAACCCCTTCCCTGCCGCCTGTACACACCAGTATTTGCTCTGGGAGCGCTCCGCACACTTTCACTGTGTAGATAAAAATCATTGCACCGACCCCCGTATACAACTGCCAAGCTCCATGTTTGAACCCCCCTCATCACCATCATGTTTTTTACATTTCACAAAAATTGTAGCAAAAATAAAATGATCGGGGCGTCTACTTTGCAATATGGCGGTTTTCTTACCACCTGACATTTTTATTTTATAAATAGAAAATAAGATGTACAGATAAATATAATTTATATAGAAGACATTTCTCACACTCAGGAAACGAGTACTACTAGGGCTTTGTGGGTTTTCTGATGTCTGATAACATCACACTTCTGCGAGAAACCTTTCCCACACTCAGGGCAGGCGTGAGGCTTCTCTCTGGTGTGAGTTCTTTGGTGTCTGACAAGATCCGATTTCCATGGATAACATTTCTCGCACTCAGGGCAGGCGTACGGCTTCTCTCTGGTGTGAGTTCTTTGGTGTCTGACAAGATCCAATTTCTCTGCATAACATTTCCCGCACTTAGGGCAGGAGTGCGGCTTCTCAGTGATGTGAGTTTTCAGATGTTGGCTTAGATTATATTTGCTTAGATAACATTTCCCGCACTCAGAACAGGGAAGCGGCTCTCTCGTCGTATGGCGTGCAATACGGTGTTTAGTAGCCTCACCCTGACATGTAAAGCTTTTCCCACAATCAGGACAGTCATACGGCTTCTCGCCCGTGTGAGACCTCAGATGCACATCAAGCCAGCGCTTTTTTAAAAAACATTTCCCGCACTCGGAGCAGCCGTACGGCTTCTCCCCCGTGTGACTTTTTATATGATCATTAAGAACCGATTTCAGTCTAAAACATTTTCCGCACTCGAGGCAGACATGCGGCTTCTCACCAGTGTGCAGTCTCAGATGAACAGAAAGATTTGTCTTCTTTGGGAAACGTTTTCCGCACTCAGGGCAAGCATACGGCATATCCCCCGTGTGATATCTTTGATGTAATACAAGTCCTTCTTTACTTACAAAACATTTCCTGCACTCAGGGCAGATATACGGCATATCCCCTGTGTGAGATCTTTGATGAATTACAAGTTGTGATCTCCGTGAGAAATATTTGCCGCACTTAAGGCAGAAATACGTCTTCTCCCCTGTGTGACATTTTATATGATCATTAAGATTTGTTTTCTGTCTAAAACATTTTCCACACTCTGGGCAGGAATACGGCTCCTCCCCCGTGTGACATCTTTGATGTAGGTCAAGCCTTGATTTCAGTAAGAAACATTTCCCACACTCCGAGCAGGAATACGGCTTCTCCCCGGTGTGAGATCTTTCATGTATAACAAGCGTGTAATTCTGCGAGAAACATTTGCCGCACTTAGAGCAGGAAAACGGCTTCTCGCCCGTGTGGGACCTAAGATGTTTGACCAGCTGTGCTTTATGTAGAAAATATTTCCCGCACTCAGAGCAGGTATGAAGTCCATCCTCCCTGTGAGTTCCCTGATGTAAAAAAAGAGCTAAACCAGAGCAAAAATGTTTCTCACACTGAGGACAGGGAAATGTCTTCTCCCCCTGAATCCCAGCACCACCCCCCACAGTACGAGGTTGCTCAGAGTCGGAAGGATTCCGTGGTCTATCCACACTGTGAAGTCCTCCAACCATAGTGGATCTCATTGTCTTTTCTCCTCCACAATCTCCTGTGATGTCCTCATCTTTCATTTTACAACCTGGAGATAAAGTGAGACGATCCTTTGAGGGTTTCTCCATGGCGTGTCCTGGAAAAATAGAAAATCATCATCAATAGATATGAGAGGGTTAGTTCACTTCCATCAAGATTCCATCATCAGGTAGATATGAGTGAGGAGATGTTCTCTGTGGAGATCCCAACCAGCTGGGACTTTTCCCCCCATCAAAGAACCTTTGGTCCTCCTCCCAGATCACTTCTACATTTACAAAGCCTTGTCAGAGGAGCAGGAACCTATGAGGACTGGGAGGGGCATGCTCTTTACGCAACCACAAGCCTAGGCACTGGGTCATGTGATCTCTGATAAACAAGAGGGTCAAAGTTCAGAGTTGCAGACCCTTTACTATAGAACAAGTGGGCCTAGGTATCTGGTGATATGTAGCACTAAGGAGCAAACAGCAGTATTTTCTCCTGCAAAGATCAGTGTTTCAGTCTTTGTTACTGTAACAGAACCCCAAATTAGACAGGGGTTAACTCTTCTCACCTGCTATACAATACACATTTATCATCAATAGAAATGTACACAATACAGTGTCAATTAGCATCACACAATGAAAGGTTCTTGAGAGCCAGACTAAGGTTCGTTTACATGACAGTAGCAGACAACATTAAACTCCTTAACAGTCTGTGTTCCTACATTGAATGAATCACTCTATTGACCGGTTGGATTTCGAATCAACAACCTGTAATATTTCAAGATATCCTGGAATACATTGTGAATTATCATTACTGTCCCATCTTATGTAATCCAAGATATAATTTCTCAGTCATCATATGCCTCTAGTGGACATATGCCTAAAGTCATCCTAAGAGTCATCGGTGAAGCTGAAACAGGAGTACCCCACACCCTTCAAGAGCCTCTGGGTCCCACGGGCCATTCCGTTACAGCTACGTACCATCCCAACAAGACTGGTAATAGAGTTTTATGGTAACATTTATCTATAAGTCTTCTGGAAGAAGAGGAACCGACCTAAGAAAGTCTCAATCTGTGTTATTATATCTGTGCTACTGTAACTAGGAGTGACACACAACCTAATACTGCCAGCTGAACCCCAGGACGGGTATCAGTACAAGGAGGGGACCATTATCAACCTATTATTGGCTGATATCACTCAGCTCCCACCCTACTTTGGACCAGTGCGCAGTAACAGAGCAGAGATAAAAGAAGAATATATTATGGCTCACCTGTGCTGATCTCTGTAGGAGTGTCCTCCTCTATGAATGTCATTCCAGCCTCCTCCGTACATTGCTGATCATCCCTCACATACGTCTCTTCTTCTTCACCCTAAACCAACAGAATGGCAGCAAAAGAAAAGGTTTTCATACTTTTTGTATTCAAAAACAGTCAGGTTATACTGCCGCCTACATGAGGTTGAGATGTCCAAAAGCAGTCCAACTAAAAGTGGTGAAAAACCGCCAGTGGTAGGGCCAAAAGGGACTGAGAACTATCAAAAATAATAACCCCCAAATCTGAACCAGAAGAGACAACCGTTCAAGATAAGAAAAGTTGCCAATGACCAATGGAAGGCCACAGAGAATCAACCTGATGCTCAGACCTGGATAGAAAAGATCACAGCCAAGGGGGATGACTCCACCCGAAGGAATACCGAGCCTCAACCAGCAAGAGGCTATGAAACCAAAAAACCCATCAAAATTGGTGGAACTAGAGAACTACCTGAGAGGTAGAAATCAAAAACATGTCATGGTCAACAGATAAATAAAAAAAAAAAACAGGGAATGGAAGACCTTATCCTTTCATCCAGGTTATACTGCCGCTTACTGGAGGTTGAGACACTTTCAACAGAATTTTTTTAAGCAATTTCCCATATAACCACTTCTCTACCGAGTACACCTTCGTTTTTTTGGAAAAGCAGTACCAAAGGACAAAAGGAAAAAAAAAACACAAACGTTTAGGATTTGTGTCCCTCAATGGACTTCAAGAATGAGATGTGATGGTAAACATACAAAGAAAAATTTCCCACGGGACTTTGCGAGGCTCAAAGATGTTATGATAAGTTGAGGGTGGTTATGGTGTCCATTGAGGGAGGCAGGAATTCAGATACACTCGGGACATCCAAAAGCAGTCCAACCAGTCACGGAGGGAATGTTCTATAAAAGGGCCTCATGTACACTTGCTTCAAAATGTGGCATTGGACACACTTTTTGTAAAGAACTCTAAATGCCAACCAAAGCTAATTTGCATTGGTTGCAAGGGTCTCAACAGGTGTCAGGTTGCTGGACTGAGATTGTGTGGTGACAAAGGGGGTATTTATCTACCAAGACCACGGATGGAGAAGCCGCCATGCACTTGCAATCAATTTTTTATTTTTTTTGCATTTTGCAAGGGTCCTGTGTTGCGTTTATCAAGGGTCTTAACAAGGGTGTCAGGCTGCTAAGATGATTTGCATGGTTGCAAGGGTCTCAACAGGTGTCAGGTTGCTGGGCTGAGATTGCGTGGTGACAAAGGGGGTATTTATCTACCAAGACCACGGATGGAGAAGCCGCCATGCACTTGCGATCGAATTGCGCAGACTCACAAACATGTGGCGAGCTGCGAAGAGTGGGCCCAGTGATGTGTAGTATCGCGCACTGAACAGACAAAGAGCATGGGCGAGTGGGCTGCTTAAGTACTCTCTGGGGTCCTCCCATAAACTCAGGCCACCATACTGGCCTTCCTATATATATATATATATATATATAATGAACACATGGAGGAGAAGATACACAAATGCCTTTTCCAGTTTCTTCATCCACTCAGTCTTTGGAAGATATTGTCGGGTGTCACAATCTCCCAATCATCCAGATATCCAACCAGAGTACACAGGGAGTCCGGATCCCAGAGAGGAGACTCCAGTGATATAATACTTGAGGAAACTACCTTTGAGTTCCCTGACCAACTGATACGAATGCGGATTGACATCTGAACTGGTCCCACACTCATCCTTCCAGAGAGTAACCACACGCTTTTTGAGGTTTTCTTTTAATTACGAAACCACAAAAAATCTGATATTTTTTCTTTCCCTACACACTTGCGAATTTTTTGATCCAATATACCTGGAGAGTAATAAGGTCGAGACGGTGACTAAAGGAGATGTATTGATGGGCTTACTGATTATTCACCATCTGGTAAGTGTTTCCCCAAAGGGGACTTTCTTTCTCCCCCCACGTGGTGAACACTGTTGTGATTGTGAACACAATTTCAAGCAATCCCGGACGCAACTTACTGTGTCTTCAACAACTTAAGGTTTGCAGCGCTGCAGCAGAATCGAGATTGGACTATATACTAGTCTGAAATTTTTTCTGCTTTTTATAATTGATTATTTTCTTTTAGCAGCTGCTTTTTCTATATATGGTATTATTGTTCATCAGAAGCATCTGTACAGAGAATTTTGAGTTACCTTCCTAAGCGCAGAGTTGGACTACATTAGAGGGCCACTTAGTAGTACTATTGATTGATATATATATATATATATATATATACTGAAATGTAAACTATTTCGAACTTTCCTCTATTTGCCACATATATGGGTTCAATAGACTCGGATGATATTTCCAACCACACAGTAATCTGGATTCCTCTACAACATTCATTGTAGGAAACATACTTGTGTATAAATCATAACTACCAAATATCATTCATCGTCTACCTGATAAAGTCTTGCGTAGGTGTGATCTTCCTGCCTGGAATGTCTTGGTCTCTCTGGTGGGTTCCTGTAGCTGGATGACTCCACCATGGTGTCCCGGAACAGATCTTTGTTGACTTCCTCCATCACCCCATCCTCATCATCCTTTTTTATCTCTTCTTTAACCTCAACTGTAGGAACACTCAGGCTCCCACTCTGAATATATAATAAAAATGACATCAATGCAGATAATATACAGATCCTAATAATACTATCAGTGATTGTTCCCCATCTACCTGATGATGGTGGGGGATGGTGTGACCTTCCTGTGTGGAATCCTGGGAATACAGAGGATGGGGACATTCCTCTACGGGGGTCCTGTCATTAGGTGGCTCCATCATATCCTTGTGTCCTTCAGAAAGCTTCTCTATCACACTACTCTCCTCATCCTCCTCTTGTATCCCTTCTTTAACCTCAACATCAGAATCTCTCAGGTCTCCACTCTGAATATAGAATAAAAATGACATCAATGGTAACAATGCAGATAATGTACAGATCCTAATGATACTATCAGTGATTGTTCCTCACCTACCTGATGATGGTGGGGGATGGTGTGACCTTCCTGTGTGGAATCCCAGGAATACAGAGGACTGGAACATCTCTCTGGTGGGTTCCCGGTATTAGGTGGCTCCATTGTGACATCTGCTTGTCCTTCCAAAAACTCTGTCATCACATTAGACTTCTCATTCCCCTCTATATGTTCTTCTTTAACAAGATTATCATCTCTGAGGTTTCCACTCTGAATATACAATAGGAAATTAATTGTAATAAAACAAATTTGTGTATAAATCGTAACTACCAATAATTGTTCCTCATCTACCTGATGATGGTGGGGGATGGTGTGACCTTCCTGTGTGGAATCCCGGGAATACAGAGGACGGGGACATCTCTCTGGTGGGTTTCTGGTGCTAGGTGGATCCATCGTATCCTTGTGTCCTTCTGAAGGTTCCTTCACCTCATCCTCCTCCTCTTTATACTCTTCTTGAATACTAATATTTATATCCTTTATGTTTTCATTTGTGATCTATAAGGAAACATTCATTGTAACACATATACTTGAATAAAAAGCATAACTACCAATAATTGTTCCTCACCTACCTGATCATGTTGTATGTTGTCATCCTCTTCATGTGTGTCCATCATGACGTCCTTGTAGAGATCCTTGTGTCCTTCTAAATACTCCCACTCCTCCATGGAGAAATAGACAGTGACATCCTGACACCTTATAGGAACCTGACACACACAATGATACAGTCACCATCCAGACACACCCCTTGTCTGTTACTGGATAATGTCCCAGAATTCCCGGCACCGCTCACCTCTCCTGTCAGCAGCTCCATCATCTTCTTGGTGACTTCTAGAATCTTCTCCATGTTGTGTCTCTCAGGTTTTAGGGAGTCACATGGAGGCACTGTGATGGTCATATGATCACCTGACTTCACAAGAGGAAAACTCTGTATTGAGGAACCAATAGGAATATCATGTTAGAATCCCAGAATCCTCCTTAGCAAACAGGTCTGTGTTTTATTAATAGAGATAAGAGTGATGTCATGTGACCTCCCAGAATCCTCCTCACCTCTCCAGTCAGGTCTGTGTTTTATTAATAGAGATAAGAGTGATGCCATGTGACCTCCCAGAATCCTCCTCACCTCTCCGGTCAGGTCTGTGTTTTATTAATAGAGATAAGAGTGATGTCATGTGACCTCCCAGAATCCTCCTCACCTCTCCAGTCAGGTCTGTGTATTATTAATAGAGATAAGAGTGATGTCATGTGACCTCCCAGAATCCTCCTCACCTCTCCGGTCAGGTCTGTGTTTTATTAATTGAGATAAGAGTGAAGTCATGTGACCTCCCAGAATCCCCTCACCTCTCCAGTCAGGTCTGTGTATTATTAATAGAGATAAGAGTGATGTCATGTGACCTCCCAGAATCCCCCTCACCTCTCCAGTCAGGTCTGTGTATTATTAATAGAGATAAGAGTGATGTCATGTGACCTCCCAGAATCCTCCTCACCTCTCCGGTCAGGTCTGTGTATTATTAATAGAGATAAGAGTGATGTCATGTGACCTCCTAGAATCCTCCTCACCTCTCCGGTCAGGTCTGTGTTTTATTAATAGAGATAAGAGTGATGTCATGTGACCTCCCAGAATCCTCCTCACCTCTCCGGTCAGCAGGCAGATGATCTCCAGGGCGAGGTTTAGTATCCTCTCGGTTAGATCACTCTGATCCTCCTCCATCCTCATTGGTCATGTGATCTATATGTGTTTTTCTGTAGAGGAATAGCGGAGGATTATTTGGACTGTATTGGTTGTTACAATATTGGGATGCAATTGTTAATGCAAAGTCAATAGTAGGAGAATATTGAAAGTCAGTTCTGCTCATTGTTGGAGTGGACCAGGAGATCGGCACTCCCCAGTCGTAATGGTTTCTGAAGAAGGCTTCAGCCAGGATTGGAGCTCTGTGTTTCGTAACGTGTCCTATTCCTGTCCTGTAATTATGAAATCAGCAGGCGGAGCCACAGATGTGGAGGACCAGGAGATCGGAAACTGAGCTCCGTTCAGAGATGTAATGTTTTCATCATGCACATGTAGGGTTACCACCTTATCTTCAAACCAAACCCAAACACTTTAGCAGCACAGGGCACAATTTTTTTCCGTAGTATACACTATAGGATTACAAAAGACCTTGGACACCTTTGGCTGCCCCAAAGAGAGTGGTGATGCAGCGCACTTCGGCAAACAGCGGGTGTGGCTAAACTGCTCTTGCTGACATTATGCCCCCTCCCCCAGTGATGCAAATCCTTCCTCCAGCTCCCGAATTGCAACAGATTTGTGTGACTATCTCAGTTACTTGGGGAGCCACAGCCCAGTCTAAATAATGTGTTCAGGTTTCAGGCAGACTAAAAACCGGACACAAGCTTCCAAACCCGAACTGTCTGGGTGAATCCTAGACAGGTGGCAACCCTATGCACGTCTGGTCCCATAGTAATGAGGAGATCATCAGGAGGAACCATGAAGCTCTGTGAAGGTGCCGAGTAGGGCTGCTGCCCCATATAGTTCCTCAATAAAAAGGTCCAAGAATGAAGGTGATGTATAAAGGGGTAGTGGCGCTGCCCACTATTGTGTGATATGTGGGTGAGTGAGTTCAGTTCTGTGTAGGACTAGGTGACAAATAAGCAAATCTGGAGCCCGGTACATCCCTCAGATATATGATGGGTGGATGTAATGTCGGGTAACCACAGTTACCGGATGGGATGCGAGATGGGATGATCATCACCTTTGAGAAAGTCACATGACGAAACACGTCAGCTCACCAGACAGCAAAGATGTCTCGTGTCCCATCCAGTTTAGGGGAGCAAGGCTGTGGAGCGCACGCAGCCAGTACCAGCTATCCCCAGTGCAGAAGGATTCATTTTATTATTTTTTATCCATACCTTGCATGGTATACAGTAGGGGTGCAATATCCACAGCCCCCCCACTGTGTCTGCACTGGGGGGGTGTCACTGTCTTTACTAATGGGGGGGGGTGTCACTGTCTTTACTACTGGGGGGTGTCACTGTCTTTACTACTGGGGGGGGGTGTCACTGTCTTTACTACTGGGGGGGGTGTCACTGTTTTTACTACTGGGGGGGGTGTCACTGTCTTTACTACTGGGGGGGGGGGGTGTGTCACTGTCTTTACTACTGGGGGGGGGGTGTCACTGTCTTTACTACTGGGGGGGGGGTGTCACTCTCTTTACTACTGGGGGGGGGGGGTTACTGTCTTTACTACTGGGGGGGGGTGTCTGCACTGAGGGGGGGGGGATTACTGTCTTTACTACTTAGGGGGGTGTCTGCACTGAGGGGGGGTTTACTGTCTTTACTACTTAGAGGGGTGTCTGCACTGAGAGGGGGTTTACTGTCTTTACGACTACTGGGGGGGGGGGGGGGGTGGGCTCTGCACTGAGGGGGGGGTTTACTGTGTTTACGACTACTGGTGGGGTGTCTGTACTGAGAGAGGGGGGTCTATACTGATGTTGGGGGTGACGCCACTGCAGTGGGGGAGATGTGGCTATCACAGTGGGGGGGAGGAAGGAGAGAGATGTGTATATTACAGTGGGGGGATGTGGATATTACAGTGGGGGGGGGGGGCCATGAGGATATTACAGTGGGGGTGGGGGGGGGAGTGGATATTACAGTGGGGAGGATGTGGATATTACAGTGGGGGGGGGGGATGTGGATATTACAGTGGGGGGGGGGGGGGATGTGGATATTACAGTGGGGGGAGATTTTTTTTTTTGCTGATCTGAAAAATGATCAGAACCGTAAGTTTTTTGATGCGTTGCACCCCTAATTATATGCCATATAAGCCTACCCAAACTGTGGTTACCCAACATTACACCCACTCATCATATATCTGAGGGGTTACCAGGACCCGCATTTGCCTATTTGTCACCTAGTCCTACACAGGACAAAACTCGCTCACCCACACGTCACACAATAGTGGGCGGCAGCGCCACCACCCTTTTATACATCACCTTCATGCTTAGGTTTCCTGAAGAAGACTTCAGTCGGCATCGGAGCTTCACTCAGAGAGGTAAGATTTTCCCAGGAAAACTTTTATTTGGGTTTGACGTTTGGGCAAACTTTCCTGATTTACGGTTTTGGTATTTTTAGTTTAATACGTGAAATTATCTGATTGAATACTGAGAGCGATATAAACAATTTGGGCTGTTAAATAGTATATTTATTTATCTGTGCGTAAATCAGACTGAAAAGAGGGACAATTAAAGATGGACACAGCAGTTTGGTTCCTAATAACGGACAGTGATGAGAGCTACGATCGAATAATATCTTATTACCTTCGCTTCTCTCCAACAACGTCTTCCCTCAACTTCGATCTGACTCACCTCTCACCCGGAACTTCCTGTCTGTAGCTGACATCACTTCCTGTCTTCCATAGAGACTTCCTGTCTAGTTTGAAGTGAGATCACCATCTTGTGGAGCTCAGAGGAACTACACCACCGAGAAACATCTCCTAGTATGAACACGGCTTTGTGCTATGTGTAGGTGTTGTATATTCTTATCAGGGCCACCATCATGGGGGTATAGGCAGTACACCTGTAAGGGGCCCGGATGGCAACCCCCCCCCTTTTGTTTAAATGTATACTTGTTTTTTATTTATTTTTTATATATATTATTATTATTTATTAAAGGCCTGGAGGTCCCCAGGTGGCATCCCCTCTTTTTATATATATATATATATATATATTGTTTTTCTTTTTATAATAGGGCCCAGAGGTCCCTAGGGCCCCGGATGGCTTCCACCCCCTCCCTTTTTTATATTTAAAAAAATAAATAAAACTTATATACATATATATATATTTTTTTTCTTTGTTTTCTTTTTATTAAAGGGCCCCGGATGGCAACCCCCCCTTTTTTTAAAAGCGGCACTGGAATTTAAAAATTCTCAATTCGTAGCAGCCCCCCGCTTCTCAATTTCTCTGCTCCAGGGGGCCCATGCCTGAAGCTGTGTACGGGGCCCCATAATTCCTGATGGCGGCCCTGATTCCTATGTTTGGGGTCCCACACTTAGCGGCCACTTTATTAGGTACACCTGTTCAATTGGTTGGTAACACAAATAGCTTATCAGCCAATCACGTGGCAGCAACTCATTGCATTTAGGTGTAACACTACCCCCTGAAGGAGCTGCTGGTTTGTTTTGGGTGGCACGTTACCTCTGTGACTCCGCCGTCCTAGGGTAGTTGATGAGAGCCGTAGTAATGGAATGTCCACACAGCAGGTGTCCTTTTCTGTGCTTTTATTTACCCAACCAGGTAAAACAGTTGAACTCGGTGAAGAATAGAGGAATAGCAGAAATGGAGAACGCAGATTCAGGTGTATGTAAAAGGGAAACAGTCCTGCCGGAATGGGTACGGGCCCACCCCGGACAGGCCTCTCTCACAAACCTGGCAGCCAGAATGACACTCGAACTTGGGGTTAAGTCTCTGCCACAGACTCTCCCAATGGTTGCAGAAAATGGTAGTCCAGAGTCCTCTTGTCTTGACTGGATTCAACACCTGGATCTCCTTCAGGTAGTTTAAATTAGGGTACTGACCGACAAGCGACCAACTTCCAGCCTCTCAGTGTCCAGTTCACCTGGTTCCCAGTGGATGGTCAAGCCACTATTGGAACACCAGCCTCTCTTGGAAGACTCTGGATCTGGGATCCCCTGAAGGTTGCCTATCCTATTTCTCTTGAATCTTGATGATGCTAGCTTCCAACAATATTTTTGGTTTATGGCACCACCAACACCCAAGGCCCAATTTTTCTGCTCCTGTTCAAAAGGGGCATGTGATTACAGTTTTTGAAATAATATTTAACAGCAGGGCCTGTTCCCACGCCCAACAAGAGTAACTGTGAGAGGTTACCGTGTTCTGCCTCCACCAACATCTAAGGCCCAATTTTTCTGCAGAGTATATAGTGCAGTCCATATAGGGCCAGATTCAGGTAGAGTTAGGCTGGAGTATCAGTGATACGCCAGCCTAACTCTCACTTTGAGCCGGCGTTTCTGTTTTCTGTAAGCAGAAAACAAGAAACGCCGGGTTGGAGTTCCTATACGAGCGGCGTAATTGTATTTTGCCGTCATATCGTAACTTCAAGTTTAAAAATGGCGCGCGGGGCGTTCCCGCTGATTAATGCAGAGAATATGTTAATCAGCGGGAATCGGAAATTCACGATCGTATTAGGGCGCGACGCAGTGACTTTCCAACGTTTCCGTAAGAGATACGCGGCGCACAGAAAAAGCAGACCCCTAGTGGAGTATCCTATGTTAAGTATGGCCGTCGTCATCGCGGCGAAAAACATTTTTTGCGTCGTTTGCGTAAAACGTCCGTGAATGGGGATTGACGTCATTGACGTTCCCTGAAAGAATTTGGACTGACAGTCGACGCATGCGCAGTACGTTCGCCGCAGGATCGCGCATAGTTAACATAATACACGCCCCCTACCCGCCCAATTTGAATTCCGCCGGCTCATTTTCGCTACGCAACTTTAGGAGCAAGTGCTTTGTGAATACAGTACCTGCTCCTAAAGTTACGGCGGAGTAACGTAAATGAGAAACGTTACTCCAGATTAAAGATTCGCCCATCTACCTGAATCTGGCCCACAGTATATATACTGCAATTCAGATTATATAGTATAGTGTATATATAATACAGTGCAGGGTATATAGTGCAGTGTTCAGTATATAATATAGTGTATTGAAAACTAACTAAAATTAAGAAAAAAAACGGCTTGGGTACCCCCCCTTCAGGCTTGGTATGGATTTTAAGGGAAACCCCACGCCCAAATGAAAAAAAAAATGGCGTGGGAGTCCCTCCCAAAATCCATACCTGACCATTATCCCAGCATGCAACCTAGCAGGTCGTAGGAAAAGGGGGGCGAGAGAGCACAACCGTACCAAGCCACATGCCCCCAACAAGGGGAGGGAGCTTTGGGGTCCCATGTTGATGGGGACAAGGGCCTCATCCCTACAACCCTTGCCTGGTGGTTGTGGAGATCTGCGGGCTTATAGGAATCTGGAAGCCCTAGATCCCGCGCCCCCATGTGAATGGGTAGGGGTACATTGAAAAATAGAAAATAAAAGCTCCACCTCGATTACCGGGGTGGGCCTGTCCCCTTCTGGACATCATGTGACAGAGGTGGCGGGGTCACTCGTTTACATCACCAGGTGGCCCCGCCCTTGCCCATATAAAAACTGTCACCGCGAAAAAGACAGATGTCGGCGGGATGCCTCCCATTGAGGCAGAGTTTTTTTTTTTTTGGGGTCCGAGCGCCATAATTGAAGATGGATGGACATGACGGGGCCCCATTTTTTTTTTTTAATAAAGGAATTGTCAAAAAACGGTCTCCCAACGTTTTTACATTTTGCGCAGGGTTCCCCTTAAAAACCATACCAGACCTGAAGGGCCTGGTATCGACTGGGGGTAACACACGCCAATATATTACAGCCGCGAGTAGTTTTAAATTACATTTTCGTCGTAAAAGCGTTCGGGAATCGTCGTATTAGCCTCATTTGCATAGGCAAATGAGAAAACAACGTAAAGGCCACCTAGCGGCCGGAGTTGTCATTACATCTACGATCCGCCAGTGTAATTGTTTTACACATGGCAGATCTTCACCTGTATCTATGCGTAAGTGATTCAGTGATAAGTGAAGTGATTCACACGCATAGATACACGGGCAAAAAAACGGCGATATGACGGGGTATCTGTGATACCCCGTCGTAGCGCTTCTGAGAATCTGGCCCTATGTTTTTTACATTTCACAAGAATTGTGCCAAAACAAATAATAATAATTCAATTACTTTCAGGGGGGTCTACTTTCCAATATGGGGGTTTTCGTGCCGCATGACATTTTTATTTCATATAAACAGAAAATAAGACGTCCAAAAAAAATATAAATTTATATAATAGACATTTCCCGCACTAGAGGATTGTGTGTGTTCTCTGATGTCTGGAAAGGGACGCTTTCTGTGAGAAACTTCTCCCGCACTCAGGGCAGGAGTACGGATTCTGCCTGATGCGAGATTTTTGGTGTCCGACAAGATCCGATTTCCGATCAGAACAGAGAAGCGGCTCTCTCGGTGTATGGCGTACAATACAATGTCTATTGGCCTCAGCTCTACATGAACAACTTTTTCCACACTCGGGACAGCAATATGGCTTCTCTCCTGTGTGAATCCTCTGATGCACATTAAGGCTGTACTTTTGTGAAAAACGTTTCCCGCACTCCGAGCAGCCGTGCGGCTTCTCCCCTGTGTGACTTTTTATATGATGAGTAAGATGTGATTTCGTAAGGTAACATTTTCCGCACTCGGGGCAGACATGCGGCTTCTTACCCGTGTGAGATCTCTGATGTAAAACAAGGTCTTGTTGCCTTAAAAAACTTTTCCCGCACTTAGAACAGGTATGAAGTTCCCCCTGCTTGTGAGATCCCTGATGTATAAACAGACCTAAACCAGAGCTAAAACTTTCCCCGCACTCAGGACAGGGAAATGTCTCCTCCTCCTGAATTCCGGCACCATCCCCCAAAGTATGAGGTTTCTCAGAGTCAGACTCTATGTGACACCTCTGATGCTCCTCAAGACTGCACTTGTGTGAAAAACATTTCCCGCACTTGGAGCAGACCCACGGCTTCTCGCCTGTGTCCGCATGGCGAAAAAGCAAGCACTTCGTCAAGAAACGTTCGCTACACTTAGGGCAGGTAAATGGCTTCTCCCCTGTATAGTGCCTGTTATGTGCGACAAGTACTAATTTGCTTATAAAAGACGTTCCACACTCACGACAGGAATAAGGCTTCTCCCCCGTGTGATGTCTTAGATGTAGAACAAGTACTAATTTGGTTGAAAAACATTTCCCACACTCGGAGCAGGAATACAGCTTCTCGCCTCTATGAAATCTTCGATGTAAAACAAGTGCTGATTTCCGCGTATAACGTCTCTTGCACTCAGGGCAGGAATACGGCTTCTCCCTCGTGTGGCGTCTAGAATGTATGTTTAGTTTTGATTTAGAAAGAAAACATTTCCCACACTTAAGGCACACGCATGGCTTCTGGCCTGTGTGATACCTCTGGTGTCTGACCAGTTGTGATTTATAAACAAAACATTTCCCGCACTCGGGGCAGAAACACGACTTCTCGCCCGTGTAAGACCTCTGACGTCTGACCAGTCGTACTTTATAGAAAAAACTTTTCCCGCACTCAGAACAGGAAAGCATTCCCCCCTTCTTGTGAGTTCCTTGATGTAAAAAATGACTTAAACCAGAGCTGAGACTTCCCCCACATTGAGGACAGGAAAATATATTTTCTCCCTGAATCCCAGCACCATCCCCCACAGTACGAAATTGCTCAGAGTCGGAGGGATTCCATGGTCTATCCACACTGTGAAGTCCTCCATCCATAGTGGAGCTCATTGTCTTTTCTCCTCCACAATCTCCTGTGATGTCCTCATCTTCCATTTTACAACCTGGAGATAAAGTGAGACGATCCTTTGAGGGTTTCTCCATGGCGTGTCCTGGAAAAATAGAAAAACATCATCAATAGATCAGAGAGGGTTAGTTCACTTCCATCAAGATTCCATCTGGATCAGGTAGATATGGGTGAGGAGATGTTCTCTGTGGAGGTCCCAACCAGCTGGGACTCTTCCCCCCATCAAAGAACCTTTGGTCCTCCTCCCAGATCACTTCTACACAACCTTTATCATCAGTCTTGTGGAGCTGTAAAGCCTAGGCTTGTGATTAGTGTAGAGTTTACCACTTCAGACCGGGCCACTTTTTTGCGATTGCGTTGTTTTAACTGACAATCGCGCAGTCCTGCGACGTGTCTCACAAACAAAATTGGCGTCCTTTTCCCCCCACAAATAGAGCTTTCTTTTGGTGGTATTTGATCACCTCTGCAGTTTTTATTTTTTGCGCTTTAACCACTTAAGGACCGCCTACTGCACATTTACGTCGGCAGAATGGCACGGCTGGGCACATCAACGTATATATACGTTGATTTTAGTACCCAGCCGTGGGTCGCGGGCGCGCCCCCGCGACCCGGCCCGAAGCTCCAGGACCGGGACCGAACTGGAGTGCGGCGATCCGTCCCTGGAGAGGAAGAACGGGGAGAGCCGTGTGTACACACGGCTTCCCTGTGCTTCTCTGTGGCCGTAGCATCGATCGCGTCATCCCTGTAATAGGGGGACGTGATCAATGACGTCACACCTACAGCCACACCTCCCTACAGTTGTAAACACACACATTAGGTCACACATCCCCTACAGCGCCACCTGTGGTTAACTCCCAAACTGCAACTGTCATTTCCACAGTAAACAATGCAATTTAAATGCATTTTTTGCTGTGAAAATGACAATTGTCCCAAAAATGTGTCAAAATTATCCGAAGTGTCCGCCATATTGTCGCAGTCACGAAAAAAATCGCTGATCGCCGCTATTAGTAGTAAAAAAAAAAAAAATTTATAAAAATGCAATAAAACTATCCCTTATTTTGTAAACGCTATAAATTTTGCGAAAACCAACCGATAAACGCTTATTGCGATTTTTTTTACCAAAAATACGTAGAATAATACGTATCGGCCTAAACTGAGGGGAAAAAAAGTTTTTTTATATATTTTTGGGGGATATTTATTATAGCAAAAAGTAAAAAATATTGCATTTTTTTTTTAAATTGTCGCTCTATTTTTGTTTATAGCGCAAAAAATAAAAACCGCAGAGGTGATCAAATACCACCAAAAGAAAGCTCTATTTGTGGGGAAAAAGGGACGCCAATTTTGTATGGTAGCCACGTCGCACGACCGCGCAATTGTCAGTTAAAACGACGCAGTGCCGAATCGCAAAAAGGGGCAAGGTCCTTTACCTGCATATTGGTCCGGGTCTTAAGTGGTTAAACAAAAATAGAGCGACAATGCAATATTTTGTACTTTTTGTAATAAAATATCCTCAAAAAATATATAAAAAAAAATAAAAAAAATGTTTTCCTCAGTTTTAGGCCCATTTGTATTCTTCTACATATTTTTGCTAAAAAAAAAAAAAAAAAAAAAAAAATGGTGTTTTGACCGCCGAGAAACCCCATCGTGTGTATGTGGCATAAGAGTTAGAATCACTCCCTAGAATACACTTAACCCCTACCCGACCCCTTCACTGCCAGTCACATTTACTTAGTAATCAATGCATCTTTATAACACTGATTGCTGTATAAATGTGAATGGTCCCAAAATAGCTCCAAAAGTGTTCGATGTGTCACGATAAAAAATAAGGACTAGTAAAAAAAAAATATTAATAAAATATTAATAAAAATGCCATAAAACTATCCTCTACTTTGTAGACGCTATCATTTTTGCGCAAACCAATCGAATGCTTATTGCGATTTTTTTTTTTTTTTTTTTATTAAATCAAAAATATGTAGAAGAATACGTATCGGCCTAAACGGAAAAAAAAAGTGTCTTTATATGTTTTTTGGGGATATTTATTCTAGCAAAAATCTTGGCATTTTTTTTCAAAATTGTCGCTCTATTTTTGTTTATAGCGCAATTTTTTTTTAAATTATAGGATTTCACAAGCATTTTAACTCGATTCACACTGGAGATTCCTGGCGGGAGAGAAGACATCACATCACATGGTAAGACCCCAAAATGCCAAAATTAATATAAGACCTGGGGCTTATTTTCAGGGACACACGGTATAATGTCTCACCTGTGCTGATCTCTGTAGGAGTGTCCTCCTCTATGAATGTCCTCGTCATTCCAGCCTCCTCCGTATATTGCTGATCATCCCTCACATACGTCTCTTCTACGTCACACTCAGTTTTCATGATCATCAGATCTTCACCCTAAACCAAACAGAGTGGCATCAAAATAATAGGTTTTCATACTTTTATGGAAACAGTCAGGTCTGCTGCCTCCTACAGGAGGTTGAGGTCCTTGCAAACAGAAATATTGTAAGCAATCCCTTATACAACCCCTCCAGTTCTCAGCGTTAGAGCTGGGCTATTTTTGGCCGATAAAAAACTTATTTCACATCAAGTTTTTTTTTCTAATGGGCACCGCGCCGGTCCTAAGGAGCTGCGGGCAGGAGTTTTTTAGGCTTCTGCCTAGTCCGCCGCGATCCTGGGAAAAGGCCGCGGCCTCGCCTAAAATCCTGTTTGCAGCTCAACCCGATACCTGGGAAAAGGCAGTGGACTAGGCCGAAGAGGCTGCCTCGCCTAAAAGATCCTGCCCGCAGCTCACCGCGACCCTGGGAAAAAGAGGTTTTTAAGGTTTCGGCCTAGTCCGCCGCGATCCTGGGAAAATGCCGTGGCTTCGCCTGAAAAATCCTGCTCACAGCTCACCTCGATCCTGGGAAAAGGCTGTGGACTAGGCCGAAGCCTTGGCCTTGCCTAAAAAATCCTGCCCGCAGCTCGCTGCAATCCTGGGAAAAGGTCGCAGACTATGTCAAAAACGCGGCCTCGCATAAAAAAATCCTGCCCGTAGCTCACCGCGACCCTGAGAAAAGGCAGCGGACTAGGCCAAAGCTGTGGCCACGCCTAAAAAATCCTGCCCGCAGCTCACAGCGACCCTGGGAAAAGGCCACGGACTAGGCCGAAGCCTTGCCTAAAAAATCCTGCCCACAGCTCACCGCGACCCTGGGAAAAGGCAGCGGACTAGGCCGAAGCCGCGGCCTCGCCTAAAAATTCTGCCGCAGCTCACCGCGATCCTGGGAAAAGGCAGCGGACTAGGCCGAAGCCGTGGCCTCGCCTAAAAAATCCTGCCCGCAGCTCACTGCTATCCTGGGAAAAGGCCACGGAGTAGGCGGAAGACGCGGCCTCGCCTAAAAAATCCTGTTCGCAGCTCACCGCTATACCTGGGAAAAGGCAGCGGACTAGGCCGAAGCCGCGGCCTCGCCTAAAAATTCTGCCGCAGCTCACCGCGATCCTGGGAAAAGGCAGCGGACTAGGCCGAAGCCGTGGCCTCGCCTAAAAAATCCTGCCCGCAACTCACTGCTATCCTGGGAAAAGGCCACGGAGTAGGCGGAAGACGCGGCCTCGCCTAAAAAATCCTGTTCGCAGCTCACCGCTATACCTGGGAAAAGGCAGTGGACTAGGCCGAAGACGAGCCTAAAAAATCCTGCCCGCAGCTGCTCTCCTGTATTCTCGAAATGTAAATTATTTAACACTATTCTGACACATATATGGGTCCAATATTTTTTAAAGCACACAGTGGTCTGGATTCTTCTACAATATTCACTGTAGGAAACATGCTTGTGTATAAATCAGAACTACCAAATATCATTCATCATCTACCTGATAAAGTCTTGCGTAGTTGTGATCTTCCTGTGTGGAATGTCTTGGTCTCTCTGGTGGGTCTCTGTCGATCGATGATTCCACCATGGTGTCCTGGTGCAGATCTTTGTGTCCTATTGGGATCTCCGAATCCTCCATCACCCCATCCTCATCATCCTCCTCATGCAGATAATATACAGATCCTAATGATACGATCAGTGATTGTTCCTCATCTACCTGATGATGGTGGGGGATGGTGTGACCTTCCTGTGTGGAATCCCGGGAATACAGAGGACGGGGACATCTCTCTGGGGGGTTCCTGGTATTAGGTGGCTCCATCATATCCTTGTGTCCTTCTGATAACTCCTCCATCCCTCCATACTCCTCATCCTCCTCTTTATACTCTTCTTTAATATCAATATTATCATCACCGAGGTTTCCACTCTTAAAATGTAATGAGATATTCATTATAATGAACATGTTTGTGTATAAACCATAAATATCAGTGATTGTTCCTCATCTACCTGATGATGGTGGGGGATGGTGTGACCTTCCTGTGTGGAATCCCGGGAATACAGAGGACGGGGACATCTCTCTGGTGGGTTTATGTTACTAGGTGTCTCCATCATATCCTTGTGTCCTTCTGAACACTCTTTTATAACGCCATCCTCCTCATCCTCCTCTTTATACTCTTTTTTAACATCAATATTCTTATCCCCGACGTTTGCACTCTAGATATACAATAAGGAATTCGTTATTACAAACATGCTTATGCTTACATCATCACGACCAATAACTGTTATTCACCTACCTGATGATGGTGGGGGATGGTGTGACCTTCCTGTGTGGAATCCCGGGAATACAGAGGATGGGGACATCTCTCTGGTGGGTTCCTGGTATTATGTGGCCCCATCATGAAAACCTTATACAAATCCACGTTGCCTTCAAAAAACTCCTTCATTGCCCTTCTATACTGCTCATCCATCTTTTTAGACTCTTCTTGAGCATCAACTTTAGGATCTCTCAGGTTTCCACTCTGAATATATAATACAAATGACATCAATGGTAACAATGCAGATAATGTACAGATCCTAATGATACGATCAGTGATTGTTCCTTATCTACCTGATGATGGCGGGGGATGGTGTGACCTTCCTGTGTGGAATCCCGGGAATACAGAGGACGGGGACATCTCTCTGGTGGGTTCCCATTACTGGATCCATCTGTAGGAAACACACACACTGACTGAATACATTGTTTCTATGTGTTTATCAGATGATGGGGGATCTAGGTGGAGCCTCCGTACTGCTCTCTCCTTTACAATAAAGTCTCCTCTTACCCGGTGATGTGAGGGGCGGCTGATTCTCCATCATGACGTCCTTGTAGAGATCCTTGTGTCCTTCTAAATACTCCCACTCCTCCATGGAGAAATAGACAGTGACATCCTGACACCTTATAGGAACCTGACACACACAATGATACAGTCACCATCCAGACACACCCCTTGTCTGTTACTGGATTATGTCCCAGAATTCCCGGCACCGCTCACCTCTCCTGTCAGCAGCTCCATTATCTTCTTGGTGACTTCTAGAATCTTCTCCATGTTGTGTCTCTCAGGTTTTAGGGAGTCACATGGAGGCACTGTGATGGTCATATGATCACCTGACTTCACAAGAGGAAATCTCTGTATTGAGGAACCAATAGGAATATCATGTTAGAATCCCAGAATCCTCCTCACCTCTCCGGTCAGGTCTGTGTTTTATTAATAGAGATAAGAGTGATGTCATGTGACCTCCCAGAATCCTCCTCACCTCTCCGGTCAGGTCTGTGTTTTATTAATAGAGATAAGAGTGATGTCATGTGACCTCCCAGAATCCTCCTCACCTTCCGGTCAGGTCTGTGTATTATTAATAGAGATAAGAATGATGTCATGTGACCTCCCAGAATCCTCCTCACCTCTCCAGTCAGCAGGTAGATGATCTCCAGCGTAAGGTTTAGAATCTTCTCAGTCATGTCACTCTGATCCTCCTCCATCCTCATTCATGTGTTCAATGCAGATTTCCCTGTAAATGGATAACAAAAAATTATCTAGACTGTATTGGTCGTACAATATTAGGATGGGAACTTTAAAGTGGTTGTAAACCCTTACAGACCACTTTGACCTACAGGTAAGCCTAGATTAAGGCTTAGGAGAGATTTGTAAGAAAGACGGCACCGAGGTCTACGGCGCATGCGCTGTAGACAATGGCACACAGGCGCACTGAGCGTGCCACTACTAACACCGATCATGCCGTTAGTGGAGGCTCCTACGCGGGAGTGACGTCATCGCTGCTCCGGACAGTCACATACTCCGGGTATCACTCTGGGTATCATTTTTTTTTTTTTAACAAAAATATGTAAAAGAATACGTATCGGCCTAGACTGAGAAAAAAAATGGGATATCTATCACAGCAACGAGTAAAAAATATTGTTTTTTTTTCTTCAAAATTGTTGCTCTTTTTTTGTTTATAGCGCAAAAAATAAAAACCGCAGAGGTGATCAAATACCACCAAAAGAAAGCTCTATTTGTGGGGAAAAAAGGACGTCAGTTTAGTTTGGAAGCCACGTCGCACGACTGCGCAATTGTCAGTTAACGCGACGCAGTGCCGGAAGCTGAAATTTCACCCGGGCAGGAGGGGGCTATATGTGCCCAGTAAACAAATGGTTAAGCTGCACCCATCATTCAGATATACTACCACAAATCCCAGGGCATGTGTGTCCATCAGACTGAAAAGGAGGACATTTAAAGGGCAACACAAGACAGAGGAATTTAGTTTCTGATAATAGACAGTAATGGGAGATGTGATAAAATAATACCTCGTCTGCTGCCAATTCCAGTGATGTCTCCTTTTTTATTCTCTTGTCTTCTAATTATCGATGTCTTCTCTAATTCCTCTCACCCCACTTCCTATTTTTACCTGACATCACTTCCTGTCTTCCATAGAGACTTCCTGTCTGGGCAGATGTGAGATTACCACCTTGTGGAGCTCAGAGGAACTGCAGCCTCGAGAAACGTCTCGTAGAAACATCTCGGCCCTGTGCTGTGTCGTGTGTGTGTATGTACTGTATATCCTTTAGATGGGGTCATCTTTACTCCCACTAAGGGGAGTGTGAATATATTTCTGCATAGGATCAGTGGAGAGATTTTGGTTTGGTTAAATTTGCAGTGAAATGATCAATTTTGCAGGATTATTGTTGTAATTAGCCCTCGGCTTTGTGGTAGTATATCTGAATGATGGGTGCAGCTACGGGCATCCTTCAGATATTTTGTTGTTTTCAGCCGGCGATTCCCTACACCATAAGAATGATCATAGTGGCTGGTCAGCCGCTTGATCTTTTTACGGGAGGCGAGAGGGGTGTCCCCCCTCCCGCTGCCTCCAAAATCCAACAATCAATTGCCGTTTTCTGAGTAATTGCCCCCCTTATTTTGTCTTGCCTCCAAAATCTGACCATCAATTGAGGTTTCTGAGTATAGTCGAGCAGGCTCGGCTGCTCTCGCGCTCACGTCCTGGACGTACAGGACGTGAGCGCGAGAGTAGCCGAGCCTGCCCGACTATACACGAGTGTACTGCGCTCGGTATATGCAGGCGCAGTATTCAAACTCGGTGCGGGAATGCGAGGATCGAGTGGGGAGGACGCCGGACCCGACGAAGAGGACACCCGAAACCGCTGATGGATGCCGCGCAAAACACCAAAACTGTAAGTATAAAAATCTTTTTTTCCACAGGAATGGGGGCCACTGTAGGGGTGCGCGCTATACACGGGAGCGCTAATCCCCCGATAAATACGGTAATTGCCCCCTTTTTTTTGTCTTGCCTCCAAAATCCAACCATCAATTGCAGTTTTCTGAGTATTTGCCCCCCTTTTTTTGCTTCTACCAACTCAATGCTGTGATCGGTGAGTCAGAGAAGGGATCCGCCGGCCGGGATGTCCATCATAGAGGTTTCCGGTGGACCAGATGGTCGCCGGAGTTTCTATGATCGTCGGAGGCCGGGCACGATGTTATGACGTCACCGCTGGCCTCTGTATTAAAAAAAATGGTGCCGCCTCGGCTGAGAAGCCGTGATTGTTTTTTTTCTTTCTTTCTTAGGCTTTCCAGCCTAGAGGTGAGATGTGGGGTCTTATTGACATCATATCTCACTGTAAAGAGGTCCTGTCATGCCATATTCCTATTACAAGGGATGTTTACATTCCTTGTAATAAGAATAAAAGTGATCAAATTATTTTTTTCTAAGAAGCGGGACATGTTAGGTATCTATTTACTCGGCACAACTTCATCTTTCAATTATACCAAAAAATTGGGCTAACTTTACTGTTTTTTTTTAAAGCTCTGCAAATACTGTGCATGATAAAAAGTTAGAATGATCTCCATTGTATTCTCTAGGGTCTCTGCTAAAAAAAAAAAACATATATAGTGTTTGGGGGTTCTATGAGATTTATGAGAAGGGGGAGAGTCGGCTGTTTCAACAAGTACAAGCTGGTAAAACCAAACTACTAAGACACAAGATTAAGACTAAAACCTACAGGATGGACCTTTATTTGTAGTGTTAGAGAAAGGAATAAAAGAAAAGAGAAGAACATTTCATCATACAAATTTTAAGGCACATTGGGAAATGTTGATGTTTTCAGTGATGAGAACTTAGTTGGTATTCCAGAAACACGGCTTGACTCCTCACAAGACTGGGCTGTTTGTATCCATGCTGATCCTTCTGTTTAGAGGGACACGGGACATAGAAAAGATGGAGGTGGTGATGGCGATATGGTTGGAGGTGATGATGGCGATGTGGTTGGAGGTGGTGATGGCGATGTGGTTGGAGGTGGCGATGTGGATGGAGGTGGTGATGTGGTTGGAGGTGGTGATGGTGATGTGGTTGGAGGTGGTGATGTGGTTGGAGGAGGTGATGTGGATGGAGGAGGTGATGTGGATGGAGGAGGTGATGTGGATGGAGGTGGTGATGGTGATGTGGTTGGAGGTGGTGATGTGGATGGAGGAAGTGATCTTGTGGTTGGAGGTGGTGATGGTGATGTGGTTGGAGGTGGTGATCTTGTGGTTGGAGGTGGTGATGGTGATGTGGTTGGAGGTGGTGATGGTGATGTGGTTGGAGGTGGTGATCTTGTGGTTGGAGGTGGTGATGGTAATGTGGTTGGAGGTGGTGATGGTGCGGAGGAGGAATTACGGGAGAAATGATAGACGGGTCTATGAAGTGATGGACTTATCATTGGAGTCTACTACAGACGTCCTGAGATTTATGAGAAGGGGGAGGAGTCGGCTGTTCCAACAAGTACAAGCCGGTAAAACCAAACTACTAAGACACAAGATTAAGACTAAAACCTACAGGATGGGCCTTACTTGTAGTGTTCGAAAAAGGAAAAGAACATTTCATCATACAGATCTGAAGGCCAACTTTCATCAATCCACTTCTCAAGAACATCGTGAGTTTAAGAAAAAAAAAAAACGTAATCTTCATTTTTTTCATATTACTATATTTGCATTTTTATTACACAGATATAACATTTTACATCGCCTAATGCCGTATTTTCAACTTTCTCCCAGCAGGTGGCTCTCTCCAACAAATAAAGATTCTTGTACAGTGAATCCTCAGATTGTGAGGAACACGGTTAGCGAGCGTTTCGCTATACGAGCGATATTTTTTTTTTTTAAATCCTGACTCGGTTTGCGAGTGTTGTCTCGCAAAACGAGCCGGATTCAGGCCACAGCAGTGTGCAGTACTGCATTTGACCAGAGGTGCGGGGGCGCCAGAGCCGAGCAGAGCTGATCAGTGTCGATCGTAAATACTCAGAAATACTCCATTCCTGAGTTCAGCCAAGCTGTCCCGAGCCTTTTCAAGGCTCTCCGGCGCCCCCCCCCCCCACACCTCTGGCCACATGCGGTATTGCATGCCATTGACGTCAATACAGAACACATTATTTTTGTTTCCATTGACATTTTTATGGAAAAAATTGCTTTGATATGCGAGTGCTTTGGATTATGAGCATTCTCCTGGAACGGATTATACTCGTAATCCGAGGATCCACTGTATAGACGGATAACTACTGCACTGAAATGGCCAGTCCCGCAATCAGGGCAGGAATACGGCTTCTCCCCCTCTGTGTGAGATCTTTGATGTCTGACAAGTTCTGATTTCCGTAGCTAACATTTCCCGACCTCGGAACAGGCAAGCAGCCGCTTCTGCATACGGCATTTACTATGGTGTCTAGTAACATCAGGCCACCATAAAAAACTTTTCCCACACTCAGGGCAGCAATATGGCTTCTCGCCAGTGTGACACCTCTGATGTATGTTAAGAGTGGACTTATGTGAAAAACATTTCCCGCACTTAGAGCAGGAATACGGCTTCTCCCTCGTGTGAGATTCTTGATGTTTATTAAGTTGGGATTTCAGTGTATAAGATTTCCCGCACTCGGTGCAGGAATACGGCTTCTCCACCCTGTGAGATTTTTTATGTCTGTTAAGATGAGATTTCTGTCTATATCGTTTGCCACACTTAGAGCAAGAATACGGCTTCTCCTCCGTGTGCACTCTCTGATGAGTAAAAAGCGAGAATTTTGTCGAAAAGCATTTCCCGCACTCAGCACAGAAATACGGCTTCTCACCTGTGTGAGACCTCTGATGTACAGCGAGTGATGATTTCATTATAAAACATTTTCCACACTCAGAACAAGAATACGGTTTCTCCCCCGTGTGATGTCTTTGATGTTCAACGAGTCCTAATTTGCTTGAAAAACATTTCCCGCACTCAGTACAGGGGTACTGCTTCTCACCTGTATGAGATCTTTGATGTTCAGCAAATGTTGATTGGCTTATAAAACTTTTCCCGCACTCAGAACAGAAATACGGCCTCTCCCCTGTGTGATGCCTTTGATGTACAACAAGTCGTAAATGGCTTGAAAAGCTTTTCCCGCACTCCGTACAGGTATACGGCTTCTCACCTGTATGAGATCTTTCATGTATAACAAGGTGTGATTTATTTATAAAACATTTTCTGCACTCGGGACAGGAATACAGCCTCTCCCCTGTGTGAGATCTTTTATGTACAGCAAGTGCCAATTTGCTTGTCAAGCATTTCCCACACTCAGGACATAAATACTGCCTCTCCCCTGTGTGAGATTTTTGATGTTCAGCAAGTGCAAATTTGCTTGAAAAGCATTTCCCGCACTCAGGACATGAATACGGCCTCTCCCCTGTGTGAGATCTCTGATGTACAACACGTGCCCATTTACTTATAAAACATTTTCCGCACTCAGGACAGGAATACGGCCTCTCCCCTGCGTGACATCTTTGATGTACAGCAAGTGCTGATTTGCTTGAAAAACATTTCCTGCACTCAGGACATATACACATCTTCTCGCCTGTATGAGTTCTTTGATGTGCTACAAGTTGCGATTTATTCGTAAAACAATTCCCGCACTCAGGGCATGAATATGGCTTCTCGCCTGTGTGCAATCTGTAATGGGCATCTAGTTTTGATTTATAAACAAAAATCTTCCCGCACTCATGGCAAGGATACAACTTCTCCCCCGTGTGAGTTCTCCGATGTATGGACAGATGTGCATTATATAGAAAGCATTTCCCGCACTCAGGACAGGAATGAAGATTTCTACCCTTGTGAGACTTTTGAAGTTCAGTAAGTCTTAATTCAGAGGGAAAACTTCCCCCACTATCAGGATAGGAGAATTTCTCCTCCTCCTGAATCCCGACACCATCCCTCACAGTACGAGGTTGCTCAAAGTCGGAGAGATTCCGTGGTCTATCCACACTGTGAAGTCCTCCATCCACAGTGGAGCTCATTGTCTTTTCTCCTCCACAATCTCCTGTGATGTCCTCATCTTCCATTTTACACCCTGGAGATAAAGTGAGACGATCCTTTGAGGGTTTCTCCATGGCGTGTCCTGGAAAAATAGAAAAACATCATCAATAGATATGAGAGGGTTAGTTCACTTCCATCAAGATTCCATCTGGATCAGGTAGATATGGGTGAGGAGATGTTCTCTGTGGAGATCCCAACCAGCTGGGACTCTTCCCCCCATCAAAGAACCTTTGGTCCTCCTCCCAGATCACTTCTAAATTTACACAGCCTTGTCAGAAGAGCGGGAACCAATGGGGACTGGGAGGGGCGTGCTCTTTACTAGACATGTGCACACTGAAATATTTTGTTTAGTGATTTTGTTTTGTTCCGAAAAATACAATTTAGCTACTTCCGAAATTAATTTTTATTTTGTTTTGTTAAAAAATGCATTAGTCCGAAAATCCGAATGAATTAAGATTGAATCTGTCATTGAAGGCTTATGGTATCTGTCAAATGTTTGAAGAAGATTCGACGGAGCAGCGAAACTGTACGACACCGCGATCGTACATTTCTGGTTGAATGTTCCGCCCACAAGCTATGGAAGAATTCTAATGTTGTATGACACTAGTAATAATTATATTTATTAATTATTATTACTAGTCACCCAACATTAGAATTCTTCTATAGCCTATGGGCGGAGCTTTTGACCAGAAATATACGATCGCGGCGATCGTATGTTTTTATCTGTTTCGTCAAATCTTCATGTCTCTAGAACGTCGACTCTTTTCTCTCTGTGTCAAACCTTTATATCTCTGTAATGTCAAATCTTTTCTCTCTCTGTCGAATCTTCATGTCTCTATAATGTCGAATCTTTTCTCTCAATGTCGAATCTTCATGTCTCTATAACAGGGGTCTCAAAGTACCGGCCCGCGGACCGGTTATAAATGGCCTGCAGGCAGGGCGGGGGGGGGGGGTTCCGCGGAAGTGGGGGGGGAATAGATTTTATTTATATGCAGAGTAGCGCAGGAAGCGTCTGTATACTCTGTCATAAGTTCACTTTTCTCTCTTGTCATGCTGCGGCTGCTCCCCGCCCCCCGGTGCCCCCCCCTCTCTTCTTGTCCACCCCTATCATGCTAGTTTTTTTGTTGTTTTTTTGTTGTCTTGTATCTTCGTTTGTGCCAACTATTACATTATTGATGTGTTATCAATCCACTATGAACGCTGCCATTCTGTGGACGTGCTCTCCCGCAAATCCCCTCCCACCTCTCTGGCCGTAACCAATCATTGGTTGCCTCCTCCCACCTGCCTTGTTACTATTAAAAAACTAGCTCCCCGCTTCACCGTCATCAGCTTGAGAAAGGAATGCGGCAGTCGTGTCATTCTCTGCCTTAGCATTCGGAAACGCGTCGCTTGCCTGGTGACGTCACCATCCATCGCCCGCTGTTCCTGCTGCACGCCGCTGTGCTCCCTGAGGATTGTCTCATCCATTGCACCCACTTACCAACATCAAGGGAAACAGGACTGACTCCTCATCACACAGCGCTACACCAGTGGACACAAAGTGGATGAACGAGCGCACCAGATGACAGCCACCCCTCCCTTCTGGAGAATTTTTGATATGCCTGTATATCACCACCTAAATGTGAGTGGTTTTCTTATTTTTGGCTTTGTAATTAAATTTGCTTTTTAAAATACTACACCCAGAGGCGCCTCTCTCCTTGTTTTCCCTTCTTGTCCACCCCCTCTGCTTGTGATATCACCTGGGATGGATGGGAAGAGAGGGGGGGGGGGCACCAGGGGGCGGGGAGCAACCACAGCGTGACATGAGAGAAATGTGAACTTATGACAGACACTTTCTGATTTACTCCTGCATGAGAAGAAAACCACAGGTAAACGCTGACCTGTGCCCCATGTACCCCAATTGTGCCCTCATATTCCCCTCGTGTGCCCCATGTACCCCAATTGTGCCCTCATATTCCCCTCATGTACCCCATGTATCCTGATGTGCGCTGTACCCTGATGGTGAGTGGTCAGTGTGTAGTGCAGTGGTCCATGTGCAGGGGTCGGTGTGCAGTGTGCAGGGGTCAGTGTGCAGTGTGCAGGGGTCGGTGTGCAGTGTGCAGGGGTCAGTGTGCAGTGTGCAGGGGGTCGGCGTGCAGGGGTCAGGGTTAATAATCCATCCACTGACACCAGTGCTGGTGGTAATAATGCGTCCACTGACACCAGTGCTGGGGGGTTAATAATGCGTCCGCTGACACCAGTACTGTTGTTTTTGAAGTTTGCATGCGGCCCCCCATGGGATATGAAAACTCGTCGTGTGGCCCTCAGGTAATTTGAGTTTGAGACCCCTGCTCTAGAATGTCGAATCTTCATGTCTCTATAATGTCGACTCTTTTCTCTCTCGGTCGACTCTTTTCTCTCTCTGTCGACTCTTTTCTCTCTCTGTCGACTCTTTTCTCTCTCTGTCGACTCTTTTCTCTCTCTGTCGACTCTTTTCTCTCTCTGTCGACTCTTTTCTCTCTCTATGATTTTCTCTTGATTTAGCGCTGCACTAGTTGAGTTTATTTTATTGGTGGTGGTGTGGGGAGTGTTGGCAGCTTTATTTATATCATACATATCAGCTCACAAGGTTTTACACATATTCACTTTGGAGGGACCAATGGTTGTGCTGTTGATCTCCATGGTAAAGTCATGGGAGGGGAATCGGGGAGGAGGAAATATTATGCCGCGTACACACGAACGGAGTTTCCTTTGGAAAAAATCTTTATCCAATGGAAGTCCGCTCAAGCTTGTCTTGCATACACACGGTCACACCAAATTCCGACCATCAAGAACGCGGTGACTTACAACACTGAGACGAGCCGAGAAAAAATATGTTTAATGCTTCCGAGCACGCGTCAAATTGTTTCCGATGAATGCCTGTTTTTTTCCCCGTCGGAATTCCAGATGAAAGGATTTTGCGATAAGATTTTTTTCCGTCTGAACCTGCTCTCTATCTAAGTCAGAAATTCTGATGGTAAAAGTCCAATCGGGAATACACACGGTCGAAAAATATCAGACGAAAAGCTCCCATCTGACTTTTTCCATCGGAAATTCCGAACGTGTGTACGTGGCATTACAAGCTCAGTTTTAGACAGACTGAGTTTGAGGAAGTGGTGTGACATCCATACCGATATATCACTCAGTAAGTTTGTGATCCGTGAGGAGATGGAGGGGATGAGTTGAGGAGTGGAGAGATAGATCTGGGTATCGTTGGCAAAGAGGTGGTATTGGAGGCCCTTGGAAGAGGTATTGCGAAAGAATAGGAGGGGCCCAAGGATGGAGCCTTAGGTTACCCCAACAGAAAGAGGAGAGGAACCAGTATAAGGCAGAATCACGGAGGCCAAGGGAGTACAGTTCATTGAGGAGGAGTGGGTGGTCAACTGTGTCATAGGCAGTATGAATATGGAGTAATAGAAATTGGTTTTATCAGTTAGTAGGTTGTTGGTGAGTTTTAGTAGGGCAGTTTCAGTGGAGTGTCATGGGTGTAAGCCGGACTGTAGGGGATCGAGAAAGTTGTTGTCCGTGAGGTAGCGACTCATTTAGTCATGGACAAGGCGTTCGATAAATCTTGGAGGCTAACGGGAGCAGGGAGATGGGTCGTAAGTTATTCAAACAGGTGGGTTTCTAAAGTGGTTGTACACCCTGAACAACCACTTTTACCTGCAGGTAAGTCTAGATTAAGGCTTACTTGTAGGGGCCGGAAATATCTCCTAAACCTCCACAGTTTAGTAGATATTTACAATAGAGACGAGCACCAGTATCTACGGCGCACGACGATCGTGCCATTTCTAAAGGAAGGTCATGCCGTAACTGGCGGCTTCCATGAGCATGCGCCGGAGTGACGTCACGCGACTCCAGACAGTCACAGAGCCAGAGTTTGTGGCCCCCCGGAAGGAAGAGGGGTGAAGAATGGACACTTCCTGCAACAGGGGACAGTGGTGACATTGTTGGCTTTGGTTTCAGGTAAGTGATACATAATGAGCTACTGTGCATCGCTTTACCTTTGCTGGGAAATAAAGAGGAAGTAAAACCTATCGGGGTTTACTTCCTCTTTAAGTATTGGGGTAACCAGTGCATGTTTGAGCGGAATGAGAAAGGTGCTAGAGGAGATGGAGAGGTTGAAGATGTGGGTTAGAACAGTGTTTCTCAACTCCAGGCCTCAAGGCGCCCCAACAGGTCATGTTTTCAGGCTTTGCATTTTTGCACAGGCGATTTGATCAGTTTCACTGCCTTAGTGAAATCCTGAAAACATGATCTGTTGGGGCCCCTTGAGGACTGGAGTTGAGAAACACTGAGGTTAGGGAGTTTAGGATAGAGCGGGAAGGTGGTAGCAATTGTGAGGGGACAAGGTTCATGGACAGGTGGGCAGGTGGGCCATGGTGGGGAGGTCGGCTATGGACGGTCCAGGGGACGGGTGGGGAGGTGGGCCATGGACAGTCCAGAGGACAGGTGGGCCATGGAGAGGAGTTTGTCAACTTCCTCTGTGGTAACTGGGCAGAAGGAGAAGAGTATGGAGTGCGGTGTTGGACCTGATGTGTCGGTTAGGGGAGGAAGTTGGATGCTCCTTGCAAATTATGTCGATTTTGCTTTTGAAATGATTGGCAATCTCCTGAGTGGCAAGCAAGTTGGTGGGTGGGGGCGGGGGAGTGAAGTTAGGAATTAATGGTAGAAAAGGGTTGACGATTTTTGAATGAGAGTTTTTTTAGTAGTTTCTTTAGCAATGTGGAGGCAGAAGTTGTATTTGAGAAGAGCAGATTTGTAGACGGTAAAGTCTTGGAGGGATTGAGATTTACGCCACGCTGGCTCAAGAGCACGGTTGCGTCTCTTGAGACTTTTGGTGTCACCTCTTGAGGCCTGGTTCTGCGTGTAGGGAGGATGACAGTGTGTTGTTGTAGATGGAAGTGGTTAGGTCTGGGCAGTATTAGGAGTGATACATAACCTAATACTGCCAGCTGAACCCCAGGACGGATATCAGTACAGGGAGGGGACCATCATCAACCTATAATTGGCTGACATCACTCAGCTCCCACCCTACCCTTGACCAGTGTGCAGTAACAGAGCGGAGATAAGAGAACGGCTCACCTGTGCTGATCTCTGTAGGAGTGTCCTCCTCTATGAATGTTCTCATCATTCCAGCCTCCTCCGTATATTGCTGATCATCCCTCACATACGTCTCTTCTACGTCACACTCAGTTTTTATGTTCATCAGATCTTCACCCTAAACCAACAGAATGGCAGCAAAAGAAAACGTTTCCGTATTTTCCGTATTCAAAAAACAGTCGGGTTATACTGCCGCCTACTGGAGGTTGAGGCACTACTTGCAATCAGAAAAATTGTAAGCCTGCCCCCCATATAACTCCTCCTCTACCCAGCATGCTTTTGTTTTGTGGACAAGCAATACCAAGGCCAAGAACATAAATCACAAAGGGTTGGGACCCGTGTCCCTCAATGGATTTCAAAAATCAGGTTTTACGGTAAGTACAAAAAGTTTATTTTCTTTCATGTCCATTGAGGGACGCAGGACGTCAGATACAATCAGGACGTCCATAAGCAGTCCAACCAAGCCATGGACAACAGCCAGTGGTAGGCCCAAAAGAGACTTGAAACTCAGAACTATCAGAAAGAATAACTTCCAAATCTGAACCAGAGGAGACAAAGCAAGACTGGGGAATCACTGCCAAGGGGGATGACTCCACCAAAAGGAACAACGAGCCTCAAACAGAAAGAGGCTGTGAAACCAAAAAAACACCAAAACTGATGGAACTAGAGAACTACCCGACAGGACGAGACCAACAACACGACATGGTCAACAGATAAAAATCTCAGGGACAAGCCCCCAGGAGAGCAGGTGTATAACCATAGAATAGAACGTGATTCTAAGACTATCTAGACCCCTCCCGGTCAAGTGAAACCTCCCTAATTAGGACGAGTAAGGCTGACACGTCACGTGGGTGGGCGTGGCAACGCGTTTCAGGGCAGGTAGGACCACCGCTTTGTCAAACCAAAAAGAACAAAAAAAACAAAAAAGGACTATTCGGTTTGATAAAGGGGCAGTTCTACCTGCCCTGAAAAGTGTTACTACGCCCACCCACGTGTCGTGTGACGTCAACTAATTTGATCCCAGCCAAAGAGACCAGAGGCCGGTGTGGCCACAAGAGACATCCCCAAAAACCTGCTGGTCACCGCTGCCTGCTTGTGCTCCAAGGTGGACAACAGTGACCACACAATGGCAACTTCCTTGCGAAGCTCTTAAGCTCTCCAGCCGCATCCCTACCAATCTCTGCAACACCGTACGGCTCCCCAGAGGGCTCCACCAGTATCGGAACACATGTTACTTAACCCTCTCCATCCTGTGAGTGCATTTTTATCCCTTCCATATCTGCCTAACCCTCTCCATCCTGTGAGTGCATTTTCATCCCTTCCTTTTCTGCCTAACCCTCTCCACCATGTGAGTGCATGGTTATCCATCCCTTATCTGCTTAACCTTCTCCATCCTGTGAGTGCATTTTTCCCTTCCTTTTCTACTTTACCTTCTCCGTCCTCTAAGTGCATTTGTATCCCTTCCTTATCTACTTAACCTTTCTATATCCGGCGAGTGCATTTTTATCCCTTCCTTATCTACTTAACCTTCCCCATCCTGTGGGTGCATTTTTATCCCTTTCTTATTTGCTTAACCTTCCCCACCCTGTCAATGCATTTGTATCCCTTCCTTATCTGCTTAACCCTCTCCATCCTGTGAGTGCATTTTTTTCCCTTCCATATCTGCTTAACCTTCTCCTTCCTGTGAGTGCATTTCTATCCCTTCCTTATCTACTTAACCTTGTCCATTCTGTGAGTACATTTTTATCCCTTCCTTATCTGCCTAACCTTCTCCACCCTGTCAATGCATTTTTGTCCCTTTCCTTATCTGCTTAACCCTCTGCATCCCGTGAGTGCATTTTTATCCCTTCCCTATCTGCTTAACCTTCTCCATCCTGTGAGTGCATTTGTATCCCTTCCTTATCTACTTAACCTTTCTATATCCGGTGAGTGCATTTTTATCCCTTCCTTATCTGCTTAACCTTTTCCATCCTGCGAGTACATTTATCCCTTCCTTATCTACTTAACCTTCTCCATCCTGTGAGTGCATTTTTATCCCTTCCTTATCTGCTTAACCTTCTCCATCCTGTGAGTGCATTTTATCCCTTCCTTATCTGCATTTTGACCACACTCTACACTTGGAAGCTGGCACCCTTGTCTGTTTGTTCCTACATGTGCCATAGGTTTTCTGAAGACCTTGCCTAAGGAGCTTCACACATCTACAGTGCTCTCAAAGAGACTCTTAGGCGGCGTACACACGATCGGATATATCCGATGAAAACGGTCCGCGGACCATTTCCATCGGATATGTCCGATCGGGAGTTTGATCCGATGGCGTGTACACACCATCGGATCAAATTCCCCGCCGCCGGACGGCGCGGTGACGTAGTGGTGACGCGGCGGTGACGTTGACGCCGCCGCGTCACCGCCACGTCACCGCACCAGGAAGTAAAACACTTCCGCGCATGCGCCGAATCCATTCGGCAGCGGCGCGGCGGCGGTGGGAGCCGACATGTCTGCTGGTAAGTGTACTAACCAGCAGACATGTCGGGCGGACAGATTCCCACCGGATAGATTTCAAAGCTTGCTTTGAAATCTGTCGGGTGGAGAAATCTGTCCGCTAGCCCATACACACGAGCGGAGATGTCTGCTGAAACGGTCCATCGGACCGTTTTCAGCGGACATATCCCCTCGTGTGTACGCGGCCTTAAAGAGACCTCCACCCAACTTTCCACCCTAACCCTAAACTCCTCTGTATTTAAAAACAATGCCATAGCTTTTCCCTGGTTTTGCTCATCTATAAAATCATAGCTACCAAATATCATTCATCATCTACCTGATAACATTTTGCGTAGTTGTGATCTCTCTGTTTGGAATCCCGGGAAATACAGAGGACGGGAACCTCTCTCTGGTGGGTTTTTGTAGCTGGGTGACTCCACCATGGTGTCCTGGAACAAGTGTCTGAGAAACTCTGACTCCTCCATCACCCCATCAGCCTCCTCATACTCTTCTTTTACAACAATATTATTTTCACCCTGAATATATAATAAAAACATTCACTGTAACAAACATGCTTGTGAATAAATAATTACCAATAATTGTTAATATTCTACCTGATAATGTTTTGCGTAGTTGTGATCTTCCTGTGTGGAATCCCGGAATACAGAGGACGGGGACATCTCTCTGGGGGGTTCCTGGTATTAGGTGGCTCCATCAGATCCTTGTTGTCCTTCAGAAAGCTCCTTCATCACCCCATACTCCTCATCCTCCTCTTTATACTCTTCTTTAACCTCAACTTTAGACTCTCTCAGGTTTCCACTCTGAATATATAATACAATGACATCAATTGTAACAATGCAGATAATGTACAGAATCCTAATGATACGATCAGTGATTTTTCCTCATCTACCTGATAATGGTGGGGGATGGTGTGACCTTCCTGTGTGGAATCCCGGGAATACAGAGGACGGGGACATCTCTCTGGTGGGTTCCCATTACTGGATCCATCTGTAGGAAACACACACACTGACTGAATCCATTGTTTCTATGTGTTTATCAGATGATGGGGGATCTAGGTGGAGCCTCCGTACTGCTCTCTCCTTTACAATAAAGTCTCCTCTTACCCGGTGATGTGAGGGGCGGCTGATTCTCCATCATGACGTCCTTGTAGAGATCCTTGTGTCCTTCTAAATACTCCCACTCCTCCATGGAGAAATAGACAGTGACATCCTGACACCTTATAGGAACCTGACACACACAATGATACAGTCACCATCCAGACACACCCCTTGTCTGTTACTGTATAATCTCCCAGAATTTCCGGCACCGCTCAACTCTCCTGTCAACAGGTCAGTCATCTTTTTGATGACTTCTACAACTTTTTTTTTGTTAGTTCAAAATGTAATATTGTGAAGCTATTATTAGAGTAATTTCTGTTCTTTATCCATAGTGGAAGTTGTTTGAATCATCTACTTGCACTGTGTCGTGACTTTCAGCAGGATTTTTCAGGTGAGGCCGAGGCCTTTTCCCAGGATCGTGGCGGACTAGGTCGAAGCCAGGGCCTCACCTAAAAAATCCTGCCCGTGGCTTGCCACCTTTTCCCAGGATCACGGCGAGCAGGATTTTTTAGGTGAGGCCGCGGTCTTTTCCCAGGATCGTGGCGGACTAGGCCGAAGCCAGGGACTCGCCTAAAAAATCCTGCCCGCGGCTCACCACCTTTTCCCAGGATCTCGGCGAGCTGCAGGCAGGGTTTTTTAGGCTTCGGCCTAGTCCGCAGCCTTTTCCCAGAATCGGGCGGAATAGGCCAAAGCCGCGGCCTCGCCTAAAGCCAAAAAAAATCTGCGAGGCCGCTGCGATCCTGGCAAAGGCGGCGAGCTGCGTGCAAGTTTTTTTTAGGCAAGGCCGTGGCTTCGACCCAGTCCGCGGCCTTTTCCCAGGATTGCGGTGGACTGGGCCAAAGCCGCGGCCTCGCCTAAAAACTTAGGACCGGCGCAGTGTCCATGGAGAAAAAAAAAAAAAACGATTTGTATTGTGAATCGAGTTTTTTTTTTCCCCTAAAATCACCCAGCTCTACTCCGTGTTTCTGTACTGTGTCTCTCCAGCATGTACCTGTCCTGTGTCCTGTAGTGATGATGAGATCATCAGGAGGAACCACAGAGCTCTGTAGAGGACCAGGCGATTGGAACTCCCTGGTCATGTCGGTTCCTGAAGAGGACTTCAGCCAGAATTGGAGCTTCGCGTTTCCGTACCATGTCCCTGTACTGTGTCTTTCTGTGTCCGATACCCTGTCCCGTATGAATATGTGTGGTTATTTTCGTTCCGAATCAATATTCAGACAAATCTTTCCTTATTCAGAGATTTGGATATATCCAAATACACAAATTCATTCGAATGCTCCGAATAACAAAACGTGATTCGTCCACATTGGCGAAATTCAAATAACTATTTACATCGAATCCCAGTCGAATTCGAACTGTGAACATATTTCTGAAATCAAAGACTGTGTGCGTTATTAGATTACCATTTCGAAAAAATAATTCTGTTTTTGTTAACCCAATTCAGAATTTCATCGATTCAAACGTTTCAAATAAAAAAGAAAAAAAAAAAGTGTAAATTCGAAAAAGACATAAAACGAATTACGAATACGAATTGAACAAATCAACCAAAATGAAACAACTAGATTAACGAATCTAAACAAAATCATTTTTTTCGCCATGCACGTGTCTAGTCCTGTAGTGATGAGATCATCAGGAGGAAACATGGAGCTCTGTGGAGGACCAGGAGATACCGTAGGCACACTCTAGTGATGTTGGTTTCCTGAAGAATCTAGTCAATATTCCAATCGCACACAGACCTGGATTAATGTCTCATAGAAAGAGAGTGGGTGCTGAAACGATCCCCAGCTGAGCACTGGAACCATCAAACAGTTAAAAAATATTCGCCGGCACACCACGGATCGCAGACAGCATCCAAAAATGTAATACCAATAAGGCTTTACAAAAAAGTGCAACGTTTCGAGGCCACGCAGGACCTCTTTGTCAGGCAAGTAATCTGAGACGCCAGTCTGCATTGGAGTTCCAATTAGAAAGATAAGAATTTACCGTTCAGGTCCACCTGTCAATTTTGACGGCGGACCCGATTGGCCGCTCCATGCAATCCTATGGGGCGTCGGATGTCAGCGGAGACATGTCCACCCGATCCCCCAAAAGCAGACGTATGGCGATACGTCTCCATCCGTCCACGGCGGATCAGATCGGGTCTCTCTGTAGGAGACAGCGGCGCTGCACAAGCCCCTCCCCACTCAGCGAGCAGAGAGGGACTTGTCATCTGCCGGCTCAGCGGAGATCAGCGGACAGATCTCCCGCTGAGCTGGTGGAAGCTGGTGGACTCCGCAGCGACAGAGTCTGCCTAGTGTGGAAGAGGCCTTACAGGGAAAACGCTTTTTTAGTTCAATACGTAAAATCATCTGAGGAAATACTGAGCCTGGGTTCAGACTATTGCGATGTGTGAACCAGCGGGAATCCAGTGCCATTTCCCTTGCAGACGGTTCACACTGCCCTCTGCGAACCAATGCAGGTTTCAGATCAGTGGTGCGCCAAGAACAGGAGAGTTGCGGAAACCGGTAAAGGCCTAGACTGGGTTAAAGCCACAAGAGACCTCTTGCAACGAGAGGTCCACATAGGGTGACCACGTGTCCGGGACAGTCGCGCATTTTGCAGGTCTGTCCCGGGCACCTTCATTCCAGGACAATACAGTGTCCCAGAATGAAACTGGCACAGCCACCCCCCGGGCCAATCTGATGCCCCCAAAAAAGGCCGCCACATCACTGCTTTACTCACTGACAGTACTTGTCTTGGCCGGGAATGCCTGGAGGACACAGGCCCCCGCCCCCTGCTTGTGATTGGAGAAATCATAAATCCCGCCTCTTGTGTCCAATCACTGTGCTGTGTTCCGTTACAGCACAAGCTGATTTTTGGGAAAGGAGGGTGTCCCTGAATGGTAGTTTGGAAATGTGGTCACCCTAGGTCCACAACACTTGCCATTAAGATTCATCATCACAACCCTTGTGGACATTCTTTTTCGTTTTTTTTAGTGCAACTCCATAAGTCAATGCAAATTTAATGACACCCCCAGATCGGTTGACAGATGGCAGAGTGACTGTGAATTCGAACAGATATCGGATCGCATGGGTGTGAACATTCCAGGTTCCTGCACCTTTTCTGTACGAATCCAGTGCGAGTTCAGCCATACAACTGTACATCAGACTCACTGCAAAGAGCGGCATTTAACGGGCAAAGATAGGTAGAGGGATTTGGTTCCTAACAATACACAGTGATGAGAGATATGGTCAGGGCTTTTTTTCAGGGGAAACTTGGGGGAACTCAGTTCCACCACCTCTGGCTCAGACCCTTTGGTGCCTGCTCACCACAATCACTTGTAAACACAGAAGTCCAGTTTTTGTGTTTACAAGTGACAGCTCTACACTCTGTGTGTAACCCCCTGAACTCTGCACTCTGTATGTAATGCAATCCTGGTATTTAATGCCCCTTTAAGACCCTTCTACTGTTTTTAAAATCTGAACAGGGTCGTGGTTGAGTTCCTGCACCTATTTTCTGAGAAAAAAGCTCTGGATATGGTAAAATAACATCTTATTACCTCCTCTGCTGCCAGTTCCAGCGACGTCTTCTCTCTACATCTTGCTATCTCGCCTCTCGGCTAGATCTTCCTATTTATACATTACTTCCTGTCTTTACCTGACATCACTTCCTGTCTTCCATAGAGACTTCCTGTCTGGGTAAAAGTGAGATCACCATCTTGTGGAGCTCCGAGGAACTGCAGCCCTAAGAAACGTCTTGTAATGTGAACTCGACCTTGTGCTGTGAGTGTACAGATACTCGTCGTTTAACGACTTACCTGTTTAATTGTGGACTCTGACTTATGATCAGCTCTCCCCACCCTAACAATACCCTCAACATTGTATTGTACAGTACAGTATTTTCATTTTTGTTCTGTACTTACGCAAATTAAAACAACGTTATCGACCTAGAGTTTTGTGTTTAGACTTTATTTTTTATACTACAGTACAGTAGTTAAGTATGCTTAACCACTTAAGGACCGCCGCACGCCGATATACGTCAACAGAATGGCATGGCTGGGCACAAGGGCGTATATATACGTCCCCTTTAAGAGCCCAGCCGTGGGTCGCGACCCGGTCCAAAGCTCCGTGACCGCGCCCGCCGGACCCGATCGCCATCGTTTTCCCGCGATCGGTCATAGGAGCTGAAGAACGGGGAGAGGTGAGTGTAAACACACATTCCCCGTTCTTCACTGTGGCAATGTCTGTGATCGTCTGTTCCCTGATATAAGGAACGACAATCACTGACGTCACATGTCCAGCCCCGCCCCCTACAGTTAGAAGCACTCATGAGGTCACACTTTACCCCTACAGTGCTTCCTAGTGGTTAACTCCTTCACTGCATTATAATTTTCACAGTATTCAGTGTTATTTTATAGCACTTTTGACAATGGTCCCAAAAATGTGTCAAAATTGTCCTATGTGTCCGCCATAACGGTAAAAAAAAAACGCTAATCGACAGCATTAGTAGTAAAAAAAAAAAAAAAAAGATGAATAAAAATGGCATAAAACGATCCCCTATTTTGTAAACGCTATACATTTTGCGCAAACCAATCGATAAACGCTTATTGCCATTTTTTTTTTACCAAAAATATGTAGAAGAATACGTATCGGCCTAAACTGAGGAAAAAATATTTTTTTTTATATCTTTTTTGACGCCACCATATGCGTTTTTTCTGTCCGCTGTAAAGATGGAGGGGGGGGGGTTCCTCTATGTTAGATGTGAGGAAAGTGAGGAAGAAAGATAATCTTGTGGTTGGAGATGGTGATGGTGATGTGGATGGAGGTGGTGATGGTGATGTGGATGGAGGTGGTGATGGTGTGGAGGAGGAATTACGGGAGGAATGATAGACGGGTCTATGAACTGATGGAGTTATCATTGGAGTCTACTACAGACGTCCTGAGATTTACGAGAAGGGGGAGGAGTCGGCTGTTCCAACAAGTACAAGCCGGTAAAACTAAAACTACTAAGACACCAGATTAAGACTAAAACTAGAACCTACAGGACGGGCCTTACTTGTAGTGTTAGGCCGCGTACACACGACTGAGGAACTCGTCGGGCGAACTTGTAGTTTTCCTCGTTGAGTTCCTCGTTCGGCTGTCGAGGAACTCGACGAGCCAATTTTCTCCATTCCCGTCGAGGAAAAAGAGAACATGCTCTCTTTTTGGCTCGCACAGTTTCTTCGTCGAAAAATGTACACACGACCGGTTTCCTCGGCAAAACGCGTCTCCCAACAAGTTTCTTGCTGGATTCTGCCGAGGAAACCAGTGGTGTGTACGAGGCCTTAGAAAAAGGAATAAAGGAAAAGAGAAGAACATTTCATCATACAGATCTGAAGGCCGACTTTATCAATCAACTTACAAAGAACATCGTGAGTTTAAGAAAGGAAATATTTAATCGTAATTTGTCTCATATTAACAAAACGTGTCAATCTATTCACATTTTTATTGCATAAATTAAACATTTTACATCAGCTAAGGCCGTATTTTGCAGGGGGCTCTCTCCAAGCAAATGGAGACAAGTTCCGCTTTCCGTAGCTAACATTTCCCGCGTACACACGATCATTTTTCGGGTCTTAAAAATTACGTTTTTTTTTATGTCATTAAAAAACGATCGTGTGTGGGCTTCAGAGCATTTTCCAGGTTCTGAAGAACGGGCAAATATTTTTTTCCATACATGCTCTACGACGTTTTTCGGGTTGTAAAAAATAGTCGCGTGTGGGCTTCAACGATGAGAAAACCCTGCGCATGCTCAGAAGCAAGTTATGAGACGGGAGCGCTCGTTCTGGCAAAACTAGCGTTCGTAATGGAGTAAGCACATTCATCACGCTGTAACAGACAGAAAAGCATCTTTTACTAACAGGACATCAGCTAAAGCAGCCCCAAGGGTGGAGTCATCCGCATGGAACTTCCCCTTTATAGTGCCGTCGTACGTGTTGTACGTCACCGCGCTTTGCTAGAGCATTTTTTTTTCACGATCGTGTGTGGGCAAGGCCGTTTTAATTATCGGGTTGTAAAAAAAAAACTTTTTTTCTAGGGCCTGAAAAACGTTGTTTTTTACAAACCAAAAAATGATCGTGTGTACGCGGCATCGGAACGCGGAAGAAGCCGTTCCTGCATACGGCATTTACTATGGTGTCTAGTAACATCAACCCATTGTGAAAAACGTTTTCCACACTCAGGACTGCAATATGGCTGCCCCGGGTGTGACGCTTCTGTGACACCTCTGATGTAAGTTAAGAGCGGACTTATGTGAAAAACATTTCCCGCAATGAGAGCAGGGATACGGCTTCTCCCTTGTGTGAGATCGTCGATGTCTATTAAGTTGAGATTTCAGTTTATAGGAGTTTCCGCACTCAGAGCAGGAATACGGCTTCTCCCCCGTGTGAAATTGCTGATGACTATTAAGTTGATATTTTTGGCTATAACATTTGCCGCACTCAGAGCAGGAATACGGCTTCTCGCCTGTGTGCTCTCTTTGATGACGAATAAGCAAACAATTCCTCACAAAGCATTTCCCGCACTCAGCACAGGAATACGGCTTCTCGCCTGTATGAACTCTTTGATGTAGAACAAGATGTGAATTATGTAAAAAACATTTCCCGCACTCAGCGCATGAATATGGCTTCTCACCCGTGTGGGATCTGGAATGTTTCTTTAGTTGTGATAAATCAACAAACTGTTTCCCGCACTCAAGGCAGGAATATGACTTCTTAACATTGTGATATCTCTGATGGCTGATCAAATGTGCTTTACTTATAAAACATTTCCCGCACTCATGGCATGAAAATGGCTTCTCACCCGTGTGGGATCTGTAATGTAGCTTTAGTTGTGATAAGTAAACACACTGTTTCCCGCACTCAAGGCAGGAATACGCCTTCTTAGCTTTGTGATAGCTCTTATGTCTGACCAATTGTGGTTTACTTGGAAAACATTTCCCGCACTCAGGACAGGAATACGGCTTCTCGCCTGTATGAACTCTTTGATGTACAACAAGTTGTGATTCCTGTGAAAAACATTTCCCGCACTCAGGACAGGAATACGGCTTCTCCTCAGTATGAACTGTTTGATGTACAACAAGTTGTGATTCCTGGGAAAAACGTTTCCCGCACTCAGGGCATGAATATGGCTTCTCACCCGTGTGGGATCTGTAATGTAGCTTTAGTTGTGATAAATAAATACACTGTTTCCCGCACTCAAGGCAGGAAAATGCCTTCTTAGCTTTGTGATAGCTCTTATGTCTGACCAATTGGGGTTTACTTGGAAAACATTTCCCGCACTCAGGACAGGAATACGGCTTCTCGCCTGTATGAACTGTTTGATGTACAACAAGTTGTGATTCCTGTGAAAAACTTTTCCCGCACTCAGGGCATGAATATGGCTTCTCACCCGTGTGGGATCTGGAATGTTGCTTTAGTTGTGATAAATCAACAAACTGTTTCCCGCACTCAAGGCAGGAATACGACTTCTTAACATTATGATATCTCTGATGGATGGCCAAATGTGCTTTACTTATAAAACATTTCCCGCACACAGGGCATGAATATGGCTTCTCACCCGTGTGGGATCTGTAATGTAGCTTTAGTTGTGATAAATAAACACACTGTTTCCCGCACTCAAGGCAGGAATACACCTTCTTAGCTTTGTGATAGCTCTGATGTCTGACCAATTGTGGTTTACTTGGAAAACATTTCCCGCACTCAGAACAGGAAAGAAGGTCCTTCGACTTGTGAGTTTCCTGATGTATAAAAAGAACTAAACCTGAGCTAAAACGTTCCCCACATTCAGGACAGGGAAATGTCCCCTCCCCCTGAATCCCGATACCACCCCCCACAGTACGAGGTTGCTCAGAGTCGGAGGGATTCCATGGTCTATCCACACTGTGAAGTCCTCCAACCATAGTGGAGCTCATTGTCGTTTCTCCTCCACAATCTCCTGTGATGTCCTCATCTTCCATTTTACAACCTGGAGATAAAGTGAGACGATCCTTTGAGGGTTTCTCCATGGCGTGTCCTGGAAAAATAGAAAAACATCATCAATAGATCTGAGAGGATTAGTTCACTTCCATCAAGACTTCACCTGGATCAGGTAGATATGAGTGAGGAGATGTTCTCTGTGGAGGTCCCAACCAGCTGGGACTCTTCCCCCCATCAAAGAACCTTTGGTCCCCCTCCCAGATCACTTCTACATTTACACAGCCTTGTCAGAAGAGCAGGAACCAATGGGGGCTGGGAGGGGCGTGCTCTTTACACAACCATAAGCTTAGGCACTGGGTCATGTGATTTCTGATATACAAGAGGGTCAAAGTTCAGACTTGTAGACCCTTTACCATAGAACCAGTGACCATAGGCCTAGGCTTCTGGGGATATGCAGCACTAGAGGGAGCTTGCTGCAGTATTTTCTCCAGGCCCGATCCTAGGGTCACAAGCGCCTGGGTGCAGAAATATTTCTGGCGCCCCCACATGGGCGTTGTCATTTTACTAACTCCTCCCGTTTACATCTCATTATACATCACATCTGTGAATGCACTAGGCGCAGGAATGGGCAGGGGCTGTGTATCCTATGCAATCTATCATGCCATAAAACATTTGGAGCAGGAGCAGCCCAGAGCACGTGTAAAGGGATGCTGAGGACACCTTGGTTCTCTCTATGTGCAGCCTGAGATAGAGATGGGAGTGGGAGGCATTCCAACTGGAGTTGGTGGAGACAGTGCGGGATCCAAGACTCCCAGTGTTAGGAATTCATCCCTGCACATCAGCACTCACTGAAAACTAGAACTCTTATGTCAGAACACTACTTCTGGACAGACACAGAACTCTGGCACCCCCACCTCTGCGGGCACCAGGGTGCAATGCACCCCATGCACCCTGCCTAGGATTGGCCCTGATTTTCTCCTTGAAAGAAAAGCGTTTCAGTCCTTTTTTTTTTTTTCAAGTGTATTTTTGTGCGTGTACTCGAGAGAGGAGCCGGACTGCAGGAGTTAGGAGTAGGCAGATCCTCCCCCAGAGGCAATCTGCCATCTTTCTCCATGTGCCCGGGTGGCAATGGCGGATGTGAGGGGGTCCTCCCACACAGCCCACCCTACCTGCTCCGCTTTGAAGCCCAATGGGGCAAAGGGACTCCCCTATGAAGGAGTGAGAAAACCTAGCCCGCTCAGCCAGCCCCGTTAGTCCTTCGCCTCTCTTGACCGCGTGGCCAAAGTGCGTGCATGTTAACCCAATTTCGAGTGCGTGTAAGTGTGGCGTTTTTTTGTGGGAGGGGGGTGGGCGTACTAAGCGCAGGCTTACCTCGCATAGCACACCCACCGGGTTCCCGGGCTGAGACCACCAAACTCAATTCACATGCAGCCGAGACCGGGATCCGAACCCTTGGCTGCAGAGGTGAACGGCTTGTCAGCGCAGCTGCTAATCGCGTTGAGCCACCGCAAGTCCTTCTGTTACGCCTTACTTGTCATCCCAACAAGACCGGTAATAGAGTTTTATGGTAATATTTAGCTATAAGTCTTCTGGAAAAAGAGGGACCGACCTAAGAAAGACTCGATCTGTGTTATATCTGTGCTACTGAGTAGAATCATATGGGTCTGATAATTTTGAGTTATATATATGAATGTATATAGAGTCTATCACTTTAAGAATGTGTAAATACACTTCCTTGCTTTTCTTTAGACGCAGAAGTTTTCAGTCTATGATGATCTTCACCGCCAGATAAGAAGCAGCAGCTTACTCCCTGTTTGCTCAGAGAAATGGGCAGTCTTATCCATCTGCCACGTTTTCTTTCACTTTTTGCCAGTCACATGATGTAACCACCCATTTAACTGTTTCGGTTCCCTTGCTATAAAGAAGAAATGGACTTTAATTGGACTAAAACTATACGATCACACCTTTATCACGCCTAGAATACACTTGAGACACACCCATATCTTATGAATATTCATACGTATAAATTGTATAACCCATAGTTGTAAGCTCAGAAACACTTTTACTCGCTTATATGCCGAGATCTGTGTTATATTTCTCCATTGCAATGTTTAACCACTTAAGGACCACCTACTGCACATTTACGTCGGCAGAATGGCACGGCTGGGCACATCAACGTATATATACGTTGATTTTAGAACCCAGCCGTGGGTCCCGAAGGTCCAGGACCGGGACCGCGGGATTCGCGGACCCGATCGCCGCTGGAGTGCGGCGATCCGTCCCTGGAGCGGAAGAACGGGGAGAGCCGTGTGTACACACGGCTTCCCCGTGCTTCTCTGTGGCCGCAGCATCGATCGCGTCATCCCTGTAATAGGGGGACGCGATCGATGACGTCACACCTACAGCCACACCCCCCTACAGTTGTAAACACACACATTAGGTCACACATCTCCTACAGCGCCACCTGTGGTTAACTCCCAAACTGCAACTGTCATTTCCACAGTAAACAATGCAATTTAAATGCATTTTTTGCTTTGAAAATGACAATTGTCCGAAAAATTTGTCAAAATTGTCCGAAGTGTCCGCCATATTGTCGCAGTCACGAAAAAAATCGCTGATCGCCGCTATTAGTAGTAAAAAAAAAAAAAATTTATAAAAATGCAATAAAACTATCCCTTATTTTGTAAACGCTATAAATTTTGCGAAAACCAACCGATAAACGCTTATTGCGATTTTTTTTACCAAAAATACGTAGAATACGTATCGGCCTAAACTGAGGAAAAAAAAATGTTTTTTTATATATTTTTGGGGGATATTTATTATAGCAAAAAGTAAAAAATATTGCATTTTTTTTTAAATTGTCGCTCTATTTTTGTTTATAGCGCAAAAAATAAAAACCGCAGAGGTGATCAAATACCACCAAAAGAAAGCTCTATTTGTGGGGAAAAAAGGACGCCAATTTTGTTTGGGAGCCACGTCGCACGACCGCGCAATTGTCAGTTAAAACAACGCAGTGCCGAATCGCAAAAAGGGGCAAGGTCCTTTACCTGCATTTTGGTCCGGGTCTTAAGTGGTTAATTATACAAAGCACCTACTTATCTTACCATTTGGATCTACTATCTCATCTGAATGTCTTGATTAAGACCCCCAAATCGGATTTTACACTACTAGAACTAGGAGTGACACGCAACCTAATACTGCCATCTCTATGGATGTCCCAACCAGCTGGGACTCCCCTCCTATTCAGTGAAAGGGCCTTTGGACCAATCGGTGTGCAGTAACAGAGCAGAGATAAGAGAAGAATATATTACGGCCCACCTGTGCTGATCTCTGTAGGAGTGTCCTCCTCTATGAATGTCCTCGTCATTCCAGCCTCCTCCGTATATTGCTGTTCATCCCTCACATACGTCTCTTCTACATCACCTTCAACTTCAACGTTCATCAGATCTTCACCCTAAACCAACAGAACGGCAGCAAAAGAAAGGGTTTCCATGCTGTATTCAAAAACATTCCATTTATACTGCCGCCTGCTGGAGGTTAAGACGTCCAAAAGCAGTCGATCCGAGGGGTGGACAACAGCCAGTGGTAGGCCCATAAGAGACTGGTAACTCAGGATTATCAGAAAGAATAACCCCCATTATAAACTAGAAGAGACAAAGCCCCCTACAAGACGGGAAGCTTCTAATGACCAATGGAAGGGCACAGAGAATCCAGGACAGAAAAGATCACTGCCATGGGTGATGACTCCACCCGAAGGAACACTGAGGCCGCGTACACACAATTGGTCCAAACCAATGAAAACGGACTGAAGTTCAGTTTCATTGGTCCAAACCGACTGTGTGTATGGCCCATCAGTCTTTTGTCCTTCAGTCCAAAGTTTTAAAACTTGCTTTAAAATCGGACTGATGGACGCCTGACCATCGGTCCAAGCCCATGGTTAGTACGCAAAAGCATCGGTTCAAAAACCCACGCATGCTCAGAATCAAGTCGACGCATGCTTGGAAGCATTGGACTTTGTTTTTTTCAGCACGTCGTTGCGTTTTACGTCACCGCGTTCTGACACGATCGGTGTTTGAACTGATGGTGTGTACGCACATCAGACCATCAGTCTGTGAACCGATGAAAATTAACTTCAGTCCGTTTTCATCGGTTTGGACTGATCGTGTGTACAGGGCCTGAGCCTCAACCAGCAAGTGGCTATGAAACCAAAAACCCATCAAAACTGATGGAACTCTAGACCTACCCGACAGGACGAGACAAACAACAGATTATAATTAAAAGATACAAATCTCAGGGACAAGCACATAGGAGAGAAGGTGCCTGACCATAGTATAGCACATGATTCTAAGACTATCTAGACTCCTCCCCATCCAGTGAAACCTCCATGACTAGGATGAATAGGGCTGTCATGTGGGTGGGTGTGGTAACGTGTTTCAGGGTACGTAAGACCACCCCTTTGTCAAGCCAAAGAGGACTAAAAAAAAAAAGGGGGGGGGGACGAAACTCGTTACTACTTCCACCCACGTAAAGTGTGACGTCACAGTCTAACTCATCAGATCCCAGCCAAGGAGATCCGAGCCCAGTGTGGACAAAGGAGACGTCCCAGAAGACCTGCATCTCACCGCTGACTGCTTGAGCTCCAAAGTGGACAACAGCGACCACACGATGGCAGCTTCCTTGAGAAGCTCTAAAGCACTCCAGCCAAATCCCTGCTGATCTCTTTAACACTGCATGGCTCCCCAGAAGGCTCCACCCATATTGGAAAACATTTTGCTTAACCCTCTAAATCCTGTGAGTGCATTTTTATCCCTTTCTGATCTTCTTAACCCTCTCCACCCTGTGAGTGCATTTTTATCCCTTTCTGATCTTCTTAACCCTCTCCACCCTGTGAGTGCATTTGTATCCCTTTCTGATCTTCTTAACCCTCTCCATCCTGTGAGTGCATTTTTATCCCTTTCTGATTTTCTTAACCCTCTCCACCTGTGAGTGCATTTTTATCCCTTTCTGATCTTCTTAACCCTCTCCACCCTGTGAGTGTATTTTTATCCATTTCTGATCTGCTTAACCCTCTCCATCCTGTGGGTGCATTTTTATCCCTTTCTGATCTGCTTAACCCTCTCCACCCTGTGAGTGCATTTGTATCCCTTTCTGATCTTCTTAACCCTCTCCATTTTGTGAGTGCATTTTTATCCCTTTCTGATCTTCTTAACCCTCTCCACCCTGTGAGTGCATTTGTATCCCTTTCTGATCTGCTTAACCCTCTCCACCCTGTGAGTGCATTTGTATCCCTTTCTGATCTTCTTAACCCTCTCCATCCTGTGAGTGCATTTTTATCCCTTTCTGATTTTCTTAACCCTCTCCATCCTGTGAGTGTATTTTTATACATTTCTGATCTGCTTAACCCTCTCCATCCTGTGGGTGCATTTTTATCCCTTTCTGATCTGCTTAACCCTCTCCACCCTGTGAGTGCATTTGTATCCCTTTCTGATCTTCTTAACCCTCTCCATTTTGTGAGTGCATTTTTATCCCTTTCTGATCTTCTTAACCCTCTCCACCCTGTGAGTGCATTTGTATCCCTTTCTGATCTGCTTAACCCTCTCCACCCTGTGAGTGCATTTGTATCCCTTTCTGATCTTCTTAACCCTCTCCATCCTGTGAGTGCATTTTTATCCCTTTCTGATTTTCTTAACCCTCTCCATCCTGTGAGTGCATTTTTATCCCTTTCTGATCTTCTTAACCCTCTCCATCCTGTGAGTGTATTTTTATCCATTTCTGATCTGCTTAACCCTCTCCATCCTGTGAGTGCATTTTTATCCCTTTCTGATCTTCTTAACCCTCTCCATCCTGTGAGTGTATTTTTATCCATTTCTGATCTGCTTAACCCTCTCCATCCTGTGGGTGCATTTTTATCCCTTTCTGATCTTCTTAACCCTCTCCATCCTGTGAGTGCATTTTTATCCCTTTCTGATCTGCTTAATCCTCTCCAACCTGTGAGTACATTTTTATCCCTTCCTTATCTGCATTCCAATCACCCTCTACACTTGGAAGCTGGCACCCTTATCTTACATGTGCCACAGGTTTCCCCAGACCTTGCCTAAGGAGTTACACACATCTACAGTGCTCTCAAAGAGACTCTTAAAAAGACCCCCACCCAACTTTCCACCCTAACCCTAAACTCCCCAGTATTTAAAAACAGTGCCATAGCTTTCCTTTATTCTGTCTATAGCTACAAAATATCATTCATCATCTACCTGATAAGGTTTTGCATAGTTGTGATCGTCCTGTGTGGAATCCCGGGAATACAGAGGATGGGGACATCTCTCTGGTGGGTTTCTGTAGCTGGATGACACCACCATGCGTGTCTGGAACAGGTGTCTGAGAAACTGTGACGTCTCCGTCACCCCATCAGCCTCCTCATACACTTCTTTTACAACAATATTATTTTCACCCTGAATATACAAAAAAACATTCACTGTAAGAAACATGCTTGTGACTAAATTAGAATTACCAATAATTGTTAATATTCTACCTGATAATGTTTTGCGTAGTTGTGATCTTCCTGTGTGGAATCCCGGGAATAGAGAGGACGGGGACATCTCTCTGGTGGGGTTTTGGTGTTAGGTGGTCCCCTCATGAAATCCTGATACAGAGCAGCGTTTCCTTCAAAAAACTCCTTCATCGTCCTATACTGCTCTTCTTGAGCATCAACTTTAGGATCTCTCAGGTCTTCCACTCTGAATATATAATAAAAATGACATCAATGGTAACAATGCAGATAATGTACAGATCCTAATGATACTATCAGTGATTGTTCCTCATCTACCTGATGATGGTGGGGGATGGTGTGACCTTCCTGTGTGGAATCCCGGGAATACAGAGGGCGGGGACATCTCTCTGGTGGGTTCCTGGTTTTACGTGGCCTCATCATGAAATCCTTATACAGATCCGCGTTTCCTTCAAAAAACTCATTCATTGCCCTCCTATACTGCTCATCCACCTTTTTAGACTCTTCTTGAGTATCAACTTCAGAATCTCTCAGGTTTCCACTCTGATTATATAATAAAAATGACATCAATGGTAACAATGCAGATAATGTACAGATCCTAATGATACTATCAGTGATTGTTCCTCATCTACCTGATGATGGCGGGGGATGGTGTGACCTTCCTGTGTGGAATCCTGGGAGTACAGAGGATGGGGACATCCCTCTAGGGGGATCCTGTCATTAGGTGGCTCCATCATATCCTTGTGTCCTTCAGAAAGCTTCTCTATCACACCATACTCCTCATCCTCCTCTTGTATCTCTTCTTTAACCTCAACATCAGAATCTCTCAGGTTCCCACTCTGAATATAAAATAAAAATGACATCAATGGTAACAATGCAGATAATGTACAGATCCTAATGATACTATCAGTGATTGTTCCTCATCTACCTGATGATGGTGGGGGATGGTGTGACCTTCCTGTGTGGAATCCCGGGAATACAGAGGACGGGGACATCTCTCTGGTGGGTTCCCGGTATTAGGTGGCTCCATTGTGACATCTGCTTGTCCTTCCAAAAACTCTGTCATCACATCAGACTTCTCATCCCCCTCTATAGGCTCTTCTTTAACAAGATTATCATCTCTGAGGTTTCCACTCTGAATATACAATAGGAAATGAATTTTAATAACCAAGCTTATGTAAACATCATAACTACCAATAATTGTTCTTCATCTACCTGATGATGGTGGGGGATGGTGTGACCTTCCTGTGTGGAATCCCGGGAATACAAAGGACAGGGACGTCTCTCTGGTGAGTTTCTGGGGCTAGGTGGATCCGTCGTATCCTTGTGTCCTTCTGAAGGTTCCTCCACCTCATCCTCCTCCTCCTCTTTATACTCTTCTTGAATACTGATATTTATATCCTTGATGTTTTTATTTGTGATCTATAAGGAAACATTCATTGTGACACATATGTTTGAATAAAAATCATAACTACCGATAATTGTTCATCATCTACCTGATCATGTTGTACGTTGTCATTCTCTTCATGTGTTTCCATCATGACGTCCTTATAGAGATCCTCGTGTCCTTCTAAATACTCCCACTCCTCCATGGAGAAATAGACAGTGACATCCTGACACCTTATAGGAACCTGACACACACAATGATACAGTCACCACCCAGACACACCCCTTGTCTGTTACTGGATAATGTCCCAGAATCCTCCTCACCTCTCCTGTCAGCAGCTCCATCATCTTCTTGGTGACTTCTAGAATCTTCTCCATGTTGTGTCTCTCAGGTTTTAGGGAGTCACATGGAGGCACTGTGATGGTCATATGATCACCTGACTTCACAAGAGGAAATCTCTGTATTGGAAAAACATAGGAATATCATGTTGGAGGCCCAGAATCCTCCTCACCTCTCTGGTCAGGTCTGTGTTTTATTAATAGAGATAAGAGTGATGTCATGTGACCTCCCAGAATCCTCCTCACCTCTCCGGTTAGCAGGTAGATGATCTCCAGGATGAGGTTTAGTATCTTCTCATTCATGTCACTTTGGTCCTCCTCCATACTTGTTCATGTGATCTACGTGGGTTTCTCTGTAGACAGATAGCGGAGAATTATTTGGACTGCATTTGTTCCACAATGTTAGGAGGAGAACTTAACTGGTTGTGGACCGCCGCATGTACATTTACGTCAGCAGAATGGCACGTACAGGCACATTGGCGTACCTGTACGTCCCTGCCTAGACGTGGGTTGGGGTTCCGATCGGGACCCCCCCTGTACATGGCTGTGTGAGCGATCCGGGAGGAGGGGGCGGCTTTTAGTTTTTGTCCGCCCCCTCCGGATCGCTCCAAGCCAATGCGCGTCCTCCCCGCCGTGTCACTTACTCTGCCTGTGTAATGTAAAAACTGGCAGAGGAAGTGATATGAGCTCTCCTCTCGGCGGTATTTTCAATCCGCCAAGAGGAGAGAAGACATCACAGTAAGTCGCACCAACACTACACTGACACCACACACATAGGCACATTTAACCCCTTCCCATCACCCTACCCCCACCCCCCTGTCACAGTGTCACTGAATGCAGTGATCATATATTTACTGATCACTGCATTTAGTGTCAGTGTGACAGTTACTGTGACAGGCAGTTAGTGTTAGGTTCAGAGTAGCCCCGTACCCCCCCTAATAAAGGTTTAACCCCTTGATCACCGCCCTAGTTAACCCTTTCACCCCCTATTGCCAGTGTCACTAAGCAATCGGTTTTCTGATCGCTGTATTAGTGTCACTGTTGCCGCTAGGTAGCTATTTTTTTTTTACTAAAGACATGTGGCTGAATACATTTTGGCCTAAATGTTTGACTAAAATTTAGTTTATTCGATTTTTCGATCGCAGAGGTGATTAAATACCATCAAAAGAAAGCTCTATTTGTCGGAAGAAAGGGACGTAAATTTTGTTTGGGAGCCACGTCGCACAACCGCGCAATTGTCTGTTAAAGCGACCCAGTGCCGAATTGTAAAAACGCCTCTGGGCATTTAGCAGCATATTGGTCCGGTCCTTAAGTGGTTAATACAAATACATTTGAAGTAAATTGTTAGAGAATATGTAAAATCAGTTCCAACCATACTGGATAATGTCCCAGAATTCCCGGCACCGCTCACCTCTCCTATTAGGAGGTCAGTCATCTTTTTGATGACTTTTACAACTTTTTTTTGTTATAGTTCAAAATGTAATATTGCGAAGCTGAATTATTAGTGATATTTTCGGTAGTGGAAGTCGTTTGTATCTTCAACTTCCCTGTGTCATCACTTTCAACCACTGTACTACTGATACGCGCAAATCTTGGTGCTTGGTAGCTGGTGATCCAAGACCGATTCATTTTTATAAAGGTGAGCCGATTAACTGAGTCTGTGGACAGGCGCACTCTGTGATCGGTCACAAAGCCTCCAGCAGCACTGAATGTCCATTCAGAAAGAACACTGGATGCAGGACAAGCCAGTAGCTCAATTGCATACTGTGCAAGGTCTGGCCAGTGATCCATCCTCAAAACCCAGTAACCCAGTAGATTTTCGGTTGAAAAGGTCTCATAGTCTGGTCTGGCCCCTAGGTATTACTGCACCATGTAAATCAGGTGCTGGTGATGGTTGCTGGAACTGATCAGACCTTTGGGCTGCGGACTAAAGAATTGTCTGAATGCATCAGTCAGGCGGCCACCTTCTCCACCGCTCCTTCTGTGATTGACCGAATCCTCAGCAACACGTCGTACAGGAAATTGTAACCTCCCAGGCTCTGGAGACGCATTGCACAAACCTTTCTGCAAGGCCTCCCGAAGATGTTTCATCCTCTGCTCCCTCTGCGAAGGCTGGATAAGTTCCGCAACCTTACCCTTGTAACATCAACATCAAGAAGTGTTGCCAGCTAGTAATGATCCCTCGAATCTGAGGGTCCTTTTGCAGGCTTTGCAGAATCAGGGTGGCCATGCAGCATAGGTTTGCTGAGGCATTCTATCCGGAATCCTTTGGGTCACTAAGGATGACATGATCCACAGCCACCTCCTCCCAGCCACATAGAAGTCCATGTGTTTCTGGGGACTGAAAACGATCCCTTGAAGACTGCCGCTGATGCTGAGTGCTAGGCTCCACCTCCATGCTGACACAATCCTCCTCCATGTCACAAATGAGGCGGTTGGTGGGCAGGTTGCATTCCATTTGAATGTTAGCCAGCCAAGCAGTGGCATTATATGACCGGCAGAAATGACCACAGACTTTCCTGGCCTGCCTCAGGAGATCCTGTAAGCCGGGGTACCTGCACAAGAACCGCTGCACCACCAAATTAAGGACGTGAGCCAAACAGGGAACATAACGGCACTATAAAGGGGAAGTACCATTCGGATGGCACTACCCTTGGGGCTGCTTTTGCCGATTTCGTGTTAGTAAAAGTTTGGCGAGAGACGGCTTTTTCATGTCGTTAAAGCCTACACACGACCGTTTTTCACGACGTGAAAAACGACGTGAAAAAATAGAGCATGTTCTAAATTTTTAATGCCCATTTTTCACGTCATGAAAAATGCTCTGGAGCCGACACACGATCGGTTTTAATGACATAAAAAAAAAAAGTAATTTTACATGTGATGAAAAACGGTCGTGAGGGCTTACAGTGTTGTGGCAACACCTAGGCCCAAATTTCGGCAGAGTATATACGGCAGGCCCCTACCTTCAAAAATCCAACTTACAAACGACTCCTACTTGCAAACGGAAAGAGGCAACAGGGAGTGAGAGGATCTACCCCTAGGAAGGGAAATTCCCTCTTGTAAGAACTGTCTCCTGTCCACTGATGCTTTATCACTAGTCCTTGTTTCACTAAAAAACTCAAATTTTCAAAAAATCATTTGTTATTGGGACAGAACTTGAGGTGAAATCTTCTGAACAGATGCACAGACATTTTTCTCAATGATTTTCATCCATACTGCAAGCAGTTTTAAATTACTTTTTTCCTATAGTAATGCCATTTTGTGCAGGGACAGTTCTAAACACGGGAAACACGTGCCACTTCACAGGCATACTATAGACACCCAGCAGGTACGATATTTAAAAGGAATATTTCCCTTTTTTTTCACTTTAAGCATCATTAAAATCACTGCTCCCAAAAAAAAACTGTAGTTTTTCAAACTTTTGTATTGATAGGACCCGGATCCCCAAACCCTTTTTAGGACAATAACTTGCATATTAGCCTTTAAAATGAGCACTTTTGATTTCGAACGTTCGAATTCCATAGACTTCAACGGGGTTCTAAAGTTTGCGCAAACGTTCGGTCCATTCCAAGGTTCTGATGCAAACTGAATCGGGGGGGGGCTCATCCCTAGTTTCCTGAAGAAGACTTCAGTCGGCATCAGAGCTCCGTTCAGAGAGGTAAGAATTTACCTTTACAGGGAAAATGTTTATTTGGGTTTGGTCAAACTTTCCCGATTTACAGTATTAGTATTTTTAGTTCAATACGTCAAATGATCTTCCTTAAAATGAAATCTCCCTAAAACTGAGTTACTAATATTCTGCCCCGCCCGTGCCCCCCTCCATGACTTTTCCATCAAAATCAACAATGCAACCTTCAGTCCCTCCCCTCACGCCAGGGTACTCAGTGTAATTCTAGACTCGGACTTGTCATTTCAGCCTCAAGTCCAATCGTTGTCAAAAGTTTGTAGAATTCTCCTCCATAACATCTCTAAAAATTCGCCCCTTTCTAACAAATGAAACTCCAAAGCTCCTCATTCAATCCCTTATTATCTCTCGCCTTGACTACTGCAACTCCCTTATTATTGGCCTGCCTCTCCATAAGCTCCTCCCCTCTTCAGTCTATCATGAATGCTGCTGCCAGACTTATCCACATTACCAACCACTCAGTGTCTGCCAAACCTCTCCTCCAATCCCTACACTGGCTCCCGATCACCCAGCAAATTAAATTCAAAATACTAACCACAACATACAAAGCCATCCACAACTCTGCCCCGAGCTACATCACCAATCTTGTCTCCAAACATATCCCAAACCATCCTCTTCGCTCTTCTCAAGCCCTCCTACTGTCAAGCTCTCTTGTCTTCTCCTCCTCCCATGCTTGTCTATAGGATTTATTCAGAGCCTCACCCATCCTCTGGAACTCACTACCTCAACCTGTCCGGCTATTATTATACAGGATTTATATAGCGCCAACAGTTTGCTCAGCGCTTTACATCAGGGAAGACAGTGAAGCCACAATACAAATCAATACAGGAGGAAACAGAGGGCCCTGCTTGTTAGAGCTTTCAATCTAGAAGGGAGGGTCAAGTGGAACAAAGGGTAGTTAGCTGTGGGGGATGATCAGATGGACTCAAATGAAAGTACAGTTGTTAGGTGTGGGTAATGTAGGCTTCTCTGAAGAGGAGGGTTTTCAGGGATCCTCTAAAAGCTAATAGAGGAGCTAGACGGATAGATGGGAGAGGCTCTGGAAAAGTCCTGGAGACGAGCATGGGAGCAGGTGATGAGAGAGCTAGAGAGTAGGAGGTCTTGAGAAGAACGAAGATAACGATTAGGTTGGTATTTAGAGATTTAGAGACTAGGTCAGTTATGTAGCTGGGGACAGAGTTGTGGATGGCTTTGTAGGTAGTAATTAGTATTTTGAATTTAATTTGTTGGGTGAGCGGAAGCCAGTGGAGGGATTGACAGAGACAGAGCGGTTGGTAAGGTGGATGAGTCTGGCAGCAGCATATTTTGGCGATGTTGCAGAGGTTGAGGCGGCAAGATTTGGACAGTGATTGAACGTGAGGCTTAAAGGACAGTTCAGAGTTCAGACCTTGACATGTGGGGATGGGCTGATAGATGTGCCATCAATTTTGACAGAGAGATCAGGGGAAGAGGCATGTGGGGGATGGAAAATGATAAGTTCCGTTTTGGATAGATTGAGTTTGAGGAAGTGGTGTGACATCCAGACTGATATATCTGATAGTAGATCAGTGATATGTGAGGAGAATGAAGGAGTGAGTTGAGGGGTAGAGAAATATATTTGAGTGTCATCAGCGTAAAGGTGGTATTCGAAGCCGTGGGAGGCTATCAGTTGACCCAGGGAGAAGGTGAAGATTGAAAATAGGAGATGTCCAAGAACAGAACCTTGGGGGACCCCGACAGAGAAAGGAAGAGGAGAGGAGGAAGTAGAATTGTAAGTAACGCTGAAGGTGCGGTTGGGTAAGTAGGTAGAGAACCAGCGAAGAGTACAGTCACAGAGACCCTACAGTCACGGAGGCTATCCCCTACTCTTGCTACCTTCAGGCGATCCCTAAAAATGCACCCCTTCAGGGAAGCCTATCACGTCTCCGCCTAATCTTTTACCACTTCCATCAGCTCATTCCCCATAGTTACAACCTTTTGTACCACCTGCCCCACCCTATTAAATTTTAAGCTCTTCTGAGCAAGGCCCCGTTTAATCCTCTTGTATTTTATCGTATTGTAACTGTATTGTCTGCCTTTTATATTGTAAAGCGTAAACTGTTGGCACTATATAAATCCATACACCTGTGCATCAGACTGAAAAGAGGGTAATTTGCCGGGCAAAGATGGACAGAGGGAATTGGTTCCTAACAATACACAGTGAGGAGAGATACGATAAAATAACATCTTATTACCGCCTCTGCTGCCAGTTCCAGCGACGTATTCTCTCTAAATCTTGCTATCTTACCTCTCGCCCAGATCTTTGTATTTATACCTGACATCACTTCCTGTCTCTACATGACATCACTTCCTGTATTCCATAGAGACTTCCTGTCTGGGTTTGAAGTGAGATCGCCGCCTTGTGGAGCTCAAAGAAACTGCAGCCTCAAGAAACGTCTCATAGTGTGAACTCGGCCTTGTACTGTGCTGTGCTCAGTTAATTTTGCAGTAAAAGGACAGATATTTTTCAAATTATTGTTGTAATTAACCCTTAATTTGCCACATAAGCAAAAGATGCTTGAAAATATCTCTCTACCATGATAAAAAAAACCTTCCCATGTTGCTTTGTAAAACCTGTGACACCCCTGACTCCACTCCTAGTAACCAATCAGCGATTACCCACCCCCCTCTGTTTATATATGTTCCTTCCTTTACCCCCTTTGCAGGTTTTTGTCAGGATCTGAACCTGCAACCTCTGCGGTGTCTAGCTATGGATCTTCTTGCTGTACCAGTGGGGATTCAGGACAGCTTCTTACCCGATTCCTTGGACAACCTTACTTTGCATCTTGTTTCTGGTGAACATTGAACCCTTTTGCTTCTCTCGTGAACTTCCGGATTTAAAGCGGCTGTAAGGGTTAATTTTGTATTTTTTTTAAATAACAAACATGCCATACTTACCTTCACTGTGCAGTTCATTTTGCACAGTGGACCTGATCCTCGTCTTTTGGGGTCCCTTAGCGGCTGTCTCAGCTCCTCCCTGCAAAAGCTAACCCCCGTTCTGGGAAGCGCACTCCCAAGAGGGTTAGCTTGCGGGCACGCTCCCGTTTCATACAGTGGCGGCCATAGCCGCCAAGTGTATCACTCGTACCCGCCCCCCGTCATTGATTTGATTGATAGCAGCGCAGCCATTGGCTCCTGCTGCTGTCAATCTCCAATGGCTCAGGTAAGTAAAAAAGGGGGGCTGGGGGGCCCCGAGAGTGCAAGGTGTTTTTTCACCTTAATGCATAGGATGCATTAACCACTTAAGGACCCCTTCACGCTGATATACGTCGGCAGAATGGCACGGCTGGGCACAAGCACGTACCTGTACGTCCTCTTTAAGTGCCCAGCCGCGGGGTCGCGACCCGGTCCGAAGCTCCGTAAATGCGCCCCGGGACTCGATCACTGCCGTGTCCCGCGATCGGTCACAGGAGCTGTAAACACACCTTCCCCATTCTTCATTGTGGCAATGTCAGTGATCGTCTGTTCCTGATATAGGGAAAGACGATCAATGATGTCACACGTACAGCCCCGCCCCTCTACAGTTAGAAACACATATGAGGTCACACTTAACTCCTACAGTGCCCCCTAGTGGTTAACTCCTAAACTGCAATTGTCATTTTCACAGTAATCAGTGCATTTTTATAGCACTTTTCGCTGTGAGAATGACAATGGTCCCAAAAATCTGTCAAAATTGTCCGATGTGTCCGCCATATTGTCGCAGTCTTGAAAAAAAATCGCTAATCTGTTTAGTAGTAAAAAATAAATTATTAATAAAAATGCAATAAAACTATCCCCTATTTTGTAAACGCTATAAATTTTGCGCAAACCAATCAATAAACGCTTATTGCGATACAGGACTTGTGTGACAGCAGGCGCCCAGCGATTCAAAGTAAATCTGACACAGCGGGAAATGCCGGCCTAACACTCCCCCCAGTGTGTGGCATCTGGGGCGGGCCACTTCCCCATTGCCTCAGCACCTGCCCAGGATCGTCCTGCACCTGCAATCTGGGGACAGATCCGGGGACTGTCCCCGGAAACTGGGGACGTCTGGTCACCCTACCTTAGGTAATGGATAATCCACAGACACAGGGGTTCACAACAGGAACAAACACACTCAAGAGCTGAAGACCAACCAGCAATTTCTGAAGGCAGCAAACTTTTTTTTTAGGGGATAGGCCTTGCTTTTTTTCTCTTGATTTTTTTACACAGGGTTCCCCTTAAATCAATACCAAACTCAAAAGGTCTCGTACGGAATACGGGGAGACCTACTTCATTTTTTCACGTGGATCCCCCTTAAAGGAGAAATACAGTCTGAGCTCATTTGGCTGGACTTCGCCTATGGGTCACAATTCATTTTGCACTCCTGTGACCCGTTTTCAGCAGAGAGCGGTCTGAAGTCTGCATTCCGCTGACGTCACCAACGTCAGTCCAGCAAGGTTCTTCATCTCAACTCCAGGAGTCTGAATATGCCAGCTGCCTGGACTGGTGGCAGTCTCAGCGAGCTGCGGAGACGGCTGCTCCCCACCCCTCCACAGCTCAGCGCTCCAATGAGCATGAATGAGTAATGCAGGAGAGCTGCTGATTGACAGGCAGCAGCTCTCTGCCCGGGGAGCAGTGAGAACCAAGCCCTTTTTTTCGCTTTACATCTTTGATGAGTTTCTTTGGCCCTTCCATCCGGCTGTTTTAACTTGGTTTCTCAACCTTACGGTCACCTACAAGACCCCTGGAAGCTGCTCCTGGAAATGCCTGGGTTGCCATGATCGTTACAGAAAACTGCCCATCTTGAGTGAATGAATAACTTGTATAGCGCTACAAATGCGAACTAAATCGCCTCAAGGCGCTTGGCATCCATTTTCCTTCTATTTATCCTTCAGAATAGATGGGCCTGGTGATCAATTTCCATTCAGATGTTAGTCGTTAATGTGTTCCACAGTTGAGGTCCTTGGACTGCAAATCTTCATTCTCCTTTGGTCTTGTAACAGGCTTTGGAGTCGTTTTTGGTTAGTTGATCGAAGAACGCGATTGGGGATTTGGTATTTTATTTTCTCAACTAAAATATAGGGGGGCGATTCCTTGTATACATTTGTGCATCAGGCATAATGCCTTAAATGTGACTCGGTTCTTTACGGCCAGCCAATGGAGTGAACTCAGGGACGGAGTGATCTGTTCCCAGGGTTTTTTTTCCTGTTACCAGTCGTGCTGCCGTGTTCTGGACGACTTGGAGGCAGGCGATCTGGTATTTTAGGAGTCCGGGGTAGAGGAAATTGGCATAATCTAACCTGGAGTTAATAATTGTCCCTACCACTACGGCTGTTTCTTCTTTTTTGAGATTAAGGGAACGAGTCTTCGTAGCTGACATAGAAAATGGTGAGATCCGCTAACTACTGATCCTATTTGTGCATCCATTGTCATGTCAGAGTCAAAAATGACTCAGAGACTTTTGACTTTGGTGCTTGGGGTGATGATTTGTCCCCAAATTATGGCTCTCTCTGCTCGATTAACTCGCTGTCATCGACATTCGAGTCCACAATCTCTGGTAAGAGTACATAACCCAATATTTTGATTGAAGATACAACACCTCGATGTTTCCACGTGTTCACTATATCACTGTGCTTCACTTCTGAGCAGCAACTATTTCATACTGGACATTATGTGTTCAGTACATAGATTGGATATTTCCCATAATCTTCCATATATAAGTTATATTTATACATGTTATGTTTTCACACTTTGTGACCTACCTTCATGTGTATAGCAACATTTGTTTATTTGAATATTGCTTAATTTTTAGCGCTACATTTCCTGTTTACTTCATTCAAGAGAATTTAGTTGGTGTTCCAGAAACACGGCTTGACTCATCACAAGACTGGGCTGGTTGTATTCATGCTGATCCTCTTGTTTAGAGGGATATGGTTCATAGCAAAGATGGAGGGGGGTTTCTGTTAGATGTGAAAGTGAGGAAGAAAGATGATCTTGTGATTGGTGTTTCAGAAACACGGCTTGATTCATTACAAGACTGGGATGTTTGAATTCATGCCGATCTTCTTGTTTAGAGTGATACGAGACATAGCAAAGATGGAGGGGGGTTTTCTCTATGTTAGATTTCATGTCAAAGTGAGGAAGACAGATGATCTTGCGGTTGGAGTTGGTGTTTCAGAAACACGGCTTGACTCCGTCCTCACAAGACTGGGCTGTTTGTATTCATGCCAATCCTTTTGTTTAGAGGGACACGGGACATAAAAAAGATGGAGGGGGGTTTCTCTATGTTAGATGTGATGTGAAAGTGAGGAAGAAAGATGATGTTGTGTTTGTAGGTGGTGATGGTGCAGAGGAGGAATTACGGGAGGAATGATAGACGGGTCTATGACTGATGGACTTATCATTGGAGTCTCCTACAGACGTCCTGAGATTTATGAGAAGGGGGAGGAGTCGGCTGTTCCAACAAGTACAAGCCGGTAAAACCAAACTACTAAGACACAAGATTAGGACTAAAAATAAAACCTACCAGACGGGCCTTACTTGTGTTAGTGTTAGAAAAAGGAAAAGAGAAGAACATTCCATCATACAGATCTGAAGGCCGACTTTATCAATCAACTTACAAAGAATATCATAAGTTTAAGAAAGGAAATATTTAATCGTAATTTGTTTCATATTAACAAACGTGTCAATATATTCACATTTTTATTGCATGAATTTAATATTTTACATCAGCTAAGGCCGTATTTTGCAGACACCCCCTCCTTCTCTCTCCTAGAGTGACCCAACTGGCAGTGACACCCCCTCCTTCTCTCTCCTAGAGGGACCCAACCGGCAGTGACAGCCTCTCCTTCTCTCTCCTAGAGGGACCCAACCAGCAGTGACACCCCCTCCTTCTCTCTCCTAGAGTGACCCAACCAGCAGTGACACCCCCTCCTTCTCTCTCCTAGAGGGACCCAACCGGCAGTGTAACCCCCTCCTTCTCTCTCCTAGAGGGACCCAACCGGCAGCAACACCCCCTCCTTCTCTCTCCTAGAGGGACCCAACCAGCAGCGACACTCCCTCTTTTTCTCTCCTAGAGGGACCCAACCAGCAGCAACACCCCTTCCTTCTCTCTCCTAGAGGGACCAAACCAGCAGTGACACCCCCTCCTTCTCTCTCGTAGAGGGACCCAACCAGCAGCGACACTCCCTTCTCTCTCCTGAAGGGACCCAACCAGCAGCGACACCTCCTCCTCCTCTCTCCTAGAGGGACCCAACCAGCAGCGACACCTCCTCCTCCTCTCTCCTAGAGGGACCCAACCAGCAGTGACACCCCCTCCTTCTCTCCCCTAGAGGGACCCAACCAGCAGTGACACCACCTCCTTCTCTCTCTCCTAGAGGGACCCAACCAACAGTGACACCCCCTCTTCTCTCTTAGGAGGGACCCAATCAGCAGTGACACCCTTTCTTCTCTCTACTAATGGGACCCAACCAGCAGTGACACCTCCTACTCCTCTCTCCTAAAGGGACCCAACCAGCAGTGACACCCCCTCCTTCTCTCTCCTAGAGGGACCCAACCAGCAGTGACACCCCCTCCGTCTCTCTCCTAGCAGAGGAAGCCAGACAGAACTTTGAAGTCTTTAGTGATTTCTGATTTCCTTATAAAGTGTTTCTTCCATGATAAAGATCAGAGGAGCACTCAGCCACGTATTTTCTGAGGTGTATATCAAGGTGAGCTTCTTCCCAGTGTGAGAACTCTGATGTACGGCAACATAGGATTCATATAGAAGACATTTCCCACACTTAAGACACTTCGAGAGTTGTGTGGATTCTCTGATGTAAAAAAAAGAAACTGCAAGAAACATTTTACACTCAGGGCAGGAATACAGCTTCTCCACAGTGTGAGATCTTTGATGTCTGACAAGTTCCCATTTCCGTAGCTAACATTTCCCGCTTTCTGAACATGGAAGAAGCTGTTTCTGCATACGGCATTGACTATGGTGTCTAGTAACATCAGCCCACCGAAAAAAACGTTTCCCACACTCAGGACAGCAATATGACTTCTCGGCAGTGTGAGACTTCTGATGTATGTTAAGAGCGGACTTCTGGGGAAAACATTTCCCGCATTCAGAGCAGGAATACGGCTTCTCCATCGTGTGAGACTGTTGATGTCTATTAAGTTGAGATTTCAGTTTAAAGGATTTCCAGCACTCAGAGCAGGAATACGGCTTCTCCCCCGTGTGAAATTGTTGATGTGTAGTGAGATGATATTTCTGGCTATAACATTTGCCGCACTCAGCGCAGGAATACGGTTTCTCACCCGTGTGAACTCTCTGGTGATTAATAAGCGAGCAATTAGTAAAAAAACTTTTCCCACACTCAGGACAGCAATATGGCTTCTCGGCCGTGTGAGACTTCTGATGTATGTTAAGAGCGGACTGATGTGGAAAACATTTCCTGCATTTAGAGCAGGAATACGACTTATCCCTCGTGTGAGATTGTTGATGTCTATTAAGCTGAGATTTCAGTTTAAAGGATTTCCAGCACTCAGAGCAGGAATACGGCTTCACCCCCGTGTGAAATTGTTGATGTATAGTAAGATGATATTTCTTGCTATAACATTTGCCGCACTCAGCACAGGAATACGGTTTCTCACCTGTATGAGATCTCTGATGTACAATAAGTGTTGATTTCATTATAAAACATTTTCCACACTCAGGACAGGGATACGGCCTCTCCCCTGTGTGATATCTTTTATGTACAACAAGTCCTAACCTTCTTGAAAAGCATTTCCCGCACTCAAAGCAGAAAAACGGCTTCTCACCCGTGTGAGTTCTTTGATGGTCAGTAAGTGTAGATTTCATTTTAAAACATTTTCCACACTCAGGGCAGGAATACGGCCTCTCACCTGTGTGATGTCTTTGATGTACAACAAGTTGTACTTTGCTTGAAAAGCATTTCCCGCACTCAGGACAGGAATACGGCTTCTCGCCTGTATGAACTCTTTGATGTACAACAAGTGGCGATTTCTTTGAAAAACATTTCCCACACTCAGGGCATGAATATGGTTTCTCACCCATGTGGGATCTGTAATGTTTGTTTAGTTTTGTGATTTGAACAAACTGTTGCCCACACTCAAGGCAGGAATACGACTTCTTAACTTTGTGAGTTCTCCGATGTCTGAGCAAATGTGCTTCACTTAGAAAACATTTCCCGCACTCAGAACAGGAATGAAATCCCGCCTGCTTGTGAGATATCTGATGTATAAAAAGACCTAAACCCGAGCTAAAATTTTCCCCACATTCAGCACAGGGAAATGTCTCCTCCTCCTGAATTCCGGCCCCATCCCCCACAGTACGAGGTTGCTCAGAGTCAGAGGGATTCCATGGTCTATCCACACTGTGAAGTCCTCCATCCATAGTTACCGTTACAGAGCTCATTGTCTTTTCTCCTCCACAATCTCCTGTGATGTCCTCATCTTCCATTTTACAACCTGGAGATAAAGTGAGACGATCCTTTGAGGGTTTCTCCACCGTGTGGGACATGTAGTGTTTATTTAGTTTTGACTCGCAAATAAAACTTTTTCCACATTCAGGACAGGAACATTTCTTCTTCTCCTCAATCCCGGCCCCACCCCTCACAGTACGAGGTCGCTGAGAGTCGGAGAGATGCCATGGAAGTCCTCCATCCATAGTGGAGCTCATTGTGTTTTCTCCTCCACAATCTCCTGTGATGTCCTCATCTTCCATTTTACAAACTGGAGATAAAGTGAGACGATCATTTGAGGGTTGCTCCACCATGTGGGACATGTAGTGTTTATTTAGTTTTGACTCGCAAATAAAACTTTTTCCACATTCAGGACAAGAACATTTCTTCTTCTCCTCAATCCCGGCCCCACCCCTCACAGCACAAGGTTGCTCAGAGTCGGAGGGATTCCATGGTCTATCCACACTGTGAAGTCCTCCATCCATAGTGAAGCTCATTGTCTTTTCTCCTCCACAATCTCCTGTGATGTCCTCATCTTCCATTTTACAACCTGGAGATAAAGTGAGATGATCCTTTGAGGGTTTCTCCACCGTGTGGGACATGTAGTGTTTATTTAGTTTTGAGTCGGAAATAAAACTTTTTCCACACTCAGAGCAGGGATAGGGCCTCACCCCTGTGTGATGTCTTTTATGTACAACAAGTTCTAATTTGCTTAAAAAGCATTTCCCGCACTCAGGACAGGGATACGGCTTCTCCTCAGCATGAACTGTTTGATGTACAACAAGTTGTGATTCCTGTGAAAAACATTTCCCGCACTCAGGACAGGAATACGGCTTCTCGTCAGTATGAACCGTTTGATGTACACTAAGTTGTGACTCCTGTGAAACAAAATTCCAGCGCTCAGGGCATGAATATGGCTTCTCACCCGGGGGGGATCTGTAGTGTTGCTTTAGTTCTGATATTTGAACAAACCGTTTCCCAAACTCAAGGCGGGAATACGACTTCTCTACTTTATGCGTTCTCTGATGTCTGACTAAATGTGCTTCACTTAGAAAACATTTCCCACACTCAGAACAGGAATGAAATCCCGCCTGCTTGTGAGATATCTGATGTATAAAAAGACCTAAGCTTGAGCTAAAAAATTTCCCACATTCAGGACAGGGAAATGTCTCCTCCCCCTGAATTCCAGCCCCACCCCTCACAGTACAAGGTTGCTCAGAGTCAGGGGGATTCCATGGTCTATCCACACTGTGAAGTCCTCCATCCATAGTGGAGCTCATTGTCTTTTCTCCTCCACAATCTCCTGTGATGTCCTCATCTTCCATTTTACAACCTGGAGATAAAGTGAGACGATCCTTTGAGGGTTTCTTCATGGCGTGTCCTGGAAAAATAGAAAAATGTTGTCAATATATCTGAGAGGGTTAGTTCACTTCCATCAAGATTCCATCTGGATCAGGTAGACATAAGTGAGATGTTCTCTATGGAGGTCCCAACCAGCTGAGACTCTTCCCCCCCCCCCCCCATCAAAGAACCTTTGGTCCACCTCCCAGATCACTTCTACATTTACACAGCCTTGTCAGAAGAACCAATGGGGACTGGGAGGGGCATGCTCTTTACACAACCACAAGCCTAGGCACTGGGTCATGTGATCTCCAATAAACAAGAGGGTCAAAGTTCAGACTTGTAGACCCTTTACCATAGAACAAGTGGCCATAGGTCTAGACTTCTGGTGATATGCAGTAGAGCTGCACAATTAATCGTTAAAAAAAATTGTGATCTCGATTCAACCCCCCCCCCCCCCCCGACGATCTCCAATGCAGAGTTTGTTGATTCTTTCATATAACAAGTGGAGCGACTTATCTGCTCACTCAGCTGTCAAAAGAAAAAATACGGCCAGTCTGCCAAGTTTTTAACAACATAAAAAATAGTAACTAACTTCCTTCTAATCCTCTGTACACACGATTGGATTTTCTGTTGGCCTAAAATCCGATAGAAAAATCGGAATTCCATTCAAGGTGTCTTGTATATACACCCCGTCAGACCAAATCCCGACCGTCCAAAATGTGGCGACGTAAAAACACTACGACGACCAGAGAAAAACAAAGTTCAATGCGTGGGTTTTTTCTTCGTCGGAGTTGCACACAGACGATAGAAATTTCCTATTGTTTTTTTTCCCCATCGTAAAAAATTAATAAAACATGTTCTATTTCTAAACACCAACGGAAAAAAGTCCGATGGGGCCCACACACGCTCATAATTTCCGATGAAAAAAGTCCATCGGACTAGAAACGCTATCACGATTTTTTTTAACGATTAATTGTGCAGCTCTACTGCATATCACCAGAAGCCTAGGCCTATGGTCACTTGTTCTATGGTATAGGGACTACAAGTCTGAACTTTGACCCTCTTGTTTATCAGAGATCACACAAACGGAAATTCTGATCATATGTACAGGGCATTAGATCAAACTTGTGTGTGTAAATGCAAGAAGTTTAACCACTTAGGGCCAGATTCAGGTAGATGGGAGCATCTTTGCTCTGGAGTAACGCATCTCATTTACGTTACGCTGCCGAAATTTTAGGAGCAAGTGCTGTTATTCATGAAGCACTTGCTCCTACAGTTGCGGCAGCGCCTCGCAAATGAGCCAGCGGAATTCAAATTGGGCTGGTACGGGGCGTGTAGTATTCAAACTATGCGCGATCCTGCGGCGAACGTACTGCGCATGCGTCGAGTGTCAATGCATCCCAGTGCGCATGCTCCAAATTCTGTCAGTGAACGTCAATGACGTCACATCCCCATTCATGAATGTTTTACGCAAACTACGCGATTTGTTTTTTTTCCGACGCGATGACGACGGCTATACCTAACATAGGATATTCCACTAGGGGGCTGCTTTATCTTTACGCCGCGTATCGCTTCCGGAAACGTCGTAAAGTCACTGCGTCGCGCCCGAAAACGATCGTGAATTTCCGACTCCCGCTGATTAACATATTTTTTCAGCGTTAATCATATTTTTTCAGTGTTAATCAGCGGGAACGCCCCCGGCGCCATTTTTAAGTTGAAGTAACGATGCGATTCAATTACGCCGATCGCATCGGAACTCCAACCCGGCGTTTCTTGTTTTCTGGTTATAGAAAACAGAAACGCCGGCTTAAAGTGACAGTTAGGCTGGCGGATCACTGGATCCGCCAGCCTAACTCTTCATGAATCTGGCCCTTAAAGTCCAAATCTTTTTCTGACATTTGTTAAAATCAATATTTGTTGCTAGAAAATTACTTGGAACCCCCAAACAGTGTAACCTCGGTTAAGGAGTAACTTGGTTTGAGAGTGTTTTGATTTGCGAGCAACTTTTTTTTTAATTCTCAAGCTAAATAGGCCTGCAGTACCTAATTTGGCCTGAGGTACGGGGGATGCAGAACCCGAGCAGAGCCGAAAATAGGCCTGCAGTACCTCATTTGGCCTGAGGTACGGGGGCGCAGGAGCCAAACAATGGCCTGCAGTACCTCATTTGGCCTGAGGTGGGGGGTGCAGTAGCCGAAGTGTCCTCGGGTCTTTTCGGCCATTTTCGACGCTCTCTGGCACCCACCTCTGGCTGCATTCGGTATTGCATCCCATTGAAGTAAATTATGCTCGTAATCCGAGGTTCAACTGAATATATTTATTTTAGCAGCGACCCTAGGGAATAAAATGTCAAATGCTGCAATATTTTATGTCACACTGTATTTGTTTTCATATCTGTGCTACTGTAACTAGGAGTGACACACAACCTAATACTGCCAGCTCAACACCAGGACAGGTATCAGAAGAGGGAGGGGCGATTATCAAAGAGATAAGAGAAGAATATATTATGGCTCACCTGTGCTGATCTCTGTAGGAGTGTCCTCCTCTATGAATGTCCTCATCATTCCAGCCTCCTCCGTTAATTGTTGACCGTCCCACACATACGTCTCTTCTACTTCACACTCAACTTTCACATTCATCAGATCTTCACCCTAAACCAACAGAATGGCAGCAAAAAAAAAAAAAAGGTTTCCATACTTTCTTTTTTCAAAAACAGTCAGTTTATACTGCCGCCTACCGTGGTTCTTTCGAAAAGCAAGAACGCGGTGACGTTATTGCGTACGACAAGCATGCGCTCGTCACATTCGATGCCGTCTCCGCCATCTTGCTTCACCCTACCTATCCCGTGGAAGCTACCGCACATGCGTCCAAGTAATTTTGAGTATGCACGGGTTTCCACGGCGACAGGTAAATATACACACTCTCAGGTTTCTTTCCATCCTGTGAGTGCATTTTTATCCCTTTATGATCTGCTTAACCCTCTCCATCCTGTGAGTGCATTTTTGTTGCCGCCATCTTGCTTCACCCTACCTATGCTGTGGAAGCTACCGCGCATGCGTCAAAGTCATTTCGAGCGTGCACGGGTTTCCACGACGATAGGTAAGTATACACACTCTCAGGTTTCTCGTCGGGAAACAGGCCGACAAGAATCTCGACAAGAAAACAGAGAGCATCTCGTCGAGATTCTGGCCAGGATTTCCAGACGAGAAACCTGAAAGCCTCGTACACACGCTCGGTTTACAGCAGTTTTCTTGCTGGTTCTTGCGGAGAAACCCGAGCGTGTGTACGAGGCTTAAGCCTCAACCAAAAACCCATCAAAACTGATGGAACTCTAGAACTACCCAAGAGGACGAGACCAACAACAGAATATAGTTAACAGATACTGTAACAGTATGGACCGTGGGACCCAGAGGCTTTTGAAGAATGCGGTGTACTCTCTTGTTTCAGCTTCACCATAGATTCTTGTGTCTAAGGTCATCCTATGTCCACTAGGGGCATAGGATGACTGAGAACTGATATCTTGGATAACATAAGATGGGACAGTAATGATAATTCACAATATATTCAAGAATGTCTAGAAGAACTAATTACAACTGGTCAATAGGAGAGGGATTCATTCAATGTGGAACATAGGCGGTTAAGGGGGTAATTAAGTCTGCTACTGGCATGTAAACGAGCCTTAGCCTGGCTTCTACAGACCTTTTCATTGTGTGATGCTAATTAACACTGTATTGTGTGAAAGTTCTATTGATGATAGATGTACATTTTGTGAATTAGCACAATCTAAAAAGGTCAGATGTCTGACTTATGTTTACTAAAGGAATGTGTATTGTATTGAGGTGAAAAGAGCTTATCTTAGAGTCCCCTTGTCTGGGTAAATGGTTAGTAATTAGCTTGTGTAGATTAGACCTGATGCCAGAAAGTCTACCCAAGATAATGTGTATTAGAGGCTCGTTAGTACCCATGTTGTTGTGGGTGGAGTGTGTCATTGTCCCTTTGATTACTGCAGCATGCTTCTTGGTGTATATAAGAAGCCTGAGATTACCATTAAAATATCTATTCATTTTGAACCAGAGAACAGAGCTGTGTGTGTCTCGTTTTCTGGGGAAATCCATATGGATCGTGTCTGCTGGATTGTGGCGTGCCGATAAGCTGTCGTGGGTTGGTGTAATGGAATATCGTAAACGGCGTTAACCCCTGACCGTTACAGTTACAAATCTCAGGGACAAGTCCCCAGGAGAGCAGGTGACTGACCATAGTATAGCTAGCACATGATTCTTATGCCGCGTACACACAGTCGGATGGGAGGGAAATTCCGATCGTGTGTATGCTCTGATTTTTTTTTGACAGAAATTCAGACAGCATTAGATAGAGAGCAGGTTCTCTATTTTTCTGTCTGAATTTCCGACTGACTTTTTCCCGTCGGAAATTCCGACCTTGTGTACGGGGCATAAGACCATCTAGACCCCTCCCGGTTCAGTGAAACTGACTAGGATGAGTTATGCTGTCCATACACTCTACGAAAAATTTGCCCGACGCTCTACGAAAAACGAACGTTCGGCCGTGAGTGCAATCGATACTGCCATCATGTAATGACCGATAAATCGCTCAGTGGACAGAAATAAAATACATTTGGTTAATGTTTTTTTACATATACCTAGTGCAGAAAGTTTGGACGGGAAGCACATTAAACTTATGATTTATCGTTCGTTTTCCAAATTTCCAAACGTGTCCTTCGTTTTTTCGACTCAAAAAACGACCCAACGATTATCGGTCTGAACGACCGAATTTCGGACGATTTTTCATATAGTCTATGGCCAGCATAAGGCAGTCACGTCATGTGGGTAGGTGGGTGTGGTAACGTGTTTGAGGGCAGGTCAAGCCAATAAGGACTAAAGAAAAAAAAAGGGACTCTGGTTTAATAAAGGGGCCATCCTACCTGCAGTGAAACATGTTACTACACCCGCCCACGTGATGTGTGACATCACAGTCTAACTCATCCGAACCCAGCTAAGGAGACCCGAGCCCGATGCAGCCAGAGGAGACGTCCCGGAAGACCGGCATCTCACCGCTGCCTGCTTGAGCTCCAAGGTGGACAACAATGACCACATGCTGGCACCTTCCTTGATAAGTTCTAAAGCCCTCCAGTCGCATCCCTGCTGATCTCTGTATTTTTATCCCTTTCTGGTCTGCTTAACCCTCGCCATCCTGTGAGTGCATTTTTATCCTTTCTGATCTGCTTAACCCACTCCATCCTGTGAGTGCATTTATATCCCTTCCTGATCTGCTTAACCCTCACCATCCTGTGAGTGCATTTTATCCCTTTCTGATCTGCTTAACCCTCGCCATCCTGTGAGTGCATTTATATCCCTTTCTGATCTGCTTAACTCTCGCCATCCTGTGAGTGCATTTTTATCCCTTTCTTATCTGCGTACCCTCTCCAACCCGTGAGTGCATTTTTATCCCTTTCTGATCTGCTTAACCCTCTCCTATCCTGTGAGTGCATTTATATCCCTTTCTGATCTGCTTAACCGTCTACATCCTGTGAGTGCATTTTTATCCCTTTCTGATCTGCTTAACCCTCTCCATCCTGTGAGTGTATTTTTATTCTCTTCTGATCTGCTTAACACTCTCCAACCTGTGAGTGCATTTTTATCCCTTTCTGATCTGCTTAACTGTCTCCATCCTGTGAGTGCATTTTTATCCTGTCCTTATCTGTTTACCCTTCTCCATCCTGTGAGTGCATTTTTATCCCTTCCTTATCTGCATTCCGATCACCCTCTACACTTGGAATCTGGCACCCTAATCTGCTTGCTTGTTCTTACATGTGCTACAGGTTGCTCAAGACCTTCCCTAAGGAGCTACACACATCTACGGTGCTCTCAAAGAGACCTCTACCCAACTTTTCATCCTAACCCTAAACTCCCCTGTATGTCCGCATAGCGTCATAGCTGTTCTCTTATTTTCCTTGTCTATAAATCGTAAATACCACGTATAATTCATCATCTACCTGATGAGGTTTTGCGTAGTTGTGATCTTCCTGTGTGGAATCCCGGGAATACAGAGGACGGGGACATGTCTCTGGTGGGTCTATGTAGCTGGATGTCTCCACCGTGATGGTCTCGAACACGTATTGGAGAAACTCCGGCGTCTCCATCACCCCATCAGACTCCTCTTCAACAACAATATTATTTTCACCCTGAAAATATAATAGAGCATTAATTTTAACACATGTGATTGTGTATAAATAATAATTACCAATAATTGTTCCTCATTTACCTGATGATGTTTTGCATAGTTATGATCTTCCTCGGTGGAATCCCCGGAATACAGAGGACGGGGACATCTCTCTGGGAGGTTACTGTCATTAGGTGGCTGCATCATATCCATGTGTCCTTCAGAAAGCTTCTCCATCACACAATATTCCTCATCCTCCGCTTTTATCTCAACTTCAGAATCCTTTAGGTTTCCACTCTGAATATATAATAAAAATGACATCAATGGTAACAATGCAGATAATGTACAGATCCTAATGATACTATCAGTGATTGTTCCTCATCTACCTGATGATGGTGGGGGATGGTGTGACCTTCCTGTGTGGAATCCCGGGAATACAGAGGACGGGGACATCTCTCTGGTGGGTTCCTGGTATTAGGTGGCTCCATCATATCCTTGTGTCCTCCTGGAAACTCCTTCATCACTCCATACTCCTCATCCTCCTCTTTATACTCTTCTTTAACAACTATATTATAGTCTCCAAGGTTTCCACTCTAAATATATAATAAAACATCCATTGTAACAAACGTGTTTGCGTATAAATCACGGTCAGTGATTGTTCCTACCTGATCCTGGTGAGGGATGATGTGACCTTCTTGTGTGGAATCCCAGAAATACAGAGGACGGGCACAGCTCTCTGGTGGGTTTCTGTTGCTAGGTGGATCCATCATATTCTTGTGTCCTTCTGAAGGTTCCTCCACCTCATCTTCCTCCTCCTCTTCATACTTTTCTTGAATACTGATATTTAGATCCTTGATGTTTTCATTGGTGATCTATAAGGAAACATTCATTGTGACACATATGCTTGCATAAAAATCATAACTACCGATAATTGTTATCACCTACCTGATCATGTTGTATGTTGTCATCCTCTTCATGTGTTTCCATCATGACGTCCTTGTAGAGCTCCTTGTGTCCTTCTAAATACTCCCACTCCTCCATGGAGAAATAGACAGTGACATCCTGACACCTTATAGGAACCTGACACACACAATGATACAGTCACCATCCAGACACACCCCTTGTCTGTTACTGGATAATGTCCCAGAATCCTCCTCACCTCTCCTGTCAGCAGCTCCATCATCTTCTTGGTGACTTCTAGAATCTTCTCCATGTTGTGTCTCTCGGATTTTAGGGAGTCACATGGAGGCACTGTGATGGTCATATGATCACCTGACTTCACAAGAGGAAATCTCTGTATTGGAGAACCATTAGGAATATCAGGTTAGAATCCTCCTCACCTCTCCGGTCAGGTCTGTGTTTTATTAGTAGAGATAAGAGTGATGTCATGTGACCTCCCAGAATCCTCCTCACCTCTCCGGTCAGGTCTGTGTTTTATCAATAGAGATAAGAGTGATGTCATGTGACCTCCCAGAATACAACTCACCTCTCCTGGTCAGCAGGTAGATGATTTCCAGGGTGAGGTTTAGTATCCTCTCAGTCATGTCACTCCGACCCTCCTCCATCCTTATTCATGTGATCTATGCAGGTTTCTCTGTAAACGGATAGCGGAGAATTATCTGGACTGTATTGGTTGTACAATATTAGGATGAGAACTTTAATACAAATTCAGTTGAAGCAAATTGAAAGAGAATATGTAAAAATTGAAAGAGAATATGTAAAAATAGGATTTTTATAACGGCTTACCTCACCTTTAAAATCCTTTTCTTGGAGTACATCACAGGACACAGAGTCACATAGTTATTACTATGTGGGTTATAGAGCCTACCTTCAGGTGATGGACACTGGCACACACAAGACAGGAAGTCCCCTCCCCTATATAACCCCTCCCTTCCCAAGTACCTCAGTTTTGTAGCAAAGCAATAAGTATCCCAATATTCCCAAACAAGAGGGACAGGAGCTCTGTGTCCCGTGATGTACTCCAAGAAAAGGATTTTATAGGTAAGCTGTTAGAAAAATCCTATTTTCTTTCTCGTACATCACGGGACACAGAGCAGCCATAGTAATTACTAAGTGGGATGTCATAAAGCAATGCCAATGAAGGAAGGAAGACAATAACAAAGCCGGGCGCCATCAGATGTGAGGATTTATACTGCAGCACACTACGCCCAAAGGCGATATCCTCATGTCTTCTTACATCTAACTGATAACATTTAGGGAATGTTGGGATCGACGACCAGGTTGCAGCCTTACAGACTTGAGCCATGGAGGCCTGATGATGCACTTCCCAAGAGGTGCCAACCGCTCTAGTGGAGTGCGCTTTAACTTTAAACGTAGGAACCTTCCTTTTTCAAACCATAGGCTCGAGTAATGACTTGCCGAATCCACTTAGAAATAGTAGATTTCGACGCTGCTTGACCCTTTCTGGGCCCTTCCGGCAGAACAAACAGAACATCAGTCTTCCGGATCTGAGCAGTAGCCCTAAGATAGACTTTAACTGCCCTCACTACATCCAAGGAATGTAATGACTTTTCCTCCGCAGAACTAGGTTCTGGAAAAAAGAAGGGAGAACCAGATCCTGGTTCAAATGAAAACTTGACACGACCTTGGGAAGAAAAGCTGGATGAGGTCGAAAGGGGTTAAAGCCGTTTAGGATATTCCCTTTCCGAACACCCGACACTCCACAGTCAGGCAAATGAGACCCATAATTCTTGCTGATAACGAGACACAGCTCTGTTGTTAGATTTCTAGGAAGGTCTGACACTTTGAGAAATACAGGCTCTTATATACAATTTAGGATACTGCAGTAACCAAATAAACAAAGACCCAACTCCACCCACAACATCACACAATGGTTACCGAACGCGCCCCCCCAATACACATCATCCTCAATACATCTCTTAGACACACTGACTCCGAGACCTGACCTAATTTACATGAGCTAATTAACGACAGCTGATGACTCAGACACCTGACCTTTTGGCTTCCCAGTCTAATTGTCTGTTAAAGCGGATCTCCACCCTAAAGTGAAGATCCGCTGATCGGAACCCACCGGTGTCACAATTGACACCATTCAGGGGGAGGGGGGTGCAGATACCTGTCTAAAGACAGGTATCTGCAACCACTTCCGGCCCGCAGTCTCGGCAAAAGTCTGGTTTTTTTGGCGACATCCCGTCGCCCCCCCGTTGTGTGCTGGGAACTCTCAGCTCCCAGCACACAGCGGGAGCCAATCGGCGGGCGCAGCGCGACTCGCACATTCGCCGTAGGGAACCGGGCAGTGAAGCCGGAGCGCTTCACTTCCTGGTTCCCTCACCGTGGATGGAGGGGGAAAAGCAGAGAGACGAGCGATAGCTCGTCCTCTGCTGTGGACGCCGCTGGACTCCAGGACGGGTAAGTGTCCTAATATTAAAAGTCAGCAGCTGCAGTATTTGTAGCTGCTGGCTTTTAATATATTGTTTTTAATGGGCCATCCGCTTTAACTTACAATACACATTATCATCAATACACCTTCACACAATTGCAGGGTCAATTAGCACAAGCCACAATTATATGCAGAGCAGCCACACTAGAATGAGTCACTATTCTAATATGGCATATCCTGGGAGATACCGGGATACACATTACAGACCCATGTCAAAGCAATCCAAGACATATTCTGAATGTCCATTATTTTCTGGCTCATACTTTCTAAGAGCTTCCCGGGTTCACGGGCCCTCCTGTTACAGCCGCAAATTCCGATGCCCTTCTGGCAGCCTGTACCCCACGGACATGTGTAGAGGACCCAGTTGTCCTGAATGCTTTCCCGTCAAGTCCCTGAGAACAGCTGAAGTCCCCCCCCCCCCACCCGACTGAGTGGGGGCGATCCTTCATATTGCCGACTTAGGTGTTGGCTTGGCAGGCTTACGGTTCCAGGGTTTCTTGTGACCCTGGGCCTGGCTTTCCCCCCGTATTTGCCCATCCAGGAGGCCGTCTGAAATGTTTAAAGGCTGAAGTTCCTGGTACTGGAAAGGTGGGCCGCTTAAAAGAGGGACCCCTAAACCTCTTCTTGACTGGCAAAAGCATGAGATTTTCTGGATATACTTATCCAAATCCTCCCCAAACATTCGCTCCCCATGCAGCGGAAACCCGGCCAGGAGCTTCTTACAAGGCGTCTCAGCTGACCAGTTTTTCAACCATAGCAGCCTACGCATGTGTACCAAAAGGAGTGGAAGGCGGGAGGCCTGACGGATTAAATCTTTGATGGCATCTACCACAAAGCATAATTCTTTAGGGAAAATCGGCCAAATCGCGAGCTTGCCGAGCAGGAACATCTTTCAAAACCTGCTTCATTGGATCCTTCAAAGCTTGACAGATGCCACTGCAGGCTGGGCTACTGCACTAGCCGTAGCGAAGTAAGTCTTTAACAATGTCTCTTATCCCTCGGATCTTTAAACATCTGTACATTGTCCACAGGACAAGTCAGAGTTTTGTTCACACAGGAGATAGCAGCGTCCACTGTAGGGATGATCCATTTTTTTGGTGAACTTTTCTTCCATAGGATACAAAATAGAAAACTTTAGGACAGGGCTCGACAAACACCGGGCGCCAGGTCGCAATTGCGACTAGAAGTAGCGACCTTGTGCCTGGGGTGGCACAGCTGGGGTACCCTGTATCCGTGCACACCCCCCCCCCCCTTGCGATTGCATCGGGCTACGCCGGCCGGTAATTGAGGCTGCGGCTTTAGAGCCTTCTGCAGTTCCTATGGTTCCTTCTGGAGTCTGGCGCTCTCTTGTGGCGGCCGTTTGGTATGACACGACAACCAGCAATGCTAATGGAGCTTTCCTGCTTGTTTTTCCCCCATCTCCTTCCCTTTACTCAGAATTTAGAACCCCCAAACATTATATATATTTTTCTTCTAAAACCCTAGAGAATAAAATTGCGGTCGTTGCATTACTTTGTCACACCGTATTTGCACAGTGGTCTTAGTTTTTGGATCTGATGAACCAGCGGATCTGCGCGTCATCCCATTGGCTTTCGACGTCACTTCCGGTCGTACGGCGATAGACTGCGCTTCATGCTGGAACGCATAGCGCGTCCTATCCAGGAAACACAGCTTCTGGATCCCCTGTCGCTTCTTCCAGGCTTCCCCAGGATGGGTCTCCATAACTCCCATGAAAGTCAGCCTGCCTGCAGATGCAGATGTAAACGATCGTTGTGACCCTCGACCAGCTGTTAAATGTGCCCTCGCTCTCAATTGTTTTGTGAGTAGCCAATCTACTGTTTACTATTATTTTCACCTCATTAAATCCCTAATTTACTACACTTAGTTTGGCGCAAAGATAATGTTACGCCAAGTAAATTAAAACCTAACATGTCACGCTTCAAAATTGCGACAAACTTTTACCCTTTAAAATCTCCATAGGCGACGTTTAAAAAAATTCTACAGGTTGCATGTTTTGAGTTACAGAGGAGGTCTAGGGCTATCAGCCGTCAAATGCAATATATTGCATTCACAGTGCACCCCCCTCACCTGTGCCTCCCACGCCAATTCATATTATAGACCCCCACGGCTCTATTCCCTACATTCACAGTGCAGCTCCGCTCAGCTTTGCCCCCCATTCACATTACAGACTCTCACTAATTCTGTCCCCCCCTCTCACATTGTAGCCCCCTCACTCTCCCATCTTACTCAGGTAGACCAGCAGAGAGCAGGACAGCTACAGACAGCGGGAGACACAGCAGCTTTGAATGGAGGGTGGGAGCAGGAGCTGCCGGAGTTAACATTTCAAGTGTCCCAGCAGGTGATTGGTTGCTAGAACCACCCTTCATTCACAACAAATCACCTGCTAGGACACTTGAAAAGCTAACTCCGGCAGCTGAGGCAAAGAACCGGTTTCATTTTTTTTTTTTAATCTTAATATTTATTTTTTTTTTGGGGGGGTACAGCAATTTAACAGATACACAGCCATATTCACAAAATTAGCAAATAACAAATTATCATAATTAGAAAACCACACAGTCAAAATATACTTATTAGAAGACAGTGAAGTAATATCTGTTTCCTCGTGTAGCCCCTTGTGCCTTCCCCCTTAAACCACCCCTCCCCACCCCTCCCTCCCGCGGAAACGTATTCTTCTTGTGTTGCTTTATCAGAAAGGTTCTGACTTACAATAGCGTATTCGATGCTGACTCAAGGTACTTGGCTAGGGGAGGCTTCCAATGGATTGAGAAGTGAGTTGGGGTCTTCCCGTAGGACTGCTATAGGGGGGTAGCTAGGCAGAAGGTCTCTGGCCATTTTGGCCAGTAGGGGTTGGTTCCTAATGGTCCGGTCTAGATTTCATTGTTGGTTCTCCCTTACGGGGGATCTCCCGCTGCTCTTAGCCATGGTCCCCACAGTTTCGCAAATTTCCAGTAATTCCCCTGCCTAGTAAAATACACTCTTTCACTGGAAATTGTTTGATTTATAGCCGCCGTCCAGTTTTCTATGGACGGGGAGCGGGGGCCTGCCATTTTTGGGCAATTATTTTGCGGGCCTGAAAAAGGCATCTTAATACCGCTTCCCGGCTACCTGGCTGACACTCGAGTGTCCTCCATGCAACCTAATAGGCAGGTCAAAGCTTCTGGTTCGAGAGAGGATCCAAAAGCCTTGTTAATCCTTGCAAGAGCGGGTTTCTAAATGGCAGAACCTTGGCGGTCCAGATGGGAAAGTGACTCGGTCTGCCATTTAGTGATGCCTGCTCCATCGTGTCCCATACCCTGTCATGTGCGGTGTCCCTGTACCGTGTCCTGAAGTGATGAGAAGATCAGTGGGAGGAACCACAGAGCTCTGTAGAGGATCAACCACTTCGATACCGGGCCTATTCTGGCACTTCTCTCCTTCATGTAAAAATCAGATTTTTTTTTGCTAGAAAATTAATCAGAACCCCCAAACATTATATATATATATATATATATATATAAAATATATATAAAATATATTTTTAGCAGACGCCCTAGGGAATAAAATGGCGGTCATTGCAACTTTTTATCTGGCACGGTATTTGCGCAATAATTTTTCAAACGCTTTTTTTTGGGGGAAAAAAATGGTTTCACGAATTAAAAAAATAACAAAACAGTAAAGTTACCCCAATTTTTTTGTACAATGTGAAGGATGATGTTACGCCGAGTAAATAGATACCTAACTTGTCACGTTTTAAAATTGCGCTACTCACGTATATGCTTCTGTGCGTGAGCTCGTCGGAACGGGGCGCGTTTTCTGGCTCCTAACTTTTTTAGCTGGCTCCTAGATTCCAAGCACGTGTTCAAACCCTGCTATAAATCATATTTTATGGGCACACCACGCCCCTTTAGGTCCACGCCCTTCTCCACCGTTAACCACTTGAGACCCGAGCCTGTTTTTCAGATTCGGTGTTTACGAGACTAAAACAGTTTTTTTTGCTAGAAAATTACTTAAAACCCCCAAACATTATATATTTTTTTTTCTAACACCCTAGAGAATAAAATGGCAGTCATTGCAATACTTTTTTTCACACTGTATTTGCACAGCGGTCTTAAGCGGAAAAAAATCACTTTCTTGAATTAAAAAATAAGACAACAATAAATTTGGCCCAATTTTTTTATATATTGTGAAAGATAATGTTACGCCGAGTAAAATGATACCCAACATGTCACGCTTAAAAATTGCGCCCGCTTGTTGCATGGCGTCAAACTTTTACCCTTAAAAATCTCGATAGGTGATGTTTAAAAAATTCTACAGGTTGCATTTTTTTAGATACAGAGGAGGTCTAGGGCTAGAATTATTGCTCTCGCTCCAACGATCGCGGCGATACCTCACTTGTGCGGATTGAACACCGTTTTCATATGCAGGCGATACTCGCATATGCGTTCGCTACTGCGCGCGAGCTCGTCGGGACGGGGCGTTTTAAAAACATTTTTTTTTTGTTTTCTTATTTTTTTAAATGTATTTTTACATTTTTTACACTGAAAAAAATAAATAAAAAATTGATCACTTTTATTCCTATTACAAGGAATGTAAACATCCCTTGTAATAGAAAAAAGCATGACAGGTCCTCTTAAATATGAGATCTGGGGGTCAAAAATACCTCACACCTCATATTTAGACTTAAATGCAAAAGAAAAAAAAAAAAAAGAAAAAAAGTAAATAAAAAAAGATGTCTTTTTAAGACGCTGTGCGGGACTGACGTTTTGACGTCACTTCCGCCCAGCAGATGTATGGGGACGACTGAGGGACATTTTTCCCTCAGTCGCATCCCCGGACAGACGACGAGCAGACCCGATCGCCTCCGCCGCTACCGACGGCAACGGTAAGCGGCGGAGGGCGCGGGAAGAGCGGCAGGGAGGGGGGGGGCACCCTCTCCCGCCACCGATAACGGCGATCTCGCGGCGAATCCGCCGCGGAGACCGCCATTATCGTGTACAGATCCGCCCCATGAAGAGATGGATATCTCGGATGTGGCAGCAGCTGCTGCCGTTACCGAGATATCCATCTTTAAAAAAATGACGTATTTTGACGATGGGGCGGATCTGAAGTGGTTAACACAATTTGGCCACAGCCACCGTTCACTACGCGAACCTCCATACTACTCCCCTAGGGTGACTCAAAGGTGTCCCAAGTCTCTTACGATCTTATACCGCGTACTACAAACAAAAATCGTCGCGCTCCGCTAAAGCGTTCGGGTTTGGCTTGACGAAAAAGGCAGCTACCCTCCTTCGGGCCGATAAATAGCATATAGATTCGTCTGTGTGACTGAAAAGAGGGACATTTCAAGGTACAGAGAAATGTGGTGTCTAATAACTTACAGTAATGAGCTTTGTGATCAAATAAGACCTTATTACCTCCTCTGCTGCCAGCTCCACCGACGTCTTCTCTCTACTTCCGCCCAATTCGACTCTCCAACTTCCTGTCTGTAGCTGACATCACTTCCTGTCTTCCAAACAGACTTCTTGTCTGGCTAGACGTAAGATCGCCATCTTGTGGAGCTCAGAGGAACGGCAGGGTTTATAAAAAAAAAAAACAATACAAACGCCAAAGGCTGCATTCACACCTAGGGCCAGATTCAGGTAGAGTTATGGCGGGGGTATCAGTGATACTCCAGCCTAACTGTCACTTTAAGCCGGCGTTTCTGTTTTCTGTAACCAGAAAACAAGAAACGCCGGGTTGGAGTTCCGATGCGATCGGCGCAATTGAATTTCGCCATCGCATCGCAACTTTAATTTAAAAATGGCGCCGGGGGCGTTCCCGCTGATTTGCGCCGAAAAAATATGTTAATCAGCGGGAATCGGCAATTCACGATCGTATTCGGGCGCGACGCAGTGACTTTCCGACGTTTCCGTAAGCGATACGCGGCGTAAAGATAAAGCAGCCCCCTAGTGGAGTATCCTATGTTAAGTATAGCCGTCGTCATCGCGTCGAAAAAAAAAAAAATTGCGTCGCTTGGGGATGTGACGTCATTGACGTTCACTGACAGAATTTGGAGCATGCGCACTGGGATGCATTGACAGTCGACGCATGCGCAGTACGTTCGCCGCGGGATCGCGCCTAGTTTAAATAATACACGCCCCGTACCCGCCCAATTTGAATTCCGCCGGCTCATTTGCGATGCGCTGCCGCAACTTTAGGAGCAAGTGCTTTATGAATAACAGCACTTGCTCCTAAAATTTCGCCAGAGTAACGTAAATGAGAAACGTTACTCCAGAGCAAAGATGCTCCCATCTACCTGAATCTGGCCCCTAATCGCGATTTGCGGCGACAAAACGCCGCGATTTTAGGCTCCATTCACCTAGGCGTTTTGTCACCTGAAGCCCGACGCTATTGCAGCCTTGAGGCCCCATATACACGTACGAGAACCTCGACGGGCCAAACACATCGTTCCGCCCGTCGAGGTTCTCGCCCGGTCCTTCGAAATCGTCGACCAAGCCGCCGGGAAAGGCGCCGAGCCATGGTTCTCGATGGGCCATCGAGCAAATAGAGAACCTGCTCTCTGATTTGGCTCGACGGCTTTCTCGACGGGACGCTCGGCAAAAACGTACACACGACCAAGAACCTCGGCAGAATATGGATCCCAGCGAGCTTCTCGCTGGATTCTGCCGAAGGTCCTCGGTCGTGTGTACGGGGCCTCAGGCTGCATTCACACCTTCGTGTAGGCGTTTTGCGGCGTAGGCGTTTTGTCCCGCGATTTGCGGCGACAAAACGCGTAGTTTTTTTACCGCGTTTTGTTTTACATTGTATTGTCGGCTATGCGGAACGCCGAAGCCGCTTCATACACGCGTCGAAAAAGGGTCCGGGACTTGTTTGAATTTCGGCGTTCGGCGTTTTTTCGGCATACGGCGTTCGGCGTTAGTGAACGATCGCCATAGAGAATAATGTAAATTCGACAGTCCGGCGTATTGTAGCGTCGGGCGTAGGGCGACAAAACGCCTAGGTGTGAATGCAGCCTAGGCTGCATTCACACCTACATCACGCTTCCTGACCTGCGAATTGCGGCGACAAATGTGAGGCGTTTTGTACCGCGATTTGTGGCTACAAAACGCCTCGTTTTTAACCCTCTTTTTGGAGAGGTCCACTATCTCCTATGCCGAACGCCGAAGCCACCGGAAAAAAAGGGTCCGGGACTTGTTTTGAGCTTCAGGCGTTCGGCGTGGAGATGTGAACCATCTCCATAGAGGGGAATGTTAAATTTCCCCTCTGGCGTATGCGGCGTCGGGCGTAAAAAAAACGCCTAAATGTAAATGGAGTCTAAGGCTGCATTCACACCTTCGCGTAGGCGTTTTGCGGCAACTAAAAATAGTTGTTTTGTCCCGCGATTTGCAAGTTTGAGAGGAGGACGGAAAAATTCCAATAATTCCGATCATCTGTAGCAATTCCGACGTGCAAAATTTCGATGCATTCTCAGAACCAATTCGACACATGCTCGGAAGGATTGAACTTCATTTTCTTGGCTCGTCGTAGTGTCGTACGTCACAGCGCTCTTGACGGTCGAAAGTTCAGAGAACTTTTGTGTGACCGTGTGTATGCAAGCCAAGCTTGAGCAGAATACCGTTAGAAAAACCATCCAAGGTTTTTCCAACGGAAAATCCGCTCGTGTGTACGCGGCATAAGAGAAATTCCCAAAACATGGCATGTTCAGGGTACTTGAGCACCAAGGTTGAGAACCATTGCACTAGGGTATTGGCTAACTCTCCCCCGTGGCATTTGTTTCTTGCCTATTAGCCTAGAAAATTTTCAGAACTGATTTTTAATATTCGGCTCTCGTTGGCTTCAAATGAGGTCGGATTCAGCACCTTGCTAGTGTTCGCCTAACTCTGCTCCAACCCAACCCAGGTGTGTTCAAATGATCACCAGTTGACAGCCACCAAGGTCTTGTTAAGCACCTGGTTACTTTACGCGGGTCCCCCAACACACCTGGAGTCACAGAGATTACATCTGGCTCATAGAAAACTTCGAACAGAACTTTTTCGGCAGAGTCAGACTTTAGAACCTCAGAAGCCAACTCTGGATACAAGGCCTTGGAAGACAATTCAGCAGAGTCTTCAAAAGCGTACAATATCTCTGCCAGTGGAGTCAGGCTGTAGGACCTCAGAAGCCGAATGGGGCATAGGACCTAAAAGGCAAATCAGGGTACAGGGCAGCAAAGTCAGGCTGGGCAGCAGGTGGAGAGTCAGCAAGGTCAGGCTGGGCAGCAGGTGGGGACTCATCAGAATCAGGCTAGGCAGCAGCTGGGGACTCATCAGAGTCAGGCTGGGCAGCCGGTGGAGAGTCAGCAGAGTCAGGCTGGGCAGCAGGTGGGGACTCATCAGAGTCAGGCTGGGCAGCAGGTGGGGGCTCATCAGAGTCAGGCTGGGCAGCAGGTGGGGGCTCATCAGAGTCAGGCTGGGCAGCAGGTGGAGAGTCAGCAGAGTCAGGCTGGGCAGCAGGTGGAGAGTCAGCAGAGTCAGGCTGGGCAGCAGGTGGAGAGTCAGCGGAGTCAGGCTGGGCAGCAGGTGGGAAGTCAGCAGAGTCAGACTGGGCAGCAGGTGGGGAGTCAGCAATGTCAGGCTGGGCAGCAGGTGGGGAGTCAGCAGTCAGGCTGGACAGCAGGCATAGAGTCAGCTGAACCATGCTGGGCTGTAGGCAGAATCAGTGGATTAAAGTTAGGCAGCAGGTGGAGAGTCAGTGGAGTCAGGCTGGGCAGCAGGTGGGGAGTCAGCAGAGTCATGCTGGGCAGCTAGTGGGGAGTCAGCAAAATCAGGCTGGGCAGCAGGTGGGGAGACAGCAAAGTCAAGCTGGGCAGCAGGTGGAGAGACAACGGAGTCAGGCTGGGCAGCAGGTGGGAAGTCAGCGGAGTCAGACTGGGCACAGTGGGCAACAGGTGGGGAGTCGGCAGAGTCAGGCTGGGCAGCAGGTGAAGAGTCGGCAGAATCAGGCTGGGCAGCAGGTGGGGAGTCAGCAGAGTCAGGCTAGGCAGCAGGTGGGGAGTCGGCAGAGTCAGGCTAGGCAGCAGGTGGGGAGTCGGCAGAGTCAGGCTGGGCAGCAGGTGGGGAGTCAGCAGAGTCAGGCTAGGCAGCAGGTGGGGAGTCGGCAGAGTCAGGCTAGGCAGCAGGTGGGGAGTCAGCAGAGTCAGGCTGGGCAGCAGGTGGGGAGTCAGCAGAGTCAGGCTGGGCAGCAGGTGGGGAGTCGGCAGAGTCAGGCTTCTACTTTATATTAAAAAAAATGTAAAAAGTGATTGCTTGGCAACTAAAATCTGTACCTCAGAAAAATGTAACTAATATAAAATCTAAAAGGCTTCAGCTTTGCCTGACTGAGTAATTGTCTGTTAAACGAATACAGCACTGAAAATTGAAAAATGGCCTGGTAATGGAGGCGTACATACAGGCTGGTACTCAGGTGTCTAAAATGAAAAAGAAAAGAAAGGAGGGCGCACCGACCTTGTGCATTACCACTTATACATTTTAATATACACAAAATAAAAAGCAATGGTCCTACTTACAAACATTTAGTAGTAAGCGCATTTAAAACAGCTGAACCTGGACCTCACGGCACCTGCCAGTCAGACCCTAAGCCACATTGGTGTTTAGGGTCTGACTGGCAGGTGCCGTGAGGTCCAGGTTCAGCTGTTTTAAATGCGCTTACTACTAAATGTTTGTAAGTAGGACCATTGCTTTTTATTTTGTGTATATTAAAATGTATAAGTGGTAATGCACAAGGTCGGTGCGCCCTCCTTTCTTTTCTTTTTCATTTTAGCCATATGAACACCCTTTTGTTCTGTGGAGGGCTGCAAGACTTAAGACTTTCCCTTTATACCATACTGATACACCCAGTTTGGCGATACACCAGAGCGCAGGAGGATTTTTGTGGTACTCAGGTGTCTAAACCTGAACAGAAAGCGGCCTGCTTTGATTAGAAAAGATTTCTGGGACGGCTGGATAGGTATATAAAATGGGTTGGAGCAGTTTGTAAAAGGGGCTGATCAATAAGAGGAGGTGAGACATTGGCAAAGGGTGAAATGAGAGAAGATGGGGGAGGGGTGAGGCAATAACTAACGAGATCCCTCAATTACAAATAAACATAATATCACAGACAAAATTAAGTTACAAAATAATAATGTAGCTCAATATACAAAATCCAGCAACCTGCCGAGCAGATTGGGAGATGTTGGTGTTTTCAGTGATGGAGAACTTAGTTGGTGTCTCAGAAACACGACTTGACTCCTCACAAGACTGGGCTGTTTGTATTCATGCCGATCCTCTTGTTTAGAGGAACACAGGACATAGAAAAGATAGAGGGGGTTCCTCTATGTTAGATGTGATGTGAAAGGGAGGAAGAAAGATGATCTTGTGGTTGGAGGTGGTGATGGTGCGGAGGAGGAATTACGGGTGGAATGATAGACGGGTCTATGAACTGATGGACTTATCATTGGAGTCTCCTACAGACGTCCTGAGATTTATGAGAAGGGGGAGGAGTCAGCTGTTCCAACAAGTACAAGCCCGTAAAACCAAAACTACTAAGACACAAGATTAAGACTAAAACTACAGGATGGGTCTTACTTGTAGTGTTAGAAAAAGGAAAATAAGATTTCATCATACAGATCTGAAGACCTACTTTTATCAATCAACTTACAAAGAATATCATCAGTTTAAGAATATAAATATTTAATTTTTATTTGTTTTATACCAAAAGAATGTGTTAATATTTTTGCATTTTTCACCGATAAATATAACATTTTACTACACTAAAATAGCCAGTCCTGTCCTGTAGTCTGATCTCCCCTTCTCTTCATCAACGAGCAATGTCTAGATATTCTCTCACCATGATGTCTTCTTTTGAAGCTTCTGCTTAAGATCAGGGGAGATCAGACTGCAAGAGGGACTCAACCAGCAGTGACACCCCCTCCTTCTCTCTCCTAGAGGGACCCAACCAGCAGTGACACCCCCTCCTTCTCTCTCCTAGAGGGACTCAACCAGCAGTGACACCCCCTCCTTCTCTCTCCTAGAGGGACCCAACCGCCAGTGACACCCCCTCCTTCTCTCTCCTAGAGGGACCCAACCGCCAGTGACACCCCCTCCTTCTCTCCCCTAGAGGGACCCAACCAGCAGTAACACCCCCTCCTTCTCTCTCCTAGAGGGACCCAACCGCCAGTGACACCCCCTCCTTCTCTCTCCTAGAGGGACCCAACCAGCAGTGACACCCCCTCCTTCTCTCTCCTAGAGGGACCCAACCAGCAGTGACACCCCCTCCTTCTCTCTCCTAGAGGGACTCAACCAGCAGTGACACCCCCTCCTTCTCTCTCCTAGAGGGACTCAACCAGCAGTGACACCCCCTCCTTCTCTCTCCTAGAGGGACCCAACCGCCAGTGACACCCCCTCCTTCTCTCTCCTAGAGGGACCCAACCGCCAGTGACACCCCCTCCTTCTCTCCCCTAGAGGGACCCAACCAGCAGTAACACCCCCTCCTTCTCTCCCCTAGAGGGACCCAACCAGCAGTGTAACACCCCCTCCTTCTCTCTCCTAGAGGGACCCAACCGCCAGTGACACCCCCTCCTTCTCTCTCCTAGAGGGACCCAACCGCCAGTGACACCCCCTCCTTCTCTCTCCTAGAGGGACCCAACCGCCAGTGACACCCCCTCCTTCTCTCTCCTAGAGGGACTCAACCAGCAGTGACACCCAGTGGTGGGACAAGGTATTTCAGTGCCACAGGGCGAGGATGCCAAAATGCACACCCCCCCCCCCCTCTCCTCGAGGCCAGCAAGCATTTGCAGCATAAAAAAAATATATGTGATGTTTGTGAAGTGCCCATTCTCTCTCCTATTTAAATTTATGATTGGTCATCGCAATGATCACAACCAGCAGTGACATCCAATTTGCTCCTTGCTCTCAATGAGGGTTCGCCCAGCAGTGATGAGTACCTTGGCTGCCTAGAGGGTGATTTCCCAATGATGCTCAGCAGTGACACTAAACCTGATCTTGGTCTCCTAGAGGGACCCAACGCATGTGCAGTGACACAGTGGAGGAGTCCTTCTCTCACCTAGAGTACGACCCAACACAGTGACACCCCATCCTTATCTCTCTGGAGAGGAATCTGTTCAGCCTGCTGGAATTACCAGCGTGTACTACAGTTGTACTGATACCGCTATCTGCTGATACCTAGAGGGACCCAACCAGCACAAGACACTCCCCTCATTCTCTCTCCTAGAAACCCAACCAGTGTGACACCCCCTCCTAAATCTCTGTTCCCCTAAAGAATTGCATGATACCGGTGCACCAATCACATGCTTTGTCATAGTGACTTCAGCCTGGGTTCATCAGGAGTGGTGCAGGAAATCCTGCTTTCTGGACAGAAATCTGTATTCCTGTTCAAATCACATATGATTCTTTGCAGTGTGATATGTGAACCCATTCATTTTGTATGGACAAATCTCACCAGCAAAGGTATCAGTAACTGACATCGGTGAGTACTTGAGCACTTATCGGTACTCTCCCGTAATTACCAGTACAAAACAGGTGATTGGCATCCCCTGTGTATCTATCTTTAGACAATGTGTCCGGGTCGTTAAATGGACCAAAGCACAAAGCCCTATGCAAACCCTCCTGCAAAAATCTCTCTCCTAGAGGGACATGAAAATATTTGTCCATTGTTATTACTCATGCAGCACTGTAGGTGAGCATACCCCCTATACCTGATTGTACAATCACACAATCTTTGTCTATTTACCTAGAGGGGACCCAACCTAAACAATTAATAGTGACAGGCCCCCCTCCTTCTCTCTCCTAGAAGGACCCAGATTGTATAGGCAGTGGAAGGGACCCAACCAGCAGTGACATCCCCTGGATGAGGGAATCCTTTCTGCTTCTCTCAGATCAGGATTTTTTTTAGGTTTGAGAGAGGACCCAAAATTGATTTCCACTTTTAGCATGAATGGATTGAAACAGTGACACCCTCAAATTTCCATCTCTCCTAGATTAGGACCCAACCAGCAGTGACACCCCCTCCTTGGCTGGGAAGCCGGGAGCTCTCCTAGAGTTTTTTAGGGCTCAGGGACATGTGGTGCAGACCAGCAGTGACACCCCCTCCTTGCAGAGCTCTCCTAGCAAGGGACAACCGGCATTGTATGCATCCCCCCTCCCATTCACTTCTCCTAGAGGGACCCAACCAGTGACAGAAGTTTTTCACCCCCTCCTTCTCTCTCCTAGAAGGACCCAACCGGCAATGACACCCCCTCCTTCTCTCTCCTAGAGGGACACAACCAACATTGGAAGTCTTTAGTGATCTTTAATTTCCTTATAAAGTGTTTCTTCCATGATAAAGATCAGAGAAGCGCTCAGCCACGTGTTTTCTGACGTGTATATCAAGACAAGCTTCTTCCCAGTGTGAGATCTCTGATGCAAGGCAAAAGAAGACATTTCCCGCACTTAGGACACTAGGGTTGTGTGGCATCTCTGATGTATGGTAAGACAATTCTTCTTTGAGAAACATTTCCCGCACTCAGGGCAGGAGTACGGCTTTTCCCTTGTCTGAGATCTTTGCTGTTTCTGCCTGTGGCGTATCTGATGTTGAGTAACATAGGACATGCATGAAAAACTTTTTCCGCACTCAGGACAGCAATACGGCTTCTCACCCGTGTGAGACCTCTGATGTTCTTTAAGGCGGAACTTTCGTGAAAAACATTTCCTGCACTCAGGGCATGAATACGGTTTCTCCCCCGTGTGAGATCTCTGATGTACACCAAGTGCTGCTTTGCTTGAAAAACATTTCCCGCACTCTGGGCAGGAAAACGGCTTCTCCCCCGTGTGACATCGCTGATGATTAATAAGTACCGATTTCAGTCTATACGATTTTCCACACTCGGGACAGACATATGGCTTCTCGCCCGTGTGCATTCTCTGATGACTAGACAGCTTGGACTTGATTGAAAAACATTTCCCGCACTCAGCGCAGGAATATGGCTTTTCCCCCGTGTGATATCTTTGATGTACAACAAGTCCAGATTTGTTTGAAAAACATTTCCCGCACTCAGGGCAGGAAAAAGGTTTTTCCCCCGTGTGAGATCTTTCATGAACAACAAGCCCCGATTTGTCTGAAAAATATTTCCCGCACTCGGATACAGGATTTTCTGTGTGCGAGCTTTGATGTGACACGAGGTCTGATTTCTGTAGAAAAGATTTCCCGCACTCAGGGCAGGGATACGGCCTCTCACCCGTGTGGGACCTGTAATGTATATTTAGTTTGGACTTGCAAAGAAAACTTTTCCCGCACTCAGGACAGGAATACGGCTTCTCACCCGTGTGAGATCGTCTGATGTCTGACCAGTTTTGATCCGCACTATAGGACAAACATTTCCCGCACTTCAGAACAAGAATAATATTCCCCCACCCTGCGGTATCCCTGCGAACACCTATCAGAGCAAAACCTTTCCCCGTCTTCAAAACAGCAAAATTCCTTCTCCCCCTGCTTTGCTTGAAAAACATTTCCCGCACTCTGGGCAGGTTGCTCAGAGTCAGAGTGGACATCGCTGATGATTAATAAGTCCGATTGGTCTCTATACGATTTTCCACACTCGTGGACAGACATATGGCTTCTCGTCCCGTCCTGATCTAGACAGCTTGGACTTGATTGAAAAACATTTCCCGCACTCAGCAGGAATATGGCTTTTCCCCCGTGTGATCTTTGATGTACAACTTTGTTTGAAAAACATTTCCCGCACTCAGGGCAGGAAAAAGGTTTTTCCCCCGTGTGAGATCTTTCATGAACAACAAGCCCCGATTTGTCTGAAAAATATTTCCCGCACTCGGCACAGGAATACTTTTTCTTCCCTGTGTGCGAGCTTTGATGTGACACGAGGTCTGATTTCTGTAGAAAAGATTTCCCGCACTCAGGGCAGGGATACGGCCTCTCACCCGTGTGGGACCTGTAATGTATATTTAGTTTGGACTTGCAAAGAAAACTTTTCCCGCACTCAGGACAGGAATACGGCTTCTCACCCGTGTGAGATCTCTGATGTCTGACCAGTTTTGATTTATATAGGAAACATTTCCCGCACTCAGAACAAGAATAATATTCCCCCACCCTGCGGTATCCCTGATGTATAAAAACACCTAAATCAGAGCAAAACCTTTCCCCGTGTTCAAAACAGCAAAATTCCTTCTCCCCCTTCATTTCACCACCACCCCTCATAGTACGAGGTTGCTCAGAGTCAGAGGGACTCCATGGTCTATCCACACTGTGAAGTCCTCCATCCATAGTGGAGCTCATTGTCTTTTCTCCTCCACAATCTCCTGTGATGTCCTCATCTTCCATTTTACAACCTGGAGATAAAGTGAGACGATCCTTTGAGGGTTTCTCCATGGCGTGTCCTGGAAAAATAGAAAAACATCATCAATAGATATGAGAGGGTTAGTTCACTTCCATCAATATTCCATCTGGATCAGGTACATAAGAGTGAGGAGATGTTCTCTGTGGAGGTCCCAACCAGCTGGGACTCTTCCCTCCATCAAAGAACCTTTGGTCCTCCTCCCAGATCACTTCTACATTTACACAGCCTTGTCAGAAGAGCAGGAACAGATGGGGACTGGGAGGGGCGTGCTCTTAACACATCCACAAGCCTAGGCACCGGGTCATGTGATGTCTGATAGACAATAGGTTCAATATCCTGACTTGAAGACGCTTTACCATAGAACAAGTGACCATAGGCCTAGACTTCTGGTGATATGCAGCACTAGAGGGAGCTTTATGGCAGATATTTCTAATATAAAGATAAGGGTTTCAGCCTCTGTTACTCCTTACTAGTCATCTAAAAATACTGCCCAACGGCACCATTCGGAAATGCTCGGAAAGGCCAGAGGACAGTTCAGCTGATCTCGGCAAGGCTCATGAATGGAGTCTTTCCAAGGTTTGCCGAGGTCAGCCGAACTGTCCTTGTGCCTTTCTGTCTGTTTGCGAGGCTCTCCGATGCCCCCCCCCCTGGACGCTTGCAGTATTGCACGCCATTGAAGTCAATACGGAACAAATTATTTTCATTTCTATTGACTTCAATAGGGAAACTTGCTTTGATATGCAAGTGCTTTGGATTACGAGAATTCTCCTGGAACGGATTATACTCATAATCCAGAACTCCACTGTACTGCCAGCCAAACTCCAGGATGGGTATCAGTAAAAGAAGGGGCAGTTCCTTAACTTATTATTGGCTGATACTGGCTGAGCCCTCACCCTACTCTGAACCAATCAGTGAGCAGTAACAGAGCAGAGATAAGAGAAGAATATATTATGGGTCACCTGTGCTGATCTCTGTAGGAGTGTCCTCCTCTATGAATGTCCTCGTCATTCCAGCCTCCTCCGTATATTGCTGATCATCCCTCACATACGTCTCTTCTACGTCACACTCAGTTTTCATGATCATCAGATCTTCACCCTAAACCAACAGAATGGTAGCAAAAGTTAGGTTTTCATGCTATTTCTTAAAGTCAGTACGCCCACTAACACACAGCTTCTTTCTCTATCTGCAATGTAGAGAGCGTCCTGACTCTACTGTATTCCAGGGGAGGGGGTCAAGCATGACACTCCACACCTGGGAGAAAGCCTCGCATTACTGTGTGGAGTTACAGACAGAAGCACAGGAAGTGAGATGGGGGGCGCCGGAGAGCCTCGGAAACGGTCGGAAAGGCCAGAGGACAGTTCGGCTGACCTCGGAAAGTTTCCGAGCCTTGCCTGTGCCTTCCGAGGTTTGCCGAGGTCAGCTGAATTGTCCTTGGGCCTTTTTCCGTGCCTTTCCGAACTGCGCCATTCAGCTCTGGGCGCCCCCCCACCTCAGGCCAAAGGCAGCACTGCATACCACTTTGGCCTGAATCCTGCTTCCTGAGACAACACTCGCAAACCGAGTTAGGATTTTAGGAAATACAGTACTCGTACTGCAAAACGCTTGTTAACTGCGTTACTCGCAATCCGAGGTTCCACTTTATAAGTCTGTATGACGTGTTCTAGACCCTCAACTCCTCCTATCCTGATGATGGTGAGGGATGGTGTGACCTTCCCGTGTGGAATCCCGGGAATACAGAGGACGGGGACATCTCTCTGGTGGGTTCCTGGTATTAGGTGGCTCCATCATATTGCCCTCATACAGATCCTTGTGTTCTTGAGAAAACTCCTTCATCACACCATACTCCTTATTCTCCCCTTTATACTCTTCTTTACCAACAATATCATTATTCCCGAGGTTTCCACTCTGAATGTATAAAACCTTGTTGGGAATCTTCTGAACCCAACAGTCAGGGCTACAGGCCTGGTGGTCATGGTCTTGTTGCCCTCAGCTTCTGAAAACTTATTGGTAATCTTCTGAACCTAACGGTCAGGGCTACAGGCCTGGTGGTCATGGTCTTGTTGCCCCGAGGTTCTCCCACCTTGTTGGGAGTCAAAGAAGAATATGTGGATGTGGGAAAGGTATAGTTTATTATGTGGGAACTAGTAAGAGAGACTCTGGGGTATCTTGCTCCACGTGAGCCTCTTATGGCTGAATAATGAGACTGTATACTGGAAATTTAGAGTTTTGGAGATCAAGAGGGATAGGTACGTGTGTTTGGCTGATATTGATGAGGGGCGTGTCATGTGTTAATCAGCTTCTTTGCATAAATTAACAAAATGAGTTATAACTCTTCATACTGTAAACTATTTAGCACTTTCCTCTTTGCTGTTAAAGCGTCACATATACGGATTCCATAGACTCGGATGATATTTCCAAGCACATGGTGGTCTGGATTCTTCTAGAACATCCATTGTAGTAAAAAAAAGCTTGTGTATAAATCATAAACAACCAAATATCATTCATCATCTACCTGATGATGGTGGGGGATGGTGTGACCTTCCTGTGTGGAATCCCGGGAATACAGAGGACGGGGACATCTCTCTGGTGGGTTCCTGTAGCTGGATGACTCCCCCATGGTGTCCTGGTACAGATCTTTGTGTTCTTCCTCCATCCCCCCATCCTCATCATCCTCCTCTTTTATCTCTCCTTTAACCTCAACTTTAGAATCTCTTAGGTCTCCACTCTGAATATAGAATAAAAATAACATCAATGGTAACAATGCAGATAATGTACAGATCCTAATGATACGATCAGTGATTGTTCCTCACCTACCTGATGATGGTGGGGGATGGTGTGACCTTCCTGTGTGGAATCCCGGGAATACAGAGGACGGGGACATCTCTCTGGTGGGTTCCTGGTATTAGGTGTCTCCATCATATCCATGTGTCCTTCTGAAAACTCCTCCATCCCTCCATACTCCTCATCCTCCTCTTTATACTCTTCTTTAACATAAATATTATCATCCCCGAGGTTTCCACTCTGAATATTTAAAAATTAATTTATTATAACAAACATGCTTGTTTTTAAATCATAACCACCAATAATTGTTCCTCATCTACCTGATGATGGTGGGGGATGGTGAGATCTTCCTGTGTGGAATCCCGGGAATACAGAGGACGGGGACATCTCTCTGGTGGGTTCCTGGTATTAGGTGGCCCCATCATATCCTTGTGTCCCTCCTTCACACCATACTTATCATCCTCCTCTTGATACTCTTCATTAATACCAATATTATTATCCATGATACTTCCTTTCTGAATATAAAATTCAACATTCATTGTGACACATATGCTTATATAAAAGTCATAACGACCAATAATTGTTGATCATCTACCTGATCATGTAGTGTGTTGTCATTGTCTGGTTTGTCCATCATGACGTCCTTGTAGAGATCCTTGTGTCCTTCTAAATACTCCCACTCCTCCATGGAGAAATAGACAGTGACATCCTGACACCTTATAGGAACCTGACACACACAATGATACAGTCACCATCCAGACACACCCCTTGTCTGTTACTGGATAATGTCCCAGAATTCCCAGAATCCTCCTCACCTCTCCTGTCAGCAGCTCCATCATCTTCTTGGTGAGGTCTATTTTATTTATTTTTTTGTTATAGTTTGTAGGTTTATTATGTTGCAGTTATTTTATAATCAAAGATTTTTGTAACCACTACTTGCCCTTTAGCCTATGTTTGTCACCTTTTTGTCTTTTTTTGTTGTGCACGTTTTGTACACAGTGTGATTAGTAGGGTGCCGGTCCTCGGGCCAGCCCTGAACGTCTTGGGAGTGGGTGGACATGGCCTTTTGGCTTAGTTCACCTGCTCTCATGGGGTCTCCCTTCGGGGGAGTCCCACCTAGTACTTGGAGGGGTCTGTTTCGGCAGTCCCTCCAGGGAAGTTGGGTCCGAGTCGGCTTCGGTTGCTCGGACCACAGTAACTCAGTCCCCGTCTGGAGCCTAACGCCCCGGGGGATAAGGGTTTGGGTCCCTTCTGCACAGAAGGACCACTTGACGTTGCACCCGTCTGCACGTTTTTGTGAACACTCTTTATGTGTGTGCACATTTTTACTGCACCGGGTGGAGTTTTTGAGTGTGTTTCACACGCCATAGGCTTTTCAAAAAACAAAACAAAAAAAAAAAAGAAAAACACTACTTGCCCTTTGCAGTCACTGTACTCCTGAGAAGGGCAAAGCCTACAGTTTATTGGTTGCTTTATGTGTATCCAGTCTGACGAAGACCAAGTGCTGGATAGGGTCTTCTTCAAAAACTGACTCCTCCCAAAATGTTGGTGTCCTGCTCCCCTCTCCCCCGGTGCTCTGTCCTTTTTAGCCTGATGATCTTACTATTCTGTGACATAGAGATCAACAAGAGGAACCACAGAGCTCTGTTCAGGGTGAGGAGGTTGGCACTCCTTGGTCATGTCAGTTCCTGAAGAAGACTTCAGCCGGAATTGGTGCTTCATGTTCGCATAATGTGTCCCTGTATCATGTCCCATACCCTCTCCTGTCCCATGTCCTGTAATAATGAGATCAGTGGGAGGAACCGCAGAGCTCTATGGAGGACCAGGAGATCGTCACTCCTTGGTCATGTCAGTTCCTGAAGAAGACTTCAGCCGGAATTGGTGCTTCATGTTCGCATAATGTGTCCCTGTATCATGTCCCATACCCTCTCCTGTCCCATGTCCTGTAATAATGAGATCAGTGGGAGGAACCGCAGAGCTCTATGGAGGACCAGGAGATCGGCACTTCCTGGTCATGTCAGTTCCTGAAGAAGACTTCAGCCGGCATTGGTGCTTCATGTTCCCATAATGTGTCCCTGTATTATGTCCCATACCCTCTCCTGTACTGTAATGATGAGATCGGTGAGAGGAACCGGAGAGCTCTGGGAGGGCCAGGAGATCAGTAGTCCTTGGTCATGTTAGTCCCTGAAGAAGACTTCAGAAGGCATTGCAGCTTTGTGTTCCTGTACTTATGTCCCATACCCTGTTCTGTAGTGAGGAGACAGGATCAGCAGGAGGAACAACAAAGCTCTGTGGAGGACCAGGAGATCGGCACTCCTTGGTCATGTCAGTTCCTAAAGAAGACTTCAGCCGGGATTGGAGCTCCCTGTTCCCGTAATGTGTCCCTGTATCATGTCCCATACCCTCTCCTATATCATGTCTTGTAATGTTGAGACCAGTGGAAGGAACCGCAGAGCTCTGTGAAGAATGAGGAGATCAGTACTCCTTGGTCATGTTAGTCCCTGAAGAAGATTTCAGAAGGCATTGCAGCTTTGTGTTCCTGAACTGTGTCCCATACCCTGTTCTGTAGTGAGGAGACAGAATCAGCAAGAGGAACCACAAAGCTCTGTGGAGGACCAGGAGATCAGCACTCCCTGGTCACTTTGGTTCCTAAAGACTTCAGTAGGCATTAGAGCTCTGTGTTCCCGTAATGTGTCCCTGCACCGTGTCCTGTAGTGATGAGATCATAATGGGGAGCCAAGGAGCACGGTGGAGGACTAGGAGATCAACACTCCCCGATCATGTCGGTTTCTGAAGAAGACTTCAGCCAGCATTGGAGCTCCGTTCCGAAAGGTAAGAATTTACCATTATAGGGAAAACTTTTATTTGGGTTTGACGTTTGGGCAAATCTTTCTTATATTTTAGTATGTTAGGTTCAAGAAGGGGAATAGTCTGAAGTCTGATGAAAAAACTGAGAGCGATTTAAACACTTTGGGCAGATAAATACTATGGCCCGGATTCACAATGCACTTACGCCGACGTATCCCGAGATACGCTGCGTAAGTGTACATATGCGGCGCCGTATCTGTGCACCGTGCCCACAGAACTAAGATACGCCTAAAATCTGACTTCATCCGAGCGACGTAACTTGCCTACGCCGGCGTATAGTGGGCGCATAATTACGCTGGACGCATTTGGTACGCCCATTGATTTCCGATGAAAATGAGGGAGATACGCCGATTCACGAACGTACTTGCGCCCAGCGCATGTTTTAAGTGATTTGCGTAAGGGTTACGTCCGGCGTAAAGTTATTCCTCATATAGGAGGCGCAACCCATGCAAAGGTATGGACCAGGGAACTCAAGCAGTCGTATTTTAGGTCATTTACGTAGTACGTGAATAGGGCTGGGCGTAGGTTACGTTCACGTCGTAGGCAGTGATCCGTCGTATGTTAGGCATTAGATCCGACGTGATTGTGAGCATGCGCACTAGGATACGTCCACGGGACAGGGCATGCGCCGTTCTTTTTAAGTACTTGTATGACGCTCGTCAATTTGCATGGGGTCACGCTTCATTTAAAATGTATCACACCCACTTCCATTTACGCTGACTTACGCCTACGAATTTACACTACGCCGGCGCAAATTTCAGAGCATTTGCTTTGTGAATTCCATGCTTGCCTCTCCGTGCTGTGCCAGCGTAGCGTAAAAGAGCTACGCTACGGCGGCATAAATATGCGCCAATGTATGTGAATCCGGGCCTATATTAATTTGTCTGTGTGTACATCATACTGAGAAGAGGGACATTTAAAGGGGAAAGATCGACAGAGCAATTTGGATCCCAATAAGAGAGAAGGACGTAAGCTATGATAAAATATTATCTTATTACCTCCTCTGTTGCCAATTCCAGCGATGTCTTCTCTTTACTTCCTCTTATTTCACCTCTCACCAAGAACTTCCTGTCTGTATCTTTATATACTTCCTGTGTGTATCTGACATCACTTCCTGTTTTTCATAGAGACTTCCTATCTGGGTAGATGTGAGATCACCATCTTGTGGAGCTCAGAGGAACTGCAGCGTCCAGAAACGTCTCGTAGCGGGGACACGGCCTTGTGCTGTGTGTGGGTATAAGTACTGTATATCCTTATAGATGGGGGTCGTCGCCACTTCCACCAAGGGGGGTATAAATATATGTCTGCTAAGGATGAGTGCAAGAATTTTGGTTTGGCAGATTTTGCAGTGAAATTACTGATTTTGCCGACTTCTTGTTGCGATTACCTTCTAACTTTCCATGTAGAGATACTTAGGCAAAAGTTGTTTTGAGAAGAACTCGCTACCGTGATCAAAACCTTCCCATGTTGCTTTTCAGGACCTGTGACACCCCTGAATCCACCCCTGGTTACCATTCAGTGAGGGAGGAGCCCACGATTCCCTCTTATATGGAGTTACCTTGTAAGTCTGGGTATTTCAAAGAAGCCCCGACAGCCTAACACTCCATCTCCAGTTCTTCCATCCGAACAACTTCTCCCCTGCTGGGCTGACCCTGGGTATTTCAAAGAGGCCTCGACAGCCTAACACTCCATCTCCAGTTCTTCCATCCGAACAACTCCTCCCTAGCTGGGCTGACCTTGGGTATTTGAAAGAGGCCCCGACAGCCTAACACTCCATCTCCAGTGCTTCCATCTTAACAACTCATTCCCTGCTGGGCTGACCTTGGGTATTTCAAAGAGGCCCCCACAGCCTATCACTCCATCTCCAGTTCTTCCACCCAAACAACTCCTTCCTAGCTGGGCTGACCCTGGGCATTTCAAACAAGCCCCGACAGCCTAACACACCATCTCCAGTTCTTCCACCCAAACAACTCCTCCCCTGCTGAGCTGACCTTGGGTATTTCAAAGAGTCCTCGGCAGCCTAACACTCCATCTCCAGTTTTTCCACCCGAACAACTCCTCCCTAGCTGGGCTGACCCTGGGTATTTCAAAGAGGCCCCGGCAGCCTAACACTCCATCTCCAGTTCTTCCATCCGAACAACTCCTCCCTAGCTGGGCTGACCTTGGGTATTTGAAAGAGGCCCCGACAGCCTAACACTCCATCTCCAGTGCTTCCATCTTAACAACTCCTTCCCTGCTGGGCTGACCCTGGGTATTTCAAAGAGGCCCCGACAGCCTAACACTCTATCTCCAGTTTTTCTATCCGAACAACTCCTCCCTAGCTGGGCTGACCTTGGGTATTTGAAAGAGGCCCCGACAGCCTAACTCTCCATCTCCAGTGCTTCCATCTTAACAACTCCTTCCCTGCTGGGCTGACCTTGGGTATTTCAAAGAGGCCCCCACAGCCTAACACTCCATCTCCAGTTCTTCCACCCAAACAACTCCTCCCCTGCTGAGCTGACCTTGGGTATTTCAAAGAGGACCCGACAGCCTAACACTCCATCTCCAGTTTTTCCACCCAAACAACTCCTCCCTAGCTGGGCTGACCCTGGGCATTTCAAAGAGGCCCCGACAGCCTAACACTCCATCTCCAGTTCTTCCACCCGAACAACTCCTTCCTAGATGGGCTGACCCTGGGTATTTCAAGGAGGCCTGCCCCTGCCAATCCAAGTTGGGGATTGTTAAGGGATCCCTAAAACACCTCAGATAACTTCACCTTTCTTCCCCTTTCTTCCCCTTTTCTTCTTCTAGAATCTTCTGGAGGCCAGAGGGAGGTAACCAAGAAGTAATTGCTGCCTGTGAGTCACCAGCCTATGTGAAGGAATGTAATGAGCATAATGATAAATTAGAAAATGTCTATTCTCTATGCATCTTTACTATAATATAAAGTCTATATTGCTTTTTCATGCACACCAATGCCATAATCCTTCCTTACTCAAATCAGCTCCTAATAATACCCCTCCTATCGAGAACACTGGAGAAGACCAAAGATGGCGGATTCCACCCTCTCCCCCACATCTTTAGGAATGAGGAAGTGAAGACACATCAGAGGGACGGCTAAGATTGACATCCCATTTTTGTATTCGTCTTGTATCTCAGCCAATTAGATGCGCTTTCTAGTTTACTTTAATATAATAGTGACGTATCATGCTGTATGTATAAGTTTGTAGTGCCTGAAATAAAGCAGAGATAACGGTATAGTTCAACTGAGACGGTTGTATCAGTGAGTAATTCCTCACGCTGTTATCTAAACGTTATATTTGAAACAGCAGTAGAATCCATATTAACCCCTGGTTAACCAAATTACAACACTACAGAGCTGGGGTTCTATTGGGCCTCTTTAAAACAAAGAGAAAATCAACACACACAGGACATTTGCCAAGCATAAAAAACACAACAAAATAGCATGTTGAAGCTGTAGGAGCTTTAATGTGAGTAAAAGTCAAAAGCAAGAGTAAATGAGCCCCAACATGGCCCCCTCTCTCCTACCAGGTGCAGTGTGGAAGTTCTCGTTTGCCCAACCCACCAGATGCCCATAGCCAATGAGGCGGAATCAGAAACTATAACCTTACCCCCTCATTACTCATTGCCATTTACTGTGAGTTCAGGAGAGCTCAAATTTTCTATACAGTGGGATGTCCATTACCGGTGCAATGTAAAAGGAGGAACTAACACATTGGGGAGGGGGATGATGGTGAGGATTGACAAGGGGGTAGCAAAATACGCCGTTGTCTATGTAGATAAAAATCCTTGCACCATCCCTGTACACAATAATGTATTTAGTGCTCCGTTGCCAAGCTCCATATTTGAACCCCCTCAACACCATCATTTTTCTTTTTCCAAAAATTGTGGCAATAAAATGAAGCCACATCAGTCTACAAGTCTACTTTCCAAGAATAGGATTTTTTTCGTCATACTTGTCTGTAAAATCCTTTTCTTTGAGTACATCATGGGACACAGAGTTAGGCCAATATTCCCCCCGGGCAGATTTGCTGGCGGCTAAGATAATCTGCCTTCCAGTTCTCTACTCCCAGGATATGGACTGCTGATAGAATCAGCACATGTCCCTCTGCCCTGGCTAGTATGTGGTTCACCTCCTTCAGAGCTGAACGACTCCTGGTACCGCCATGGTGGTTTATATAGGCCACTGCAGTGGCATTGTCGGACTGAACCCCTGGGTAGTCCTAAGGCTCCTCTGTTCAGGACCGTAGGGCCAGTCGTACTGCCTGTAATTCCAGGACATTGATAGGCAGGATCTGTTCTGTCCTTGACCATATCCCCTGAGCTGTGAGCCATTCTAGAGTCCCTACCCAGCCTGAGAGACTGGCATCTGTAGTCGGTACTCTCCAGGTTACAGGGAGAAAGAATCTTCCCTTTCGCAGGTCCTGCAACCACCAGTTTAGGCTTAAGCCTGCCAGAGGAGATAAGAACATTGGATAATCCAGGGCTTGTCCTCTCCTGTTCCAAGCCAGCAAGATGTCTTGTTGTAGAGGCCTGGAATGGAACTGGGCAAAAGGCACAGCCTTGAAGGAGGACATCATCCTTCCTAGAAGACTCATACAGAGCCGAATGGAGAGTCGTCTGGTGCCCCTTATCGGACTCACCTGATTCGTCAGGGCACAGACCCCTACGGGTGGCAAGAATACTCTTGTTGGACCGTATCCAGGATCAGACCTAAATACTTTAGACTTTGGTCTCAAGGTTGACTCTTCGGTATTTATGATCCAGCTTCCAAATACCGCACTGTCCCTGTTAGGCTCTGTTCTAGAGCCTGTAGTGAGTGATCTCTGAGCAGGAGGTCATCCAGTTACCCAAGCACCAAGATCCCTTGGGCCCTTAAAAGACCCAGTACTGTTGCTAGGACCTTTGTGAACACCCTGTAGCAAGCTCGAAGGGTAGAGCCACAAACTGAAAAGGACGATCCTCTACTGCAAATCCCAGGAACCTCTGATGAGGCTGAAAGATAGGTACGTGTAAATATGCGTCCTTTATATCGATGGAGGCTAGAAGGTCTCCCATCTGGAATGAGGCTACTACTGAGCAGGCAGACTCCATCTGAAAGGACTGGATCAGTAGATACGGGTTAAGGGATCTTAGGTTTAAAATGGGCCTTGTGTCCCCATTTGGTTTTTAAAACATAAACAGGTTTGAGTAATACCCATGCCTTTTTCTGATACAGGAACCTCTATAATCTGAGGGAACGCTGGATTTAAAAAAAACTCTAAGGGGGAACCCCCCCCCCCCACACACAACTCCAGCTTGTAACCATGGCATATAGTTGAGGTGACCCACTCGTCCTGAATTATTGTTCTCCAAATGTCCGCAAAGTGCAGCAGCCTTCTCCCCCACCCCGATAGAATGGGGGGGGGGGTCTACTCAAAAGGAGGGCTTGGTGCTGGGTTTAGAAGAATTTTGGACTCTGCTTTCCCCTGGCTCTAGCGCCCTGTTGGCGGCGGAACTGCCTTGGCGCTGAGACATTTGAGGTAGCAGTCCCTTTCTTTACAGGAAGTAGAGAACTCTACCCTTCCGAAATATTTTGGATATATATTTGTCCAAGTGATCCCATAAAAGGGGAAACCTGCCAATAACTTTTTACAAGGAAGCTTGGCTGACCAGTTCTTAAGCCACAATAATCTGTGCATATGTATAGACAAGAGAGCCAAACGAGAAACCTTCTGTATTGATACCTTTAAGGCTTCACCAGCAAAACACAGCGCTTGAGGAATATCTGCCTTATTTTCAGGCAGATCATCCTCCTGGTTGGGACAATCAGGCCATCTGATCTGATCCCTTTACGGACTGGCAGATACCAATTGCTGCAACAGCTGGCTGAATAGCTGAACCGGCCAAAGAAAAGGAAGCTTTTAATAATGACTCTTTCAAACCATGTGCCTTATCTACTGGACAAGTTAAGTTCTTGTTTAAGGAATAGACTGCTGCATCTATGGCTGGCATGCTCTACCTCTTGACAAACTTTTCATCCGTGGGATATAAAAGGGAAAACCTATAATGCCGCGTACACACGATCGGAATTTCCCATGAGAAAAGTTTGAAGTGAGCTTTTGGTCGAAAACTCAGACCGTGTGTATGCTCCATTGGACTTTTTCTGTCGGATTTTCCGACAACAAAAATTTGAGAGCTGGTTCTCAATTTTTCCGACAAGAAAAGTTCTTGTTGGAAATTCCGATCGTCTACATGCAATTCCGAAGCACAAAAAAACACACATGCTCGGAATCAATTTGACCCATGCTCGGAATCATTGAACTTCATTTTTGTCGGCTCGCTGTAGTGTTGTACATTACCGCGTTCTTGGCAATCGGAATTTCCGACAACATTTGTGTGACCGTGTGTATGCAACACAAGTTTGAGCCAACATTCCGTCGCAAAAAAATCAGACGGTTTTCTTGTCGGAATTTCCAAACGTGTGTACGCGGCATTAGGTGGAACAAAAATCCTGTCAGGATGTTCCCAATCAGCATACACCGCCTGTTTCAACACAGGGTGTAAGGAAAAGCCTCTGTGGCCTGAAAAGGCCTAATGCCGCGTACACGCGACCGTTTTTAATGTCATTGGAAAAACAACGTTTTTCTCTATGTGATTCTTGTCAAGCCTGCCTTGCATACACACGGTGACGTACAACACGTACGACGGCACTATAAAGGGGAAGTTCCATTCGGATGGCGCCACCCTTTGGGCGGCTTTTGCCGATTTCGTGTTAGTAAAAGTTTGGTGAGAGACGATTCACGCTTTTCAGTCTTCGTACTTTTCAGTCTGTTACAGCGTAACGAATGTGCTATCTCCATTACAAACGCTAGTTTTACCAGAACGAGCGCTCCAGTCTCGTAACTTGCTTCCGAGCATGCACATTTTTTTCCCCGTCGTTAAAGCCTACACACGACCGTTTTTCACGACGTGAAAAACAACAAGAACAATTAGAGCATGTTCTAAATTTTTAATCCACGTTTTTCACGTTGAGAAAAATGCTCTGGAGCCCACACACAATCGTTTTTAATGACCAATTTAAAAAATTGAATTTTTCTCATCATGAAAAACGGTCGTGTGCACGCGGCATTAGTGATCCTAAAGAGGACCATGGGGGCTCAGTAACCTCTGCAAGAGGCAAGTTAAAGGCAGAACGAACCATTTCGGTACGAGTCAGGATTAAAAGCCTCTGATTAAGAGGCAGAAACCAACTGAATATCTTCTTGTCCAGATTGCTCGTAAGCAGACTCATATGCCAGGCCATCCACAGAATCCTGAGCTTTTAGCTTTTCCCCATCCTCAACCCATTCCTGCTCCAAACTAGGAGGCTCAGGGGAGGGGGATCTGTCACACTTCTTGCCACCCTGCGGGATGGAGGCAATAATGCCAGCAATCTGAGGACGAGGACATTGACTGTAGGCACCATACCAGATCAGTGGCTCAGATTGCCCGGAAGCCTCTGGTCCTTCAGGGCATACAATACTAGGGATACGACTACTTCCCTGTAGTGTTAGTCCTTCTCCTCTTTTTTGACGACATTTACTAGCCACAAAAAGAGAGTACCTGGGTGTAGTATTAAAACACCTCAGAAGGGAGACCCTTTAAAAGGGCTCACCAAACCCCTATACAACAATTCTGCTAAGCACCTTTAGCCTGCCAAGCAACACCTGGTGACCCAAGTGACCCGGGTAAGGAGAAATGAACTGCTGCAATTGCCTGGTTCAGAGCCTGCTCTGTATCCCACAGCTGCCTTCAGGAAGCACTGCATGCTTGGCCTACACAGCGTAAATAAGCTGGCTGTGCATCGGAACATTGTGTGCGTGCATGCATATGCACGTGTGTGGTCCCGGCGAACGAGCGTGGCTGTATTCATGTATGATGCAAATCTTCATGCGCCCAGATAAAGGCTACGAAGCCGCGTGCGCCATGGCCACCAAAAAACAAAACTGCTGAGCCCAGCCGTGCTCTAGTGAACGCACATGCGCCCTGGCGAACCAAGGCGAAATGGCACACCTTTGTGCGCCATCATACAGGTAAAAAACAGCCAGACACAAGCAAAAAAAAAGGCACGCTTTGCAAATACCCACAACTAGCCCAAAACTCACCCGTATGGTCACCGCACACAGGAGTCCAGCCTCTAGCTAGCTTGACTGATTATTACAATCTCTGGGACAACCCACAATAAGTAAATAAAAGGCATTTCACTTACCCATCCAGGCGCAGGTCAACTTAGAAACGAAGAGCCCAAACTTCACCCATCGCGGCGGGTTGATGTCACTTGAGGTCCTTTAAAGGACTGGGTAACCTTTTCATATTGGGTCCACTCCCTTGGACCTGTACATCACCCTGCAGGAAATGCCTTATTGCTGTGGTGTCCACATTACAGGCAAAACCTTGCAGGATATTGAGTCTTCTTTGCAAGGCTGGGGTACCCTTTTACTAAGCATATAGAGCCTGTGTCAAATACCCACAACTAGCTCAAAACTCCCCCGTATGGTCCCTGCACACAGGTGTCCAGCCTCTAGCTAGCTTGACTAATTGTTACAATCCCTGGGACACCCCACAATAAGTAAATAAAGGGCGTTTGACTTACCCATACAGGCGCAGGGCAGCTTAGAAACTAAGAGCCCAAACTTCACCCATCGCGGCAGGTTCCTGTCACCTGAGGTCCTTTAAGGACTGGGTACCCTTTTTATATTGAGTCCACTCCCCTAGACCTGTACAGCACCCTGCAGACAATGCCTTAGTGCTGTGGTGTCCAGGATTCCACTTAGCAGGGTCCAGCTACTGGAGGCTGCATTACAGGCAAAACCTTGCAGGATCTCGAGTCTTCTTTGTGAGGCTCGGGTACCATTTATCTAAGCATATAGAGCCTGTGTCAAATGGATCCGATCGGTCAACACCTTGGTTTATTTAAGAACTGTTTGTGGGACTAGAGATGTGGAGCTCAGAGAGCTTATACAACCGCGCCCATCCACCTTGTAGATACTGGTAAAAAACTGAAGTACTTCCTGTATGGGAGGGCTTATTTAAGGGATCACTTCCTGTCTAAAGGACTTTGTCTACCAGTGTCCATTCACCTGGAGATTAAGTATAACCCAGCAGGTAAGGAATATTAGCCTGACTCTGTGTCCCATGATGTAGGAAAAAGAAATGGGGGTATTCGTACCATATTATAACAGAAAATAAGATCTCCGATGTACAGCAAAATAACATTTATTTAGAAGACACTGATGCCGCGTAGAGACGATCGGACATTCCAACAACAAAACCGTGGATTTTTTTCCCATAGAATGTTGGCTCAAACTTGTCTTGCATATACAGTCACACCAATGTTGTCAGAAATTCCGAACGTCAAGAACGCGGTAACGTACAACACTACAACGAGCCGAGAAAAATTCCGTTTATTGATTCCGAGCATGTGTCAAATGGATTCCGAGCATGCGTAGGATTTTTGTGCATCGGAATTGGCTACAGACAATCGGAATTTCCGACAAGAACTTTTGTTGTCGGAAAAATTGAGAACCAGTTCTCAAACGTTTGTTATCGGATATTCCGACAGCAAATGTCCGATGGAACATACACACGGTCGGCTTTTCCGACAACAAGCTGCTCACAGCGAACATTTGTTGTCGGAAATTCCAACCGTGTGTACGCGGCATCAGTCTACTAATACTACTAGAGGGCTTTATGGGTTCTCCGATGTCTAGTAAGGGAAGACCTTTGCAAGAAACATTTCCCGCACCCAGGACAGGAATACGGGTTCTCCCTGGTGTGAGATCTTTGATGTCTGACAAGGACTGATTTCCGTACATAACATTTCCCGCACTCAGAACAGGGGAACTTCTTATGACATCGCTCATGTTTAGAAGCATTAGACATCCGTGAAAAACTTTTTCCACACTCAGGACAGCAATATGGCTTCTCGCCTGTGTGAGACCTCTGATGCGCATAAAGACTGCACTTTTCTGAAAAACATTTCCCACACTCAGGACAGACATACGGCCTCTCCCCTGTGTGCGCTTTTTGATGACTAATAAGTGTGCACTTAGTTGAAAAACATTTCCCGCACTCAAGGCAGGAAAACGGCTTCTCCCCCGTGTGAGACCTCTGATGTACAACGAGTGCTGATTTTCGTATATAACATTTTCCACACTCAGGACAGCAAAATGGCTTCTCCCCCGTGTGATGTCTTTGATGTACAACAAGTGCTGCTTTGCTTGCATAACATTTTCCGCACTCAGGGCAGGAAAACGGTTTCTCCCCCGTGTGATCTCTTTGATGTAGAACAAGTGCTGATTTAGTTATAAAACAATTCTCGCACTCAGAACAGGCATACGGCTTCTCCCCTGTGTGATGTCTTTGATGTACAACAAGTCCTCCTTTGGTTAAAAAACGTTTTCCGCACTCAGGGCAGGAATACGGCTCCTCGCCATTATGTGATTTTTTATGTAAAATAAGTTGTGACCTCTGTGAAAAACATTTCCCGCACTCAGGGCAGGAATGCGGCTTCTCACCTGTGTGAGACCTCTGATGTGTGACCAGTTTTGCTTTGTATAGAAAAAATTTCCCACACTCGGAACAGGTATGAAGTCCACCCTCCCTGTGAGTTCCCTGATGTATTAAAAGAGCTATACCGGAGCTAAAACTTTCCTCACATCGAGGACAGGGAAATGTTTCCTCCCCCTGAATCCCGGCCCCATCCCTCACAGTATGAGGTTGCTCAGAGTCAGAGGGACTCCATGGTCTGTGAAGTCCTACATCCATAGTGGAGCTCATTGTCTTTTCTCCTCCACGATCTCCTGTGATGTCCTCATCTTCCATTCTACAACCTGGAGATAAAGTGAGACGATCCTTTGAGGGTTTCTCCATGGCGTGTCCTGGAAAAATAGAAAAACATCATCAATAGATCTGAGAGGGTTAGTTCACTTCCATCGAGATTCCATCTGGATCAGGTAGATATGAGTGAGGAGATGTTCTCTGTGGAGGTCCCAACCAGCTGGGACTTTCCACCCCCCCCCCCCCCCAAGAACCTTTGGTCCTCCTCCCAGATCACTTCTACATTTACACAGCCTTGTCAGAAGAGCAGGAACCAGTAAGGTTCAAATTTCTGACTTGCAGGACCTTTACCATAGAACAAGTGACCAAAGGCCTAGGTTTCTATAGCTTAGTTCCCATCCTACTATGGACCAATCAGTGTGCAATAAGAAGAGATAAGAGAAGAATATATTATGGGTCACCTGTGCTGATCTCTGTAGGAGTGTCCTCCTCTATGAATGTCCTTGTCATTCAAGCCTCCTACATAGACTGCTGATCATCCCTCACATACGTCTCTTCTACTTCACCCTCAACTTTCAGATGTTCTCTGTGGAGGTCCCAACCAGCTGGGACTCTTCCCCCATCAAAGAACCTTTGGTCCTCCTCCCAGATCACTTCTACATTTACACAGCCTTGTCAGAGGAGCAGAAAACAATAGGGTCTGGGAGGTCCATGCTCTTTACACAACCACAAGCCTAGGCACTGGGTCATGTGACCTCTAATAGACAAGAGGGTCAAAGTTCAAACTTGTAGACCCTTTACCATAGAAGTGACTATAGGCCTAGGCTTCTGGTGAAATGCAGCACTGGAAAGAAGCTTACGACAGAAAGATAGGTGCTTCAGTCTCTGTTACACCTTACTTTTCATCCCAACAAGACTGGTAAGTAATAGAGTTTTATGGTAACATTTATCTATAAAGTCTTCTGAAAGAAGAGGAACCTACCTAAGAAAGGCTCAATCTGTGTTATCATATCTGTGCTACTGTAACTAGGAGTGACACACAACCTAATACTGCCAGCTGAACCCCAGGACGGGTATCAGTACAGGGAGGGGACCATTATCAACCTATTATTGGCTGATATCACTCAGCTCCCGCCCTACTCTGGACCAATCAGTGAGCAGTAACAGAGCAGAGATAAGAGAAGAATATATTACGGCTCACCTGTGCTGATCTCTGTAGGAGTGTCCTCCTCTATGAATGTCCTCGTCATTCCAGCCTCCTCCGTATATTGCTGATCATCCCTCACATAGGTCTCTTCTACGTCACACTCAGTTTTCATGATCATCAGATCTTCACCCTAAACCAACAGAATGGCAGCAAAAGAAAAGGTTTCCATACTTACTGTATTCAAAAACATTCAGGTTATACTGCCGCCTACTGGAGGTGGAGACACTTGCAAATAGAAATATTGTAAATCTACATAGGCCCACCTCTATCAAATTTACCTTAGTTCTGTGGAAAAGCAGTAACGGGGCCAAGAGCAAAAAAAAATAAAAAATTTAGACCCTGTGTCCTTCAATGGACCCAAAAAATCTGATGTTATAGTAAGTGTGAAAACAGACCAGGCCACTCCACTCCCTGGACACTGAGACCATCGGACAGTACGGACATTATTGGATGGAAAGACCTCCTCTTTCTCCCCTCCTCCATGTCTGAAGATATACTTAAATACTTATGGTGAAGCCAGAAACCAGGACACCTGGAAGAATCCGTAACCCAACTATTTCTGGATCTTGAATGAATCCTACATCACATGGATGGAAGGCAATCAGTAAGAAACTTTTATCAGAGATCTAAGGAGACTAGGCCCTTTCTGGGTATCCTGACTGGACCAGGACTGCATACAGTGGAACCCCTGATTACAAGCATAATCCGTTCCAGGAAAATGCTCATAATCCAAAGCACTCGCATATCAAAGCGAGTTTCCCCATAGAAGTCAATGGAAACTAAAATGTTTTGTTCCGCATTGACTTCAATGGCATGCAATACTGCATTTCGCCAGAGGTGGGGGGGGCACCGGAGAGCCTCAGAAACACCCGGAAAGGCCCAAGCCTCCCACCTCAGGTCAAACGCCTTCATTCATCATCTACCTGATAAAGTCTTGCGTAGTTGTGATCTTCCCGTGTGGAACACAGAGGGCGGGGACATCTCTCTGGGGGGTTCCTGGTATTATGTGGCTCCATCATATCCTTGTGTCCTTCTGATAAAACCTCCATCACTCCATACTCCTCATCCTCCTCTTTATACTCTTCTTTAACATCAATATTATCATCCCCGAGGGTTCCACTCTGAATATGGAATAAAAATGACATCAATGGTAAAAATGCAGATAATGTACAGATCCTAATGATACTATCAGTGATTGTTCCTCATCTACCTGATGATGGTGGGGGATGGTGTGACCTTCCTGTGTGGAATCCCCGGAATACAGAGGACGGGGACATCTCTCTGGGGGCTTCCTGGTTTTAGGTGTCTCCAACATGTCCTTGTGTCCTTCTGAAAACTCCTCCATCACTCCATACTCCTCATCCTCCTCTTTATACTCTTCTTTAATAACGATATCACTATCCCCGATGTTTCCACTCTGAATGTATAATGAGAAATTAATGGTCACAAACATACATGTATATGAATCATAATTACCAACAACTGTCCCTCACCTACCTGATGATGGTGGGGGATGGTGTGACCTTCCTGTGTGGAATCCCGGGAATACAGAGGGCGGGGACATCTCTCTGGTGGGTTTCCATTATTAGGTGTCTCCATCATATCCTTGTGTTCTCTAGAAAGCTCCTCCATCACTCCATACTCCTCATCCTCCTCTGTATACTCTTCTTTAGGAACAATATTATAATCTTTGAGGTTTCCACTCTAAATATATAATAAAACATTTAGTATAACAAACATACATGTGTATAATTCATAACCACCAAGGATTGTTCCTCATGTATCTGATGATGGTGGGGGATGGTGTGACCTTCCGGTGTGGAATCCCAGGAATACAGAGGACGGGGACATCTCTCTGATGGGTTCCTGTTACTAAGCAGCTCCATCATATCCTTGTGTTTATCTAAAAGTTCCTCAGTCTCAGCATATTCCTCATCCTCTTCCCTTTTCTCTTCATTAATACCTCAGATAGCACTCTCTACTTAGGTAGGTACTAGAATTGAGATTTTTTTTGTCAAAGCAGGCCTAGCTGGAAGCGGTTTTGATCTGTGTGGGCTGGAAGTGGCTCAAAGTAGACTGGGGAATTACAGATAGCATCCTCTTTCAGTTAACTCCCTTTGGCTTCTAAAGGATTCTAGAAGAGAGGAGAGCAAGAGAGGCATTGCTGTCTGAGGTGTCTCAGGGAGCCCTGACCAATCCCCATTGGCAGGGGGCAGGCCTCCTTAATATACCCAAGGTCAGCTCAGCTGGGGGTGAGTGAGTGAGTAAATTGTATAGCGCTGACAAATGCGAACCAAATCGCCTCAAGGCGCTTTGTAGTGGTAGGGATTTCATGTGGAAGAACTGGGAGATGGAGTACTAGCTGTTGGGGTCTTTGAGGGAACTCCCCAGTCTGGGGGGAGGTGACCTTGGGGCCTGGAGCTCAGGAGTGGAACGGACCCTTGTACAAATCACAGGGGTGTTCTGACCAGGAGCAGGAGAGGACAGTGAAAGGTACTACCAGGTAAAGTCTGAAGGAGGGATCCACCAGGTGTCGGTGAGTGGCAGGCACAGTTGGGAGAGCTGGTGGAGGCATGCCGGAGCGGACTGGGAGTGTGCAGTGTGAGATGAATGTAGAACCAGCCAGACAGACTGATGTCATGGGCAGTGGAGTTAGGCGGCTGCAGCCAGGGGGGCTTGCAGGATCTGAAAAGGACTGACTGGGAGCAGCAATCCACCATAGGTCAGCTAGCACTAAAGACTTCCTATTTTTGCCGCTACATCAAAAGGGACCCGCGGTCCCTCCCTGTAAATGGCCGTTGCTAAGGCCTGATTGTGTCAGTGTTGGGCCTAACCATGTTCTAGCTGTACCTTCAGTGAATTGTTGTGTAGGAGAGAGAGAGTAATGCCACGTACACACAATCATTTTTCGGGTTGTAAAAAACAACGTTTTTAATGCTCTAGAAAAAACAACGTTTTTTTCAACCCGACCTTTAAAACGGCCTTGCCTACACACGATCGTGAAAAAATGCTCTAGCAAAGCGCGGTGAGGTACAAAACCTTCAACGGCACTATAAAGGGGAAGTTCCATTTGGATGGCGCCTCCCTTGGGGCTGCTTTTGCTGATTTTGTGTTAGTAAAAGTTTTGTGAGAGACGATTCACGCTTTTTAGTCTGCCAATATGCCATCTCCATTACGAACGCTAGTTTTACCAGAACGAGCGCTCCCGTCTCACAACTTGCTTCTGAGCATGCACGTTTTTTTTCACGTCGTTAAAGCCCACACATGACCATTTTTTACGACATTAAAAAACGACAATGTTAAAAACAACGTGAAAAATTAGAGCATGTTCTAAATTTTTAATGCCCATATTTTATATATCGTGAAAAATGCTCTGGAGCCTACACACAATCGTTTTTAATGACAACCCGAAAAACGGTCGTGTGTACGCCGCATAAGTCATCATGACTTTCTCTAATCGTGGCTCTGACGGTGTCCTATGCCCTGATTGGCCAAATCCTTCATTGCTTCGACCAATTAGGGTGTAGAATACACTTGTGGGGCATTCGGCTGGCCGAACAAACGGTCAAATGCCCTGCCAATTCAGGTGTTTGCCGAACATGTTATACTTATACTCGGCTGTTTGCCCAGTTAGGGTTGAAACATCATCCCTTTAAAACCAAACACATATTAATTACACAGGTTTTGTGGCTGACTAAGGTGGAAATTCAACTCACTTTGTGCCTGATATGCATTAAATTAGCCTCAGAGTGTAATTCATGTGTGTTCGGGTTTAAAGGCATGAGGTGGCAACCCTACGCCCATCGCTACTGATGAATAAACACTTTGGGCAGTTAAATTTGTCTCTGTGTGTGCATCAGATTGAAAAGATGGAAATTTAAAGGGGAAAGATGGACAGAGCAATTTGGATCCCCATAAGAGAGAAGGACGAGAGCTATGACAAAATAAGATCGTATTACCTCCTCTGCTGCCAGTTCCAGCAATGTCTTCTCTCTTCTTCCGTCTATCTCTCGCCCATAACTTCCTGTCTGTATCTTTACATACTTCCTGTTCGTGCCTGACATTGCTTCCTCCATTCCATAGAGACTTCCTGTCTGGGTAGAAGTGAGAAGATCACCACCTTGTGGAGCTCAGTGGAACTGCAGCCCCTGAGAAACGTCTCGTAGTGGAACACGGCCTTGTGCTGTGTGTGTATGTACTGTATATCCTTATAGACGTGGTCACCTCCACTCCCACCAAGGGGGGCTAGACATATTCTTCACCCCACTCGGTTTTTAAGACAAATTCCTACCTTTATCTCCTCAGGGTTTTAGTCACTGTATTTATTGGCGTATAAAGCCTCGTACACACGGTTGGACATCAAACAAACTTTCCCTTGGATTTTTGTCTGAAGGGAGTTGTTCGGTCACACCCATAGCATACACATGCTCAGACTTTTTCGGCAACAAACACGAACGTAGTGATGTTTCAACGTAGTGAAGAGAGTTTATAAGAGGAAGTTCACTCCTTGGGCTAATCGAGAGTTAGTAGAGGTTTCGTCTGTGTGCATTCGCGATTTTCAGTTTCGTGCAATTTTGTTCGTTTCTGAACGTCCGTTCGTCAAGCAGACATGTTGCGCAATGGGGTTGTGTGAACTTGACCCACGAAAAAATATAGAAATATGTTTGATTCATGTAACCAAAATACACTAATCCAAAGTAAAGTCATTTGTTTTGACTCCGTCAGTATCACCAGCAAAGCAGCTTTTAGTATTATCACATTATAAAGAAGAAGAGAATGTGCGCTGCTTTTCTTAATTTCAGAACTTGCCGCGTCCCGAATGCGCTCTTTCAAATACGAACGCTAGATTTACCAGACAGAACGCTTCCGACTGGTCTTTGCTTCTGACCATGCACGTTTGTAATTTGTACAAAAGTCCGATTGCTTGCTGTACACACGGTCGGACTAGGCACCATCGGACTCTTGTTGACGTAAAGCTTGTCCATTTGCAGACCGAAAAAGTTAGTCCGATGAAGCGTACACACGGTCGGACTAATTTAAAAACTTGCTGATTTTGAAGTTTGTTGGCAAAAAGTCTGACCATGTGTACGGGCTTTTACACTCACTTTTTTACCCTGAAAGTAGAGGGTAAACTGTGCCTGCGTGTTATACTCAGGGGGCTGTGGAATTTTTTTTCCCCTGAAACTTCCCTATTAAAATTAGGGTGCGTGTTAGGCCCCGTACACACGACCGAGAACCTCGGCAGAATCCAGCGAGAAGCTCGCTGGGATCCATATTCTTCCGAGGTTCTCGGTCGTGTGTACGTTTTCGCCGAGCGTCCCGTCGAGAAAGCCGTCGAGCCAAAATAGAGAGCAGGTTCTCTATTTGCTCGATGGCCCATCGAGAACCATGGCTCGGCGCCTTTCCCGACGGCTTGGTCGACGATTTTGACGGCCGGGCGAGAACCTCGACGGGCGGAATGATGTGTTTGGCCCGTCGAGGTTCTCGGTCGTGTGTACGCGGCCTTATACGCCGATAAATACGGTAGGTACTGTGACTGAGGTGGTGGAGATCAGATGTATTTTTTAATTATTATTGAAGATGTACCTAAGAAAGGCAGTGTTAGAATTATCACTTGGAGTCTACATCATATAAGGCCCTTTCACTAGATATGTGCGTTCCCGTTCCTAACGAATGTATTTTCGTACGAATTTGTTCATTTACGTACCCGCGGAATAATGTGTACATACGAAAAAATGAAAGCACCAAAATACGAAAACGACGGGATTAAGATTGAGCCGCATAACGAACGAGCGCAAATACGAACGAACGATACGACAATCTTACGAAAATACGACAAAACGGGAAATGGCAAAAGAACGAAAATGACATCTATAACGAATGATTTGCATTCTGTATTTTAAATCGTTTTTCTGTTCGTATTTTCAGTCGCATGTTCATATTTTCATTTGTGTGTTTTGTAAATCCGTTTTTTTGGTCTATTTGTAAATTTGTGTACTTGATTCGTTTTTTTGAATGGGCAGTGAGTGAGTGTAGTTAGTGAATCAGCTTCTCTTTTGCGCCGACTGCCGAGTACAGAAAAGCCAAAAAAACTTTTCCGTGGATTTTCGGCTGAAGGGAGATCAGTTGGCCAGACTTTTGAACCCAAAAATGGTTTTCTGATGGAGCTTACAAACAAACGGATTTTTTGAAAACGAACGGAAAACGATCGTTTTTATGTTTGCTGGCAAAAAAGTCTGACCAAGTGTACGGGGCTTAACAATAGTTAATATGGATGAGCCGCGTGTTGAAAGTTTACTGCGAATCCCGCGATATATTTACGAAAGTACAAAAATGATGAAAGTTCACGAAAATATTGTCTAACAAGAAAACGACAATAAATTAAACAGAATAACGAATCATCCCGCATGTACGGAAATAAAACGGTAACCAAAACACAAAACGATAGGAATCCGAAAAAATTGCGTCGTAAGAAATACGAACGGGAACGAACAGGAAAACGGGCGTCTTGCGAAATTACGAATCGGTACGAATCGGTACGAACCTACGGAACGATATGAAACGGAAATAATACGACATTTTTTGCTGTGCACATGTCTACCTTTCACACGGGTGGTGTCTGTTCTGATCAGCAGGGAATCAGATGCCCGATGAATCGGAGAACAGAACACTTGGGATCCGACTTGTGAGATACCGAGTCGCGTGACGTGAAATCCCATGTTAGGTCAATAAGCGGCCTTAATTAGCACTACTAAAGTCGCTTCAACTTTAGAAAAGGTTCCTGTACTTCTTCAAAGCGATTATTTCCGACTTGTGCCCATAGACTTTAATTGAAGTTGCCTCCAAGTCGAATCCTTATCTTATGCCGCGTACACGGTCGTTTTTTCTCTTGTAAAAAAACAAAGTTTTTTCTCATGAAAAAAAACGACGTTTTTCAAACTTCATTTTAAAAAACGACGTTGCCTACACACCATCGTTTTCTGAAAATGCTTTTGCAAAGCGCGGTTACGTATAACGCGTACGACGGCACTCTGTTCCATTCAAGCTCGTGTCATAACTTGCTTCTGAGCATGCGCAGGTTTAAAAACGTTGTTTTGAACGTCGTTTTGCCCACACACGATCATTTTTTATGACACAAAAACCGACGATTTTTTTTTTGTCGTTATTCAGAAGACCTTAAACAACGTTTTGCCCACACGATCATTTTAAATGACGTTTTTTAAAACGTCGTTTTATTTCATCACAAAAAAAGACCGTGTGTACGCGGCATTTATTGATATGATTTGGATCCGACTTTACAGGAAGATTACCCAGGCATTCCCTGAATTTGTTTCAAAGTTGCCTGGCAAAGTCGTACTTCCTTTCAGGTCGCGGAAAGTGTAACCCACCTCTGATCATTTTTTGGCATGAAAAAAAAAACAAAGTTTAAAAAAAATGTAATTTAAAATGATGGTGTGTGGGCTTCAAATCATTTTTCGGGTTCTGAAAAACAATTTTTTTTTTCGAACATGCTGCATTTTTTAACGACGTTTTAAACAATGTCGTTTTTCGGGTTGTAAAAAATGATCGTGTCTGGGCTAAAACGACGTGAAAAACCCACGCATGCTCAGAAGCAAGTTATGAGACGGGAGCGCTCGTTCTGGTAAAACTACCGTTCGTAATGGAGATCGCACATTCATCAGGCTGTAACAGACAGAAAAGCGTGAATCGTCTTTTACTAACACGGAATCAGCAAAAGCAGCCCCAAGGGCGGCGTCACCCGCAGGGAACTTCCCCTTTATAGTGTCGTCGTACATGTTGTACGTCACCGCGCTTAGCTAGAGCATTTTTATAAAACGATCATGTGTGGGCAACGCCATTTTAATGATGAATTTGGAAAAAAAATTGTTTTTCTACATGCCGAAAATTTTTATTTTTTTCACGCCGAAAAATGATTGTGTGTACGCGGCATAAGAGTCGGTTCACACTGGGGTGACACGACTTTCCAGGGCAACTCCAACACGACTTGAGCATGAACCACAGGGTGATTTACAACACGACTTGAAGTCGTCTCCAGGACAGGAGACTTTCCAGTGGCCAATCAAACAACAATCAGCTCTGGGAGAGGGAGGGGGAGGGAGGGGTTTGCCTGAGAACTTCCTGGAAAGTTGCTTCAGTTAAGACAGTGATCAGACTTGCAGGCGACTTCCATTGAAATCAATGGGTACAAATCGCCTAGAAGTCTGATTGAAGTAGTACAGGAACCTCTTCTGAAGTCAGAGCGACATAAGTAGTGTGTATTAAGACGGCTCCCATTCACTTACATTGCTTTTCTGGACAGCGCAACTTGGGAAGACTTGAGGCGACTTTAAGTCGGATCCCAAGTCGCCCCAGTGTGAACCGACTCTATAGCCCCGTACACACGGCCGAGGTTCTCGGCAGAAACCAGCGAGAACCTCGCTGGGAGCCGCATTCTGCCGAGAACCTCGGCCGTGTGTACGCTCTCGGCGAGCCCCGCCCGTCGGGAAACCCGTCGAGCAAATAGAGAACAGGTTCTCTATTTGCTCGACGGCCCGTCGGGATGAATGGCTGGTTGCCTTTCCTGACAGGCGGGTCGCCGATTCTGACGGCCGGCAGAGAACCTTGACGGGCGGAACGATGTGTTCCGCCTGTCGAGGTTCTCTGCCGTGTGTACGGGGCTTAACACTTTTACACAGAAATTGTAAATATTTTGAAAGTACTGAGAGCGGGGGGTGGGGATGTTGGAATATTGAGTCCACTCTAGCTAGGTTAATTTGAGTGACAACTGGTGGAGCAGTGATGGGGCAAGGTCATCTAGCACCCAAGGTAAAGATGACAAGCGTGAAAAACCCCTCCCCCTCCCAAAAAATCCATCAACAGTCTCTACGCTCACCTCTCCCCCCTTAGTATAAACTTTCTGCAAGACAAAATTCTGTACAAAAAAAAAAAACATGCAATTCCCCCTCCTCCCAGCAGAAATATTTGCGCCGCTTCTAGCACAAATCCCCCCCCCCCCCATAATCCTCCTAACACAAATCCTCTCCTTGTTACACTCCCAAGCACAAATCCTTCTGCCTAAATCTCCCCCTCCTTGGAGGTGGTGATGATGCAGAGGAGGAATTACAGGTGGAATAATAGACGGGTCTATGAAGTGATGGACGTATTATTGGAGTCTACTACAGACGTCCTGAGATTTATGAGAAGGGGGAGGAGTCGGCTGTTCCAACAACTACAAGTCGGTAAAACCAAACTACTAAGGCAGAAGATTAGGACTAAAACTGGAACCTACAGGATGGGCCTTACTTGTGTTAGAAAAAGGAAAAGAGAAGAACTTTTCAGTATACAGATCTGAGAACTTAGTTGGTGTTCCAGAAACACGGCTTGACTCCTCACATGACTGGGCTGTTTGTATTCATGCCGATCCTCTTGTTTAGAGGGACACGGGACAGAGGAATTACGGGAGGAATGATAGACGGGTCTATGAACTGATGGACTTATCATTGGGGTCTACTACAGACGTCCTGAGATTTATGAGAAGGGGGAGGAGTCGGCTGTTCCAACAAGTACAAGCCGGTAAAACCAAACTAATAAGAAACAAGATTAAGACTAAAACTAAAACCTACAGGATGGGCCTTACTTGTGTTAGTGTTAGAAAAAGGAATAAAGGAAAAGAGAAGAACATTTCATCATACAGATCTGAAGGACGACTTTATCAATCAACTTACAAAGAACATTGTGAGTTTAAGCATTGACATTTTAATCCTCATTTGTTTCACATTAGAAAATAAATATTTTTTGCATTTGTATCACATAGATTATATTTTTTTACAATATTGGCCACTTTCAGTTAGCAGGTGGCTCTCTCCAAATGGTTAGTCCTGTCACATAGTCTTATCTCCCCTTCTCTTCATGACCATTAGCTAGCTTCTCAGTCAACATGCCTATGAGGCTTCACCTGAAGATCAGACTACACTGGTAGAGGGACCCAACCAGCAGTGACACCCCCTCCTTCTCTCTCCTAGAGGGATCCAACCAGCAGTGACACCCCCTCCTTCTCTATTCTAGGAGGGACCCAACCGGCAGTGACACCCCCTCCTTCTCTCTAGCAGAGGGACCCAACCAGCAGTGACACCCCCACCTTCTCTCTCCTAGAAGGACCCAACCGGCAGTGACACCCCCTCCTTCTCTCTACCAGAGGGACCCAACCAGCAGTGACACCCCCTCCTTCTCTTTACCAGAGGGACCCAACCGGCAGTGACACCCCCTCCTTCTCTCTTCTAGAGGGACCCAACCGGCAGTGACACCCCCTCCTTCTCTCTCCTAGAAGGACCCAAAAGGCAGTGACACCCCCTCCTTTCTCCTAGAGGGACCCAACCAGCAGTGACACCCCCTCCTCTCTCCTAGAGGGACCCAACCAGCAGTGACACCCCCTCCTCTCTCCTAGAGGGACCCAACCAGCAGTGACACCCCCTCCTATCTTCTAGAGGGACCCAACCAGCAGTGACACCCCCTCCTATCTTCTAGAGGAACTCAACCGGCAGTGACACCCCCTCATTCTCTCTCCTAGAGGGACCCAACCAGCAGTGACACCCCCTCCTTCTCTCTCCTAGAGGAACCCAACCAGCAGTGACACCCCCTCCTTCTCTTCTCCTAGAGGAACCCAACCACCAGTGACACCCCCTCCTTCTCTCTCCTAGAGGGACCCAACCAGCAGTGACACCCCCTCCTCTCTCCTAGAGGGACCCAACCAGCAGTGACACCCCCTCCTTCTCTTCTCCTAGAGGAACCCAACCACCAGTGACACCCCCTCCTTCTCTCTCCTAGAGGGACCCAACCGGCAGTGACACCCCCTGCTTCTCTCTACCAGAGGGACCCAACCAGCAGTGACACCCCCACCTTCTCTCTCCTAGAAGGACAAAACCGGCAGTGACACCCCCTCCTTCTCTCTACCAGAGGGACCCAACCAGCAGTGACACCCCCTCCTTCTCTCTACCAGAGGGACCCAACCAGCAGTGACACCCCCTCCTTCTCTCTCCTAGAAGGACCCAAAAGGCAGTGACACCCCCTCCTCTCTCCTAGAGGGACCCAACCAGCAGTGACACCCCCTCCTCTCTCCTAGAGGGACCCAACCAGCAGCGACACCCCCTCCTCTCTCCTAGAGGGACCCAACCGGCAGTGACACCCCTCCTTCTCTCTCCTAGAGGGACCCAACCGGCAGTGACACCCCCTCCTTCTCTCTCCTAGAGGGACCCAACCGGCAGTGACACCCCCTCCTTCTCTCTTCTAGAGGGACCCAACCGGCAGTGACACCCCCTTCTCTCTCCTAGAGGGACCTAATCAGCAGTGGCACCCCCTCCTTCTCTCTTCTAGAGGGACCCAACCGGCAGTGACACCCCCTCCTTCTCTTCTCCTAGAGGAACCCAACCACCAGTGACACCCCCTCCTTCTCTATCCTAGAGGGACCCAACCGGCAGTGACACCCCCTCCTTCTCTATCCTAGAGGGACCTAACCAGCAGCGACACTCCCTCCTTCTCTCTCCTAGAGGGACCCAACCAGCAGTGACACCCCCTCCTTCTCTCCCCTAGAGGGACCCAACCAGCAGTGACACCCCCTCCTTCTCTCCCCTAGAGGCACCCAACCAGCAGTGACACCCCCTCCTTCTCTCTTCTAGAGGGACCCAACCAGCCCCTCCTTCTCTCTACCAGAGGGACCCAACCGGCAGTGACACCCCCTCCTTCTCTCTCCTAGAAGGACCCAAAAGGCAGTGACACCCCCTCCTCCCCTCTCCTAGAGGGACCCAACCAGCAGTGACACCCCCTCCTCTCTCCTAGAGGGACCCAACCAGCAGTGACACCCCCTCCTCTCTCCTAGAGGGACCCAACCGGCAGTGACACCCCTCCTTCTCTCTCCTAGAGGGACCCAACCGGCAGTGACACCCCCTCCTTCTCTCTCCTAGAGGGACCCAACCGGCAGTGACACCCCCTCCTTCTCTCTTCTAGAGGGACCCAACTGGCAGTGACACCCCCTTCTCTCTCCTAGAGGGACCTAATCAGCAGTGGCACCCCCTCCTTCTCTCTTCTAGAGGGACCCAACCGGCAGTGACACCCCCTCCTTCTCTTCTCCTAGAGGAACCCAACCACCAGTGACACCCCCTCCTTCTCTCTACCAGAGGGACCCAACCAGCAGTGACACCCCCTCCTTCTCTCTACCAGAGGGACCCAACCAGCAGTGACACCCCTTCCTTCTCTCTTCTAGAGGGACCCAACCAGCAGTGACACCCCCTCCTTCTCTCTACCAGAGGGACCCAACAGGCAGTGACACCCCCTCCTCTCTCCTAGAGGGACCCAACAGGCAGTGACACCCCCTCCTCTCTCCTAGAGGGACCCAACCAGCAGTGACACCCCCTCCTGTCTCCTAGAGGGACCCAACCAGCAGTGACACCCCCTCCTCTCTCCTAGAGGGACCCAACCAGCAGTGACACCCCCTCCTCTCTCCTAGAGGGACCCAACCGGCAGTGACACCCCCTCCTTCTCTCTTCTAGAGGGACCCAACCGGCAGTGACACCCCCTTCTCTCTCCTAGAGGGACCTAATCAGCAGTGACACCCCCTCCTTCTCTCTTCTAGAGGGACCCAACCGGCAGTGACACCCCCTCCTTCTCTCTCCTAGAAGGACCCAACCGGCAGTGACACCCCCTACTTCTCTCTACCAGAGGGACCCAACCAGCAGTGACACCCCCTCTTTCTCTCTTCTAGAGGGACCCAACCAGCAGTGACACCCCCTCCTTCTCTCTCCTAGAAGGACCCAACAGGCAGTGACACCCCCTCCTCTCTCCTAGAGGGACCCAACAGGCAGTGACACCCCCTCCTCTCTCCTAGAGGGACCCAACCAGCAGTGACACTCCCTCCTGTCTCCTAGAGGGACCCAACCAGCAGTGACACCCCTCCTTCTCTCTCCTAGAGGGACCCAACCGGCAGTGGCACCCCCTCCTTCTCTCTCCTAGAGGGACCCAACCAGCAGTGACACCCCCTCCTTCTCTCTCCACGAGGGACCCAACCAGAAGCGACACCCCTCCTTCTCTCTCCTAGAGGGACCCAACCGACAGTGACACCCCCGTCCTTCTCTCTCCTAGCAGAGAAAGCCAGACAGAACTTTGAAGTCTTTAGTGATCTTGGATTTCCTTCTATGATGAAGATCAGTACTAAGACTGTACTTTTGCGAGAAAGATATCCCACACTCAGGGCAGGCATACGGCTTGTTCTCGGTGTGAGATTTTTTTATGCCTATTAAGTTCTGACTTCTGTCTATAACATTTCCCGCACTCAGAGCAGGAAAACGGCTTCACCCCTGTGTGATGTGTTTGATGTGCGGCAAGTCCTCCTTTGCTTAAAAAACATCTTCCGCACTCAGAGCAGCAATACGGCTTCTCCCCCGTGTGATGTCTTTGATGTAGAACAAGTGCCGATTTACCAATAAAACATTTTCCACACTCGGAACAGGCGTACGGCCTCTCCCCTGTGTGATATCTTTGATGTAAAACAAGTCCTTTTTTGGTTAAAAAACATTTTCCGCATTCAGGGCAGGAAAACGGCTGCTCGCCATTATGAAATCTTTGATGTAAAACAAGATATGATCTCTGTGCAAAACATTTTCCGCACTCAGGGCAGGAATACGGCTTCTCGCCGGTGTGAAACCGCTGATGTGTGACCAGGTGTGCTTTATATAGAAAATATTTCCCGCACTCAGAACAGGTATGAATTCCATTCTTCCTGTGAGTCCCCTGATGTAAAAAAAGACCCATACCGGAGTTAAAACTTTCCCTACATTGAGGATAGGGAAATTCATTCTCTTCCTGAATCCCGGCCCCACCCCCCACAGTTCGAGGTTGCTCGGAGTCAGAGGGACTCCATGGTCTCTCCACACTGTGAAGTCCTCCATCCATAGTGGAGCTCATTGTCTTTTCTCCTCCACAATCTCCTGTGATGTCCTCATCTTCCATTTTACAACCTGGAGATAAAGTGAGACGATCCTTTGAGGGTTTCTCCATGGCGTGTCCTGGAAAAATAGAAAAACATCATCAATAGATATGAGAGGGTTAGTTCACTTCCATCAAGATTCCATCTGGATCAGGTAGATATGAGTGAGGAGATGTTCTCTGTGGGAGGTCCCAACCAGCTGGGACTCTTCCCCCCCCATCAAAGAACCTTTGGTCCTCCTCCCAGATCACTTCTACATTTACAAAGCCTTGTCAGAGGAGCAGGAACCAATGGGGACTGGGAGGGGCGTGCTCTTTACACAAACACAAACTTAGGCACTGGGTCATGTGATCTCTGATAGCCAAGAGGGTCAAAGGTCAGACTTGTAGACCATTTACCATAGAACAAATGACCATAGGCCTAGGCTTCTAAAGCTTAGATCCCACCCCTACTTTGGACCAACCTATTATTCGCTGAGATCACTAAGCTCCCGCCCTACTCTGGACCAATCAGTGAGCAGTAACAGAGCAGAGAGAAGAGAAGAATATATTATGGGTCACCTGTGCTGATCTCTGTAGGAGTGTCCTCCTCTATGAATGTCCTCGTCATTCCAGCCTCCTCCGTATATTGCTGATCATCCCTCACACATGTCTCTTCTACTTCACCCCCAACTTTTATGTTCATCAGATCTTCACCCTAAACCAACAGAATGGCAACAAAAGAAACGATTTTTAATACTTGGCGTTTTCAAAAACAGTTAGGTTACTGGTTGAGACATTTGCAAAAGGAAAATTGTAAGCCAGCCTCCATGGAATTCCTCCACTACCCAGCATGCCTTAGTTTTGTGGAAAATCAGTATCAAGACCAAGAGCAAAAAACACAAGACCTGTGTCACCCAATGGACTCCAAGAATCAGATTTTATGACAAGTACAAAAGGTGGACTGCATTTCTTGTCCCTTGAGGGACGCAAGAATTATGATACATTCAAGATGTCCAAAAGCAGTCCATTGAAGGGGTGGACAACAGCCAGTGGTAGGCCCAGTGTCCATTGAAGGACACGGTGTCACGATTACCCCCAACGCAGGTGGTCAGGCCCTGTAGCTGGCTTTTGTGTCCTTCACCTTTAGCAGCCCCCTTTCCCTTTAAGGAAAGCAGTTTCATTGTAAGCTATTACAGCATGTTTTACCGCTCGGGTGATCCCGCAGCTCCGCCACCTGAAGAACGGCTCCCGATCAACCCCGCCAGTCAGCGGTGCTCCAATGCATCCCAGCACTGGACCCACGTTCTGTCTATTACAGGCGTGGGGTTAGGAGGAGGCAGGGCTGTGTGAGAGTGAGCAGAGCGGAGACGGTTTCAATGTCAGCTGTTACAGCTCATTTTACCGCTCGGTGATCCTGCGGCTCTCCTCTAACTTCAGCCACTATCCGGCCACCCCTCTCACTTCCTCCGCCTTGGCAAGGCTGCAATGTGGAGCACAGCGAGGCTGCAATGTGGAGCACAGCGAGGCTGCAATGTGGAGCACAGCGAGGCTGCAATGTGGAGCACAGCGAGGCTGCAATGTGAAACGAAGAGCAGCAGCCACAGCATACCCGACGCGGTGGCGGTGCTACCCAGAGCCTGGATTTGTCCAACCTTTTCTCCACCACAGGCTCTGACTGCAGACCTCAAGAAAGGGCAGATCAGGGACCCCCGGAGGACCGGTGGGAGGCGCAGGCAGCCAGGGATTGCTACCCGCCCTCCTCTTCGCCCCCAGCGCTGACAGCGTTTGGCGAGAGCAGGTGGATGGGGGCCCCCAGAGGACTGGCGGGAGGTGCAGGCAGCCAGGGACTGCTACCCACAAGGGACAGTCGCTGGAAAGAGCATGGAAGGTACTGGGCATCACACACACCCCTAGTGCAGACAGGAAGGACTGCAGTCAGGGCTAGGGGTCTCTCACCCCCCCCTTCTCTCTCAGCCCCCTCTCTGATCTCTCTCTGTCTGAGACCTCTCTCACACCCCCTCTCTCTCATCCCCCCTCACACATCCCTCTCTCTCACCCCCCTGACCTCTCTCTCTCTCTCTCTCTCTCTCTCTCTCGCATTTTTTCTGCTCTGAACCCCCTTTATCTATCTTGCGCCCCCCCTTAACTCTGTCTATGTCACCCCCCCCTCTGTTTGCCCAGGGTCCATTCAATATTAAAGTTGGTCATGGTCTTATTGCCCACAGGTTCTCGAACCTTGTTGAGGAATCTTCTGAGCCCAGAGAACAGTCAGGGCTATAGGCCTGGTGGTGATTGTCTTGTTGACCTCAGGCTCTCCAACCTTGTTGGGAGTCAACAAAGAATACATAAACGTATGAAAAGGTATAGTTTGCTATGTGGGAACTAGAAAGAGAGACTCTGGGTTATCTTGCTCCAAGTCAGCCTGTTATGGCTGAATAATAGACATGCGCACAACAAAAATGTTCGTATTTTTTTGTTCCGTTTCATCTCGTTCCGTAGATTCGTAATTTCGTACGACTCAAGTTTTTCTATTCGGACCCGTTCGTATTTCGTAAGACGCAAGAGTTTCTATTCGGACCCGTTCGTATTTCGTAAGACGCAAGTTTTCCTATTCGGACCCGTTCGTATTTCGTAAGACGCAAGTTTTCCTATTCGGACCCGTTCGTATTTCGTAAGACGCAAGTTTTCCTATTCGGACCCGTTCGTATTTCGTAAGACGCAAGTTTTCCTATTCGGACCCGTTCGTACTTCGTAATACGCAAGTTTTCCTATTCGGACCCGTTCGTACTTCGTAAGACGCAAGTTTTCCTATTCGGACCCCTTTGTACTTCGTAAGACGCAAGTTTTCCTATTCGGACCCGTTCGTACTTCGTAATACGCAAGTTTTCCTATTCGGACCCGTTCGTACTTCGTAAGACGCAAGTTTCCCTATTCGGACCCGTTCGTATTTCGTAAGACGCAAGTTTTCCTATTCGGACCCGTTCGTATTTCGTAAGACGCAAGTTTTCCTATTCGGACCCGTTTGTATTTTCATAACAGTTTTATTTTCGTTTATACTGAATGATTCGTAATTCTGTCCAATTTATTTTCGTTGATTCCAAATTTGTAATTTTGTTAGATAATAAATTTTTGTTTAATGGATTCGGAATTTTGTACTTTCGTAAATACATTGTAATCCATATTAAGATAAACTTTCTATTAAGCCCCGTACACACGGTCGGACTTTATGCCAACAAACGTCAAAATTTCCAAAAAAATCTGACCGTGTGTATGTTCCATCGGACAAACTTTTTCGGTTTCAAAAGTCCGGCCAACTGCCTTCGGACAAAAATCCACGGAAAAGTTTGTTTGAAGTCCGATCGTGTGTACGAGGCTTTACACTGTCCAAACAAAAGAAAGAAGCTGATTGGCCAAGATATTAAGTAAGATACATCACTCACTAACTACACTGCCCAATCGAAAGAACGATACAAGTACACAAAGAAACGGATTTACAAACCACACAAATGAAAATACGAACAGACAAAAGGGCCAGATTCAGCATTAGTTACGACGGCGTATCTCGAGATTCGCCGTGTAACTTCTAAACAGCGCCGGCGTATCTTTTTTCTGTAGTCAGAAAACAAGATACGCCGGGTTTGAGTTAAGATACGAGCGGCGTTTTCTTGTGAAAAAAAAAAGATACGAGCGGCGTAATTGTATTACGCTGTCGTATCTTAACTGCATTTTTAAGATGGCCGCTAGGGGCGTTCCCGCTGATTTACGCCTAGAATATGTAAATCAGCGAGATACACCTATTCACATACGTACACCTGGCCGACGCAGTGAATTCACACCGTTTAGGCAAGGCGTTTTCCGGCGTAAAGATAAACCACCAAAAAGATGGCGCATCCTATGTTAAGTATGGACGTCGGGACTGCGTCAAATTTTTCAGATTTTACGTCGTTTGCGTAACTCGTCCGTGAATGGGGATTCACGTCGAAAACAATGCGTCGTAGTGACATAATTTTGAGCATGCGCACTGGGATACGTCCACGGTCGGCGCATGCGCAGTTTAAAAAAAAAAAAAAAAAAAGGTAAAAAACGTGGGGTCACAACACATTACCATAAAACACGCCCACCTCATTCACATTTGAATTGCCCGGGCTTACGCCGGCCCATTTACGCTACGCCACCGTAACTTAGCTTGGTGAATACAACATTTGCCTCGCTAATTTACGGCGGCGTAGCGTAAACGAGATACGCTACGCCCGCCTAAAGATATGGCGGGCTACCTGAATCTGGCCCAAAGGATTTAAAATACGGAATGCAAATCGTTCATGACAGATGTCATTTTCGTTCTTTTGCTTTTTCGGTGTTTCGTATTTTAGAAAGATTGTCCAATCGTACGTTCGTATTCTCACTTGTTGGTTATTTGGCTTATTCGTAATTCCGTAATTTTTCGTATTTTAGTTCTTTCAGCTTTTCGGATGTTCGAATTGATCCGAATGTACGAATACTAACAAAACGCACAGGCCTACTGAATAATGAGACTGTATTTTGGAGATCAAGAGGGTAAGATAAGTGGGTTTGGCTCATATTAATTAGGGGTGTGTCATATACTAATCCATGTCTTTGCATTAATGATCAAAATTATATAAATATATATATCCTGAAATTATTTTTTTTAGCACTTTTCTCTATGCGCCACATATATGGATTAGACTCCGATGATATTTTCTAGCACACAGTGGTCTGGATTCTTCTACAACATTCATTGTAGGAAACATTCTTGTGTATAAATCATAACTACCAAATATCATTCATCACCTACCTGATAAAGTCTTGTGTAGTTGTGATCTTCCTGTGTGGAATACAGAGGACAGGGACATCTCTCTGGTGGGTTGCTGAAGCAGAATGACTCCACCATGTTGGTATCAAACAAGTATTTGAGAATCTCCGACTCCTCCATCACTCCATCCTCCTCTTTTATCTCTTCTCGAACATCAGGAACACTCAGGTCTCCACTCTGTTACCATTGATGTCATTTTTATTATATATTCAATGTAGATAATGTACAGATCCTAATGATACTATCAGTGATTGTTCCTCATCTACCTGATGATGGTGGGGGATGGTGTGACCTTCCTGTGTGGAATCCCGGGAATACAGAGGACGGGGACATCTCTCTGGTGGGTTCCTGGTATTAGGTGGCTCCATCATATCCTTGTGTCCATCTGAAGGTTCCTCCATCACACCATACTCCTCATCCTCCTCTTCATTAATGCCAATTTTATTATCCATGAGGTTACCACTCTGAATATATAATACAACATTCATTGTGACACATATGCTTGTATAATAATCAGAACTACCAATAATTGTTCCTCACCTACCTGATCATGTTGTACGTTGTCATCCTCTTCATGCGTGTCCATCATGACGTCCTTGTAGAGATCCTTGTGTCCTTCTAAATACTCCCACTCCTCCATGGAGAAATAGACAGTGACATCCTGACACCTTATAGGAACCTGACACACACAATGATACAGTCACCATCCAGACACACCCCTTGTCTGTTACTGGATAATGTCCCAGAATCCTCCTCACCTCTCCTGTCAGCAGCTCCATCATCTTCTTGGTGACTTCTAGAATCTTCTCCATGTTGTGTCTCTCAGGTTTTAGGGAGTCACATGAGATGATCATATGATCACCTGACTTCAGAATAGAAAATCTCTGTATTGGGGAACCAATAGGAATATCATGTTAGAATCTCAGAATCCTCCTCACCTCTCCGGTCAGGTCTGTGTTTTATTAATAGAGATAAGAGTGATGTCATGTGATCTCCGAGAATCCTCCTCATCTCTCCGGTCAGGTCTGTGTTTTATTAATTGAGATAAGAGTGATGTCATGTGACCTCCCAGAATCCCCCTCACCTCTCTGGTCAGGTCTGTGTATTATTAATAGAGATAAGAGTGATGTCATGTGACCTCCCAGAAACCTCCTCACCTCTCCGGTCAGGTCTGTGTTTTATTAATTGAGATAAGAGTGATGTCATGTGACCTCCCAGAATCCTCCTCACCTCTCCGGTCAGGTCTGTATTATTAATAGAGATAAGAGTGATGTCATGTGACCTCCCAGAATCCCCCTCACCTCTCCGGTCAGGTCTGTGTTTTATTAATAGAGATAAGAGTGATGTCATGTGACCTCCCAGAATCCCCCTCACCTCTCTGGTCAGGTCTGTGTATTATTAATAGAGATAAGAGTGATGTCATGTGACCTCCCAGAAACCTCCTCACCTCTCCGGTCAGGTCTGTGTTTTATTAATAGAGATAAGAGTGATGTCATGTGACCTCCCAGAATCCTCCTCACCTCTCCGGTCAGGTCTGTGTTTTATTAATAGAGATAAGAGTGATGTAATGTGACCTCCCAGAATCCTCCTCACCTCTCCGGTCAGGTCTGTGTTTTATTAATAGAGATAAGAGTGATGTCATGTGACCTCCCAGAACCCTCCTCACCTCTCCTGTCAGCAGGCAGATGATCTTCACAGTAAGGTTTAGTATCTTTCCAGTGATGTCACTCAGATTCTCCTCCATCCTCATTTATGAGGATCTATGCGGGTTTCTCTGTAGATGAATAGTGGATAACTTTTTAGACTGTATTTGTTTCACAATACTAAGATGCAAACTTTAATGCAAATTCAGTTGAAGTCAATAGGTGAAGAATACTAAAATCAGTTCTTTGTGGAGAACAAGAGATCGGCACTCCCTGGTCATGTCGGTTTCTGAAGAAGACTTCAGTCGGCATCAGAGCTCAGAGAGGTAAGATTTCGCCTTTACAGGGAAAACTTTTATTTGGGTTATATTCTAGTATTTTCAGTTCAGTATGTGAAATACACAACAGGCCCGTAACTAAAGGGAACTAGGGTGAAGGGCCAGCATGACTGGTGGGACAGCTGTGGGGTGAGCACAGGAAAGTTCCTGTAGGAAGTGTGATAGGTGAAGAGGAGAGGGAGTTATGCTCATTGGTGATGGGGAGCAGTGGCCAAAGTTAATTTTGACCCCTGCAGAGGGAGGCGTCAACTCACTTTTTCTTGTTTGGCTGTGTGGGGTGTACGGTTGTGTGTATTGGGGTTAAGTGGGCATGGGTCTCTGGTTCGTGTAGACTGGAATGGTGGAAGGTAAACGGTGTGGGGACAGGTTGGACCTATCTCGGTATGGGTACCCTTCCTATCTGAAAATAATGGGCTACCGGTAATCAGGCTGCAGTGGCAAGACAGTGGCAATAGTTTGTCCCTGAGCTGGTGAGATTACAGCTAGGGACCAGGATGCGGAGGTGGTGGTGGTACAGCAGAGGAAAGGTTTGGCTGTGTGGGGTGTACGGTTGTGTGTATTGGGGTTATGTGGGAATGGGTCACTGGTTCGTAAAGGTTGGAATGGTGGAAGGTAAACAGGATATGGTGTGGGGACGGGTTGGACCTATCTCGGTGGGGGTACCCCAAAGTGGCAATAGTTCGTCCCTGAGCTGGTGAGATTAAGGCTAGGGGCCAGGATGCAGAGGTGGTGGTGGTGCAGCCGATCCGGTAGAATACCTTCCTTCACGAACCTCAGACAGAGCAGTAGTTTAAAAAGTTGGGGTTTATATGTTATTTTGTTAATAAAGGGGCCGGATGGGCATTTATTCCAGAAGGTGTGGTGTGCTTATTTTATAAGTAAGGTAAGGCAAATAAGTTTGGGGGTTTTGGTTAGGTGGAGCACACGGGACATCAGCTATACCCCAGTCATGAGAGCGATATAAACACTTTGCGCACATGAATAGTATATTGATTGAGACTGAGAAGAGGGACAATTAAAGGGGAAAGATGGACAGAGAAATTTGGTTCCATATAATAGACAATGATGAGAGTTATGATCAAATAATATCTTATTACCTCCTCTGCACTTCCTGCAATGTCTCCTCTCTGCTCCCTCCTATTTCACCTCACGCCTCAAACTTCCTGTCTTTATCTTTACACACTTCCTGTCTCTAGGTGACATCACTTCCTGTCTTCCATAGAGACTTCCTGTCTGGGTAGATGTGAGATCACCATCTTGTGGAGCTCAGAGGAACACGGCCTTGTGCTGTGTGTGTATGTACTGTATATCCTTATAGATGGGGTCATCTCCACTCCCACCAAGGGGGATAGAAATATATTTCTGCTAAGGATGAGTGGAGGGATTTTGGTTCAGTGGATTTTGCAGTGAAGTTATTGATTTTGCGGAATTCATGTTGTAGTTAGCTATTCATTTGCTGGCAAAAGTTTATAGAAAAGAATTCCATGATAAAAACCTTCCCATGTTGCTTTGCAAGACATGTGACACCCTTGAGTCCACCCCTAATAACCAACCAGTAATTATCTATGCCCCTCTCTTTATAAGTCATCTTTATCCCCTTTGTGCATTCCAACTGTTCACATCAGATCCCCCCCTTACATCAGGTTCCTCAAAGCCTGACTCTGTACATCAGGGTCCCCAGAGCTACCCTATTTACATCAAAGTCTTCAGAGAGTCACCCCCTTACATCAGGGTCCCACAAATCACCCACTGTACATCAAGGTTCCCAGAGTCATCCCCCTTAAACCAGGGTCCCCAGAGCCCCCCCTACATCAGGGTTCCCATATCCCCTCCATTAAATCAGGGTCTCCCAGAGCCCTGCTTGTTACATAGGAGCTCCAAAATGTACCCCCCTTTCATTGGGGTCTCCAGAGTCCCCACCCTACATCAGGGCTCAAGAGTCAGGTCAATAAATCAGGGCCACCAAAATACACCCCCCCCCCCCTATGCATCAAGGTCTCCCTCCGTGCTGAGTACAGGACCAAGAGTCTCCCCTTACATCAGGGTCCCCAGTGTCTTCTACTTTACGTCAGGGTCCCCATAATCATCCACTTTACAGCATGGTTCCCAGAATCACCAGCCACATCATGATCCCCAGAGTCACTCACTTAAATCAGTGTTCCCAAGGACCCCCTCTTTACACCAGGGTCCCCAGTCACCTCCTTTCATCAGGGTCCCCAGAGATGCCTTCTACCCCCTTTTACATCAGTGCCCCCTGAGGTATCCCATTTACATTCTCATACAGTCCCAGTGTCACCCCCACCACCAGGGTCCCCAAAGCTAACTCCTTACATGGGGGTCTTCAGAACCAAAGCATTTATCAGGGTCCCCCCCACCTCACTTATATCATGGTCTCCAGATCCACCCTTTTTTTATCAAGGTCCCCAGAGTCACCCCCTCTTTACATTAGGGTACCCAGAGTCACCTACTTACATCAGAATCATCAACATAGGATTAAGCACCCGGATATCTTCTTGAACAAATTCTTGTCCACTCAGCCCTTCATCAATTGTGCATCCTAAAATGAAGTTCCAGGCCTCTCCTGAGCGTACCAGCCTTGTGCTCGGTGCTCTCCAGAACAGGTGCATCATTAGGTGGCTTCCTCCCTCTAGGACGGACAGCACAGGACCACTTTGTAAACGTAGACCCAGTCTGACTACTGGGCCTACCTGGTAGATCACAGCTCTGGACCAATGTGGTCCTGGAGCCAGAAACACTTGAACACGCACCCCTGGCCAGGAGGGCCACTCATGGGGGGTGGAGGGACAACTGACCAGGGACATACGACGACCCCAAACTAGTGACATATGTCCCTTTAATACCCTCCCCCAGCATGCACAGCAAGGCGACCGACCCTCACTGATTAACTGCCGAGGAAAAATATCCAGTATACCTTGACCTGACTTCTGCCACCCTCGGCCTGGGGTGGGACTGACACCCCAGACAATGATAGTGGTCACCCACAGTACATCCATGGCTGGAACAGAGGCCCAAATTTGGCAAAACAATACAGTCAGAGGTAGTTAAATCTCTGACTACCCTCTAAATTTAAAGCAGGGCCTGCTAAGAAAAGTAGCAGCCCACTCCATATATATTTATATATATATGATCGATAGAGGAAAAAAATGGATATCGTACTGCACAGGGAAGAAAAGGAACATGATGTTTTATAAAAAATATAATTTGCTAAAAAGATCATACAGCGTGTATGTCTCTAAATGAGTAAAAACAACAAAACACAACTATACATCAAAATTTGACTATTGATATGATAATCTTCATGTGCCAACACGTTTCGCCATTTGCTTCATCAGGGCTCATGAAAAGTACACAGAGCGCATCAGGAGAAGGACATCATCATTTACAATGTATTCCAATGTTTTATTGGAAGAAGCTCCCAGCTCTCAACCAACACCTTATCCAGAATCTGAATGGGTAGTAGACAAAATATCACAACCCTATCAGCTGGTGGACATTGCCCCTATTCACCAGCTATCTGGTGCTGTCCCTGCTTACTCTCAACCTGCTGCCCAGCCTGACTGTGTTGACTTGCTGCCCAGCCTGACGCTTCTGATTTGTTTTCAAGGTCCTGTATCCCAATTCAGCTTCTAAGGCAGGGTTTCTCAACTCCAGTCCTCAAGGCGCCCCAACAAGTCAGGTTTTCAGGCTTTCCTTTTTTTTGCACAGGTGATTTGATCAGTTTTACTGCCTTATAATTACCACAGCCGTTTCATCTGAGAGAAATCCTGAAAACATGACCTGTTGGGGTGCCTTGAGGACTGGAGATGAGAAACACTGTTCTAGGGTGCTGCAGTTGGACTCCTGTTCGGTTCAGTTATTGTCCTAAACAGTGTTTTAAATTACTTTTTTTCCCCTTCAGGGATTACACTTTGTGCAGGGACAGATCTAAGTACGGGAAACATGCGCCATTTCACAGGCATACTATACACCCCCCTAGGTATTTAAATTGAAAGTAACATTTTACTTTTATTGTTTCACTTCAAGCATTATTAAATTCACTGCTCCCGAAAAAAACGGCTGTTTTTAAAACTTTTTTTTTTGCATTGATACATGTCCCATGGGGCAGGACCCGGGTCCCCAAACACTTTTTAGGACAATAACTTGCATATTAGCCTTTAAAATTAGCACTTTAGATTTCTCCCATGGATTTTAACAGGGTGTTCCGCGGCTTTTTGAATTTGCCGCGAACACCCCAAATTGTTCATTGTTCGGCGAACAGGCAATGTTCAAGTCGGACATGAGTTTGACTCGAACTCTAAGCTCATCCCTACCTCGGACTCTCTCTACCTGCTACCCAGCCTGACTTCCCTGACTCTCTACCTGCTGCCCACCCTTATTCTGTTAATCTTCCGCCTGTTGCTCAGACTGACTTTACCAACTTTGCCTGCTGCCCAGTCTGACACTCTGCTGATCATCCCAATTCTGCTTGCTCTCTGTCTGCTGCTCATCTCAACTCCACTGACTCTCTGCCTGCTGCCCAGCCTAATTCCACTGACACTTTGTCTGTGGCCAAGCCTGACTCTGCTGCCCCTCCACCTGCTGCCCAATCTGACCCTGCGGACTCTCTGTACGCTGCCCAGCCTGATTCCACTGAGTTTCTGCCTGCTGCCGAGCCCGAGCTTTACTGGCTTACCACCTGGTGCAAAGCTCGACTCCACTGACTCTCTGCTAAATTTTCTTTCTGAGGTCTTGTATCACGATTGGGCCTCTGAGGTTCTGATCCCGGACTCTGCTGGCAAAGTTCTGTTTGATTTTATTAGCAACCCAGATTTCTGTGACTGCAGATGTGTTAACCACGTGCTTACCGGGCACTTTGACCCCCTTCCTGCCCAGGTCAGTTTTCAGCATGGTCACACTTTGAATGAGAATTTTTTACACAAATAGAGCTTTTCATGGTATTTAATCACCACGGAGGTTTTTATTTTTTTTTGCTAAACAACCAAAAAAGACAGAAAATGTTGATAAAAATTAAAACATTTAAGGTTTTTTATAAAATTTTACAAACAGGTAATTTTTCTCTTTCATTGATGAGCACTGGTGAGGCAGCACTGATCGGCACTGGTAGGTGACAAATTAATGATGATGATATTGATTGGCAGCACTGATAGCAGCAGTGGGTCTGGGTCCTGTTTACTCCAAACGGTAATTTGGCTTTTTTTTTATCCTCTCCTCACTATCAGCGTGAAAAAAAAAAAATCTGATTAACCGCTCTGTTTAGATCAATTGATCAGCTGTCATTGGCCGACAGCTGATCACGTGGTAAGGGGGCAGGATTAGCCCCTTGCTCTGATCTGTGATTGGTTGAGTCTCATTGACTCGCTGATCACAGAGTGAGCCGCGCGCGCAGGCAACTCATGCTCTGGAGGATATACATGGATGCCCGCCCGGCAATTTAGGCCGGCGCTGTAGCCGTCTTTCGGGCGGCAAGAGGTTGAGGAACAAGGTGACCTGGTGGTTAACTAGGCCTCGCTGGCTGTCAACTACAGTTGTGGTCAACAGTTTTGAGAATGACACAAATATTAGTTTTCACAAAGTTGGCTGCTAAACTGCTTTTAGATCTTTGTTTCTGTGAGGTAGTGGAATATAATGACACGCACTTCATACGTTTCAAAGGCTTTTATCGACAATTACATGACATTTATGCAAAGAGTCAGTATTTGCAGTGTTGGCCCTTCTTTTTCAGGACCTCTGCAATTCGACTGGCATGCTCTCAATCAACTTCTGGGCCAATTCCTGACTGATAGCCGCCCCCCATTCTTTCATAATCACTTCTTGGAGTTTAAGATCTGGGGAGTTTCCAGGCCATGGACCCAAAATGTCAACGCTTTGGTCCCCGAGCCACTTAGTTATCACTTTTGCCTAATGGCACGGTGCTCCATCGTGCTGGAAAATGCATTGTTCTTCACCAAACTGTTGTTGGATTGTTGGAAGAAGTTGCTGTTGGGGGGCGTTTTGGTACCATTCTTTATTCATGGCAAATTGTGAGTGAGCCCCCCACTCCCTTGGATGAGAAGCGACCCCACCCATGAAAGGTCTCAGGATGCTTTACTGTTGGCATGACACAGGACTGATGGTAGCGCTCACCTTTTCTTCTCCGGACAAGCCTTTTTCCTTATGCCCCAAACAATCGGAAAGAGGCTTCATCAGAGAATATGACTTTGCCCCCCCCAGTCCTCAGCAGTCCATTCACCATATTTTCTGCAGAAGATCAATCTGTCCCTGATGTGTTTTTTATTTGGAGAGAAGTGGCTTCTTTGCTGCCCTTTTTGACACCAGGCCATCTTCCAAAAATCTTCCCCTTACTGTGCGTGCCGACGCGCTCACACCTGCCTGCTGCCATTCCTGAGCAAGCTCTGCACTGGTGGCACTCCGATCCCGCAGCTCAATCCTCTTTAGGAGAAGGTCCTGGCGCTTGCTGGACTTTCTTGGGCGCCCTGAAGCTTTCACAAATGCAGTGGAATTTTTTTTTTTTTATGGGGTTAAGATAATTTTCATGGCAAAGAGGAACTTTGCAATTAATTGCAATTCGTCTGATCACTCTTCATAACATTCTGGAGTATATGCCAGGGCTTGACAAATCCCGTTCGCCAGGTCGCCATCTGGTGGTGAGCCATTGGTATTACAAGTTAAACAGCAATTCTAATGTAATTTTTCACTATTTTCACTGCCATCTTCTTCCCTCTAATTAGAACCCCCAAACAATATATATATTTTTTTATCCTAACACCCTAGAGAATAAAATGGCGATCATTGCAATGCAATATTGTCACACCGTATTTGCGCAGCGGTCTTACAAGCCCAGTGAAAATTGTGTTGATACTGCGCTGTCTAGGTGATGAGAAATGAATGAAATAATGCAAGCAGCTTAAAATGTCAGATACCCACAAACAGACTAGTACGATGGAAGACAAGCTGCCAAACTCATGTGAACTCTATAGTTATGATAACATAGAATGATATAATACCTTTTAAATTTACATGGAACAAGAAAATTAGCCCCATGAATGAGATATGAGTCCCATAAGTGACAAAAATATAAATCAAAGGTAAAAAAGTCTGTAGTTCTAACACATAAAACTATAAAACGTGCGTCTGATGATTAGTGATGAGCGGAATACGCCATATTCGATTTCGCGAATATTCGTTAATATCGAATATTCGTGATATTAAAAAAAAAAAATTGCGAATTTTCGCCAATGCGAATTTTCGCTAATGCGAAATTTCGCGTTTTTTTTATAAAATATCACGAATATTCGATATTTACGAATATTCGGTATATTTTATAAAAAAAAAAAGCGAAATTTCACATATGCGGTCGCGAATATTCGTAAATATCGAATATTCGTGATATTTTATAAAAAAAAAAAAAAAATTGCGAAATTTCGCCATTGCGAAATTTCGCCATAGCGAAATTCGCGAATGCGAAATTGATTGCGATTTTTTTGCGAATTTTTTGCGAAATTTGAAAAATAAGAATATTCGAAATAGCGAATATTCGCCGCGATATTCGAGATATTCGCGAATACTCGAATATGCAATATTCGTAGCGAATATTCGCAATGCGAATATTCGTGAGCAACACTACTGATGATATTGATAGCAGTAAAATATCTTTCTCCTTCAAGCTGATAGTGACATCAAATGCAAGAAAACCTCAGAATAGTGCTTAGATAGACAGGACACCTCCACCTTTCAATCACAATGCCCCTTACCAGAGGAAAAGATCCCAACCAGAGATCTTCTGACAGCAGATGGCTTACTTCCCAGCCTGGGGGTTTGCGTGGCAGGATATCCAAGAGCCAAAACTTCTCTCACAATGGACCGATGATCAGTGTAGTATGAATGTGAAGAAGGAAAGAAGCTATATAGTGTGAACCCATATAACAAATTTATTGTAAAAAATTAAAATCACACTTACAAGAATGCAGATAAAAATCGCTTGTGAAAATATAGCCGGCCGGCTAGCACAACCCGTTCACTCCGGGACACAGTATGCGGTTTAAGACGTCAGCACACCGCTAGGGTTTGTGAAAAAATGACACTTTTTTTTAATTAAAAAAATAAGACAACAGCAAAGTTATCCCCATTTTTTTTAATATGAAGAAAGATAACGTTACGCCGAGTAAATTCATACCCAACATGTCACGCTTCAAAATTGCGTCCGCTCGTGGAATGCCGACAAACTTTTACCCTTTAAAATCTTCATAGGCGACGTTTAAAAAAAATCTACAGGTTGCATGTTTTGAGTTAGAGGAGGTCCAGGGCTAGAATTATTGCTCTCGCTCTAACAATCGCGGCGATACCTCACATGTGTGGTTTGAAACACCGTTTACATATGCGGGCGCTACTCGCGTATGTGTTCGCTTCTGCGCGCGAAGCTTGGCGGGACGGGACGCGTTTTCTGGCTCCTAACTTTTTTTTTGGTGGCTCCTAGATTCCAAGCAAATTTGTCAAACCCTGGTATATGCAATTTCCCATCACAAAAACTGAGACAGCAGACTTTGTGAAAACTAGTATTTGTGTCATTCTCAAAACTTTTGGCCATGGCTGTAGTGATGAGCCGAGCATACCTGGGCACAATTTGAGGAGGGTTTGGTGAACATGAGTTAAAGTCGGGGGCCGAAACCAAACCGTTTTGAAGTCAATGAGAGACGAATGTTGAAAACGGTTCAGACTTTTTTCTAGATAGGCAAGGGATTGTGACAGGCATATGGCTCCTCGCCTGTGTGCACTCTCTGATGACATGGAAGTCTGGACTTCAGCAATAAGGCTTCTCACCCATGTGAGATCTTTGATGTACAACAAGTGCTGATTTCCTTATAAAACATTTTCCACACTCAGGGCAGGAATACGGCTTTTCCCCCGTGTGAGACCTCTGATGTACGACCAGCTGTGCTCTATATGGGAAACATTTTCCACACTCAGGGCAGCAATATGGCTTCTCCCCTGTGTGACATCTTTGATGTACAACAAGTGCTGATTTCCTTATAAAACATTTTCCACACTCTGGGCAGGAATACGGCTTTTCCCCCGTGTGAGACCTCTGATGTACGACCAGCTGTTGTTTATATGGGAAACTTTTTCCACACTCAGGGCAGCAATACGGTTCCTCACCAGTGTGAGACCTCTGATGTACAACAAGCATTGATTTTGTTCTATAACATTTTCCACATTCAGGGCAGGAATACGGGTTCTCACCAGTGTGAGACCTCTGATGTAAGACCAACCTTGCTTTACATGGAAAACATTTTCCACACTCTGGGCAGGAATATGGCTTCTCACCAGTGTGGGACCTCTGATGTGTAACAAGCTCTGATTTTGTTGTATAACATTTTACACACTCGGTGCAGGAATATGGCTTCTCACCAGTATGAGACCTCTGATGTACGACCAAATTTGTTTTACATGGAAAACATTTTCCACACTCAGAGCAGGAATACGGCTTCTCACCAGTGTGAGTTCTCTGATGTTTGACCAGCTGTGCTTTATATAGAAAACATGAACCACACTCAGAACAGGAATGAAGTTCACTCGGCTTGTGAGATCCCTGGTGTATAAAAAGAGCTAAACCAGAGGTAAAACTTTTCTCGCACTCAAGACAGGGAAATTCCTTCTTCTCCTGAATTCCGGGACCACCCCTCACATTACGAGGTTGCTCAGATTTAGAAAGATTGCATGGTCTATCCACACTGTGAAGTCCTCCATCCATAGTGGAGCTCATTGTCTTTTCTCCTCCACAATCTCTTGTGATGTCCTCATCTTCCATTTTACAACCTGGAGATAAATTGAGACGATCCTTTGAGGGTTTCTCCATGGCGTGACCTGGAAAAATAGAAAAACATCATCAACATATCTTAGAGGGTTAGTTCACTTCCATCAAGATTCCATCTGGATCAGGTAGATATGAGTGAGGAGATGTTAACTGTGGAGGTCCAAACCAGCTGGGACTCTTCCCCCCCATCAAAGAACCTTTGGTCCTCCTCCCAGATCACTTCTACATTTACACAGCCTTGTCAGAAGTGCAGGAACCAATGGGGACTGGGAAGGGGGGTGCTCTTTACACAACCACAAGTCTAGGCACAGAGTCATGTGATCTCTGATAAACAAGAGGTTCAAAGATCAGACTTGCAGACCCTTTACCATAGAACAAGTGACCATAGGCCTAGGCTTCTAAAGCTTAGATCCCACCCTACTTTGGACCAGTGTGCAGAGATAAGAGAAGAATATATTATGGGTCACCTGTGCTGATCTCTGTAGGAGTGTCCTCCTCTATGAATGTCCTCGTCATTCCAGCCTCCTCCGTATTGTGCTGATCATCCCTCACATACGTCTCTTCTACTTCACCCCCAACTTTTATGTTCATCAGATCTTCACCCTAAACCAACATAATGGCAGCAAAAAAAAAGATTTTAAATACTTTGTGTTTTCAAAAACAGTTAGGTTATACTGCCGTCTTCTGAAGCTTGAAACACTTGCAAAAAGGAAAATTGTAAGCCAGCCTTCATATAATTCCTCCACTACCCAGCATGCCCTAGTTTTGTGGAAAAGCAGCATCAATACCAAGAGCAAAAAACACAAAGGTTTGGGACCTGTGTACCTCAATGGACTCCAAGAATCAGATTATATGGCAAGTACAAAAAGTTCACTTTATTTCTTGTCCATTGAGGGATGCAGAAAAAGACTGTGGAGGAACACCAGTACAGGAGAAGAACAAGAGCAGATATCAGGAAGAACTGGCTTGGTACTGGAACACCACAGGCAGAGGAGCAGCTCAACAGGACTCTGAAGGGCTGGAGAGATAGCGGGTACAGGCAGGATGGGTCAGACACTGATTCTCCTCAGTGTGCAGTCAGACATCGAGAGAGCAGGACGCTCTCAAACGAGTCACTCTCTCAGGGATAGCAGGGTCCTCCCCACTGTGCGGTTCCAGGCCCCACAGACAGGCAGGCAGGATTTCCACCTCCCTGTCATCTGTCCACCTGCCACTGGCCACTCGGACAAGCTCCTGTCCCCGCCTCCAGGACTTGCACGGCTTTCCCCCGGTTCACCTGACCCCCCCTGCCTCCCTCAATCAGGTAAGCCACTCCTTGGGAGCTGCAGGCGGCCGTCCTTCTCAGGACAAGCCACAGTAGCTTCCCCCAATCCCCACGGCTCTTCCCCTCTTCTCACCCCCATACCGCTACCCCCGCTCGGGCGTCCTTCCCGCCAGCCATCCCCACAAACCGTCGCTACCCTCGGGCGCGGTGTTTTTTTTCCCTCCGCGCCGGTCGGTGGGGATTCGCGGCAGCCGCGACTCAGGAAAGGCCGCGGCTTTATCCGCGGCCTAGCGGCGCGCCGCTCCCCACCCCCCAACCATCGGCACTATTCGGGCCAGAAAGCCCCCCCCCCACCCCAGTAGAGCCCCCTTGCCCTCCGATCATCCTTCCTTGCCCCCCAGGCGCCACTCAGCCTGGTACCCCCCCAGCCTGGATCCTGCTGCCAGGTCGGTGGCCATCTTGCTCCACCCTGCCCTATCTCCCCCCTCTCAAATTCATTTAAAACTTGATCCAGGGCTTAACCCGATCGCCTCTTTAGGGGTCAGGAAGGATTTTTTTTTCCCTACCACAGCATATTGGCACAGCGTGGTCAGGGGTTTTTTTTGCCTTCCTCTGGACCAAGCTAGGATCAGAGGATTCAGTTATCCTTGTGAATCCACCCCCCCCCACCCCTTGGTTCCACGGCGGCCATGGTTAATCGGCAATACTCGGAGAACATCGACTTGCCGCAATTCTGCCGGCCGCCACCAAAAAAGCCCTAAGAAATCTGCGACTTCTGAGGATCGATCGACGATCGACTACCAAAAATCGCAGCCATTTACCCCAGCCTAAGCACATATCATGTGCTTTGATCAACACTAGATCGGCAGTAAAACACCGATTAGAAATCCATGATTTCTTATTGCGACATTAGACTGCCTCTTTCTTACAGAGAGCTGGCTCACAGCCAACTGTAACGCCATTCTAGGAGAATTGGTGCCAGAAAACTACCGTATTATAACGGAAAACAGAATAGGGCAAAGAGGAGGAGGACTGGCGGTGATCCACAAGACGCGTCTTGCGATCACAAAACCAAGCCTTCAAAACCCTCTTCCATTCATGGAAACCCTTGCTCTTCAACTGCAAGTAAACTGCCAGGAGACCGTCCGGATTCTACTCTGCTATAGGCCACCCGGCCCCAAGTCGCAGCTGCTCCCATGTTTGACGGACTTTGTCTCCACTTATACCCTGAACAGCAAACACCTTTTGCTGCTCGGGGACTTCAACCTCTGGGCCAACTCCCCGCAAGACCCCAATGCCGACGCCTGCATCGACCACCTGGAAGGATTGGGGCTTCAGCAACTAGTATGTGGGCCCACACATGCTTCAGGTCATACGCTCGATCTTATTTTCAGACAAGATCTGGAAATAAAAATCTTGGAAAATGAACCATTGCCATGGACAGATCACCATGCAATTAAATTCATTATTTACGAATTCCCCCCCTTAACAAAAACATCAAATCCAGTGACAACACACTGGACTAGATGTCAGAAGAAGCTCCACTCGGAACTCTTCAAAGCCACGTTAGGGGAAAAAATAAACACAATTCAGCCGCACCAAACAGCGGAAGAAACACTGGAGGCCATAAACACGGCACTATTGCAGTCAGCTGACTTGATAGCACCGAAACGAAAGACCTAGATCAGGAAAAATAACTCCAGCTGGTTCAACAACCAGCTGGCGTTACTGAAGCAAGAGTGCAGAAGGGCAGAAGCAGCCTGGAAAAGAAGCTCTTCAGATGAGAACCTCTCGATCTACAAGGCAATAACCAGAAAATACTACAAGCAAATCTTCGAAGCCAAGAAAAACTATTTTTCTGAGGCTATCAACGGTGCCCTTAACCGCCCCCGCAAACTCTTCAAGCTGGTCACTCAGACCATGAATCCAGGATGTCTTGAAGCCCCCAACTTGGATACACAAGAATTTTGCGATGAGTTATCGGATTGCTTCATTAACAAAATTGAGGCAATCCGGCAAAGCATTCAGCAAAACAATTTCTCTCCTATCCCCCCCCGTAGTTATTTACACAGCACCGGCAGTAATTCACCACAGTTAGGTGAGTTCACGCTGGAACCCATCTCCATTCAGACCACAAAAAATATCATCGGCACTCTGCGCAACAGCACTGCGCCAAATGATATTATCCCCACCAAACTGCTGAAAGAATGCGCCGACATCCTGGCACCTCCTGTCACACAGCTTATCAACCAATCCTTCAGGGAGGGCATAATGCCCTCCCAGCTGAAGGAGGGCTTTATTCAACCCATCTTGAAGAAAGCCACCCTGGATCCTAAGGATCCACTCAACTGGCGCCCCATAACAGGCCTAAATGTTCTCTCCAAGGTAATGGAGAATGCAGTGGTACAGCAGCTGCAACAGCATCTAGATACCCACAACTTACTCGACCCATTTCAATCAGGATTCCGTCCCGGACACGGGACGAAACAGCATTGCTTAAGATATGGGACGACGTTCTCGAGGCCGCAGACGAAGAAGAATCTTCTCTTCTGGTTCTGCTGGACCTAAGCGCAGCCTTTGATACAGTAGATCACAAGCTGTTATTGACTCGGCTGGCCAAAATAGCCAAAGTCGCAGAAAGCGATCTATCCTAGTTCTCCTCTTTTTTGGAAAACCGATCGCAAATAGTGAAGCTAGGACCCTTCACTTCTGAAAAACGCACATTATCGTGCGGGGTCCCTCAAGGATCTTCCCTGTCGCCGATGTTATTCAACATCTATGTGCATCCTTTTTGAAATCATCAGCAGCCAAAAACTGCTCTATCACTCCTATGCAGACGACACGCAACTGTACTTTCGAATTTGCAATAAAAAGGATTACCACCTCAATCTAGAGACCTGTCTCTCTTTGATAGAGGACTGGATGACAAAGAGTTATTTCAAACTCAACGGAGCGAAAACAGAACTTCTTCTGTTTCACGCCAAGCGTAGGAATCAATCGGCAACAACCTGGACCCCCCCGCCCATTCTGAGCAAAATCATCACCCCTAGCGCCAAAGTCAAAAGTCTTGGGGTCATCTTTGACTCCGACATGACAATGAACGCACAAATAGGGTCAGTAGTCAGCGGATCTCACCATCTGCTGCGCCTACTACGCAGACTCACTCCTTTTATTCCCAAGAAAGACATAGCGGTCGTGGTGGGAGCGATTGTAAACTCCAGACTGGACTATGCAAATGCCCTTTACCTCGGACTCCCCAAGTACCAAATCTTCAAGTGGTTCAAAATACGGCCGCCAGACTTGTGACTGGGAAAAAACCCTGGGAATCCATCTCACCTTCACTGAGATCCCTTCACTGGTTACCAGTTAAAGACAGAATCACCTTTAAAGCTCTCTGTCTAACGCATAGATGTATCCATGGGAATGCTCCCCATTATCTATGCGAAAAAATAAAAGTTCACAATCCCAATCGTATTCTACGATCCACCAATCAAAATCGGCTTCAGATACTGAAAACCAGATACAAGTCCAAAGGAGACAGGATATTCGCTGTCCAAGGTCCCAGACTATGGAACGCCTTACCAGCCAGCATTCGGCTGGAGAACCACTTAGTCTTCAGGAGAAAGATTAAGACTCATCTCTTTTGATCTCAAAGGAGACAGGAACAACAAGCGCCCAGAGGCGATTTACTTCGCATGTGCTGCGCTATATAAGTTTTCATTCATTCATTCATTCAGGAAAAGACTGTGGAGGAACACCAGTACAGGAGAAGAACAGGAGCAGATATCAGGAACAACTGGCTTGGTACTGGAACACCACAGGCAGAGGAGCAGCTCAACAGGACTCTGAAGGGCTGGAGAGATAGCGGATACAGGCAGGATGGGTCATACACTGGCGGACAAGTCAGGAACAGGTGCCTAGGCTGGAGCGAGTCAGGGTACAGGCCGGATCAGTAATAGGCTGGCAGCAAGGCAGATGCAGAGTCAAACAAGGCGGGTCGGGTGCAGGCAGAAAGCAGGTAAGTCAGGGACAAGCCGGGTCAAATAACAGAAACAGGTATAAGAAACTAGGGATCTGGGACACACGGACCGCTGTAGAGCAGACAGCATTGAGTCTGGCTACTGACTCAGTTTAAATAGCCTGTTGGGCGCCAAGGGCCGTCACAGGGTGCATGTCGCGGTGCGCACACGTATACACGCATGTGGGCGCAAGGATGCGCGCACGGGCACCAACGGTGTTCTGACAGGAACTGAGGTTCCAGGCCATCTTCCACAGCCACCATTCTGAATGCTGACAGGAGGTCTGCCAAAAAAGACAGCCCTAAGTACTAGGTGGGGCTCCCCCGAAAGGAGACCCCATGAGAGAGGTCGAACTAAGTCAAAAAGGCCGTGTCCACCCCCTCACAAGGCTTTCAGGGCAGGCTCGAGAACCTACACCCTTACTAATCAAATGTGAAAACAAAACGTGTACAGCAAAAAAAGACAAAAGACAAAAGTGACAAACACACAAATGAAAGTGTGTGTGTGGGTGGGGTGTGCAAAGTTGCCATTGTGCAATACAATGTCTGGCCTTTCAGCCAGGAATAAAAGAATCCTCTAGTCCTAGCCAAAAGGCTCAGCCCTAGAGGCAGGTGGGAAGTTACCACACGTAGTACTGTATAGTCTACAGAAGCAGACCCCAACCGCACTAGACTCTTTGCATTTCCCAGCATATTGGGGCAAGAGGCTAAACCATTGGCCGTGGTCGCCACAGTATAAGCAGAGTCCCTGGGATCTTCTTCTAGCCTTTTCCCCAGAGGATAAATGAATAGCGCCAATTTGCATGGGCTCCTCACACAGACAGTTCCTGGACTTAGCGTGTCTATTTTCAAAGCTCCTTGGGGATCTTATAAACCCAACAGTAAGGGCTAACATCGACTCGAGATTCAAGCGATTATCGTGTTCTGCTGATGTTGTTGGACTTCTGCTGTATTGCCTTTGAAAGCCTGATTTTAACTCCAATTTGTGAGTACAATGATTGATTTTAACATCTTTAATAAAATTCATTTAGCGGTATCACACTAGGTCGGTGCGCCCTCCGTTCTTTTCTCTTTTTCTTAGTTTTATGAATTCCCACGATTCTGAGGAGGGCTGCAAGACTCTGGAAGTTATCTTCTAATTGAACTATACGAACCCATAGTACTCTTCGAAAAAACACCGGAGCGCAGGAGATTTTTCTTTGTTTGCTACAGGCCTGGTGGTCATGGTCTTGTTGCCCTCAGTTTCTCAAACTTTGTTGGGAATCTTCTGAACCCAACAGTCAGGGCCAGGGCCGTCTATAACGCGGGGGGGAAAGAGGAAGCTGCCCAGGGCCCAGTCATTGTTAAGGGGCCCAAAAGCAGCTGCCCCTTGAGCGCCTTGTCACAGGGAGGCCTGGATCAGTGGCTGGGAAAAACGATAGAGAAGAGCAGAAGGCACAGCATACCTGACACGGCGCCGGTGCTACCCAGAGCCTGGATTTGTCCAACCTCCTCTCCACCCCAGGCTCTGACTGCAGGCCTCAAGAGCGGGAAGATCGGGCCCCCTCAGAGGACTGGCGGGAGGCTCAGCCAGCCAGGGACTACTACCCACCCTCCTCTTCACCCTCCAGCGCTGACAATGGTCTCCGAGAGCAGGCTCTCTGATCCCTCTATCTCTGTGCCCTCGCTAACACCTCCCCTCTATGAGCCCTCTCACCTCCCCTCTATGAGCCCTCTCACCCCTCTCTCTCACCCTTTTCTACAACATTCATTGTAGGAAACATACTTGTGTATAAATTATAACTACCAAATATCATTCATCATCTACCTGATAAAGTCTTGTGTAGTTGTGATCTTCTTGTGTGGAATACAGAGGACGGGGACATCTCTCTGGTGGGTTTCTGTTATTAGGTGGCTCCATCATATCCTTGTGTCCATCTGAAGGTTCCTCCATCACACCATACTCCTCATCCTCCTCTTCATTAATACCAATTTTATTATCCATGAGGTTTGCACTCTGAATATATAATACAACATTCATTGTAACACATATGGTTGTATAATAATCAGAACTACCAATAATTGTTCCTCACCTACCTGATCATAAGGTATGTTGTCATCCTCTTCGTGTGTGTCCATCATGACGTCCTTGTAGAGATCCTTGTGTCCTTCTAAATACTCCCACTCCTCCATGGAGAAATAGACAGTGACATCCTGACACCTTATAGGAACCTGACACACACAATGATACAGTCACCATCCAGACACACCCCTTGTCTGTTACTGGATAATGTCCCAGAATTCCCAGAATCCTCCTCACCTCTCCTGTCAGCAGCTCCATCATCTTCTTGGTGACTTCTAGAATCTTCTCCATGTTGTGTCTCTCAAGTTTTAGGGAGTCACATGAAATGGTCATATGATCACCGGACTTCAGAATTGAAAATCTCTGTATTGAGGAACCAATAGGAATATCCTGTTAGAATCCCAGAATCCTCCTCACCTCTTCAGTCAGGTCTGTGTTTTATTAATAGAGATAAGAGTGATGTCATGTGACTTCCCAGAATCCTCCTCACCTCTCCGGTCAGGTCTGTGTTTTATTAATAGAGATAAGAGTGATGTCATGTGACCTCCCAGAATCCTCCTCACCTCTCCGGTCAGGTCTGTGTTTTATTAATAGAGATAAGAGTGATGTCATGTGACCTCCCAGAATCCTCCTCACCTCTTCGGTCAGGTCTGTGTTTTATTAATAGAGATAAGAGTGATGTCATGTGACCTCCCAGAATCCTCCTCACCTCTCCTGTCAGCAGGCAGATGATCTTCACAGTAAGGTTTAGTATCTTTCCAGTGATGTCACTCAGATTCTCCTCCATCCTCATTTATGGGGATCTATGCGGGTTTCTCTGTAGATGAATAGTGGATAACTTTTTAGACTGTATTTGTTTCACAATACTAAGATGCAAACTTTAATGCAAATTCAGTTGAAGTCAATAGGTGAAGAATACTAAAATCAGTTCTTTGTGGAGAACAAGAGATCGGCACTCCCTGGTCATGTCGGTTTCTGAAGAAGACTTCAGTCGGCATCGGAGCTCAGAGAGGTAAGAATTCGCCTTTATAGGGAAAACTTTTATTTGGGTTATATTCTAGTATTTTCAGTTCAGTATGTGAAATACAGAACAGGCCGTAACTAAAGGGAACTAGGGTGAAGGGCCAGCATGACTGGTGGGACAGCTGTGGGGTGAGCACAGGAAAGTTCCTGTAGGAAGTGTGATAGGTGAAGAGGAGAGGGAGTTATGCTCATTGGTGATGGGGAGCAGTGGCCAAAGTTAATTTTGACCCCTGCAGAGGGAGGCGTCAACTCACTTTTTCTTGTTTGGCTGTGTGGGGTGTACGGTTGTGTGTATTGGGGTTAAGTGGGCATGGGTCTCTGGTTCGTGTAGACTGGAATGGTGGAAGGTAAATGGTGTGGGGACAGGTTGGACCTATCTCGGTATGGGTACCCTCCCTATCTGAAAATAATGGGCTACCGGTAATCAGGCTGCAGTGGCAAGACAGTGGCAATAGTTTGTCCCTGAGCTGGTGAGATTACAGCTAGGGACCAGGATGCGGAGGTGGTACAGTAGAGGAAAGGTTTGGCTGTGTGGGGTGTACGGTTGTGTGTATTGGGGTTATGTGGGCATGGGTCTCTGGTTCGTAAAGGTTGGAATGGTGGAAGGTAAACAGGATATGGTGTGGGGACGGGTTGGACCTATCTCGGTGTGGGTACCTCAAAGTGGCAATAGTTCGTCCCTGAGCTGGTGAGATTAAGGCTAGGGGCCAGGATGCGGAGGTGGTGGTGGTGCAGCCGATGCGGTAGAATACCTTCCTTCACGAACCTCAGACAGAGCAGTAGTTTAAAAAGTTGGGGTTTATATATGTTATTTTGTTAATAAAGGGGCCGGATGGGCATTTATTCCAGAAGGTGTGGTGTGCTTATTTTATAAGTAAGGTAAGGCAAATAAGTTTGGGGGTTTTGGTTAGGTGGAGCACACGGGACATCAGCTATACCCCAGTCATGAGAGCGATAGAAACACTTTGCGCACATGAATAGTATATTGATTGAGACTGAGAAGAGGGACAATTAAAGGGGAAAGATGGACAGAGAAATCTGGTTCCATATAATAGACAATGATGAGAGTTATGATCAAATTATATCTTATTACCTCCTCTGCTCTTCCTGCAATGTCTCCTCTCTGCTCCCTCCTATTTCACCTCACGCCTCAAACTTCCTGTCTTTGTCTTTACATACTTCCTGTCTCTAGCTGACATCACTTCCTGCCTTCCATAGAGACTTCCTGTCTGGGTAGATGTGAGATCACCATCTTGTGGAGCTCAGAGGAACTGCAGAAACATCTGGTAGTGTGAACACAGCCTTGTGCTGTGTGTGTATGTACTGTATATCCTTATAGATGGGTCATCTCCACTCCCACCAAGGGGGAGAGAAATATATTTCTGCTAAGGATGAGTGGAGGGATTTTGGTTCAGTGGATTTTGCAGTGAAGTTATTGATTTTGTGGAATTCATGTTGTAGTTATTCATTTGCTGGCAAAAGTTGCTGGAAAAGAATTCCATGATAAACACCTTCCCATGTTGCTTTGCCAGACATGTGACACCCTTGAGTCCCCCCCTAATAACCAACCAGTAATTATCTATGCCCCTCTCTTTATAAGTCATCTTTATCCCCTTTGTGCATTCCAACTGTTTACATCAGAACCACCCCCTTACACCAGGTTCCTCAAAGCCTGACTCTGTACATCAGGGTCCCCAGAGCTACCCCATTTACATCAAAGCCTTCAGAGTCACCCCTTTACATCAGGGTCCCCAAAATCACCCACTGTACATCAAGGTTCCCAGAGTCATCCCCCATAAACCAGGGTCCCCAGAGCCCCCCCCTACATCAGGGTTCCCATATCCCCTCCATTAAATCAGGGTCTCCCAGAGCCCTGCTTGTTACATCGAAGCTCCAAAATTTACCCCCCTTTCATTGGGGTCTCCAGAGCCCCAACCCTACAACAGGGCCACCAAAATACACCCCCCCCCCCCCCATACATCAGGGTCTGCCTCCTTGCTTACTACAGGACCAAGAGTCTCCTCTTACATCAGGGTCCCCAGTGTCTTCTACTTTACGTCAGGGTCCCCATAATCATCCACTTTACAGCATGGTTCCCAGAATCACCAGCCACATCATGATCACCAGAGTCACTCACTTAAATCAGTGTTCCCAAGGACCCCCTCTTTACACCAGGGTCCCCAGTCACCCCCTTTCATCAGGGTCCCCAGAGATGCCTTCTACCCCCTTTTACTTCAGTGCCCCCTGAGCTATCCCATTTACATTAGAGTCCCCAGTGTCACCCCCACAACCCCTTACACCAGGGTCCCCAAAGCTAACTCCTTACATGGGGGTGTCCAGAGCCACTGCATTTATCAGGGTCCACCTCCCTTATATCATGGTCTCCAGATCCACTCATTTTACATCAAGGTCCCTGGGGTCACCCCCCTTTACATTAGGGTCCCCAGAGTCACCTACTTACAGAGTTACCTACTTACATCAGAATCCTCTCAACATAGGATTAAGCACCAGGCATCTCCTGGGCGTACCAGCCTTGTGCTCGGTGCTCTCCAGAACAGGTGCATCATTAGGTGGCTTCCTCCCTCTAGGATGGACAGCACAGGACCACTTTGTAAACGTAGACCCAGTTTGACTACTGGGCCTACCTGGTAGATCACAGCTCCGCACCAATGTGGTCCTGGAGCCAGGAACACTTGAACACACACCCCCGGCCAGGAGGGCCACTCACGGGGGGAGGAGGGACGACTGACCAGGGACAGACGACGACCCCAAACTAGTGACGTATGTCCCTTTAATACTCTCCCCCAGCATGCACAGCGAGGCGACTGACCCTCACTGATTAACTGCCGAGGAAAAATATCCAACATACCTTGACCTGACTGCTGCCACCCTCGGCCTGGGGTGTGACTGACACCCCAGACAACGATAGTGGTCACTCATAGTACAGCCATGGCTGAAACAGAGGCAAAACAATACAGTCAGAGGTAGTAAATCTCTGACTACCCTCTAAATTTAAAGCAGGGCCTGCTAAGAAAAGTAGCAGGCCACTCCATATATATATATATATATATATATATATATATATATATATATATATATAAAATATATATATGATCATCATCATTTACAATGTATTCCAATGTTTTATTGGAAGAAGCTCCCAGCTCTCAACCAACACCTTATCCAGAATCTGAATGGGTAGTAGACAAAATATCACAACCCTATCAGCTGGTGGACATTGCCCCTATCCCCTATCCACCAGCGATCTGGTGCTGTCCCTGCTCACTCTCAACCTGCTGCCCAGCCTGACTGTGTTGACTTGCTGCCCAGCCTGACCCTTCTGATTTGTTTTCGAGGTCCTGTATCCCAATTCAGCTTCTAAGGCAGGGTTTCTCAACTCCAGTCCTCAAGGCGCCCCAACAAGTCAGGCTTTCCTTTTTTTTGCACAGGTGATTTGATCAGTTTTACTGCCTTATAATTACCACAGCCGTTTCATCTGAGAGAAATCCTGAAAACATGACCTGTTGGGGTGCCTTGAGGACTGGAGATGAGAAACACTGTTCTAAGGTGCTGCAGTTGGACTCCTGTTCGGTTCAGTTATTGTCCTAAACAGTGTTTTAAGTAACTTTTTTTCCCCTTCAGGGATTACACTTTGTGCAGGGACAGATCTAAGTACGGGAAACATGCGCCATTTCACTGGCATACTATACACCCCCCTAGGTATTTAAATTGAAAGTAACATTTTACTTTTATTGTTTCACTTCAAGCATTATTAAATTCACTGCTCCCGAAAAAAACGGCTGTTTTTAAAACTTTTTTTTTTTGCATTGATTGGCAGGGCTCGGGTCCCCAAACACTTTTTAGGACAATAACTTGCATATTAGCCTTTAAAATTAGCACTTTAGATTTCTCCCATGGATTTTAACAGGGTGTTCCGCGGCTTTTTGAATTTGCCGCGAACACCCCAAATTGTTCATTGTTCGGCGAACAGGCAATGTTCAAGTCGGACATGAGTTTGACTCGAACTCTAAGCTCATCCCTACCTCGGACTCTCTCTACCTGCTACCCAGCCTGACTCTCTACCTGCTGCCCACCCTTATTCTGTTAATCTTCCGCCTGTTGCTCAGACTGACTTTACCAACTTTGCCTGCTGCCCAGTCTGACACTCTGCTGATCATCCCAGATCTGCTTACTCTCTCTACCTGCTCATCTCAACTTCACCGACTCTCTGCCTGCTGCCCAGCCTAATTCCACTGACACTTTGTGGCCAAGTCTGACTCTGCTTCCCCTCCACCTGCTGCCCAATCTGACCCTGCGGACTCTCTGCACCCTGCCCAGCCTGATCCCACTGAGTTTCTGCCTGCTGCCGAGCCCGAGCTTCACTGGCTTACCACCTTGTGCAAAGCCTGACTCCACTGGCTCTCTGCTAAATTTTCTTTCTGAGGTCTTGTATCACGATTGGGCCTCCGAGGTCCTGAACCCGGACTCTGCTGGCAAAGTTCTGTTTGATTTATTTAGCAACCCAGATGTAATTTCTGTGACTGCAAATGTGCTAACCACGTGCTTACCGGGCACTTAAACCCCCTTCCTGCCCAGGTCAGTTTTCAGCATGGTCACCATTTGAATGACATTTTTTTACACAAATAGAGCTTTTGGTGGTATTTAACCACCATGAGGGTTTTTATTTTTTGCTAAACAACCAAAAAAGACAGAAAATGTTGATGAAAATTAAAACATTTAAGGTTTTTTATAACATTTTACAAACAGGTAATTTTTCTCTTTCATTGATGAGCACTGGTGAGGCAGCACTGATGGGTGGCACTGGTGAGGCGGCACTGAAAGACAGCATTGAAGGGCACTGGTAGGCGACATTGAGGATATTGATGCACTGGTAGGCGACATTGAGGATATTGATGCACTGATAGCAGGTAATTTTTCTCTTTAATTGATGGGCACTGGTGAGGCAGCACTAAAAGACAGCATTGAAGGGCACTGGTAGGTGACATTGGTGAGGATGATATTGATGCACTGATTGGCAGCACCGATAGCAGCAGTGGGTCTGGGTCCTGTTTACTCCAGATGGTAATATGGCTTTTTTTTTTTATCCTCTCCTCACTATCAGCGTGAGAAAAAAAAATTCTGATTAACGGCTCTGTTTAGATCTATTGATCAGCTGTCATTGGCCGACAGCTGATCACGTGGTAAGGGGGCGGGATCAGCTCCTTGCTCTGATCTGTGATTGGTTGAGTCTCATTGACTCGCTGATCACAGAGTGAGCAACTCATGCTCTGGAGGACATACATGGATGCCCACCCGGCAATTTAGGCCGGCGCTGTAGCCGTCTTTCGGGCGGCAAGAGGTTGAGGAACAAGGTAACCTGGTGGATAACTAGGCCTCGCTGGCTGTCAACTACAGTTGTGGCCAAAAGTTTTGAGAATGGCACAAATATTCGTTTTCACAAAGTTGGCTGCTAAACTGCTTTTAGATCTTTGTTTCTGTGATGTAGTGAAATATAATGACACGCACTTCATACGTTTCAAAGGCTTTTATCGACAATTACATGACATTTATGCAAAGAGTCAGTATTTGTAGTGTTGGCCCCTCTTTTTCAGGACCTCTGCAATTCTCCCCGGCATGCTCTCAATCAACTTCTGGGCCAATTCCTTTCTTTCATGATCACTTCTTGGAGTTTGTCAGAATTAGTGGGTTTTTGTTTGTCCGCCCGCCTCTTGAGGATTGACCACAAGTTCTCAATGGGATTAAGATCTGGGGAGTTTCCAGGCCATGGACCCAAAATGTCAACGCTTTGGTCCCCGAGCCACTTCGTTATCACTTTTGCCTTTTGGCACGGCGCTCCATCGTGCTGGAAAATGCATTGTTCTTCACCAAACTGTTGTTGGAAGAAGTTGCTGTTGGGGGGGGGGGGTTTTGGTACCATTCTTTATTCATGGCAAATTGTGAGTGAGCCCCCCACTCCCTTGGATGAGAAGCGACCCCACACATGAATGGTCTCAGGATGCTTTAGGCCACGTACACACGACTAAACAAATCCGATCAAATCGGTCTGACAGACGGTTTTAATCGGATTTGTCTCCTGGGATAGGTTGGTTTGATTGTGTACACACGATCAAACCAAAATCCCCGCCGGCAGAGAGCGCGGTGACGTGGCGATGACGTTGACGCCGCCACGTCACCGAACCAGGAAGTAAAATACTTCCACGCATGCGTCGAATCCATTCGACGCACGTGCGGACAGATATGCCCGCTGGTTAGCGTACTAACCAGCAAACTTGTCCGACGGACGGGTTCCCAGCAGGCAGATTTTCACCACTTAAGACCCGCACCAATATGCTGCCAAATGACCCAAGGGGTTTTTGCGATCCGGCACTGCGTCGCTTTAACAGACAATTGCGCGGTCGTGCGACGTGGCTCCCAAACAAAATTTGCGTCCTTTTCTTCCCACAAATAGAGCTTTCTTTTGGTGGTATTTGATCGCCTCTGCGGTTTTTATTTTTTGCGCTATAAACAAAAATAGAGCCACAATTTTGAAAAAAAATCAATATTTTTTACTTTTTGTTATAAGAGAAATCAATAAACTACATTTTAGTCAAACATTTAGGCCAAAATGTATTTAGCCACATGTCTTTAGTAAAAAAAAAAAAAAAATTTGCAATAAAAAAAAAAAAAAAAATTAGCTACCTAGCGGGAACAGCGACACTAATACAGCGATCAGAAAAATGATCGCTTAGTGACACTGGCAATAGGGAGTGAAAGGGTTAACTAGGGCGGTGATCAAGGGGTTAAAACTTTATTGGGGGGGGGGGTACGGGGGCTACCCTGGACCTAACACTAACTGACTGTCACACTGACACTAAATACAGTAATCATACATGTATGATTACTGCATTCAGTGACACTGTGACAGGGGGGAGGGTGGGGGCGATCGGGGGGGTTAAATGTGTTTATGTGTAGTGTAGTGTTAGTGCAGACTTTCTGTGTGGTGATCTCTCCTCAGCGGTGGTTGAAAAAACCACCGAGGGAGAGATCACATCGCTTCCTCCTTCCTGTGTTTACACAGGAGGAGGAAGTGACAGGGCGGGCGGGCGGGCGCGCGCATTGGCTGGGAGCGATCCGGAGGGGGGCGGACAAAAACGAATAGCCGCCCCCTCTTGTCGGATCGCTCCTGCAGCCGATCGGACCCCCGAACCCCCCCAAGGCACCAACGTATATATATACGTTGATGTGCCTGTCGGTGCCATTCTGCCGACGTAAATGTACATGCGGCGGTCCTTAAGTGGTTAAAGCATGCTTTAAAATTTGTCTGCTGGAACGGTCCGTCATACTGTTTTCAGCAGATAAATTCGATCGTGTGTACGCGGCCTCACTGTTGGCATGACACAGGACTGATGGTAGCGCTCACCTTTTCTTCGCCGGACAAGCCTTTTTCCTAATGCCCCAAACAATCGGAAAGAGGCTTCATCGGAGAATATGACTTTACCTCCCCCCCAGTCCATTCACCATATTTTCTGCAGAAGATCAATCTGTCCCTGATGGGGTTTTTTTTTTGGAGAGAAGTGGCTTCTTTGCTGCCCTTTTTGACACCAGGCCATCTTCCAAAAATCTTCCCCTCACTGTGCGTGCCGACGCGCTCACACCTGCCTGCTGCCATTCCTGCTCTGCACTGGTGGCACTCCGATCCCGCAGCTCAATCCTCTTTAGGAGACGGTCCTGGCGCTTGCTGGTCTTTCTTGGGCACCCTGAAGCCTTCTTCACAAATGCAGTGGAATTTTTTTTCTATGGGATTAAGTTAATTTTCATGGCAAAGAGGAACTTTGCAATTAATTGCAATTGGTCTGATCACTCTTCATAACATTCTGGAGTATATGCGATTTCCCATCACAAAAACTGAGGCAGCAGACTTTGTGAAAATGAGTACCCCGTTTCCCCAAAAATAAAACCTACCCTGAAAATAAGACCTAGCATTATTTTCAAGGAGTGCTGCAATATAAGCCCTACTCCAAAAATAAGCCCTAGTTAAAAATGCTTGTAAAATCCTATAATGCACTCTATTACAGCAGTATATAATGTACAATGTGTGTGTGTTTTTGTAATATAAATGAGGGGAAGAGAGCTCCGGCGGGTAACAGAAGCGTAGAGTGGCGCTATAACAAATGTATTTGGCGCAATTATATTACAAAAACACACACATTGTACATGATATAATACTGTAATAGAGTGGATTTTAGAATTTTACTAACATTTTTAACTCAGTTCACAATGGGGATTCCTGACAGGCAGGGAGGGAGAGGGGGGGAGAGAAGACATCACATTACATGGTAAGCCCTACCCCGAAAATAAGCCCTACTATGTCTTTTGTTGCCAAAATTAATATAAGACCCAGGCTTATTTTCGGGGGAAACACAGTATTTGTGTCATTCTCAAAACTTTTGGCCATGGCTGTAGTGATGAGCCGAGCATACCTGGGCTCAATTTAAGGAGGGTTTGGTGAACATGAGTAAAGTCCGGGGGCCGAAACCAAACCGTTTTGAAGTCAATGAGAGACGAATGTTGAAAACGGTTCAGACTTTTTTTCTAGATAGGCAAGGGATTGTGACAGACATATGGCTCCTCGCCTGTGTGCACTCTCTGATGACATGGAAGTCTGGACTTCAGCAATACGGCTTCTCACCGGTGTGAGATCTTTGATGTACAACAAGTGCTGATTTCCTTATAAAACATTTTCCACACTCAGGGCAGCAATACGGCTTCTCACCCGTGTGAGTTCTTTGATGTACAACAAGTTCTGATTTCCTTATAAAACATTTTCCACACTCAGGGCAGCAATACGGCTTCTCACCAGTGTGAGTTCTTTGATGTATACCAAGTTCTGCTTTCCTTAAATAACATTTTCCACACTCAGAGCAGCAATGCGGCTTCTCACCCGTGTGAGATCGTTGATGTAAAACAAGTTCTGAATTCCTTATAAAACCTTTCCCACACTCAGGGCAGCAATACGGCTTCTCACCCGTGTGAGATCTTTGATGTACAACAAGTTCTGATTTCCTTGTGAAACATTTTCCACACTCAGGGCAGCAATACATCTCCCCTGTGTGACATCTTTGATGTACAACAAGTTCTGCTTTCCTTAGATAACATTTTCCACACTCTGGGCAGGAATACGGCTTTTCCTCCATGTGAGACCTCTGATGTATGACCAGCTGTTCTTTACATGAGAAACATCTTCCACACTCAGGGCAGCAATACGGTTTCTCACCAGTGTGAGACCTCTGATGTACAACAAGCTTTGATTTTGTTCTATAACATTTTCCACACTCAGAGCAGGGATACGGGTTCTCACCAGTGTGCGACCAGCTGTGATTTAAATGGAAAACATTTTCCACACTCAGGGCAAAAATACGGCTTCTCCCCTGTGTGAGACCTCTGATGTGCGGCCAGCTGTGATGTACATGGAAAACATTTTCCACACTGAGGGCAGGGATACGGCTTCTCACCAGTGTGAGACCTCTGATGCACAACCAGCCGTGCTTTACATTGAAAACATTTTCCACACTCAGGGCAGGAAAACGGCTTCTCGCCCGTGTGAATTCTCTGATGTTTGACCAGCAGTCCTTTATGTAGAAAATATTTCCCGCACTCAGAACAGGTATGAAGTCCGTCCTCCCTGTGAGTTCCCTGATGTAAAAAAAGACCTATACCGGAGCAAAAACTTTTCTCACACTGAAGACAGGGAAATGTCTTCTCCCCCTGAATCCCAGCCCCACCCCCCACAGTACGAGGCTGCTCAGAGTCGGAGGGATTCCATGGTCTATCCACACTGTGAAGTCCTCCATCCATAGTGGAGCTCATTGTCTTTTCTCCTCCACAATCTCCTGTGATGTCCTCATCTTCCATTTTACAACCTGGAGATAAAGTGAGACGATCCTTTGAGGGTTTCTCCATGGCGTGTCCTGGAAAAATAGAAAGAAACGTCGTCAATAGATCTGAGAGGGTTAGTTCAGATATGAGTGAGCAGATGTTGTCTGTGGAGGTCCCAACCAGCTGGGACTCTTCCCCCCCATCAAAGAACCTTTGGTCCTCCTCCCAGATCACTTCTACATTTTTTTAAAATTCAACAAGGTGTTTATTGAGAAGAAAAAAGATTGTATACATGGTCAAGAATCGAGTTAGCATACATGAGTTACAGTAACAACACGCAGAGTGGGTGCAAAGTATCAAACATTCACAGCCGACTGCTGACAGTGGTTTACAACTGGCTGCAATCCTATAGGCATAAACAGGTAGTTCTCGGAATACAGTGAAGGCAAAAAAAAAAACAATAACAAAAAAGGAAAAAACCCCGGCAAGTACAACATCGGAATCCGCCAAGAGAAGTGTACTTTATCCAATGGTTTCTGAGTCTCCCAACCAGCGATCCCAGACCTTGTTATACTTGGCTGGGCAGCCTCTATTAATGTATATGCATTTCTTATAAGGTAAGGAGATGTTCACCTCTGCCTTCCATTCTGAATAACTGGGGGGTGTCGGTCTCATTTACTTTCTAGCTATGAGTTTTCTGGCTGAAAATAAGGTCTCTTGAACGAATACTTTGGTGTATTTGTCCATCTCCTCAGGGAATATTCCCAGGAGACACTGCTTGGGGTCAAGGGTAACAGGGGAACCCATATCATCATGTAAGAAGGTAACAATTTGTTTCCAAAGGTCTTGGATTTTTGGACAGGCCCAAATCGGATGGAAAAAGGTGCCTATTTCCTGGCCACACATCGCGCAGAGGGTCGACTGATCGCGCTTGTATCTAGCCACTCGAATGGGAGTGAGATAGCTCCTGTGTGTTATGAAGACTTGTGACAGTCTGTCCGAAAGCCTGGGGGACACCATCTTACAGGTCTCCAGTGCTTCCTCCCACTCCTCATCCTCCATGGGACCCACTTCCCTCTCCCAGCGCGGTTTTAAAGCAAAAGCAATTTTGGTGGAGATGGGAGTAGATAGCATATTGTAGAACGCAGATATCAAACCGCGGGGATCCGTGTGCTTGACTATGGACACAACAGGGTGTGGAGTAGGCTGCGGATAGTGAAAATTGTACCTGGACTGCGTGCCTGAGCTGAAAAAACCTAAAGAGCATATGGTCGGGTAATGAAAACTCCTCTTTAAGCATTTGGTAGGTTTTGAGTTTTCCGGTTGATAGTATGTGGTGTAAGTAATAGACACCCCGTGCTGCCCATAATTCTGATCCCTGAGTATGAGCAAACTCCTTCAGTCCCTCGTTATGCGACAGTGGCGTATAGTCATTGTATTGGGGTATTCCTAGTCTAGTGGACGCCAGATCCCAAATCCTCCTATAGTGATACAGCAAGGACTTCGCATCTCCCGCCTGTTCAGTACTCCCAGACCCTGCCGATACAGGAGATGCGCTCTACGCAGTGACTCGGGCCTTCCGTGGGCAGAGCAACAGTAGAAACCGTGAACTGTCTACTTTGTCAATATGATACAATTCGGAAAGCTGTGCGGAGATGTAATATAGGTTAAAATCCGGTAGCGCCGTGCCTCCCAATGCCGTCGGATTTTTAAGGGCTTGCCAAGCTAGTTTGTGCCTATTGTTACCCCACACAAAGGGCTTAAGGAGGGCTTCAAGTGTCTTAAAGTATTTCAGTGGCAGATATATTGGGGAGTGCCAAAAGGACATACAACATTTTTGGAAGGAGAACCATTTTTATCACTTCTACATTTACACAGCCTTGTCAGAAAAGCAGGAACCAATGGGGACTGGGAGGGGCGTGCTCTTTGCACAACCACAAGCCTAGGCACTGAGTCATGTGATCTCTGATAAACAAGAGGGTCAAAGTTCAGATTTGCAGACCCTTTACCATAGAACAAGTGACCATGGGCCTAGGCTTCTAAAGCTTATATCCCACCCTACTTTGGACCAATCACTGAGCAGTAACAGAGCAGAGATAAGAGAAGAATATATTATGGGTCACCTGTGCTGATCTCTGTAGGAGTGTCCTCCTCTATGAAGGTCCTCGTCATTCCAGCCTCCTCCGTATATTGCTGATCATCCCTCACATACGTCTCTTCTACGTCACACTCAGTTTTCACGATCATCAGATCTTCACCCTAAACCAACAGAATGGCAGCAAAAGAAAAGATTTTAATACTTGGTGTTTTCAAAACCAGTTAGGTTATATTGCTGTCTACGGGGAGGATGAGACACTTGCAAAAAGGAAAATCGAAAGCCAGTCTTCGTATTATTCGTCCACTACCCAGCATGCCTTAGTTTTGTGGAAAAGCAGTATCAAGACCAAGAGCAAAAAACACAAAGGGGTGAGAGAGGGGGGTGAGCGTACCTTCCATGCTCTTTCCAGCGTCTGTCTTGGGGCGGGTAGCAGCCTGCAACTCCCATTGGTCCTCTGTGGGCCCCCGATTTGCCTGCTTTCGGGGACCAATGTCAGCGCTGGGGGGTGAAGAGGAGGGCGGGTAGCAGTCCCTGGCTGCCTGCGCCTCTGTCCCTCAATGAACTCCAAGAATCAGATTTTATGGCAAGTACTAAAAGTTGACTTTATTTCTTGTCCATTGAGGGATGCAGGAAGAGACTGGAGGAACACCGGTACAGGAGAAGAACAGGAGCAGATATCAGGAACAACTGGCTTGGTACTGGAACACCACAGGCAGAGGAGCAGCTCAACAGGACTCTGAAGGGCTTGAGAGATAGCGGGTACAGGCAGGATGGGTCATACACTGGCTGACAAGTCAGGAACAGGTGCCTAGGCTGGAGCGAGTCAGGGTACAGGCCGGATCGGTAATAGACTGGCAGCAAGGTAGCAGAAGGAGCAGGCAGATGCAGAGTCAAACAAGGTGGGTCGGGTGCAGGCAGAAAGCAGGAATGTCAGGGACAAGCTGGGTCAAATAACAGAAACAGGTATAAGATACTAGGGAGCAAGGACACACGGACCGCTGTAGAGCAGACAGCATCGAGTCTGGCTACTGACCCAGTTTAAATAGCCTGTTGGGCGCCAAGGGCCGTCACAGGTGCGAGCCGCGGTGCGCACACGTGTACGTGCATGTGCGCGCAAGGATGCACGCACGGGCACCAACGGTGTTCTGACAGGAGCGGAGGTTCCAGGCCGTCTTCCACAGCCGCCATCTTGAATGTTGACAGGAGGTCTGCCAAAACAGACAGCCCCAAGTACTAGGTGGGGCTCCCCCGAAAGGAGACCCATAAGAGAGGTCGAACCAAGTCAAAAAGGCCGTGTCCACCCCCTCACAAGGCTTTCAGGGCAGGCTCGAGAACCTACACCCTTACTAATCAAATGTGAAAACAAATCGTGTACAGCAAAATAAAATAAAAATGACAAACAAACAAATAAAAGTGTGTGTGTGTGTGTGAGGGGTGCAGAGGTGCCATTGTGCAATACAATGGCTGGCCTTTCAGCCATTGTATTCAGGCAGGTGGGAAATTGCCACACGTAGTACTGTATAGTCTACAGAAGCAGACCCCAACCGCACTAGACTCTTTGCATTTCCCAGCTTATTGGGGCAACAGACGACAAAGTGGCCGTGGTCGCCACAGTATACGCAGAGTCCCTGGGATCTTCTCCTAGCCTTTTCCCCAGAGGATAAACGAATCTTGCCAATTTGCATGGGCTCTGTGACAGACTCACACGGGACATCCCTGGACCCTCTTATGTCTAAAATCATCCTATGCCCCTAGTGGGCATAGGATGACTGAGGAATGATATCTTGGATTACCTGAGATGGGATTATTATGCAATTATTATCCACAATATATTCCAGGATATCTGTAAAGAACTATTTACTGTTTGTTGATTCTGAACTCAACGGGTTAATTGTAAGGCCGCGTACACACGAGGGGATATGTCCGCTGAAAACGGTCCGTTGGACCGTTTCAGCAGACATCTCCGCTCGTGTGTATGGGCTAGCGGACAGATTTCTCCACCCGACAGATTTCAAAGCAAGCTTTGAAATCTATCCGGTGGGAATCTGTCCGCCCGACATGTCTGCTGGTTAGTACACTTACCAGCAGACATGTCGTCCCCCACCGCCGCCGCGCCGCTGCCGAATGGATTTGGCGCATGCGCGGAAGTGTTTTACTTCCTGGTGCGATGACGTGGCGGTGACGTCACCGCCACGTCACCGCGCCGTCCGGCGGCGGGGAATTTGATCCGATGGTGTGTACACGCCATCGGATCAAACTCCCGATCGGACATATCCGATGGAAATGGTCCGCGGACCGTTTTCATCGGATATGTCCGATCGTGTGTACGCGGCCTTAGAGTGACTTATTCATACTGTTAGATGCTAATGTCCTCACCTCCAGCCATCTGTCTGCTCTCTGTGCTAATTGACCCTGCTATTGTGTGAAGATGTCCTGCATTTACACTTATGATAATGTGTATTGTATAGCGGTGAGCGAGGAGACGTAATGTCTACCCGGAAAGGTCATATCTACGAGTCACCTAGTCTGGGTAAATGATTAGTTAATTAGCTCATGTTAATTTATGTTCTGGTTACTTATTCTTTAAACTGTATATACGGTTGTATTCTTGGTTCTATTAAAAACTCTCCATGTTCAGCAGACAAACAAGTCTCGCCTCGTTGTGTGCTTGTGAGCAGCTGGAATATCTGATATCTATATCCAGACTGATAGGAAACGGTATATGACGGAAGCACTCAAGGACAGTGTGGGACGTTCCGTTACAGGCTTGTCTCCCTGGCAAGGTGGAGAGGGCACAGTCGGCATAGTCAGAAAGTAAACCCAGGGCCTTGAAATAAAGCTTAAACTGACCCTTGGGCTGGATCTCCTTTGCGGAGACTAAAAGACCCTGGGGGTCCCACTGCAACCAGGTAATAATCAGGTCAACCCGCTGTGATTCAAAACCAGAAAGGTTTGTGCCCTAAGCGTAAAATATAATATACAACTCTTCTTAAAGTTACAAAACATAAAACATAAAGTTACAAAACCAAGGGGGGGTCACCAAAAAACGATCAGGTAGATCGCTGTTACACTCACACACACACACAGTGCCTGGACTTAGCATGTCCATTTGCAAAGCTCCTTGGGCATCTTATAAACCCAACAGTCAGGGCTACAGGCCTGGTGGTCATGGTCTTGTTGCCCTCAGTTTCTCAAACGTTGTCAGGAATCTTCTGAACCCAACAGGGCCATCTTTAACGTGGGGCAAAGGGGAAGTTGCCCAGGGCCCACTAATTTTTAGGGGGACCAAAAGCAGCTGCCCCTTGTCATAGGGAGGCCTGGACCGGGGGCAGGGAGAAATGATAGAGAAGAGCAGCAGGCACAGCATACCCGACGCGGCACCGGTGCTACCCAGAGCCTGGATATCTCCAACCTCCTCTCCACCCCAGGATCAGATCGGGCCCCCTCAGAGGACCGGCGGGAGGCGCAGGCAGCCAGGGACTGCTACACGCCCTCCTCTTCACCCCCCAGCACTGACATTGGTCCCCGAAAGCAGGCAAATCGGGGCCCACAGAGGACCAATCGGAGGTGCAGGCAGCCAGGGACTGCTACCTGCCCCGAGACAGACGATGGAAAGAGCATGGAAGGTACTCTCACCCCTTTCTCTCACCCCCCACTCTCTGAGCCCTCTCTCACACCCCCCTCTCTGAGCCCTCTCACCCCTCCTCTCTGAGCCCCTCTCTCTCACACCCTTTCTACAACATTCATTGTAGGAAACATACTTGTGTATAAATTATAACTACCAAATATAATTTATCACCTACCTGATAAAGTCTTGCGTAGTTGTGATCTTCATGTGTGAAGAGAGGACGGGGACATCTCTCTGGTGGGTTCCTGGTATTAGGTGGCTCCATCATATCCTTGTGTCCTTCTGAAAACTCCTCCATCACTCCATACTCCTCATCCTCCTCTTTATACTCTTCCTTAACATCAATATTATCACCCCCGAGTTTTCCACTCTGAATATATAATAAAAATGACATCAATGGTAACAATGCAGATAATGTACAGATCCTAATGATACTATCAGTGATTGTTCCTCATCTACCTGATAATGGTGGGGGATGGTGTGACCTTCCTGTGTGGAATACAGAGGACGGGGACATATCTCTGGTGGGTTCCTGGTATTAGGTGGCTCCATCATATCCTTGTGTCCTTCTGAAAACTCCTCCATCACTCCATACTCCTCTTTATACTCTTCTTTAACATCAATATCATCACCCCCGAGGTTTCCACTCTGAATATATAATATAAATGACATCAATGGTAACAATGCAGATAATATATGCCATGGTGACTAGAAATAGCGTTCTGGCGAGTGGGGTCTTGGCTGGGAAGGTGGACATGGCCTGGGCCTCGTAGGCCTTCCAGACACAGTACTGCCCGTCACTGTCATTTTAGAATGCGATTAGCGGTGTCGCAGCAGTGAGAGAACAGCGCGGCAGCCACTGATGGTTTTTTTTTGTTCCATAGGACTGGCGCTCTGGGAACTAGGCCGAAGCCACGACCTCGCCTAAAAAAATCCTGCCCGCAGCTCACCGCGATCCTGGGAAAAGGCTGCGAGCGGCATCCGGCCAGATGCCGCTCGCGGCCTTTTCCCAGGATCCTTTTCCCAGGATCAACAGAAAAGTTAGCCAAATTTTTTTTTTATATTGTGAAAGATAACGTTATGCCGAGTAAATTGATACCCAAATGTCACGCTTCAAAATTGCGTCTGCTCGTGGAATTTGCGAAAAACTTTTAGCCTTTTAAATCCCCATAGGCGACATTAAAAAAAATTGTACAGGTTGCATGTTTTAAGTTACAGAGGAGGTCTAGGGCTAGAATTATTGCTCTCGCTCTACCAATTGCGGCGATACCTCACATGTGTGGTTTGAATACCGTTTACATATGCGGGTGCTACTCATGTATGCGTTCGCTTCTGAGCGCGAGCTTGGCGGGACGGGGCGCGTTTTCTGGCTCCTAAATTTTATAGCTGGCTCCTAGATTCCAAGCAAATTTGTCGAACCCTGCTTTAGCGAGCCTCGCAGCAGCTGCTAGGTCACTGAGAGTAGGCCTATCTGGTGGTGGCTGGATCTAAGTTGTACCCGTGATCTGCAAAACAAAAAGGTACTTGAGTCTCCCCATCACTCTGTTGGAGTAGCTGTTTAAAGCGGAGGTTCACCCTAAAACAATTATATAACATTACATCCAGCATACTTCCGACATGTACAGTATGCTGGTATTTTTTTTTTTTTCGCGTAGACGATTGACGTGCGTCACTCGTTTAGAAAATAGCCCAACTGGGACTCGGCTCTATACGGCGCCTGCGCAGTCAGCTCTACACGGCTCCTAGTCTGTGCGCCGTATAGAGCCGACTCCCAGTTTGGCTATTTTCAGAACGAGCGATGCACCTTCCGGGGTTCTCACTCCTGCAGGGGGGGTAGGGGTTCCTATGAAGAGGCATAGATGATTGACGCAGGAGTGAGAACCCCGGAAGCCGGGTGAAAAAGAACTATAAGACAGTATGTACAGCGGAAAAAAAAACAGCATACTGTACATATCCGAAGTATGCTGGATGTAATGGTATATAGATGTTTTTTAGGTTGAACCTCCGCTTTAGTAAAAACCTTCGGGCCAGATTCTCGTATCTACGAGCAGGGGGGGGGGGAATGTATCCTATTTACGCTACGCCGCCGCAACTTAGAGACACAAGTGCCGTATTCTCAAAGCACTTGCGTCCAGAGTTGCGGCGGCGTAGCGTAAATGGCCCGGCGTAAGCCCAGGTAATTCAAATGTGGATGAGGTGTTTCATGTAAATCAATCATGACCCCACGTTTTTGACATTTTTTTTTAACTGCGCATGCGCCGTCCGTGGACGTATCCCAGTGCGCATGTTCCAAATTACGCCTGAAATACATTGGTTTAGACGTAAACGTAACTTACGCAAAGCCCTATTTGTGAACGAGTTACGCAAACGGCGTAAACGACGAAAAAAAAACGACGCTGTCCCGACGTCCATACTTAACATTGTAAACGGCAGACCTACGCAACGTTACCCCTCATATAGCAGGGGTAAGTTTACGCTTACGCCAACGACCTAAACTACGATGAGCGGGCGCAAATACGTCCGGGAATAGGCGTATGTAGCTCATTTGCATATTCGAAGTGGAAATCAACGGAAACGCCACCTAGCGATGCAACTCAGGAACGACGGTGTAAGTGACTTACGCCAGTCGGATCTAAGTAGAGTTGCCACCTCATCCCTTTAAAACAGAACACATATGAATTACACAGGTTCTGAGGCTAATTTATTGCAGATAAGGCACCAAGTGAGTTTAATTATCACCTTAATTAGCCACAGAACCTGTGTAATTCATATGTGTTCTGTTTTAAAGGGATGAGGTGGCAACTCTAGATCTAAGGCAAATCTATGCCTAACTGATTCTAAGAATCAGGCGCATAGATCCGACTCCGCAAAAACAGAGATACGACGGCGTATCTCCTTTAAGAATCTGGCCCACCATGTTTTGTCTGACAACGCTTCAAGGAAGACCCCTGAGACAAGCGTGGAGAATACTGAGGTAACGGTAGGCCCAAATCTAAACCAGCAGCTCCTACGGGGGTAGTGCGATCGGTATATCAGACTGAGAAGAGGGACAATTAAAGAGGAAAGATGGACAGAGAAATTTGGTTCCATATAATAGACAATGATGAGAGTTATGATCAAATAATATCTTATTACCTCCTCTGCACTTCCTGCAATGTCTCCTCTCTTCTCCCTCCTATTTCACCTCACGCCTCAAACTTCCTGTCTTTATCTTTACACACTTCCTGTCTGTAGCTAACATCACTTCCTGTCTTCCATAGAGACTTCCTGTCTGGGTAGATGTGAGATCACCATCTTGTGGAGCTCAGAGGAACTGCAGAAACATCTCGTAGTGTGAACACGGCCTTGTGCTGTGTGTGTATATACTGTATACCCTTATAAATGGGTCACCTCCACTCCCACCAAGGGGGATAGAAATATATTACTGACTAGGATGAGTGGAGGGATTTGGGTTCAGTGGATTTTGCAGTAAATGTATTGATTTTGCTTTATTAATGTTGTAGTTAGCTATTCATTTGCTGGCTAAAAAATAACTCTCTACATGATAAAAAAAAAACAACCAACCAGTAATTATCTATTCCCCTCTGTTTATAAGCCACGTTTACACCCTTGCATCAGATTCTCCAAAGCCTCCCTCTGTATATCAGGGACAGCAGAGCTTTCCTCCTTACATCAGGGTCCCCAGATCTACCCCATTTACATCAATGCCTTCAGAGAGTCACCCCCTTACATCAGGGTCCCCCAAATCACCCACTTTACATCAAGGTTTCCAGAGTCATCCCCCTTAAACCAGGGTCCCCAGAGCCCCCTTAGATCAGGGTTTCCATAGCCCCTCCATTATATCAGGGTTCCCAGAGCCCTGCTCGTTACATCAGGGCTCCAAAATGTACCACCCTTTCATTGGGGTCTCCAGAACCCCCACCCTTCATTAGAGCTCAAGAGTCACGCCATTAAATCAGGGCAACCAAAATACCCCCCCCCCCCCCCGTACATAAGAGTCTCCCTCACTACGGGACCAAGAGTCTCCTCTTACATCAGGGTCCCTAGAGTCTTTTACTTTACATCAGGGTCCCCATAACCACCACTTTACAGCATGGTTCCCAGAATCAACAACCCCCCCCCCCCCCACCTCCACATCAGGGTTCCCAGAGTCCCCCCCCTACATCATGATCCCCAGAGTTACTCACTTAAATCAGGGTTCCCAAGGACTCCCTCCTTACATCAGGGTCCCCAGAGTCACCCCCTTTCATCAGGGTCCCTAGAGATGCCCTCTTCCCCCTTTTACATCAGGGCCCCCTGAGCTATCCCATTTACATTAGAGTCCTCCCCCTCTTACATTAGGGTCCCTAAAGCTAACTCCTTACATGGGGGGCTCCAGAGCCACTGCATTTATCAGGGTCCCCCCACCCCCCTTATATCATGCTCTTCAGATCCACCCTTTTTACATCAAAGTCCCCAGAGTCAGCCCCCTTTACATTAGGGTCCCCAGAGTCACCTACTTACATCAGGGTCCCCATAATCACCCACTTTACAGCATGGTTCCCAGAATCCCCCCCCCCACCTCAGGGTTCCCAGAGTCCCCCCCCCTACATCATGATCCCCAGAGTTACTCACTTAAATCAGGGTTCCCAAGGACTCCCTCCTTACATCAGGGTCCCCAGAGTCACCCCCTTTTGATCAGGGTCCCCAGAGATACCCTCTACCCCCTTTTACATCAGGGCCCCCTGAGCTAACCCATTTACATTAGAGTCCCCCCCCCTTACATTAGGGTCCTTAGAGCTAACTCCTTACATGAGGGTCTCCAGAGCCACTGCATTTATCAGGGTCCCCCCACCCCACTTATATCATGGTCTCCAGATCCACTCTTTTTACATCAAAATCCCCAGAGTCAGCCCCCTTTACATTAGGGTCCCCAGAGTCACCTACTTACATCAGGGTCCCCATAATAACCCTCTTTACAGCATGGTTCCCAGAATCAACTTCTTACATTAGGGTTCCCAGAACTCCCCTACATCATGGTCCCCAGAGTCACTCACTTAAATTAGGGTTCCCAAAGCCCCCCTCCTTACAATAGGGTCCCCAGAGTTACCCCCTTTCATCATGGTCCCCAGAGTAACCCCCCCTCCACTCACCTGGAACATGCAGTCAGAGCTCTCAAACCTGGGGAACAGACAAGTCCTGCCTGGGAAAGCTGCACGGTTGGTGTAAGTTGTAATATTGTGTGTAATATGTGTGGAGACTAACAAGCCTTACGTTTGCCCAGTCTTGATAGTCAGGTCTTGTACTTGGGGAGTTCATGTCTGGGTCGTCTTTTTCCAGTGTGGCACCCACCTTTAGGGTGACTACATCACGGCGCCATAGCGTTATGGCCTACGTGGTCGGGGCGTGCGTGCCACGTGGTGTTCCTGGTTCCGGAACATTTGAGCAGCGACGGGGACCCAGTGATCGACTGGGTTCCCATTTTTGAGGATCCCAAGCGGTATAGCTGTTCGTTGGGGAGTCCATCTGCGGAGAGCCAATGAGAGGCTGGCGATCCAAAAGAATTACGACAAACCAACGGGGATCAAGGCAGCCGGACACTGAAGGATTGATCCCCTGTCAGTCGGTACCTGGGCGACGGTAAGAAGGAGATCCAGGCATAATTCTTCAAGGAGGATTGTCTCCGTACTTGCAATTAGTAAGGGCCTGTGGCAGAGGTCTCTTCCTGAGTTCATTCCAGGAGGGTCTGTGGCAGAGACTTTTTCTCAAGTTCAAGTCCATTCCAGGAGGGTCTGTGGCAGAGACTTTTCTCAAGTTCAAGTCCATTCCAGGAGGGTCTGTGGCAGAGACTTTTTCTCAAGTTCAAGTCCATTCCAGGAGGGTCTGCGGCAGAGACTTTTTCTCAAGTTCAAGTCCATTCCAGGAGGGTCTGTGGCAGAGACTTTTCCCAGAAACAAGGTTTAAGTGACACTCTGGCAGCCAGGTCAGTGATGGAGGCCTGTCCGGGTACACTAAGCCCACTCAGGCTGGCGCAGAAAGTGTTACATACGGGAGCAGGACTGTTCCAAATACTACGCCTGAAACTGCTGTTCTCCTTCTTCCAAACTCTATCCTTTCATCACCGGATCATTGCCTTTACCCGGCTGGGTAATAAAGAGCACAGAAAAGACACTTGTTGGACATTCCTTTACTACTGCTATACGCACCATACACCTCTAGGAATTCGAAAAGCCACGAGGTGAATGTGCCACCCAAAACAAACCAGCAGCTCCTCCGGGGGTAGTGCTACATAGGTGTTACAGTCTTAAGCCTTGTACACACAATCTGATTTTTTGCAAAGCGTAGGACTTTTGTCCGAAGGGTGTTGGCCAGGAACTTGTCTTGCATACAAACGGCAAACAATTGTCGGCCAACAAACACGAAACTACATGTTTTTTTCAGCTCTTTAGCGCCACCCTTTGAGCAACTTTGAAAATTGTAAAAGCGCGCTATCCAACATTTATCCGCGGAAAATCCGACAACAATTGTCCGATGGAGCGTACAAACGGTCGGATTTTCCGACAACAGCCTGTCATCACACAATTCTCATCGGATAATCCGATCGTGTGTACGAGGCTTTAGTCTGTGGGGTTTAATATTGAGCTGGTGCGCCCTTTGCAGCTATAACAGCTTTAACTCTTCTGGGAAGGTCGTCCACAAGGTTTAGGAGGGTGTCTATGGGAATGTTTGACCATTCTTCCAGAAGAGCATTTGTGAGGTCAGGCACTGATGTTGAGTTACATGGCCTGGCTGACAGTCTGCACTCTAATTCATCCCAAAGGTGTTCTATCGGGTTGAGGTAAGGACTCTGTGCAGGCCAGCCAAGTTCCTCCACCCCAAACTCGCTCATCCATGTCTTTATGGACCTTGCTTTGTGCACTCTTACATCAGGGTCCCCATAATCACCCTCTTTACAGCATGGTTCCCAGAATCAACTTCTTACATTAGGGTTCCCAGAACTCCCCTACATCATGGTCCCCAGAGTCACAGAGCGAGCCGCTCGCACAGGCAGCTCATGCTCAGGAGGACGTACACAGATACCCTCCCAGCAATTTAGGCCGGCGCTGTAGTCTTTTTTCGGCTATAGCGTGGGCGGCAAGAGGTTGAGGAACAAGGTAACTAGTAGTGGTGCAACGGATCACCGTTGATCCACGATCCGAATGGGTCACCCCCTTCGGATCGGCATGCTATGCGATCCGCGGATTGCTGCCGCGGCCATAGCATTAGGAAAGGGCGTGGATTTGGCCTAGCTCCAGAGCCCACCCACAGAGTAGGAGGAGCCCGCGCTCGAGGGACACACACGCCACGCTGCTGTCTGAGGTCTGCACTGAGGGGTTACTGTCTGAGGTCTGCATTACTGGGGGGTTACTGTCTGAGGTCTGCACTACTGGGGGGGTTGCTTTCTGAGGTCTGCACTACTGGGGGGTGCCTGTACTAAGGGGGGGACCATAGTGGGTGGGGGGGGGGGTAACACCATTTTTTATTTATTTTTTGCACCGGGTGACACCAAACCTTGTGACGCCACTGCAGTGGGGGAGATGTGGATATTACAGTTGGTGGGGGGGGGGTGTGTGTGGATATTACAGTGGGGGGCGGATGTGGATATTACAGTGGGGGGGAGATGTGGATATTACAGTGGGGGGGAGATGTGGATATTACAGTGGGGGGGGGGACATGTGGATATTACAGTGGGGGGGGGGTGGATATTACAGTGGTATGGACTGGGTAATGTGTTGGGATCTATACTGGTATGGACTGGGTAATGTGTGGGGATCTATACTGGTATGGACTGGGTAATGTGTTGGGAGCTATACTGGTATGGACAGGATAATGTGTTGGGAGCTATACTGGTCTGGACTGGGTAATGTGTTGGGAGCTATACTGGTATGGACTGGGTAATGTGTTGGGAGCTATACTGGTATGGACCGGGAAATGTGTTGGGAGCTATACTGGTATGGACTGGGTAATGTGTGCGGATCTATACTGGTATCCACTGGGTAATGTGTTGGGATCTATACTGGTACGGACTGGGTAATGTGTTGGGAGCTATACTGGTATGGACTGGGTAATGTGTTGGGCTCTATACTGGTATGGACTGGGTAATGTGTTGGGATCTATACTGGTATGGACTGGGTAATGTGTTGGGAGCTATACTGGTATGGACTGGGAAATGTGTTGGGAGCTATACTGGTATGGACTGGGTAATGTGTTGGGCTCTATACTGGTATGGACTGGGTAATGTGTTGGGATCTATATTGGTCTGGACTGGGTGATGTGTTGGGAGCTATACTGGTCTGGACTGGGTAATGTGTTGGGAGCTATACTGGTATGGACTGGGAAATGTGTTGGGAGCTATACTGGTATGGACTGGGTAATGTGTTGGGATCTATATTGGTCTGGACTGGGTGATGTGTTGGGAGCTATACTGGTCTGGACTGGGTGATGTGTTGGGAGCTATACTGATATGGACTGGGTAATGCGTTGGGATCTATACTGGTATGGACGGGGTGATGTGTTGGGATCTATACTGATATGGACTGGGTAATGCGTTGGGATCTATACTGATATGGACTGGGTAATGCGTTGGGATCTATACTGGTATGGATGGGGTGATGTGTTGGGATGTATACTGCTCTTTCACACGGAGCGGATCCGTATTGATCCGCTCCGTTAGCCCGTTTGGCTCTGCGGGGATTCCTCCGTTAATCCCCGATGAGCTGTCAGCGGACAGGGCGGTCCCCGCAGACTGTGCAGGGACCGCCCTGTCTCTCCTCCGCTCTCCCCTATGGGAAGGGGGTAGCAAAATGCACAGTTGTCTGTGTAGATGAAAATCCTTGCACCATCCCTGCATACAATGATGAATTTAGCGCTTCAATGCCAAGCTCTGTGTTTGAACCTCCTCAACACCTTCATGTTTTTTTTTAATTTCCCAAAATAATGAAGTCTACTTTTCAAAATGGGGGTTTTTGTACCACCCCCCGACATTTTTATTGGATATGTTTTATAACAGAAAATAAGATGTACGGCAAAATATGATTCATTTAGAAGAAATGTCCTGCCCTCGAAACTGTTACTACTAGAGGGTTGTGTGGGTTCTCTGATGTTTGAAAGACAAGACTTTGGCCAGAAACATTTCCTGCACTCAGGACAAAAAAACGTCTTCCGCCCACAGTGTGAGATAATGTACGGCAAAATACGATTCATAGAGAAGACATTTACTGCACTCACACAGGGCACTAATACGCCTACTAGAGGGTTGTGTGGGTTCTCTGGTGACTTGTAAGACAAGACTTGTGCGAGAAACATTTCCCACACTCAAGGCAAGAGAATGACTTCTTCCCAGTGTGAGATCTCTGATGTGTATTAAGATTGCACTTTTGCGAGAAACTTTTCCCGCACTCAAGGCAGGAAAATGGCTTTTCCCCTGTGTGAGACCTCTGATGCACATCAAGTATTGATTTCCTTTTAAAACCTTTTCCACACTCAGAACAGGAATACGGCCTCTCCCCTGTGTGAATTCTTTGATGTACAACAAGTCCTAATTTGATTGAAAAACATTTCCCGCACTCGGCGCAATAATACGGCTTCTCCCCCGTGTGAGACCTTTGATGTTCAACAAGTAATGACTTCCTTATAAAACCTTTTCCACACTCAGGGCACGAATACGGCTTCTCCCCCGTGTGAGATCTCTGATGTATGGTGAGTCCTGATTTATGTGAAAAGCATTTCCCGCACTCAGGGCAGGAATACGGCTCCTCGCCATTATGAAATTTTTGATGTAAAACAAGCTCCGATTTCTTTGCATAACATCTCCCGCACTCGGGGCAGGGATACGGCTTCTCCCCTGTGTGAGTTCTCTGATGTCTGACCAATTGTGCTTTATACAGAAAACATTTCCCGCATTCGGAACAGGAATGAAGTTCCCCCTGCTTGTGAGATCCCTGGTGTATAAAAAGACCTAAACCAGAGCTAAAACTTTCCCCACATTCAGGACAGGGAAATGTTTTCTCCTCCTGATTCCCGGCACAATCTCCTGTGGTGTCCTCATCTTCCGTTTTACAAGCTGGAGATAAAGTGAGACGATCCTTTGAGGGTTTCTTCATGGCGTGTCCTGGAAAAATAGAAAAACATCATCAATAGATATGAGAGGGTTAGTTCACTTCCATCAAGATTCCACCTGGATCAGGTAGATATGAGGGAGGAGATGTTCTCTGTGGAGGTCCCAACCAGCTGGGACTCTTCCCCCCATCAAAGAACCTTTGGTCCTCCTCCCAGATCACTTCTACATTTACACAGCCTTGTCAGAAGAGCGGAAACCAATGGAGACTGGGAGGGGCGTGCTCTTTACACAACCACAAGCCTAGGCACTGGGTCATGTGATCTCGGATAGACAAGAGGGTCAGACTTGTAGACCCTTTACTATAGAACAAGTGACCAAAGGCCTAGGCTTCTGGTGATATGCAGCCCTGGAGGGAGCTTGCAGGAGTATATACTCTTAGAAAGATCGGTGCTTCAGTCTCTGTTACTCCGTACGTTTCATCCCAACAAGACTGGTAAGATTTTTTTGGTAACATTTATCGAGAAGTCTTCTGGAAGAAGAGGAACCAACCTAAGAAAGGCTCAATCTGTGTTATCATATCTGTGCTACTGTAACTAGGAGTGACACACAACCTAATACTGCCAGCTGAACCCCAGGACGGGTATCAGTACAGGGAGGGGACCATTATCAACCTATCATTGGATGATATCACTCAGCTCCGCCCTACTCTGGACCAATCAGTGAGCAGTAACAGAGCAGAGATAAGAGAAGAATATATTATGGGTCACCTGTGCTGATCTCTGTAGGAGTGTCCTCCTCTATGAATGTCCTCGTCATTCCATCCTCCTCCGTATATTGCTGATCATCCCTCACATACGTCTCTTCTACGTCACACTCAGTTTTTATGATTATCAGATCTTCACCCTAAACCAACAGAACGGCAGCATAATATTAGGTTTTCATACTTACTGTATTTGAAAACAGTCGGGTTACACTTCCGCCTACTGGAGGTTGAGGTCCTTGTAAATAGAAAACTGGTAAGCTTAACCCCCCATCTACTACCTTGTACACACGATCGGAATTTTCAATGGACTTTTTTTTCGTCGGAATTTAGAAAAAGAACATTTCCGCCGAAAAAAATATCTATCGTAAATACCGAGGAAACTCAGACGGAGAAAAAAATCAGAATCAAGTCGATGCATGCTCGGAAGCATTGAACTTCATTTTTCTCGGCTCGTCGTAGTGTTTTACGTCACCGTGTTTTTATGTCACCGCGTACTTGACGGTCAGAATTTGGTGTGACAGTGTGTATGCAAGACAGCTTGAACGGAATTCCGTTGGGAAAATCCGTCTGAGTTTATCCCGATGGAAAATCTGATCGTGTATACAAGGCATTACTCCTCTTCTACCGAGCATGCCTTAGTTTTGTGGAAAAGGTGCTAACAAGGCCAAGAGAAAAAAAAAAATTACAAAAGGGTTGGGGGATCAGTGTCCCTTAATGGACTCCAAGAATCAGATTCTATGGTAAGTATGAAGATTACAGTGGAACCTCGGATTGCAAGTAATGCGATTAACGAGCTTTTAACAATACGAGTGCTGTATTTCTAAAGATCCTAACTCGGTTTGAGAGTGTTGTCTCGCAAAACAAGCAGGATTCAGGCCAAAGCGGTGTTGTAGTACCACGTTTGGCCTGAGGTGGGGGGACGCCAGAGCCAAACAGCCCCGTTTGGAAATGCATGAAAAGGCCCGAGGACAGCTCGGCTGACCTCGGAAAGGCTCGGGAATGGAGTTTTTCCCGAACTTTCCGAGGTCCTTTCCGGCCGTTTGCAAGTCTCTCCGACACCCCCCACCCCTGGCCGCTTGCGGTATTGCAAGTCATTGAAGTCAATGCAGAACAAATTATTTTTGTTTCCATTGACTTCAATAGCGAAACTCGCTTTGATATGACAGTGCTTTGGATTACGAGCATTCTCCTGGAACGGATTATACTCGTAATCCGAGGTTCCCACTGTATTTTCATTCTTGTCCATTGAGGGACACAGGAATTCTGACACAATCAAGACTAAGGCGCCGTACACACGGCAGAGAACCTCGACGGGCAGAACACATCGTTCCGCCCGTCGAGGTTCTCTCCCGGCCGTCGAATTCGGCGACCCGCCCGTCGGGAATGGCAACCAGCCATTCTTCCAGGCGGGCCGTCGAGGAAATAGAGAGCGTGCTCTCTATTTCGGCTCGACGGGCTTCCCGACGGGAAGCTCGCCGAGACCGTACACACGGCCGAGGTCCTCGCTGGAATGTGCATTCCAGCGAGGTTCTCGCTGGTTTTCAGCGAGAACCTCGGCCGTGTGTACGGCGCCTCACAGGTGGACAACAGCCAACAGGACAACCAACAGGACAACAGCCAACAGACAACAGTAGGACCAAAATGTGACTGGGAACCCAGAACTATATAAAAAATTAAAAATCTAAACCAGATGAGACAAAGCGTCCTGCAAGACAGGGGAAGCTGCCAATGACCAATAGAAGGCCATAGAGAATCAACCCAGACAGAGAAGGTCACTGCCAAGGGGGATAATATTTTATAATTTTTTACTAATCGCAAAACACACTTTCTTCATTACTACGTTACCAAATTGTCCCATTTACTTATTATTGGTTAGTTATATTTGTGGGACACATAGGATACCTTGAGGAGTTTATACAGTGCTAATAAATGCAGCGAGTCCATATATTTAAAAAATATTTACAGTTTAACCGTGTCAGGAAGATCCTGGCAGCAATAGGCTCACTGGCGAACGTCCGCGGGCGCCATCGCGCATGCGCGTGCACACGGGCGTGCGCACCTCTGTTGGTACCAGGCAAACTTCGCTGTCTGCTCTACAGCATTCTGTGTGTCTTAACCTGATCTGAGACTTACCTGTGAATACCCGGCTATCCTATCTGTGACTATCTCAGCTATCTGCCTGCACCTGACCTCTGACCTGCTTTTGACGACTCTCTTGCTTGTTCCTCTGGTACCCCTGCTGTCCACCTGATATCTGACCGGGCCTGCCTGACTATTCTCATTGTACCCCAGTCTGTTCCTGGTTCCAGTCCAGTACTCCGGTTCCAACCTGTTAACCTGCCAGCCGTCTGTTCCTGGTTCCAGTCCTGTATTCCGGTTCCAGCCTGATAATCTGCCAGCTGTCTGTTCTAGTTCCAGTCCTGTATTCCGGTTCCAGCCTGATAATCTGCCAGCTGTCTGTTCTAGTTCCAGTCCTGTATTCTGGTTCCAGCCTGATAACCTGCCAGCTGTCTGTTCTGGTTCCAGTCCTGTATTCCGGTTCCAGCCTGATAACCTGCCAGCTGTCTGTTCTGGTTCCAGTCCTGTATTCCGGTTCCAGCCTGATAACCTGCCAGCTGTCTGTTCTGGTTCCAGTCCTGTATTCTGGTTCCAGCCTGATAACCTGCCAGCTGTCTGTTCTGGTTCCAGTCGTGTATTCTGGTTCCAGCCTGATAACCTGCCAGCTGTCTGTTCTGGTTCCAGTCCTGTATTCCGGTTCCAGCCTGATAACCTGCCAGCTGTCTGTTCTGGTTCCAGTCGTGTATTCTGGTTCCAGCCTGATAACCTGCCAGCTGTCTGTTCTGGTTCCAGTCCTGTATTCTGGTTCCAGCCTGATAACCTGCCAGCTGTCTGTTCTGGTTCCAGTCGTGTATTCTGGTTCCAGCCTGATAACCTGCCAGCTGTCTGTTCTGGTTCCAGTCCTGTATTCTGGTTCCAGCCTGATAACCTGCCAGCTGTCTGTTCTAGTTCCAGTCCTGTATTCCGGTTCCAGCCTGATAACCTGCCAGCTGTCTGTTCTGGTTCCAGTCCTGTATTCTGGTTCCAGCCTGATAACCTGCCAGCTGTCTGTTCTAGTTCCAGTCCTGTATTCCGGTTCCAGCCTGATAACCTGCCAGCTGTCTGTTCTGGTTCCAGTCCTGTATTCCGGTTCCAGCCTGATAACCTGCCAGCTGTCTGTTCTGGTTTCCAGTCCTGTATTCTGGTTCCAGCCTGATAACCTGCCAGCTGTCTGTTCTGGTTCCAGTCCTGTATTCTGGTTCCAGCCTGATAACCTGCCAGCTGTCTGTTCTGGTTCCAGTCGTGTATTCTGGTTCCAGCCTGATAACCTGCCAGCTGTCTGTTCTGGTTCCAGTCCTGTATTCTGGTTCCAGCCTGATAACCTGCCAGCTGTCTGTTCTGGTTCCAGTCCTGTATGCCGGTTCCAGCCTGATAACCTGCCAGCTGTCTGTTCTGGTTCCAGTCCTGTATGCCGGTTCCAGCCTGATAACCTGCCAGCTGTCTGTTCTAGTTCCAGTCCTGTACTCCGGTTCCAGCCTGATAGCCTGCCAGCCAGGGCTGAACTGGGACAGAAATTTGGCCCTGGACTTCACCCAGACTGGCCCACTTTGACAGGTCTCTCCCATGGCGGCCGCACAACTCACACACCCCCCCCCTCCCCGGCCACCCAAGCCCCCACTTCCCCTTCACTAGCCACTAGCCATTCTACTTTATTAAAGTAGAATGGCTGGCACTGGTACTCTTATAGGCACTACCAGTGGGGAAGCTAGACATTATTTCACCCGGGGCAAAGAATCAGTTTGGTGCATGGGACGAGATTAGGCAGAAGGGAGAAACTCCCGGACCCTAGATGTTGAGTCAGCTGTCTGTCCCCTCCCCCATGCTCCTCTGTCGCCCCCCCTGCTCCTCCCCCTGCTTCTTTGTTCCCCCCAGGTGAGCACTGCGAGGAGGGAGAGGAGGTGAGCGCTGTGGGAAGGGAGAGACAGAGGAGCGGAGGGGGGCGGCAGTCCACTGTCACTGAATCTGGCCCACTGAGCCATCGGCCCACCGGGAAACTCCCTGTAGTCCCAATGGCCAGTCCATCCCTGCTGCCAGCTGTCTGTTCCTGGTTCCAGTCCTGTACTCCGGTTCCAGCCTGCTAACCTCTCAGCCGTCTGTTCCTGGTTCCAGCAAGTACTTCAGTCCCAGCCTGCTCACCTGTCAGCTGTTCCAGTTCCTGGTTCCAGTCGGTACTTTGGTTCCAACCTGCTAACCAACCAGCGATTCCTGTTCCCGGGTTCCAGTCCTGTACTCCAGATCCAGTCTACCCTCCTGTTCCTGTCTCCTACCTCATGCAAAAGATTCCTGGATTTCTGGACCAAATTCCTCCACGGTTGATCCTGCCGGGCACTAGTACCACTCCTCACTCCTGTGCCTTCTGTCACCTTACCAGGGGGCCGCGTGTAGGAGCCTTAAGGGAGGCCTCGGGCTCAAACCATCAGCTACGTAGCAAACTGATACTCTCGCAGGTGTGCTAAGAGTTAACTCACTTAATCCCTCTCATTTAACATATGGTCATTATTTGGAAACTCGTTGCAGGCGCCGACACTGTTTGCTATGTACATATATGGTTTCTATTATGTGTGTTTCTTTTGTTTTTCTAGAAATTGCTATGGTCATACCTTCTAGACAAACCCCTGATGAAGGGACTATCTATGTGTCCCGAAACGCGTCGGATGGACCAATGACCATTATTTATCAACTCATCTCTGCTCTAATCTGTGCTCTAATTAGAGCGCTGATCTCTGTTTAAATGACAATGGTCCTAAAATGGTGTCAAAAGTGTCCGATGTGTCCACCACAATGTCGCAGTCACAATAAATAAAAATATATATATATAATATATATCTTGAAATTTAAACTATTTAGCACTTTCCTCCTTGCGTCACATATATGGGCTCAATAGACTCAGATGATATTTCCAAGCACACAGTGGTCTGGATTCTTCTACATCATCCATTGTAGGAAACATTCTTGTGTATAAATCAGAACTACAAAATATCATTCATCGTCTACCTGATAAAGTCTTGTGTAGCTGTGATCTTCCTTTGCGGAATCCCGGGAATACAGAGGACGGGGACATCTCTCTGGTGGGTTTCTGTAGCTGGATGACTCCTCCATGGTGTCCTGGTACAGATCTTTGTGTTCTTCCTCCATCACCCCGTCCTCATCATCCTCCTCTTTTATTTTTTCTTTAACCTCAACGGTAGCAACACGCAGGTTTAAACTCTGGATATATAAAAAATGGCATATAAGAAATTGTAACAATGCAGATAATGTACATATCCTAATGATACTATTATGCCGCGTACACACGAGCGTTTTTCGGGATGTAAAAAATTAAGGGCCAGATTCAGGTAGAGTTAGGCTGGCGGATCAATGGATCCGCCAGCCTAACTGTCACTTTAAGCCGGCGTTTTTGTTTTCTGTAACCAGAAAACAAGAAACGCCGGGTTGGAGTTCCGATGCAATCGGCGTAATTGAATTTCGCCATCGCATTGTTACTTCAACTTAAAAATGGCGCCGGGGGCGTTCCCGCCGATTTACGCTCAAAAAATATGTTAATGAGCGGGAATCGGCAATTCACGATCTTTTTCGGGCGCAACACAGTGACTTTACGACGTTTCCGGAAGCGATACGCGGCGTATAGATAAAGCAGCCCCCTAGTGGAGTATCCTATGTTAAGTATAGGCGTCGTCATCGCGTCGGAAAAAAAACAAATCGCGTCGCTTGCGTAAAACATTCATGAATGGGAATGTGACGTCATTGACGTTCACTGACAGAATTTGGAGCTTGCGCACTGGGATGCATTGACACTCGACGCATGCGCAGTACGTTCGCCGCGGGATCGCGCTTAGTTTGAATACTACACGCCCCGTACCCGCCCAATTTGAATTCCGCCGGCTCATTTGCGATGCGCTGCCGCAACTTTAGGAGCAAGTGCTTCATGAATAACAGCACTTGCTCCTAAAATTTCGGCAGAGTAACGTAAATGAGAAACGTTACTCCAGAGCAAAGATGCTCTGATCTACCTGAATCTGGCCCTAAGTTTTTTTCGTGTGCGGCTCCACAGAATTCTTCACAACGTAAAAAATGTCCATCAAAAATGTAGAATGTGCTCTAAATTTTCACGTTGTTTTAACGTCGTAAAAAAATGATCGTGTGTGGGCTTTAACGACGTGAAAAAAAACGTGCATGCTCAGAATCAAGTTATGATGCGGGAGCGTTCTTTCTGGTAAAACTAGTGTTCGTAATGGAGATAGCACATTCATCGCGCTGTAACAGACTGAAAAGCACGAAGACTGAAAATCGAGAATGGTCTCTCATCAAACTTTTACTAACACGAAATCAGCAAAAGCAGCCCCAAGGGTGGTGCCATCCGAATGGAACTTCCCCTTTATAGTGCCGTCGTACGTGTTGTACGTCACCGTGCTTTGCTAGAGCATTTTTTTTTCACGATTGTGTGTAGGCAAGGTCGGCTTAACAATAATTGGGTTGAAAAAAAACGTATTTTTTTCTAGACCATTAAAAATGGTCGTGTGTACGCGGCATCAGTGATTGTTCCTCATCTACCTGATGATGGTGGGGGATGGTGTGACCTACCTGTGTGGAATCCCGGGAATACAGAGGACGGGGACATCTCTCTGGTGGGTTCCTGGTATTAGGCGGCTCCATAATATCCTTGTGTCCTTCTGAAAATTCCTCCATCACTCCATACTCCTCATCCTCCTCTTTATACTCTTCTTTAACAATGATATTACAAACCTTGAGGTTTTCATTCTGAATATATAATAATAAATTCATTGTAACAAATGCTTGTGTTTAAATCATAACTACCAATAACTGTAGTTTATCTACCTGATCTTCCTGTGTGGAATCCCGGGAATACAGAGGACAGTGACATCTCTCTGGTGGGTTTCTGTTACTAGGTGGCTCCATCATATCCTTGTGTCCTTCCATCACTCCATACTCCTCATCCTCCTCCTGATACTCTTCTTTAATATCAATATTATTATCCCCGAGGTTTCCACCCTGAAAATATAATAAAACATTCATTGTAACAAAAATAATTGTATAAATCATAACTACCAATAATTGTTCCTCATCTACCTGATCATGTTGTATGTTGTCATCCTCTTCATGTGTGTCCATCATGACGTCCTTGTAGAGATCCTCGTGTCCTTCTAAATACTCCCACTCCCGATTTCACTCCTATTTCCTGAAGATGTATAGTGGAGGATTATCTGGACTGTATCGGTCGTAGAAAAATAGGATGAGAACTTCAATTGAAGTCAAGAGTAAAAAAATGTAAATTTCTGCCCATGTTTGGAAGCTAAGGGTTGACAAACTCAATACAGAGGAGACATGTACTAATGTAAAAAAAAAAAACGTAATAAATACCCCGACTCCTCCAATAGACAGTGACACCCTGACACCTTATAGGAACCTGACACACACAATGATACAGTCACCATCCAGACACACACCTTGTCTGTTACTGGATAATGTCCCAGAATTCCCAGAATCCTCCTCACCTCTCCTGTCAGCAGCTCCATCATCTTCTGGGTGACTTATAGAATTTTTTTTGCTATAGTTTATTTATATATATGACATTGTGCAGCTATTGATAGAATCAAAGCTTTTTGTATCTGCTACTTGCCCTGTGCTGTTACTGTACTCCTAAGACAGGCACAGCCTATTGGTTGCCTGGATAGTTAGGGGAATGGCTGTGGTCAGCACTCCTGGAAATATTTCCCGAGCCCAGTGTGTTCTGTCTTTCTGCTTTAATTGTATCCACTTTGATAAAGACGAAATGCTAGACAAAGTCTTCTTCGGACACCAACTCCTCCCTGAGTATTGATGTTGTGGTCCCCTCTCCCCTATAGCACCCTGAAGTTTTAAGCCTGATGATCTTAACCCCATTGTTCTGTCCCTGTACTGACATGAAGCGTGAGGAACCACAGAGCTCTGTGGAGGACTAAAGACTTCAGTAGGTATTAGAGCTAGGTTTCCTCATCTACCTGATCAGTCTTCATGTGTGTCCACCATGATGTCCTTGTAGAGATCCTTGTGTCCTTCTAAATACTCCCACTCCTGATTTCACTCCTATTCTCCAAAGATGGATAGGGAAGAATTATCTGGACTGTATCGGCCGTACAATAATAATGTCCCGTGGTGATGAGGAGCTCATCAGGAGGAACCACGGAGCTCTGTGGAGGACCAGGAGATCAGCACTCCCTGATCATGTTAGTTCCTAAAGACTTCAGTAGGTATTAGAGCTCTGTGTTCCTGTAATGTGTCCCTGTACCATACCCTGTCCTGTGGTGATGAGGCGATCATCAAGAGGAACCACGGAGCCCTGTGGAGGACTAGGAGATCGTCACTTCCTGATCATGTAAGTTCCTAAAGACTTCAGTAAGTATTAGAGCTCTGTGTTCCCATAATGTGTCCCGGTACCGTGTCCCATACCCTGTCTTGTGGTCATGAGGAGATCATCAGGAGTAACCACCGAGCTCTGTGGAGGAGGAGGAGATCGTCACTCCCCAGTCGTGTCAGTTTCTGAAGACCTCAGTCGGCACTGGAGCTCCATTCATAGAGGTAATACTTTACCTTTACAGTGAAAACTTTTATTTGGGTTTGACGTTTGGGCAAATCTTTTTTGCTTATATTCTAGTATTTTCAGTTCAGTATGTGAAATACTGAGAGCGATAAAACGACTTTGGGCAGATAAATAGTATATTGATTTGTCTGTGTGTCCATCAGACTGAAAAGAGGGACAATTAAAGGGGAAAGATGGAAAGCTCTATTTGGTTCCCAAAAATGGACATTGAAGAGATCTACACTATAAATAATATCTATATAAATCTTGTATAATAATATAATCGCTTTACCTCCTCTGCTGCCAATTCCAGCAAAGTCTTCTCTCTACTTCCTCTTACCCCACCTCTCGCCCACAACTTCCTGTCTTTGTCTTTATATACTTCCCGTGTGTACCTGACATCACTTCCTGTCTTCCATAGAGACTTCCTATCTAGGTAGAAGTGAGATCACCACCTTGTGGAGATCAGAGGAACTGCAGCCCCCCCCCCCCCCCAAAAAAAAAAAACATTTAGTAGTGTGAACACGGCCTTGTGCTGTATGTGTATGTACTGTATATCCTTATAGATGGGGCCATCTCCACTCCCACCAAGAGGTATATATATGTATATATATATATATATATTTATATATTAGGGGCTTTGGTTCAGTTGACTTTGCAGTGAAATTACTGGTTTTGCTAAATTCTTGTTGTAGGGAGGCTTAAAGACGAAGTTAACCCTGAAAAAAAAACTGCAAGACAAAGCCATAATGAGCTAGTATGACTAGCATACTAGCTCATTATGCATTACTTACCTTAGATCAAAGCCCACAAATCCATCCTCCGGCCACATCCACTGACTCTCCGTCTACTGCATAGCCCAACTCCACTGGTTGTCAGTCTGTTGTCTATCCCTATTCCTCTAACTTTTTGTCTGCTGCCCAGTCGACTCTTCGGGCTCTCTTTCTGCTGTCCAGACTGACCCTCCACCTGCTGCCCAATTCGACTTCACTGACACTCAGTCTACTAGCCAGCCCTACTCTGCTATCTTTTTTTCAGCTATCAAGCTGACTCCACAGGATGTCTTTCTGCTGCCCAACCTGACTCTCCTCCTGCTGTTAAACTCAACTCAGCTCCAACTGACTCTTTGCCTGATGCCCAGCCCGACTCACTGCCTGCTGCCCAGCCTGACCCACTGACTCTTCCCCTGCTGCCCAGCCTGACTCTGCCGATTTATTTTCTGAGGCCCTGTATTCCAGCTTGGCTTCTAAGGTCTTACCGTCTGACTCCGCTGAGACAGATATTTGAAGTTTTGTCTCATGCGTGGCATGAGGGTGGGCCATGCATAAGGCTGGAACGCACGCTGCGCTACATCACGTCTTGGTAGAACGCACCCTGACTCTGCTGTGGGTCTCGCGCCTCCGATGTTATTTTCAGTGGCTCACAAAGGAGGATACATTGTTTTATTGTTTTCCCTGCAACCTTTTAGGGCAGGGTGACCACACTCCCGGAGTTAAGGGCTGCAACAACCTATTATTCATTGACCCCCAAAACATACTTATGCATATTAAGACTTTTCTCAGCACATACTGCGTAGGCATACGTTGCTTGGGTTGGAGAAAAGCCAACCAATATCACATTCCATTGGCTCATTCTGCTTTCGACACTGTGCTACCAGAAGACGCAGTTGATTGCAGGACCAGCACCGAACCCCACCGAGTTCTCTTACCCCAACCATCTCTCAGCAGGGGCAACATAACATTTTCTTTCCATTTTCTATCTATTTATATGGACTTTATCTTTGTACTAATGTCAACTTTTTCTAAACAATTTTTTTCCTGGTGTCCATTGAGCCCTAGTAAATCCATCACCTACCCAGTCCCCCACACCTTCATCGGTAAGCAACTGCATCTCTCTATTGCAGCAATCATTCCCTTTTTTCCCTTTTTTTTTCACACGTGTATTATATACTGGTAGTTAACATCTACATCCTATTACTCTGTCTTTAGATTTTTTTTTGTTGTTCCTCCTGAAGAAGCAGTTAAAGTCAGCGAAACATGTCGAGGATGTCCGTGCACTGAGGAATACTACAGTTCCTATGTTCCATCATGGAGTACATTTAGTACCAGTGTAATGTGTATTTTGTATGGTGTTATTTACAATTGTAGTCTTTGTTGTAAATGTCTCTGGATATTTTATAATTTTTTTATGGAAATCATGTACCAATAAAATATATATTTTTTATCGAGGTGTAATTTTTCCAGGGTATCGAAATAGTCCATTGTTACTTTTTCCCCTCCCCTTTTTTTTTGCTTTGGAGATTTCTCGTGGGGAATAGTCTCCTAGCACCCACTCATTACAGCTCCTAGTAGGGTTAGGTGCTGTGGTACTCCTGGTGGAAATGTTAGACAGACATAATGTGGTTAACAGTTGGCCTCTTGCTGCTGGGAAGTGCCCCCTAGCTCTGGAGAAGCTCTTAGGTTGAAAAAAGACCTCCACAGAGTCTTTCTGCACAACTTTATTGTTCAAACACAGCAGCTATCACATCCAGGGACTGGGGCTGTGACTGGACCACCCACCGGTGCAATTGCTTGGGATCAGTGTTGCCAACATCCGTATTTTTATGGACAGTTCGTAAAAACTGGCACTTTTTCCCCCCTTTCGTAAATGTCCGTGGTTGCGGCAATGTGCCAGTAAAAATAGCCAAGATCGGTTTGGCTTGGAACTGCGCATGGAGATTGGAGGCAGGGGGTGATGGTGGCTGCGGTGGCACCGCAGAGTGGGGTGGAGGCAAGGGGAGATTGGAGGCAGGGGGTGACTGGAGGCACTGCAGAGGGGGATGGTGGCACCACAGAGGTTGGGGAATGGAGACAGGGGTTGTTGGTGGCCCCGCAGAGGATGGGGGATGGAGGCAAAGGATGATGGAGGCAGGGGGTGATTGGGGGCAGGGGGCCTGGGGGAGACTGGAGGCAGGGGGAGATTGTGGCACCGCAGAGGGGGGTGAAGGCAGGGGGTGTTGGTGGCAGAGGGGGATGGAGGCATAATTTAGTAACTTTTGTGAAATGCCAGTAAAAACGTGGCTTTGCCAATAATTTTCGGGTGTCGTGCCAGTAAATTTCAACCTGGTAGATTGGCAACACTGCTTAGGATATTCTTGCAAAAACTGGTCCGGGGCAATCTGCTCCACAGTCTGAATGGGGGTCCACTCCTCAAGTTCCAGTTAATCCTGGAGTAGGTGAATTAGGGTACATAGCGGCAGATTTAGCCCCATCAAAGTGCCAGGCATTAGCTTTGATTGCCCTCAAGGTAAGTGTCACCCTCAGACTGTCTAGTATTTCTGACTTTAGCAGCTTGTGCTTTCCGAGCTGATTCTGATGCCCTGTACACACGTGCGGGATTTCCGAAGGGAAAAGTTCCCGTCAGAAATCCAGAGGGGAAAGCCAAGAACCTGCTTGGTTCAATCTTTCCCATACACGCAGCCGGTTTTCCCGAAAGAAATACTGCGATGGAGCTTTGGCCGGGAATCCCGGCCCTGTGTATGCTCCATTGCCTTTTTCCCAAAGGTAAACTGGCAAAGACTGACGGGGAAAATTCCGCCGTTTTTCCCAGCGGGAAAAAAAAGAGAACTGGTTGGTTTTTGGGCAGTTTTCCCTTCAGAAAAACTGCGAGGAGCATACACTCGGACTGGGATTCCCGGCCAAAAGCTCTCCTCACAGTTTTCCCGTCTGGAAAACTGATCGGGCCAGATTCTCAAAGAACTTACGGCGGCGTATATGGAGATGCGTGGCATAAGTGCAAATATGCGCCGTCGTATCTAAGCCGCCATAGCCACAGAACCAGGTACGCCTGAAACTAGGCTTCTTGCAACCTGCGTAACTTTTCTAAGTCCGCGTAGAGTGGGCGCATATTTACGCTGGGCGCATCTGGCGCTCCCATTGATTTTGTATGCAAATGAGGGAGAAACGCCGATTCCCGAACGTACGTGCGCCGGACGCCGGCTATATGCGCCACGTTTATTTTATGCGTCCGGTGTATATTTACCCCTCATAAAGCAGGGGTAACTTTGCACCAGACGTGTGCAAGTCAGCAGGAGAGCAAATACAGCAGCACCGTTACGGACGAGCTGAGCAACCACACTTGCAGGACAACACATCCGTATGCCAACATGCCAGGGGCAGGCATGTTCATAGCACTACTAGTGTCTTTAGAGGCGCGTTGGTTGGAGAAGGGCACGGGAGAAGATATACCGAACACGCATGAGCCTCTTTGGCATGGGTGATGAGGAGGTGTATCGCATCTTCAGATTCAGCCCTGCTGCCATCCTGGAAATAACCACAGCTCTAAAAGATGACATCACCAGCAAGACACACCGCTCACATGCACTGCAGCCACTGGTCAAGGTACTGGCAACACTCCATTTCCTCGCCAGTGGATCATTCTAACGTACAAGTGGAGTTGTGGCTGGGATGTCACAAACCACCATGAGCAGATGTATGCACCAGGTTGTCCCCACAATCCTGAGATGCATGTCCCACCACATCATCAGACCCATCAATGAGCATCTGCGGCAGAAGGCAATGCAGGGTTTCTACAGGATTGCCGGATTCCCACGCACCATTGATTGCACACATGTGGAACTACAGCCCCCCCGTGCCACAGAGCACATGTACCGCAATCGGAAGCATTGGCATTCCATCAACGTACAGGTGATAGTCGGTGCCAAATACCTCATATGGCACGTCCATGCCAAACACCCAGGGGCCAGCCACGACAGCTACATATACAGTCAAATCCACATCCCAACAGAATTCAAACAGAACGTGTACAAGGACAGCTGGTTGGTTGGTGAGTGACATGGGTGGCAGGCATGACTGTCCGACCCCATGATGCAGACATCACGAGGGGCACATGCATGACTAACATCCTCCTGTGTTTTCCCTTCCAGGTGACTCGGCATATGTACTTGGCCCCCATCTCATGACTCCATTCCGGAATCCCCAAACCAGAGGAGAGAGAAGATACAATGAAGCACACATACGTACCCGTGCAGTGGTGGAGCAAACATTTGGCCTCCTGAAGTCCCGTTTCCAATGCCTGGATAAGTCCGGGGGCACCCTGTTGTATTCCCCAAACTTTGTGTGCCAGATCATCGGTGCATGTTGCATTCTGCACAACTTTGCCATGAGAAAGGGCCTGGAGATTGACATACGTGATGACTTGACCCCCAAACCACACTGCCCCCCCCCCCGCTGCCAGAAGAGACCCGGTCTGCTGAAGGAACAGCAGTCAGGAGGTGCGTCGTGGAACGTATCTTTGAACGTTAAACACACACATTCATCATGGCACACGGACAATGCACACATGCACACCACTGTGGTCCCTAGCTCACACACACTATATCCACATCACATTGGATTAGCCCAAGTCCAAAATGCAGGACTTGGGAGCAGCAAAGCCACGCCAAGGCCCCAATGATGTCGCTGTCCATTCATACGACATTCACACGGTCGAGGGGATAACTTCTCCCCAACGACCGAGGGTGACACCCCTTACTGGCAGGAGTGCCACCCCCACATTCACACACCATTCACACTGTAGCCTGCACTACTGACCGTGTGCAGGCTTATTAAAAAAATAAAACTCTTCACCAGACCATAAATACAAAAATAAATAACTCTTCACCAGAGCATAAATACAAAAATAAATAACTCTTCACCAGAGCAGTAATAACAAAAAAAAAATCTTCACCAGAGCAGTAAAAAAAATGGAATCACTTGCCCTGGCGTGGGCTCCTCCTGGTGCCCAGGCTCCTGACCCTCAGTTGCCAGGGGGAGCCTCAGGTGGGGGGGCATTAGGTGGAGGAGCATCCCCTGGTCCCTCCCTGGCTGCCTGCCTGCCCTCCAAAGACACCGCTATGCATGTGAGGACCGCCTCCATGGCAGCTGTCTGGGCCTGTATGGCCACTCTCAGGGCCTTAACCTCGCCCACAAGTTCTGGCGTTGTGGACTGCAGCTCCCCAGGCAGGTGACCGTCGCAGCAGTGTTGCTAGAAACATCCTGGAGAGTGTCTGTTAAAGTGCCAGAGGAGGCCAGGCTGTCTCCTAGGTGCCTCATCTTCACCACAACTTCACTTATATGCCGGGTCTTGCCGGTCCTGCTCCCTTGACAGATGTTCCGGAAGGAACTCAGGGACACCCCTTGTCTTCCTGGTCACCTTCCTGGGGCGAGGAGTGGCTGGGGCCCTTCCATAGGGGGAGGACCTTGAGGGGCTGGATATGACGGGGATGGACCAGGAGGGACTGGAGGTGACAGGGGCAGACACTGAGGGGCTGTAGATGAGGGGGGTGGATGTGTATGATGGTCCTGCCAACACAGTTGGATCCTCCAAATAGAGACAAACCTCCTGGTCCATAGAGACCACCTTCTCCTCAACCACCTCTTTTGTTGTGGGCTGGGGACTCACCTCCACCAATGGCTCTTGGCTTCCCAGGGGGTCAGCCAGAGGGACAGGATGTTCGGGGGATGGCGTTGGACGGCCACAGGCAGCAGATGATGGCCCAGCTCCCTCCTGCACATCTGTGGATGACACAAAACATTCACATGTTGATGGACCCACACACTTGTCACATGTTCCCTTACACCCCCTCACATGCTACACACCAGATAGCAGATAAAAAACACTTACCTGTCCTCAAGGCCAGATCCACGGAGTCATAGCCCGCAACTCCCTCCACCTGTTCCCTCTGAAGACAGCGGGCAACCACTCTCTCCTCAGGAGTCAGCCGGATTGCACTGGCTGGTCCACCTCCAGTGCCCCTGGCATGCCTGCTCATCTCACCCAGCTTGCCTCTGACCAGACGCCGCAGGTAATTCATCTTCTAGGCTATATCATGGGGTGTCCTGACCTCAAGAGCCAGGGAATTGACCTGTGTGGTTATCCTCATTAATATTTCCTCCTTTTTGGCCTTGCTGGTGATACCACTCTGTGACCCATGGAGGCGAACATGGCCAAGATAATAATGGCCCTCTCCTCTGGGGAGAAGTTCTTCTTGTGTTTTTCTCTCCTGGGAGCAGACATGGCACAACGCAAGCCGCAAAAGTACCTACACCACAGAAAAAGAAAATGGTGTACTTTTGCGCTCGACGGGCGCATGTCTGGGTGCATTTATGTACGTTGCTTAGGCAGTGGGCCGGCGTTGCTTAGGTGTTACACTGTGCGCATGCGCAGAGGGGCGGGCCATACGTCAACGCCAGGGCTCATGCTCTGTCCGTTCAGGCGTTCATTTGCATGGGGTCACGGTTCATTTAAATGGATCATGCCCACTTCCCTCCTACTGTGAATTACGCCGGCTTACGCCAAGGAATTTACGTTACGCCAGCGCATCGCTGGGCGCAATTGCACTGAGAATATTGTGCTTGCCTCTCGAAGTTATGTCGGTGTAGCGCATCTGATATGCGCTACGCCTGCATAAAAAATGCGCCGATGTATGAGAATCTGGCCCATCGTGTGTACGAGGCATGAGGCCAAGTCACAGCATGCCAGCTGGGGATCTTTAGTCAGAAAAGGGACAAGCATCCCCACCCCATCCAATCTATCTCAAAAAGGCCTTCTCTTGTAGAAACCTGCACATAAAAATTAACAAAATAAGTGCCAATGTTATATGCAGTGGTCATCTTTTGTGGGGCCTGCTGCATAGCATTCTACATAGCCCTCTGTGGGACCAGAAGATCGTCACTCCCCGGTCGTGTCAGTTCCTAAAGAAGACTTCAGCCGGCATTGGAGCTCCGTTCAGAGAGGTATAAATTTTACCTCTGAGAGTGATACAAACACTTTGGGCACATAAATAATACATTTTTGTTATCCGTGTGTACATCAGACGAAAAGGAGGGACATTTAAAGGCCAATTGGTACACAGCAATTTGGTTCATAACAATAGACAGTGATGGGAGCTATAAAAAAATAAGATCTTATTAAATCCTCGGCTGCCATTCCCAACAATGTCTCCCCCTCTACTTCCTCCTGACTCACCTGTCACTTCCTGTCTGTACCTGACATCACTTCCTGTCTGTACCTATCATCACTTCCTGTCTGTACCTGACATCACTTCCTGTCTGTACCTATCATCACTTCCTGTCTGTACCTGTCATCACTTCCTATCTTCCATAAAGGATGTAAATGTAGATGTAAAAATGCTACTTTGTGGATGTCAGAGAAACTGGAGCCCTGAGAAAGGTCTCGTAGTGTGAACACGGCCTTGTGATGTGTGTGTATGTACTGTATATCCTTATAGATGGGGTACATACATACACACACAGCACAAGGCTGCGTTCACACTACGAGATGTTTCTTCAGGATGGAGTTCCTCTGAGCGCCACAAGGTGGTGATCTCACCTATACCCAGATGGGAAGTCTCTATGGAAGACACAAAGCAATGTCCCGTACAGACAGGAAGATCCAGGTGAGTTGGAAGTAGAGAGGAGACATTGTTGTTGGAAGTGGCAGAAGAGAAGGTAATAACAAATTATTTTCTATTTACACCCAGTAACCCCGTCATGTCCGGCCTCCTCCTTCGTAGTCACTTTGACGTCTTTTATGTTCAGCAGATGATGATACACACATATATAGTGTGGAAAAGTTATTTTTCCCCTTTTTATTTTTGTTATCAAAGACCCTATAATAAAGACATACTTATTCAAATCCTCATCTAAATAAACCTCCCGTCTCCCACACCGAATAAAAGTTGTATACTGTAATATGTTAGTGTAGCGGCTAGGTACTTTATGGTACCGGTGATAGTTAAATTTAAGGGTAGATCAGAGTGTAGTTGAACTCTGATCCAGATTGTTAGTAGCAAATGACGGTCTCTGTCTCAGCTTGGCTGTGCTGTAGGCCCATTCTGCTGTACTGGGGTGTTCTTCCAGCCCCGGTGCTTTAGGTGGCTGCAGTGGAGTCAAGGTTTGGGTGCTCTTTGCCAGCAGCCAATCACAAGGTTTTGTCCTTGCTGTGCATGCTGAGGAGGGGTATTTATGGGGCAGACACCATTGGTTCTAGGTCTTCTTCGTCCAGTGTGGCACCCACCTTTAGGGTGGCTACATCACGGCGCCCCAGCATTATGGCCTACCTGGCTGGGGCGTACGTATCACGCGGTGTTCCTGGTTTCGGGGCCATGCTGACCCGGAGCATCTGAACAGCGATAGGGATCCAGTGAGTGACTGGGTTCCCACTTTTGAAGATCCTAAGCTGTACTGCTGTTCAGTGGGGAGTCAGTCTGAGGAGCGCAATTGAGAGGCTGACGGTCCAAAAGGGCCAGGACAAACCACCGGGGATCGAGGTTGCTGGACACCGAGGGATTGATCACCTGTCAGTCGGTATTTGGGCGACAAGTTGAAGGAGATCCAGACGTAACTCAATCAAGGAGGAATATCTCCAAGTATTCAATCCAGAGAGGACCTGTGGCAGAGGTATCTTCTGAGGCTCATTGAGAGGGCTCTGTGGCAGAGACTTTCTTCCAAGTTTAAGTTCATCAAGGAGGGTCTGTGGCAGAGACTCAATCCTAGAATTGTCTGAGTGATACTCCGGCTGCCAGGTCAGTGAGAGAGGCCTGTCCTGGTACACTAAACCCATTCCGGCGGGAGGGGTGCAAAGAAGTGTTACGTTTGGGAGCATGACTGTTTCCCATCATTACGCCTGAATCTGCAGTTCTCTTATCTTCTTCAGCTTTACTTTCCTCACCACAAGTTTACTGTTTTATAAAGAGCACAGCAAAGAGCACCTGTCTGGACATTTCTTTACTTCTACTACATGCAATGCGCATCATTCATCCCTAGGAATTTTGTAGCAGCCACAGGGAAACACGCCACCCAAAAATCCAGCGGCTCCTCCGGGGGGGTAATGCTACACGAGTATAGAGTATAGACTGATGAGAAGATCTGGATAATTGGAGGATTAGGTGACACATCTCCAAAATGAAGAAAATGTTCCGACCCTGTGATTGACCCTCACCCATCACCCGCAACAGCAGGAGGACTATGATTGGCTAGAGGCTATTTTATTGCCTCTTTTTTGCTACTCTTCATTGGTATTGTTGCTGAAGTCTTACTCTGTTATGCCCCATACACACTGGAGGTTTTCCCTTCGGAAAAAGTCAGATGAGAGCTTTACGTCGGGAATCTCGTCCGTGTGTATGCTCTATCTGACTTTTTGACTGCTGGAAAAAAAAAGCAGGATCTCTTTTTTCCCGTCAGGAAAAAATCAGAGCGGGAAAACCGTTCGTCTGTATGCTTTTCTGAAGGGAAAAAAAAACATACATGCTCCAAAACTATTCGAAGCATGCTCAGAAGCATGGAATTTCATTTTGTCGGCTCATCGTAGTCTTTTACGTCACCACCTTCTTGGCAGTCGAAGGTTCACCAGTCTTTTGTGTGACCATATTTATGCAAGGCAGGCTTGAGAGGAATTCCGTCGGGAAAACCAGCATTTTTATTTTCGACGGGAAAACCAGGCGCGTGTACGGGTATCAGGTATGTTTTGCGAATAAACATCCTTCTTGAATTGGCTCCTTCGGGGGGTGATCAGCAAACCAAACGCTGATCAGCAAAGTCTCCAGAGTTGTAGAAAGTTCAACGTTTTTCACTTTCAGTTTTAGAGATTTAATTCTCTGTTATCAATTATATCTGTCTACAGGGAAACTTTCATAGATGACGGCAAGAATGAGGATGGAAGAGGACAGGAGTCACATGGCTGAGAGGATACTAAACCTCACCCTGGAGATCATCTACCTGCTGACCGGAGAGGTGAGGAGGATTCTGGGAGGTCACATGACATCACTCTTATCTCTATTAATAAAACATAGACCTGACCGGAGAGGTGAGTGGGATTCTGGGAGGTCACATGATATCACTCTTATCTCTATTAATAAAACACAGACCTGACCGGAGAGGTGAGGAGGATTCTGGGAGGTCACATGTCATCACTCTTATCTCTATTAATAATACACAGACCTGACCGGAGAGGTGAGGAGGATTCTGGGAGGTCACATGACATCACTCTTATCTCTATTAATAAAACACAGACCTGACCGGAGAGGTGAGGAGGATTCTGGGAGGTCACATGACATCACTCTTATCTCTATTAATAATACAGACCTGACCGGAGAGGTGAGGAGGATTCTGGGAGGTCACATGACATCACTCTTATCTCTATTAATAATACAGACCTGACCGGAGAGGTGAGGAGGATTCTGGGAGGTCACATGACATCACTCTTATCTCTATTAATAAAACACAGACCTGACCGGAGAGGTGAGGGGGATTCTGGGAGGTCACATGACATCACTCTTATCTCTATTAATAAAACACAGACCTGACCGGAGAGGTGAGGAGGATTCTGGGAGGTCACATGACATCACTCTTATTTCTATTAATAAAACACAGACCTGACCGGAGAGGTGAGGAGGATTCTGGGAGGTCACATGACATCACTCTTATCTCTATTAATAATACACAGACCTGACCGGAGAGGTGAGGGGGATTCTGGGATTCTAACATGATATTCCTATTGGTTCTCCAATACAGAGATTTCTTCTTGCGAAGTCAGGTGATCATATGACCATCACAGTGCCTCCATGTGACTCCCTAAAACCTGAGAGACACAACATGGAGAAGACTCTAGAAGTCACCAAGAAGATGATGGAGCTGCTGACAGGAGAGGTGAGGAGGATTCTGGGAATTCTGGGACATTATCCAGTAACAGACAAGGGGTGTGTCTGGATGGTGACTGTATCATTGTGTGTGTCAGGTTCCTATAAGGTGTCAGGATGTCACTGTCTATTTCTCCATGGAGGAGTGGGAGTATTTAGAAGGACACAAGGATCTCTACAAGGACGTCATGACGGAGAAACAGCCGCCCCTCACATCACCGGGTAAGAGGAGACTTTATTGTAAAGGAGAGAGCAGTACGGAGGCTCCACCTAGATCCCCCATCATCTGATAAACACATAGAAACAATGTATTCAGTCAGTGTGTGTGTTTCCTACAGATGGATCCAGTAATGGGAACCCACCAGAGAGATGTCCCCGTCCTCTGTATTCCCGGGATTCCACACAGGAAGGTCACACCATCCCCCACCATCATCAGGTAGACGAGGAACAATCACTGATAGTTAGGATTCCTATACAAGAATGTTTGTTACAATGAGTGGTGTGTTTTTTTTTTTTTTTACCATATTCAGAGTGGAAACCTTGGGCATTATAATTTTTTTGTTAAAGAAGAGTATAAAGAGGAGGATGAGGAGTATGGTTTAATGAAGAAGTGCTCCAGACACAATGACCTCTACAAGGGCATTCTGATGGAGCCACCTAATACCAGGAACCCACCAGAGAGATGTCCCCGTCCTCTGTATTCCCGGGATTCCACACAGGAAGGTCACACCATCCCCCACCATCATCAGGTAGGTGGAGTTGAGGGTCGGGAACATAAAGTGATTGAACACTCTGACATGTGGAGACGATGTGTGGACTCTACAAGATGATATTTTCTATGTGATCTCACATCATAAATACTTCTATGTTACAGATGTTATTTTCTGCCATTCTGTTGGTTTAGGGTGAAGATCTGATGATCATGAAAACTGAGTGTGAAGTAGAAGAGACGTATGTGAGGGATGATCAGCAATATACGGAGGAGGCTGGAATGACGAGGACATTCATAGAGGAGGACACTCCTACAGAGATCAGCACAGGTGACCCATAATGTATTCTTCTCTTATCTCTGCTCTGTTACTGCTCACTGATTGGCCCAGAGTAGGGCGGGAGCTGAGTGATATCAGACAATAATAGGTTGATAATGGTCCCCTCCCTGTACTGATACCCGTCTTGGGGTTCAGCTGGCAGTATTGGGTTGTGTATCACGCCTAGTTACAGTAGCACAGATATGATAACACAGATTGAGCCTTTCTTAGGTTGGTCCCTCTTCTTCCAGCAGACTTATAGCCAAGTGTTACCATAAAACTCTATTACCAGTCTTGTTGGTTTGAAAAATAAAATGTAACCTTTCCAGGAGAGAATACTGCAAGCTCCCTTCAGTGCTGCATATCACCAGAAGCCTAGGCCTATGGTCACTTGTTCTATGGTAAAGGGGCTGCAAGTCTTAACTTTGACCCTCTTGTCTATCAGAGATCACATGATCCAGTGCCTAGGCTTGTGGTTGTGTAAAGAGCATGCCCCTCCCAGTCCCCATTGGTTCCTGCTCTTCTGACAAGGCTGTGTAAATGTAGAAGTGATCTGGGAGGAGGACCAAAGGTTCTTTGATGGGGGAAGAGTCCGGGCTGGTTGGGACCTCCACAGAGAACATCTCCTCACTCATATCTACCTGATCCAGATGGAATCTTGATGGAAGTGAACTAACCCTCTTATATCTATTGATGATGTTTTTCTATTTTTCCAGGACACGCCATGGAGAAACCCTCAAAGGATCGTCTCACTTTATCTCCAGGTTGTAAAATGGAAGATGAGGACATCACAGGAGATTGTGGAGGAGAAAAGACAATGAGCTCCACTATGGATGGAGGACTTCACAGTGTGCATAGACCATGGAATCCCTCTGACTCTGAGCTACCTCGTACTGTGGGGGATGGTGCCATAATTCAGGGGGAGAAGACATTTTCCTATCCTGAATGTGGGGGAAGTTTTAGCTCACAACTAAATCTTCTTGTGCATCACAGATCTCACATGGTGGAAAAGCCTCATTCCTGTCCTGAGTGCGGGAAATGTTATACTCATAAATCTGAGCTTTCTATACATCAAAGATCTCACACCGGGGAGAAGCCGTTTTCCTGCCCTGAGTGCGGGAAATGTTGTCCAAGAAAGTCAGATCTTGCTAGACATCAAAGATCTCACACCGGGGAGAGGCCATATTCCTGTCCCGAGTGCGGGAAATGTTTTCCATCAAAATCAGATCTTGGTAGACATCAAAGATCTCACACGGGTGAGAAGCCATATTCCTGCCCAGAGTGCGGGAAATGTTTTTCACAGAAACCTGTACTTACCAGACATCTTAGTTTGCACACAGGGGGGAAACCTTATTGCTGTTCTGACTGTGGGAAATGTTTTTCATGGAAGTCTTGTCTTACTAGACATCAGAGAACCCACACAACCCTTGAGGTGTATTAATGACCTGAGTGCGGGAAATGTCTTCTTATTATAAAGATCAGAGGAGCGTTCAGCCACCTGTTTTCTAAGGTGTATATCAAGGTGTGCTTCTCACCAGTGTGAGTTTTTTGATGTACATCACAATATTGCCGTACATCAGAGATCTCACACTGTGAAGAAGCACATCTTGACATACAACTCAGAAAACACGTGGCTGAGCGCTCCTCTGATCTTTATCATGGAAGAAACACTTTATAAGGAAATCAGAGATCACTAAAGACTTCAAAGTTCTGTCTGGATTACTCTGCTGAGTTGAGTCTCTCTAGGAGAGAGAAGGAGGGGGTGTCACTGCCGGTTGGGTCCCTCTAGGAGAGAGAAGGAGGGGGTGTCACTGCCGGTTGGGTCCCTCTAGGAGAGAGAAGGAGGGGGTGTCACTGCTGGTTTGGTCCCTCTAGGAGAGAGAAGGAGGGGGTGTCACTGCTGGTTGGGTCCCTCTAGGAGAGAGAAGGAGGGGGTGTCACTGCCGGTTGGGTCCCTCTAGGGGAGAGAAGGAGGGGGTGTCACTGCCGGTTGGGTTCCTCTAGGAGAGAGAAGGAGGAGGTGTCACTGCTGGTTGGGTTCCTCTAGGAGAGAGAAGGAGGGGGTGTCACTGCCAGTTGGGTCCCTCTAGGAGAGAGAAGGAGGGGATGTCACTACTGGTTGGGTTCCTCTAGGAGAGAGAAGGAGGGGGTGTCACTGCCGGTTCGGTTCCTCTAGGAGAGAGACAGAGGGGGTGTCACTGCTGGTTGAGTTCCTCTAGGAGAGAGAAGGAGGGGGTGTCACTGCTGGTTGGACCCCTCTAGGAAAGAGAAGGAGGGGGTGTCACTGCCAGTTGGGTCCCTCTAGGAGAGAGAAAGAGGGGATGTCACTGCTGGTTGGGTCCCTCTAGGGGAGAGAAGGAGGGGGTGTCACTGCTGGTTGGGTTCCTCTAGGAGAGAGAAGGAGGGGGTGTCACTGCCAGTTGGGTCCCTCTAGGAGAGAGAAGAAGGGGGTGTCACTGCTGGTTGGGTCCCTCTAGGAGAGAGAAGGAGGGGGTGTCACTGCCGGTTGGGTCCCTCTAGGAGAGAGAAGGAGGGGGTGTCACTGCTGGTTGGGTCCCTCTAGGAGAGAGAAGGAGGGGGTGTCACTGCTGGTTGGGTCCCTCTAGGAGAGAGAAGGAGGGGGTGTCACTGCCGGTTGGGTTCCTCTAGGAGAGAGAAGGAGGGGGTGTCACTTCTGGTTGGGTCCCTCTAGGAGAGAGAAGGAGGGGGTGTCACTGCTGGTTGGGTCCCTCTAGGAGAGAGGAGGAGGGGGTGTCACTGCTGGTTGGGTCCCTCTAGGAGAGAGAAGGAGGGGGGTGTCACTGCTGGTTGGGTTCCTGTAGGAGAGAGAAGGAGGGGGTGTCACTGCCGGTTGGGTTCCTCTAGGAGAGAGAAGGAGGGGGTGTCACTTCTGGTTGGGTCCCTCTAGGAGAGAGAAGGAGGGGGTGTCACTGCTGGTTGGGTCCCTCTAGGAGAGAGGAGGAGGGGGTGTCACTGCTGGTTGGGTCCCTCTAGGAGAGAGAAGGAGGGGGGTGTCACTGCTGGTTGGGTTCCTGTAGGAGAGAGAAGGAGGGGGTGTCACTGCTGGTTGGGTTCCTCTAGGAGAGAGGAGGGGGTGTCAGTGCCAGTTGGGTCCCTCTAGCTTTGTAGTCTGATCTTCAGCAGAAGCTTGAAATGAAGACATCATGGTGAGAAAAGAGCCAATTATTGCTTTTGTATGGGAAAAAAAAGAAGAGATCAGACTACACAACAGGACTTACAATTTCAGTGCAGCAGTTATTAGCCTAAAATGTATTAGATATAAAATGTTATATTTACCTGATAACAATGCAAATATATTAACACATATTAAAGCAAATTAAGTTTAAAAGTTTGCCTTCAGAAATGTTCTTTTCTTTTCCTTTATTCCTTTTTCTAACACGACAAGTAAGGCCCATCCTAGAGGTTTTAGTCTTAATCTTGTGTCTTAGTAGTTTGGTTTTACCGGCTTGTAGTTGTTGGAACAGCCGACTCCTCCCCCTTCTCATAAATCTCAGGACGTCTGTAGTAGACTCCAGTGATAAGTCCATCAGTTCATAGACCCGTCTATCATTCCTCCCGTAATTCCTCCTCCGCACCATCACCACCTCCAACCACAAGATCATCTTTCTTCCTCACTTTCACATCACATCTTACGTACACACGGTCTGAATTTCCGACAGTAAATGTTCGATAGGAGCCTGTTGTCGGAAATTCCGACCATGTGCAGGCTCCATCGGACATTTTCTGTTGGGCTTTCCAACAACAAAAATTTAAGAGCTGGTTTTCAAATTTTCCCGACGACAAAAGTTGTTGTCGGAAACTCCGACCGTGTGTTCACAAATCAACGCACAAAAATTCGACACATGCTCGGAATCATTGAATTAATTTTTCTCGGCTCGTCGTAGTGTTGTACGTCACCACATTCTCAACGTTCGCATTTTCTGACAACGTTTGTGTGACCGTGTGTATGCAAGACAAGTTTGGGTGAATATCCGTCAGGAAAAAATCAATGGTTTTGGTGTCGGAATGTCCGATCGTGTGTACTCGGCATTAGAATGTGACAAAGCCTTACCACTGTGTGAAAGTATGAAATAAAAAAACACAGGGTTCTTTCACGGTTTTAACTTAGACATGTGCACAACAAAAATTTTCGTTTATTTCTGTTTCGTTTCTGTTCGTTTATCGTGATTCGTAATGAGTCGTAATTTCGTAAGACGTTAGTTATCGTATTCGTACTCTTTAGTATTTTCGTAACACTTTTTTTTCCGTTTCCGTTTTTTTATGTTAGTTTATTTTTCGTTGATTGGAGATTAGTATTTTCGTTAAATGTTGTATTCTGCCTCGTTCGTATTTTTACAATGAATTTATTCGTTTATTCGTTTTTACGTTGGTTTATTTTTCGTTGTTTTGATATTCGTATTTACATTATATTTTCCATAATGCCACGTTTGTATTTTCGTAAGAAATAAATCTTCGTTGCTTTATGATCATTCGTATTTTCGTGTCTAATTTCATTTGATTATAACAACGTTCTTTTGTAGATTTTATTGCATTCGTAATTCTGTTAAAATACATTTTACGTTTATTCGACACACTACTCGTTGTAATTTTGTAAAACATCGTAATTTACTGTGATTGACTAACACAGATAAAGACACAAGGTCAAGGAGCCACATAAGAAAGAAGCTCTTCAGGGGAAGGGACAGCGCTGAGTGGCTATTGGTCACAGTACTAATGAAAGTGAATTTACATTATTTCATTTCCGTTTTCCGAAGATTCATAATTTATTTTTCATTAGTTTTGCTTTTCGTTTTTTATTCTTTGTTCGGCATTTCGGTTGTTTTCTTTTCGTTCTTCAAATATTAGTAATATTGCATTTTCGTTTATTTTTCGTAATTATGATTTTTTTTTTGTGTTCGGTGTTTTCGTTATTTCTATGTTTTCGTTTCTTTTTTCTTTCGTTGTGTTGTTCTTTTACATTTAGTAGTTTCGTATCTTCGTAGTTTTCCATATTCGTTATTTTTGGAAATATCGTTATTCGTTATTATTTGCGCTAAACCATTCGTTTATTCGTAGGTTAACGAATCAACGAAAATAACGAATAATGACGGAAAACGTATTCGTAACGAAAAAAATTGCACATGTCTAGTTTTAAGACTTTGAAGAGCTTTCAGAGGGAAGATGTCTCCAACCCAGTGTTCAGGTCTTACCAGAAGTCCGTGATTGCAGGTGCACACAGCCCTTCTAACTAAGGCTTGGGAATACCTTAGGGCTCCGGCCAAGTTGTGCTCTCATCTGAAGGCAGGTATGTGTTCCTGATTGGAGACAGAGGTGATCTACTTGAGAGACAGCACGCCATGTTGGAGAGATTCCAGGCCCATTGGACCGAGAGAGTTGGGACAGCTGAGAGAGTCTGGTTTGATTTTGAGTGCAGAAAGGTTTTTTTTTTATCAACTTTCTCTGGTTTTTGGTATTCTCGGATTGGGTTTTGAAGTTTTGAGACTTTGCGAAAAGCTTTCAGATTGAAGTTGTCTCCAACCCAGTGTCCAGGTCTTACTGGAGACCAGAAGGTGTTAGGCCCATCCCTAGGTGGAAAGCGAGATCTTCCATAACTAGGTTCATGCTGCCTGCCCTTGCAGGTGGACCCCCTTTGAAGGCTTCTTTGTGGTCTTGCATCCCCCATGCTGCTGTCACTCCCACTGTACCGGATCTAAAGCCTTGTCATCCGAGTTACCCAGATACTGGAGTTGCAGCACTAAGGATTTGTCCCCCTCCGCACCGTCCCCAGAATCGGATGTCAGATCAATGTGGGCAGCCATAGCTGGAATTGGTGCCACCCATCATGGGACTCACAGCACCACCCTACAGTTACTTACCTAACCACTACATTGACCACTACACTAACCTACCTGATTCCTATACTGGCCACTACACTGACCTACATGTGTTCTATACTGACCTACCTGATTCCTACACTACTTACACCCCCCTACATGAACAGTGTCGATCAGTGATGGCAAACCTTGGCACCCCAGATGTTTTGGAACTACATTTGCCATGATGCTCATGCACTTTGCATTGTAGTGGAGCATCATGGGAAATGTAGTTCCAAAACATCTGGGGTGCCAAGGTTCGCCATCACTGGTGTAGCTCTTTTGATGTTGATCACCTCTTTATGGTATTCATGATACTCTATCGAAGCAGAGTTCTCCCCAGCACCAGGTACTGTTCCCGACACCTAGCCACTCCCCAGTCACCCCTGCCAAGATCTTCTACAATAGCCGCCGTACGCTCTGCACCGCCCCTCTCCTCACACACACACTGGCCGTCTGCACCAGAGGGATCATAGGAGACAGGCTGGACTACAGGAGTCCCTGGGGGCAATACAGCACACTTGGGGGGCACAGTAATGATTTCACCCCCCCCCTAAATGTTACACCTGGGGCGAGAGTACCGGTTGCCCCCACCTCCATGCCACTGCAATTTGGGGACAGACTGGCTCCAAGGGCAGTGTTCTTAATCCGGGGACTGTTCCCGGAAACCAGGGATGCCTGGTCACCCTACCTTGAAGATTTCTCTCATCACATAACTGTCTATTCCTCTTCCACCACCACCACATCCTAGGGATCAGGAACAATCTCCAGCCTATCTGTTGGGGTTTTTTGCAAATGTGTGCCAGAGCTGAAACATGCTAAAGAGCAGGGATGGACTGGCCATTGGGACTACAGGGAGTTTCCCGGTGGGCCGATGGCTCAGTGAGCCGGCTTCAGTGACAGCGGACCGCCGCCACCCCTCCGCTCCTCTGTTTCTCCCCTCCTGCAGCGCTCACCTCCTCTCCCTCCCTGCAGCGCTCACCTGGGGGATACAGAGGAGCAGGGGGAGGACCAGAGTAGCAGGGACGATGACGGAGGAGCAGGGGGAGGACCAGAGGAGCAGGGACGACGACATAGGAGCATGGGGGAGGGGACAGACAGCTGACTCAACACCTATGGCCTGGGAGTTTTTAACTTCTGCCTAATCTTGTCCCATAAGGGTGATTCTTTGCCCCGGGTGAAATAATGTCTAGATTCCCCACTAGAACTGCCTATAAGAGTACCAGTACCAGCCGTTCTACTCTAATAAAGTAGAATGGCTAGTGAAGGAGTAGAGGGGGCCTGGGGGGGTGCGGGAATTGTCCCGCCGCCATGGGAGAGACCTGTCAAAGTTAGCCAGTCTGGATGAAGTCCAGGGCCAACTTTTTGTCCCAGTCCAGCCCTGCTAAAGAGTAAAGGTGATTCCCCATTTTTTCTGAACTGGCATACAGAACCCTACCTTAATTTTCCTTGCTGCTCTGCTGCAGTAGAGGTGGACTGCTTCCATTTAGTGGTGGGCACAGTGGGGGGGTTACCCACGTCATCCATTCCACCACTACCTGAGCCATCTTTGGGTGAATGGGGGGCATCACAGGGCTTACAAAGCCACATGGTGTCACATACCTTGGAGATGAGCCTGACGTGCAGAAGGAGACCTCGTGCAGCCAAGGCTCAGGGACCACTGGAGTTGCCACAGTGGCTGCGAGAGCACGGTGAGGTAGGGTGACCACATTTTTAAACTACCATTCAAGGACACCCCTCTTCCCAAAAATCAGCTTGTGCTGTAACGAATCACAGCACAGTGATTGGACACAAGAGGCGGGATTTATGATTTCTCCAATCACAAGCAGGGGGCGGGGATTGTGCTCCTCCAGGCATTCCCGGCCATGACAAGTACTGTCAGTGAGTAAAGCAGTGATGTGGCGGCCTTTTTTGGGGGCATCAGATTTGCCTGGGGGTTGGCTGTGTCAGTTTCATTCCGGGACACCGTATTGTCCTGGAATAAAGGCGCCCGGGACAGACCTGCAAAATGCGGGACTGTCCCGGGCAATCCGGGACACGTGGTCAATCCTACCCCCGCTCCTACTACCTTAGGGAGGTGTATTTTGTTTATATTATCTGTGCCCTTTTCTGATGATCATGTGCTGGTCGAAGCGGAGGGAATATTTCCTAAGTTTCGGGTGCATGCCCATTCAGCACGTTCTTCTGCCTTGGCCAGCCGCCTGCCTGCTTATCTCATTGCCTTCCCTGGTGAATTGATCTTCCTCCACTCCCCACCCAGTGGTAGCCGGGGCCCGGAGAGTAAGACTTGACAGGCTGTGAGGCGGGCGGCGACGGCAAGGGGCAGAGAGTCGCCATTACTAGTAAAAAATAAAAATATATCTTGGAATTTCAGTTTAAAAATCTGGTCACCTTAACACACAGCACAGCACAGCACAAGGAAGGCATGGTTCACATGTTTTCTAAGGGCTGCAGTTCCTCTGAACTCCACAAGGTGGTGATATCAATTCTACCCAGACAGGAAGTCTCTATGGAAGACAGGAAGTGATGTCAGGTACAGACAGGAAGTTCCGGGTGAGAGATAACTCGGGAGGAAGTAGAGAGAAGACATTGCTGGAACTGGCAGTAGATGAGGTAATAAGATCTTATTTTCTATTTACACCCAGTAACCCCGTCATGTCCGTCCTCTTCCTCCATAGTCACTGTGACGTCTTTTATCTCCAGCAGATGATGATACACACACTTCCCAAGCAAACATTATAAAATAAAGACATACATATCTAAATAAGTTCACCATCCCCCGCGCCCAATAAAAGTTGTGTAATCCCTTAGTAAAGACTGATGAGGTGAGAAGGTCAGTGGTGGGAAAGGTGACCAATCTCCATCCATAAGTGACCCTGAAGCGAATAATGTACGTTTCCAGACGTTATTTTTGACATAATTGTCAGTTGGGATGAGCTGAGTCGCCTGGGTTCGGTTCAAGTAGGCTTCTGTGAGGGCCGGCCATCGTTTTGCAAGAGGGTCACCTTTCCTTTTCACTCTCCTCATCTTCCTTCTCCCCCACTTTCTTTTTTTTTTTTTACCCCCGTGTTTGTCACTTTTATATATTTTTTTTGTTTTGTGTCATGTTTTTCACAGTGTGATAAGTAGGGCGCCGGTCCTCGGGCCAGCCCTGAACGTCTTGGGAGTGGGTGGACATGGACTTCTGGCTTAGTTCACCTGCTCTCATGGGGTCTCCCTTCGGGAGCCCCACCTAGTTTTTGGGTGGGTTCTGTTTCGGCAGACCCTCCAAAGAATGGGGTCTGTGTCGGCTTCGGCTGCTCGGGCCATTTGAGTACCTCAGTCCCCATCTGGAGCCTAACGGCCCGGGGGGATCAGGGTTTGGGTCCTTCTTTATGGAGGACTGATTGACGTAGAACCCGTTGCACGTTTTTGTGTCACTCTTTATGTATGTATGTGTGCACATTTTTTTTTTGCACCGGGTGGAATTTTTGGGTGTGTTTTGCACTCCATAGGCTAGAAGGCTTCTGCGAATTTCAAAGAAGTTCAGATGCCAAACCCGAACCCCATTGAAGTCAATGGAAGCTGAGCCTGCCAAAATAAAAATGACAGTTTTTTGTAGGGGTGCAACGGATCACACACTATGCGATCCGCAGCCATAGCATTAGGAAATAAGCATCTTGGTACACCCGGCGGCGGCCCCTCCTCTCTGTTTACACCCACAGAGGAGGAGGAGCCCGCGTTCAAGACACACACACGCTATCTGATCTGAGGTCTGCACGGGGAGGCTCACTGTGTGCCTGTACTACGGAGGGGGGGGGTTTAGGTCACTGTCTGCCTGTACTAAGGGGGGGGGGAGGAGGTCACTGTCTGCCTGTACTATGGGGGGGAGGGGGTCACTGTCTGACTGTACTATCGGGGGAAGGGGGGTCACTGTGTGCCTGTACTATGGGGGGAAGGGGGGTCACTGTGTGCCTGTACTATGGGGGGGAGGGGGTCACTGTGTGCCTGTACTATGGGGGGGAGGGGGTCACTGTCTGATTGTACTATGGGGGGGAGGGGGTCACTGTCTGCCTGTACTATGGGGGGGAGGGGGTCACTGTCTGCCTGTACTATGGGGGGGAGGGGGTCACTGTGTGCCTGTACTATGGGGGGGGGGTCACTGTCTGACTGTACTATGAGGGGGAGGGGGTCACTGTCTGCCTGTACTATGGGGGGGGGTCACTGTGTGCCTGTACTATGGGGGGGAGGGGGTTTACTGTGTGCCTGTACTACTAGGGGGGTCACTGTGTGCCTGTACTACTGGGGGGGGTCACTGTGTACCTGTACTACTTGGGGGGGTCACTGTATATGTTTTTTTTAGCAGACACCCTAGGGAATAAAATGCCGGCCATTGCACACTCATGGAATGGCGCCAAACGTCAGTACTTAAAAAATCTCCATAGACGTCGCTTATTTTTTTTTTACAAGTTACAAATTTAAAGTTACCGAGGAGGTCTAGTGCTAGAATTGTTGCTGGCGCTCTAAGGCACGCAGCGATACCTCACATGTGTGGTTTGAACGGCGTTTACATATGTGGGCGGGACTTACGCGTGTGTTTGCTTCTGAGCGCGAGCTACCGGGGATAGGGGCGTTTAAAAAAAATTTTTTATTATTTTATTTTTTATTATACTCAATTTCTTTTATTTTTACACTTTTTTTTTAACTTTTTTTTTTTTTGTTTGATCACTTTTATTCATATTACAAGGAATGTAAACATCCCTTGTAATAGGAATGTGTGTGACAGGTACTCTTTATGGAGAGATGCGGGGTCAATAAGACCCCACATCTCTCCTCCAGGCTGGAAAGCATTAGATTGTGAAAAAAAAAATGACAGATCTAATGCTTTTAGCCGCGATTGCGGCTGTGTTTTCATTCCAGGACCCGGGCGTGACGTCATACCATCGCGCCCGGGCCTCCGACGATCATAGAGATCTGGTCACCAGTCTTCTCTATGGTTTCCATCCGACGTTGGCGGATCGTTTCTCCGGGTCTCTGATGGCAAAGGAGAGCCCGGAGAAGCACCGGATGGCGGCCCCTCCCGCCGCCTATAAGAACGATCAAGCGGCGGAACCGCCGCTATGATCATTCTTATGGTGCAGGGAATCGCCGTCTGAAGAGATGGATATCTGAATGATGCCTGTGGCTGCAGGCATCTTTCAGATATCCCCACTGAAAGTCCACGACGTCATATGACATCCTTGGGCTGGAAGTGGTTAACTCTGCAATTGTATGAAGGAGTTCTGTGTTAATTTGTGATAATGTTGATTGTGTCTTCTGAGCTACAAGACGGCAAGTCTGGCCTAAAGGTCATGTCCCGTCATGAGTCATCTAGGCTGTCAAAAGGGATTAGTTTATGAGCTCATGTTAATTAGGTTTCTGGTCACAGGTGTATTTCCAGAGTAAAACGAGCAGGAGGTATGCACTACGTATAAAACTTGTATTGCTCTCAGTAAAGATTGTTTCCTGCTTGACCCTCAAGACAGAGCCTCGCCTCGTACTTGGTGGAGAATTATTCGCATGGGTTTCTTGTTCGGCTGGTTGGAGAGTTCGTTAGCTGCCTTTGTGTTCGGAAATGGAATGTCCTAAACGACTTTAACCCCTTTCATACTCAAGGTGTCTTTACAGCCAAGATTCTGCCTGCTATCCCGAAATCATGTCAAAATGTGCATTTTGGGTGCCATTATCTTCAATGGCACCTCAAAATTGGTCCGATTCTGGCAAAAATGTGAGTTTAAAAGTTGGCGTTACGCTTGATGCCTAAAAAGGAACATGAGCTTCTTTTGGGGTGGCAAGCGTGCATAGGGCAGCTCATTGAGACATCTAATTTTTCATAATCGTAAGTGGGAACACTCGGACCCAAAACGCGATATCTCAGTGGGCCTAAAAATGTCCAGTTTGTTTAACCACTTTAAGATGGATTTGCTCTTTGGAGAGTTTCCCCTTTTCTCTCCTACTCCTCCCAATGTCCCTCCATCCAGAGTCAGCATATATTGTGATGTTTGTTTTGCATTACATTTTTGGACATAATTGGACGATCTACGCGTGCTGGCGAATATTTTGATGGTTCCAGTGCCCAGCTGGTGATCGTTTCAGCACCCATCCTTTCTTTAGGAGCCATTTTACCAGGAACGTGTCCGATCGGAATATTGACTAGTCCGCATATACTATGACGTCATACTGACCTCACAAAAATAAATGAGAGAAAAAGGATCTTCTGCCTTCTTGAATTCTATTAATTGTTCCTTTTCTGAACATCTGATAGTAAATAAAATAAAACACACCCAACATTGGAATTTGGGATCCCGGAGGCCAAAAGGTAAGAGGCTCCCGGACCCCAACAATGATAGCAAATACCAAACAATGCAGAGTAAATATGTTCCAACTGGGGGCCATAGTTCTTAAATTCAGACTGCATTTCATATTACCTCCTCATATCCCCATCCTATTATTGTACAACCAATACCAATCCAGATAATTCTCTGTTATCAATGTTATCCGTCTACAGGGAAACCTTCATAGATGACGGCACGAGTAAGAATGGAGGAGTACCGGAGACACATGACTGAGAAGATACTAAATCTCACCCTGGAGATCATCTACCTGCTGACCGGAGAGGTGAGGAGGATTATGGCAGGTCACATGACATCACTCTTATCTCTATTAATAAAACACAGACCTGACCGGAGAGGTGAGGAGGATTCTGGGAGATCACATGACATCACTCTTATCTCTATTAATAATACAGACCTGACCGGAGAGGTGAGGAGGATTCTGGGAGGTCACATGACATCACTCTTATCTCTATTAATAATACACAGACCTGACCGGAGAGGTGAGAGGGATTCTGGGAGATCACATGACATCACTCTTATCTCTATTAATAAAACACAGACCTGACCGGAGAGGTGAGGAGGATTCTGGGAGGTCACATGACATCACTCTTATCTCTATTAATAAAACACAGACCTGACCGGAGAGGTGAGGAGGATTCTGGGAGGTCACATGACATCACTCTTATCTCTATTAATAATACACAGACCTGACCGGAGAGGTGAGGAGGATTCTGGGAGGTCACATGACATCACTCTTATCTCTATTAATAAAACACAGACCTGACCGGAGAGGTGAGGAGGATTCTGGGAGGTCACATGACATCACTCTTATCTCTATTAATAATACACAGACCTGACCGGAGAGGTGAGAGGGATTCTGGGAGATCACATGACATCACTCTTATCTCTATTAACAAAACACAGACCTGACCGGAGAGGTGAGGAGGATTCTGGGATTCTAACATGATATTCCTATTGGTTCTCCAATACAGAGATTTCCTCTTATGAAGTCAGGTGATCGTATGACCATCACAGTGCCTCCATGTGACTCCCTAAAACCTGAGAGACACAACATGGAGAAGATTCTAGAAGTCACCAAGAAGATGATGGAGCTGCTGACAGGAGAGGTGAGGAGGATTCTGGGAATTCTGGGACATTATCCAGTAACAGACAAGGGGTGTGTCTGGATGGTGACTGTATCATTGTGTGTGTCAGGTTCCTATAAGGTGTCAGGATGTCACTGTCTATTTCTCCATGGAGGAGTGGGAGTATTTAGAAGGACACAAGGATCTCTACAAGGACGTCATGATGGACAATCAGCCGCCCCTCACATCACCGGGTAAGAGGAGACTTTATTGTAAAGGAGAGAGCAGTACGGAGGCTCCACCTAGATCCCCCATCATCTGATAAACACATAGAAACAATGGATTCAGTCAGTGTGTGTGTTTCCTACAGATGGATCCAGTAATGGGAACCCACCAGAGAGATGTCCCCGTCCTCTGTATTCCCGGGATTCCACACAGGAAGGTCACACCATCCCCCACCATCATCGGGTAGGTGATTGGTAATTATTGGTAGTTCTGATTTATACACAATCATGTTTGTTACAATGAGTGATTTGTTTTTTTTTACATATCAGAGTGGAAACTTCGAGGATTATAATATTGTTGTTAAAGAGGAGGATGATGTGATGAAGGAGCTTTCTGAAGAAAACAAAGATATCTGCAAGGACATTATGATGAAGTCACATAATACAAGAAACCCACCAGAGAGATGTCCCCGTCCTCTGTATTCCCGGGATTCCACACAGGAAGGTCACACCATCCCCCACCATCATCAGGTAGATGAGGAACGATCACTGATTGTACAGTAATAGTATACAAGCAGGTTTGTTACAATTAATGTTTTATTATATATTTAGAGTGGAAACCTCGGGTATTATAATATTGTTGTTATTGAAGAGGATGAGGAGTATGGACACAAGGATATGATGGAGCCACCTAATAAAACCAACCTCCCAGAGAGATGTCCCTATCCTTTGTATTCCCGGGATTCCACACAGGAAGGTCACACCATCCCCCGCCATCATCAGGTAGGTGGAGTTGAGGGTCGGGAACATAAAGTGATTGAACACTCTGACATGTGGAGACGATGTGTGGACTCTACAAGATGATAAATACTTCTATGTTACAGATGTTATTTTCTGCCATTCTGTTGGTTTAGGGTGAAGATCTGATGATCATAAAAACTGAGTGTGACGTAGAAGAGACGTATGTGAGGGATGATCAGCAATATACGGAGGAGGCTGGAATGACGAGGACATTCATAGAGGAGGACACTCCTACAGAGATCAGCACAGGTGACCCATAATATATTCTTCTCTTATCTCTGCTCTGTTACTGCTCACTGATTGGCCTAGGCTTGTGGTTGTGTAAAGAACACGCCCCTCCCAGTCCCCATTGGTTCCAGCTCTTCTGACAAGGATGTGTAAATGTAGAAGTGATCTGGGAGGAGGACCAAAGGTTCTTTGATGGGGGGAAGAGTCCCAGCTGGTTGGGACCTCCACAGAGAACATCTCCTCACTCATATCTACCTGATCCAGATTAAATCTTGATGGAAGTGAACTAACCCTCTCAGATCTATTGATGATGTTTTTCTATTTTTCCAGGACACGCCATGGAGAAACCCTCAAAGTTTCGTCTCACTTTATCTCCAGGTTGTAAAATGGAAGATGAGGACATCACAGGACATTGTGGAGGAGAAAAGACAATGAGCTCCACTATGGATGGAGGACTTTACAGTGTGGATAGACCATGGATTACCTCTGACTCTGAGCAACCTCGTACTGTAGGGGATGGGGCCGGAATACATGGAGAGGAGGCATTTCCCTGTCCTGAATGTGGGGAAAATTTTAGCTCTGGTTTAGGTCTTTTTATACATCAGGGAACTCACAGGGAGGGGGAACTTCATTCCTGTTCTGAGTGCGGGAAATGTTTTCTATATAATGCACAATTGGTCAGACACCAGAGGTCTCATACTGGTGAGAAGCTGTATTCCTGCCCCGAGTGTGGGAAATGTTTTCCATGGAAATCAGAAGTTGCCAGACATCAAAAATCTCACACTGGAGAGAAGCCATATAACTGCCCTGAGTGTGAGAAATGCTTTATTCGTAAATCGGATCTTTCTGTACATATGAGATCTCACACAGGGGAGAAGCCATTTTTCTGTCTCGAGTGTGGAAAACAGTTTACACAGAATTCCCATCTTTTAAGACATCAGAGATCGCACACGGGCCAGAAGCCATATCCCTGCCCTGACTGTGAAAAAATGTTTTCACGAAAGTCCTATCTTGCTGCACATCAGATATGTCACATGGGGGAAAAAACATTTTCCTGTCCTGAGTGCGGGAAATGTTATTCCCAGAAATTAGAACTTGTTAAACATCAGAGATCTCACACAGACGAGAAGCCATTTTCCTGCCATGAGTGCAGGAAATGTTTTCCATCGAACTCAGATCTTGTTAGACATCAAAGATCTCACACGGGTGAGAAGCCACATTCCTGCACTGAGTGCGCAAAATGTTTTTCCGATAAGACCAGTCTTCTCAGACATGAGAGGTCACACACAGGTGAGAAGTTATATTGCTGTCCCGTGTGTGGGAAAAGTTTTTCACAGAAGGCCCATCTTTTAAGACATCATAGATTGCACACGGGCCAAAAGCCATATCCCTGTCCTGAATGTGGAAAACGTTTTTCGCAAAAGTACCATCTTACTGTGCATCAGGCATGTCACACGGGGGAAAAGCCATTTTCCTGTCCCCAGTGCGGGAAATGTTATCCGGCTAAATCAGATCTTGTTAGACATCGTAGATCTCACACGGGAGAGAGGCCGTTTTCCTGTACTGAATGCGGGAAATGTTTTCTATCGAGATCAGATTTGGTTAGACATCAAAGATCTCACACAGGGGAGAAGCCGTTTCCCTGCCCTGAGTGCCCGAAATGTTTTCTATCGAAATCGGATCTTGTTAGACATCAAAGATGTCACACAGGAGAGAAGCCTTTTTGCTGCCCTGAGTGCGGGAAATGTTTTTCACAGAAGTCTTATCTTAACGTACACCAGAGAACCCACACAACCCTTGAGGTGAATTAGTGTCCTGAGAGTGGGAAATGTCTTCTATATGGATCATATTTTGGCATACATCAGAGATCTCACACTAGGAAGAAGCACACCTTGATATACACCTCAGAAAACACGTGGCTGAGTGCTCTTCTGATCTTTATCATGGAAGAAACACTTTATAAGGAAAACTGAGTTCACCAAAGACTTCAAAGTTCCATCTGTCTTCCCCTGCTAGGAGAGAGAAGGAGGGGGTGTCACTGCTGGTTGGGTCCCGATAGGAGAGAGAAGGAGGGGGTGTCACTGGTGGTTGGGTCCCTCTAGGAGAGAGAAAGATGGGGTGTCACTGCCAGTTGGGTGCCTCTAGGAGAGAGAAGAAGGTGGTGTCACTGCTGGTTGGGTCCCTCTAGGAGAGGGAAGGAGGGGGTGTCACTGCTGGTTAGGTTCCTCTAGGAGAGAGAAGGAGGGGGTGTCACTGCTGGTTGGGTCCCTCTAGGAGAGAGAAGAAGGTTGAGTCACTGCTGGTTGGGTTTCTCTAGGAGAGAGAAGGAGGGGGTGTCACTGCTGCTTTCGTCCCTCGAGCCGTGTAGTCTGATCTTCAGCAGAAACTTCAAAGGAAGACATCATGATTAGATTGGGGGAAGATATTGCTTGTGGATGAAAAAGAAGGGGAGATCAGACTACATGACAAGGATGTACAACTTTAGTCCAGCAATTATGGGCCTGGCATTTTCAGATGTGACAACCACAACACCATCTTTTCTATGGACTGTGTCCCTCTAAACAAGAGGATCAACATTAATACAAACAGCCCAGGCTTGCGAGGAGTCAAGCCGTGTTTCTGTTACACCAATCTGATTGTTATTAATCAAAATGAATACAATACATATCAATAAAATATGTGCTTTACATAAACATTTGAGTGCTATTCAATATAACATTTCCTTATTCACATCTGATCATTGACAGATGCAGCTAGGTAGTCTGCCATTAGGTGTATCAATCCAAAAAAAGTTTTAAAATGGCAGTTTTTTCAGGAGCAGTGAACTTAATAATGCTTAAAGTGAAACAATAAAAGTGAAATATTCCTTTAAATTTCGTACCTAGGGGGTGTATAGTATGCCTGTAAAGCAGTGCATGTTTCCCGTGGTTAGAACTGTCCCTGCACAAAGTGTCATTTCTGAAGGATAAAAAGTCATTTAAAATCACTGCCCCTGGAAAAAAAATCAGTTTTTAAAACTTTTTTTTGCATTGATACATGTCCCCAGGGGCAGGACCCGGGTCCCCAAACACTTCTTAGGACAATAACTTGCATATTAGCCTTTAAAATTAGCATTTTATATTTCAAACGTTCGAGTCCCATAGTCTTTATTGGGGTTCTAAAGTTCACACAAACTTTTGGTCTGTTCGCAGGTTCTGGTGCGAACCGAATGGGGGGTGTTCAGCTCACTGGAGCAGTGAGCAGGTTCGAGGAAGGTGTAGGGAGTCTTGAAGTTTATGGACAAGTAAGCAAGCTCAAGGGGGCTGGCGGGAGTCTGGAAATCTTTAGAGGAGTGAGCAAGTTCAAGGAATCTGTAGGGATTCCAGAAGTCTCTGGAGGGGTGAGCAAGCTTGAGGGGGCTGGAGGGAGTCTGGAAGTCTCTGGAGGAGGCTGAAGAGAGTGTGGAAGCCTCTGGAGGAGTGAGGAAGCCCCAAGGGGCTGGAGGGGAGTCCTGAAGTCACTGGGGGAGTGAGCTAGCTCAAGGGAGTCTGGAAGTCTCTGGAGAAGTGTGCGGGCTGGAGGGAGTCTGGATATCTCTGGAGGATTGACCAAGCTGAAGGGGGCTAGAGGAGAGTCTGGAAGTCTCTAGAGGAGTAAGCAAGCTCAGGGGAGCTGGAGGGAGTCCGAAAGTGTCTGAGGGAGTGAGCAAGTAAGAGGTGGCTGGAGAGAGTCTGTAAGTCTCTGGAGGAGTAAGCGAGCTTGAGGGGGCTGGAGAAAGTCCAGACGTCTCTGGAAGAGTTAGCAAGCCAGAGGGGACTGGAGAAATTCTGTAAGTCTCTGGTGGAATGAGCAAGCTTGAGGGGGCTGGAGAGAGTCTGGAAGTTTCTGGAGGAGTGAGGGGACTGGAGAGAGTCCAGAAGTTTCTGGTGGAATGAGCAATATCGAGCAGGCTGGAAGTAGTGTGAAAGTCTCTGAAGGAGTGAGCAAGCCCAAGGGGACTGGAAAGAGTCTGGATTTCTCTGGAGGATTGAGCAAGCTGGAGAGAGTGTGAAAGTCTCTGGAAGAGTGAGCAAGCTTGAGGGAGTATGAAAGTCTCTGGGGGAGTGAGGAAGCTGGAGAGAGTCCAGAAGTCTCTGGAGGAGTAAGCGAGCTTGAGGTGGTCCAAAAGTGTCTGGAGCAGTGAGCAAGCTTGAGGGGGCTGAAGAGAGTCTGGAAGTCTCTGGAAGAGTGAGCAAGCTTAAGGGGGCTGAAGAGAGTCTGGAAGTCTCTGGAAGAGTGAGCAAGCTTAAGGGGGCTGTAGGGAGTCTGGAAGTCTCTGAAGGAATGAGCAAGCTTGAGGGGACTGGAGAGAGTCCAGAAGTCTCTGGAGGAGTGAGCGAGCTGGAGGGGTCCAGAAGTGTCTGGAGTGTAGTATACTACAACATGGAGCAGTGAGCAAGCTTGAGGGGCTGAAGAGAGTCTGGAAGAGTGAGCAAGCTGTAGGGAGCCTGGAAGTCTCTGAAGGAATAAGCAAGCTTGAGGGGGCTGGAGAGAGTCCTGGAGTCTCTGGAGGAGTGAGAAAGCTCGAGGGGGCTGGAGAGAGTGTGGAAATCTCTGGAGGAGTAAGCAAACTGGAGGGAGCTGTAGGAGTCCAGAAGTCTCTGGAGGAGTAAGCGAGCTTGAGGGGGTCCAAAAGTGTCTGGAGCAGTGAGCAAGCTTGAGGGGGCTGAAGAGAGTCTGGAAGTCTCTGGAAGAGTGAGCAAGCTTAAGGGGGCTGTAGGGAGTCTGGAAGTCTCCTGAAGGAATGAGCAAGCTTGAGGGGACTGGAGAGAGTCCAGAAGTCTCTGGAGGAGTGAGCGAGCTGGAGGGGTCCAGAAGTGTCTGGAGTGTAGTATACTACAACATGGAGCAGTGAGCAAGCTTGAGGGGGCTGAAGAGAGTCTGGAAGAGTGAGCAAGCTGTAGGGAGCCTGGAAGTCTCTGAAGGAATAAGCAAGCTTGAGGGGGCTGGAGAGAGTCCTGGAGTCTCTGGAGCAGTGAGCAAGCTCGAGGGGGCTGGAGAGAGTGTGAAAATCTCTGGAGGAGTGAGCAAACTGGAGGGAGCTGTAGGGAGTCCCGAAGTCTCTGGAGGAGTGAGCAAGCTCAGGGAGGCTGGAAGTCTCTGGAAGAATGAGCAAGCTCAAGGGAGCTGGGGGGAGTCCAGAAGTCTCTAGAGGAGTGAGCAAGCTCGAGGGGGTACGGAAGTCTGAAGGAGTTAGCAAAAGAGTCTGGAAGTCTCTGGAGGAGTGAGCAAGCTGGAGGGGGCTGGAGAGAGAGTCTGGCTATCTCTGGAGGATTGAGCAAGCTGAGCTAGTGCGTACTAGTTCAATATGGCTTTTGCCTTACAGGTGTAAAAAAAAATGCGGGTATACAACCGCTTTAACCACCAAAGACAATGTTGCTTTGCCCCACATGGGCAATGTGATAGTATTCCTTTATGGTTGGCTGAATATGGCCTTTGACCATAGGTAATATATTTGATTATAATATACGGAGAATAGTCATTTTATGAGAAGTTCTAAGCGGGATAATGTGTCAATAATACTCATAAATCTCTGATGGGGAATAAGGTAACAAGAGAACGCTCTCTTCTTCTATGTACAGGATGTAAGGTGCTTCTTCAAGTGTCCACATCCCTGCTTGACATAATCATTCACCATTGGCTGTCCAGCAACAGAGTCCTCTTATGATCTAGAACAGCCTTTCTCAAGGGTCTGGGCAGCTGGGAGCGCACCTGCATTATTGAAATGCTAATCATTTGCACCCAGAAACCTTTTCAGCGAGGGTCATGAATGGTGATAATAATAATGTTTCAAAGTCTTTAATAAAAATTGGAGGAGATGGTCTTTAAAAATGAATAATATGTAACAAATAAGAAAGAGTGTGTGTGTTAGAGTAAGTAACCCAATGATAAACATTAGCAGAAGATGGAGGACGTTTATGGCAGTTAATAAAGAAAGCTTCATGTTACCTATAAACATAATAATATAGCACAAAATATGTTGCAAAATAATCAAGTAACTCAATATACAAAAGCCAACAACCTGCCGAGCAGAATGGGAGATGTTGATGGTTTCAGTAATGAGAATGTAGTTGGTGTTCCAGAAACACGGCTTGATTCCATACAAGACTGGGCTGTTTGTATTCATGCTGATCCTCTTGTTTTAAAGGGACACAGGACATAGAAAAGTTGGAGGGGGGTTTCTCTATGTTACATGTGATGTGAATGTGAGGAAGAAAGATGATCTTGTGGTTGGTGTTCCAGAAACACGGCTTGGCTCTTCACAAGCTTGTCTTAGTGTTGTACGTAACCGCGTTCTTGACGAAATTTCAGAGAAATTTCAGAGAACTAGTGTGTGACCGTGTGTATGCAAGCCAAGCTGGAGCAGAATTGCGTCGGAAAAAACATCCAAGGTTTTTCAGACGGAATTTCCGCTCGTGTGTACGGTAGGGGTGCTGAAATTAATCACAGCATCGATGCATTGCGATTCGGGTGCCCCCAATGCGATTTCGATGCATGCGACCGTGAAAATCGATTACACCGCCCCTCCCGGGAGAGCGCTCCGTGCGTTACTTCATTTTGTTTGTGTACATGATGCTCATGTGACTGCCCGTTGCGTCTCTCCTGACGTCAGCCTGGCCCGCCTCTTTTTTCACGTCAGCCCCGCCGGCCTCTCACAGCTCGTCACGTCTCCTGACGTGTCAGCACAGCCCGCCTTCTCTCCTCACTTCAGCCCCGCCCGCCTCTCACATCTCTCCTGAGGTGTCAGCACGGCCCGCCTTCTCTCCTCACTTCAGCCCCGCCCGCCTCTCACAGCTCGTCACGTCTCTCCTGACGTGTCAGCACAGCCTGCCTTCTCTCCTCACTTCAGCCCCGCCCGCCTCTCACATTTCGTCTCTCCTGACGTCAGCCCGCCTGCCTCTCTTCTGAATCTCTGATAGCTACAGTCGGTGGGCGGGCTTGAGAATTCCCTCAGGAGAGATGTGAGAACACCGGTGTTCTCCAACAGCGGTGGCTGGAACAGAGATCGGGGGGGATGGTGAGCAGGCAGATCCCTTCTCATCTACAATAATAGAAATAGTATGTCGGGCATACGGTACTTACTAAAACAAAGCAGCCACACACATGGAGATTTGATTAAATTAGTGAGATTGATTAAAAATTTGATTATATTAGTGAGAGTATATATATTCTAAATAACCCACCAAGGTTAATTGTTATCTCGTGTAGAAATATATATTTTTATCTTAAATATATTTGCTGGCATAATCGTGAATATAGCGTGACCACTACATGAGTGCATAACTAAAGAACATCCAAATAATTATTTAAATAAATTAATGGATAATAACTACTGATAATGTAAATAGATGAATATATTATTGTGCGCAGCCTCTGATCATCTCCTGTACTATGTCTCCGCAGTCTCTGATTATCTCCTCTACCATGTCCGCAGTCTCTGACCACCTCCTGTAGCATGTCTTCAGTCTCTGACCATCTCCTGTAGCATGTCTGCAGTCTCTGGCCATCTCCTGTAGCATGTCTGCACTCTCTGAACATCTCCTGTAGCATGTCTGCAGTCTCTGTCCACCTCCTGTAGTATGTCTGCAGTCTCTGACCATCTCCTGTAGAATGTCTGCAGTCTCTGACCATCTCCTGTAGCATGTCTGCAGTCTCTGTCCACCTCCTGTAGTATGTCTGCAGTCTCTGACCATCTCCTGTAGCATGTCTGCAGTCTCTGACCATCTCCTGTAGCATGTCTGCTGTGTTTAGACTTTGCTACATGCGGAAAGTGTTATATTATGTTTTTTTTTTGTTTGTTTTTTAGAACAGATATCGCGGAATCAAATGGAATCGTGGACTTGATAATCGTAATCGCATCGAATCGTGAGACCAGTGAAGATGTGCAGCCCTAGTGTACGGGGGATTAGACCTTGGTCTTTTAACTGGTCCCTAATATGGTATCAGAGGCGATTCAGTTCGCATGTGCCGCGCTATATAAGTTTTCATTAATTCATTCATTCAGTCTCCTATAATACCTCTGTGTTTCTGTGTACCTGTCTCCTAACAGGAACCCTGAACTATGGCCAGGTTCTTCATTATAAGGGCTGTACGCACTTCAACTCACAGCCTACTGGTCTCCAGTAAGACCTGGACACTGGGTTGGAAACTTCTTCTTCTATTTCTCAGTCCTCCAGACTTTCTTAGCAGTTTCAGCTCTCTCAGCCTTCTGGACAAGGAACCTCCTAACTCCAATATGGAGCACTGACTCCTGAGCAGAGTACACCTGTCTACTAACTGGAGCACTGCACTATGGGCAGGTCCGTCATTATAAGGGTTAGGCGCACCTGCACTCAGAGGCTTCTGGTCTCCAGTAAGACCTGGACACTGGGTTGGAGACTTCTACCATTTCTTAGACCTCCAGCCTTGCTTAGCTGTTTCGGCCCTCTCAGCCCTCTGGACAAGGAACCTCCTGACTCCAGTATAGAGTTCTGACTCTGGGAGCCCTATACTATGGCCAGGCCCTTCATTATAAGGGGCTGTGGCTTTTGGTCTTCAGTAAGACACAGACAATGGGTTGGAGACATCTTCCATTTCTCAGTCCTCCAGCTTTGCTTAGCCATTTCTGCTCTCAGCCCTCTGGACAAGGAACCTCCTGACTCAAGTATAGAGTTCTGACTCTGGGAGCCCTATACTATGACCAGACCCTTTATTATAAGGGGCTGTGGCTTTTGGTCTCCTGTAAGACCTGGACACTGGGTTGGAGACTTTTTCCATTTCTCAGTCCTCCAGCTTTGCTTAGCCGTTTCGGCCCTCTCAGCCCTCTGGACAAGGAACCTCCTGACTCCAATATAGTGTACTGACTCTGGGAGCCCTGCATTATGGCCAGGGCCTTCATTATAAGGGCTATGGCTTCTGGTCTCCAGTAAGACCTGGACACTGAGTTGGAGGCTTCTTCCATTTCTCAGTCCTCCAGCCTTGCTTAGCCGTTTCGGCCCTCTCAGCCCTCTGGACAAGGAACCTCCTGACTCAAGTATAGAGTTCTGACTCTGGGAGCCCTATACTATGGCCAGGCCTTTTATTATAAGGGCTGTGGCTTTTGGTGTCTCCAGTAAGACCTGGACACTGGGTTGGAGACTTCTTCCATTTCTCAGTCCTCCAGCCTTACTTGTCCAGAGGGCCGAAAAGGCTAAGGAACCTCTTGACTCCAGTAGGAATACTGACTCTGGGAGCCCTGCACTGTGGCCAGGGGCTGTGGCTTCCCTTTTTCATACTTTTACACAGTGGCAGGGCCTCGCACTGTCACACTATGTTAGATGTGATGTGAAAGTAAGGAAGAAAGATGACCTTGTGGTTGGAGGTGGTGATGGTAATCCGCTTGGAGGTGGCGAGGAGGAGGAATTACAGGTGGAATATTGTACAGTATGGGAATGAGAACACAGTTGATGTTTCAGAAACACGGCTTGACTCCTCACAAGACTGGGCTGTTTTTAGTCATGCTATTCCTTGTGTTCAGAGGAACACGGGACATAGAAAAGATGGAGGGGGGTTCTCTATGTTAGATGTGATGTGAAAGTGAGAAAAAAGATGATCTTGTGGTTGGAGGTGGTGATGGTGCGGAGAAGGAATTACGGGAGGAATTATAGACGGGTCTATGAACTGATGGACTTATCATTGGAGTCTCCTACAGACGTCCTGAGATTATGAGAAGGGGGAGGAGTCTGGTGTTCCAACAAGTACAAGCCGGTAAAACCAAAACTACTAAGACACAAGATTAAGACTAAAACTAAAACCTACAGGATGGACCTTACTTGTAGTGTTAGAAAAAGGAATAAAGGCAAAGAGAAGAACATTTCATCATACAGATCTGAAGGCCGACTTTTAATTTTTTTGCTTCACAATAAGAAAAATGTGTTAATATATTTACATTTTTATTAGGTAAATATAATATTTTAGGTCCTGTCATGTAGTCTGATCTCCCTGTTTTTTTTCATCCACAAGTATTATCTAGCTCCACTTTCACCATGATGTCTTCCTTTGAAGCTTCTTCTGAAGATCAGGGGAGATCAGACTACACTGCTAGAGGGACCCAACCAGCAGTGACACCCCCTCTTTCTCTCTCCTAGAGGAACCCAACCAGCAGTGACACTTCCTCCTTCTCTCTCCTAGAGGAACCCAACCAGCAGTGACACCCCTCCTTCTCTCTCCTAGAGGGACCCAACCAGCAGTGACACCCCCTCCTTCTCTCTCCTAGAGGAACCTAACCAGCAGGGACACCCCTCCTTTTCTCTCCTTGAGGGACCCAACCAGCAGTGACACCCCCTCCTTCTCTCTCCTAGAGGAACCCAACCAGCAGTGACACCTCCTCTTTCTCTCTCCTAGAAAGACCCAACCAGCAGGGACACCCCCTCCTTCTCTTTCCTAGAGGAACCCAACCAGCAGGGACACCCCCTCCTTCTCTCTCTTAGGCCCCATACACACGATCGGACATATCCGATGAAAACGGTCCGCGGACCATTTCCATCGGATATGTCCGATCGGGAGTTTGATCCGATGGCGTGTACACACCATCGGATCAAATTCCCCGCCGCCGGACGGCGCGGTGACGCGACGGTAACGTTGACGCCGCCGCGTCACCGCCACGTCACCGCACCAGGAAGTAAAACACTTCCGCGCATGCGCCGAATCAATTCGGCGGCGGCGCGGCGGCGGTGGGGGACGACATGTCTGCTGGTAAGTGTACTAACCAGCAGACATGTCGGGCGGACAGATTCCACCGGATAGATTTCAAAGCATGCTTTGAAATCTGTCGGGTGGAGAAATCTGTCCGCTAGCCCATACACACGAGCGGAGATGTCTGCTGAAACGGTCCATCGGACATATCCCCTCGTGTGTACGAGGCCTTAGAGGAACCCAACCAGCAGTGACACCCCCTCCTTCTCTCTCCTAGAGGAACCTAACCAGCAGGGACACCCCTCCTCTCTCCTAGAGGGGCCCAACCAGCAGTGACACCCCCTCCTCTCTCCTATAGGAACCTAACCAGCAGGGACACCCCTCCTTCTCTCTCCTTGAGGGACCCAACCAGCAGTGACACCCCCTCCTTCTCTCTCCTAGAGGAACCCAACCAGCAGTGACACCCCCTCCTTCTCTCTCCTAGAGGGACCCAACGGGCAGTGACACCCCCTCCTTCTCTCTCCTAGAGGAACCCAACCGGCAGTGACACCCCCTCCTTCTCTCTCCTAGAGGAACCCAACCAGCAGTGACCCCCCCTCCTTCTCTCTCCTTGAAAGACCCAACCAACAGCGACACCCTCTCCTAGAGGAACCCAACCAGCAGTGACACCCCCTCCTTCTCTCTCCTAGAGGGACCCAACCAGCAGTGACACCTCCTCTTTCTCTCTCCTAGAAAGACCCAACCAGCAGGGACACCCTCTCCTTCTCTCTCCTAGAGGGACCCAACCAGCAGTGACACCTCCTCTTTCTCTCTCCTAGCAGAGGAAGCCAGACAGAACTTTAAAGTCTATAATGAACTTTGATTTCCTTATAAAGTGTTTCTTCCATGATAAAGATCAGAGGAGCACTCAGCCACGTGTTTTCTGAGGTGTATATTAAGGCGTGCTTCTTCCAGTGTGAGATCTCTGATGTGCGGCAAATTATGATTCATATAGAAGACATTTCCTGCACTTGGGACACTAATACACGTTTGTGGATTATGTGGGATTCCCGATGTTTGTTAAGATAACACCTTTGTGAGAAACCTTTCCCGCATTCAGGGCAGGAAAACGGCTTCTCTCCTGTGTGCAGTCTAAGATGTCTGGTAAGTATGGGGCTCTGTGAAAAACGTTTCCCACACTCAGAGCAGGAATACGGCTTCTCTCCTGTATGACATCTTTGATGCCTAACAAGATCTGATTTTGATATAAAACATTTCTCGCATTCAGGGCAGCAATGCGGCTTCTCTCCTGTGTGAGATCTCCGATGTCTAACAAGATCTGATTTATATGGAAAACACTTCCCGCACTCCGGGCAGGAATGTGGCTTCTCTCCTGTATGGGATCTTTCATGTCTAACAAGATCTGATTTCCGTGGATAACATTTCCCACACTTAGGACAGGAAAATGGCTTCTTAGTTGTGTGTGAACTTTGATGTGTAAAATATTCTGATTTTGATAGAAAACATTTCCCGCATTCAGGGCAGAAAAATGGCCCCTTCCAAGTGTGAGATAGCTTATGTATAACAAGTTCTGATTCATGTGGATAACATTTCCCACACTCATGGCAGGGATACGGCTTTTCATCCATGTGACATATCTGATCTTGTGAAGGATGATACGAAAATGGTTTCTCCTCTATGTGAGGTATTTGATACGCAAGGAGACTTTGCTGTGAGCTAAAACTTTTTCCACTCTCGGGAGAAGCAAATATCTCCTGCTCCCGAATTCCAGCCCCATCCCTCACAGTACGAGGTTGCTCAGAGTCAGAGGGATTCCATGGTCTATCCACACTGTGAAGTCCTCCATCCATAGTGGAGCTCATTGTCTTTTCTCCTCCACAATCTCCTGTGATGTCCTCATCTTCCATTTTACACCCTGGAGATAAAGTGAGACGATCCTTCGAGGGTTTCTCCATGGCCTGTCCTGGAAAAATAGAAAAACATCATCAATAGATATGAGAGGGTTAGTTCACTTCCATCAAGATAACATCTGGATCAGGTAGGGGGGGGGGGGGAGAAAATGGGTACCAAAAGAACCCTGGGGCTATTTATGGTGCGAATAAAGATAATAAAATGCAAAAGAGAATATTATATAGAAAAATAGAAAAACATCATCAATATATCTGAGAGGGTTAGTTCACTTCCATCAAGATAACATCTGGATCAGGTAGATATGAGGGAGGAGATGTTCTCTGTGGAGGTCCCAACCAGCTGGGACTCTTCCCCCCATCAAAGAACCTCCTACCAGATTAACTTCTACATTTACACAGCCTTGTCAGAAGAGCAGAATCCAAGATGGGGCTGGGAGGGGCGTGCTCTTTACACAACCACAAGCCTAGGCCAATCAGTGAGCAGTAACAGAGCAGAGATAAGAGAAGAATATATTATGGGTCACCTGTGCTGATCTCTGTAGGAGTGTCCTCCTCTATGAATGTCCTCGTCATTCCAGCCTCCTCCGTATATTGCTGATCACCCCTCACATACGTCTCTTCTACGTCACACTCAGTTTTCATGATCATCAGATCTTCACCCTAAACCAACAGAATGGCAGAAAATAACATCTGTAACATAGAAGTATTTATGATGTGAGATCACATAGAAAATATCATCTTGTAGAGTCCACACATCGTCTCCACATGTCAGAGTGTTCAATCACTTTATGTTCCCGACCCTCAACTCCACCTACCTGATGATGGTGAGGGATGGTGTGACCTTCCTGTGTGGAATCCCGGGAATACAGAGGACGGGGACATCTCTCTGGTGGGTTCCTGGTATTAGGCGGCTCCATCATATCCTTGTGTCCTTCAGAAAGCTCCTTCATCACTCCATACTCCTCATCCTCTTCGATAATAACAATATTATAATCCCCAAGGTTTCCACTCTAAATATATATAAAAAAACTTTCATTGTAACAAACATGCTTGTGTACATCACTGTACAATCAGTGATTGTTCCCCATCTACCTGATGATGGTGGGGGATGGTGTGACCTTCCTGTGTGGAATCCCGGGAATACAGAGGACGGGGACATCTCTCTGGTGGGTTTCTGTTATTAGGTGGTTCCATAATGATATCCTTGTTGAGATCTTTGTGTACTTCCAAAAGCTCCTCTATCACACCGTACTCCTCTTTATACTCTTCTTTAACAATATTACAATCCCCAAGGCTTCCTCTCTAAATATATAATAAAACATTAATTGTAACAAACATGCTTGAGTATAAATCAGAACTACCAATAATTGTTCCTCATCTACCTGATGATGGTGGGGGATGGTGTGACCTTCCTGTGTGGAATCCCGGGAATATAGAGGACGGGGACATCTCTCTGGTGGGTTCCCATTACTGGATCCATCTGTAGGAAACACACACACTGACTGAATACATTGTTTCTATGTGTTTATCAGATGATGGGGGATCTAGGTGGACCCTCCGTACTGCTCTCTCCTTTACAATAAAGTCTCCTCTTACCCGGTGATGTGAGGGGCGGCTGATTCTCCATCATGACGTCCTTGTAGAGATCCTTGTGTCCTTCTAAATACTCCCACTCCTCCATGGAGAAATAGACAGTGACATCCTGACACCTTATAGGAACCTGACACACACAATGATACAGTCACCACCCAGACACACCCCTTGTCTGTTACTGGATAATGTCCCAGAATTCCCAGAATCCTCCTCACCTCTCCTGTCAGCAGCTCCATCATCTTCTTGCTGACTTCTAGAATCTTCTCCATGTTGTGTCTCTCAGGTTTTAGGGAGTCCCATGGAGGCACTGTGATGGTCATATGATCACCGTACTTCACAAGAGGAAATCTCTGTATTGAGGAACCAATAGAAATATCATGTTAGAATCCCAGAATCCTCCTCACCTCTCCGGTCAGGTCTGTATTATTAATAGAGACAAGAGTGATGTCATGTGACCTCCCAGAATCCCCCTCACCTCTCCGGTCAGGTCTGTTTTATTAATAGAGATAAGAGTGATGTCATGTGACCTTCCAGAATCCCCCTCACCTCTCCGGTCAGGTCCGTGTATTATTAATAGAGATAAGAGTGATGTCATGTGACCTCCCAGAATCCTCCTCACCTCTCCGGTCAGGTCTGTGTATTATTAATAGAGATAAGAGTGATGTCATGTGACCTCCCAGAATCCTCCTCACCTCTCCGGTCAGGTCTGTGTATTATTAATAGAGATAAGAGTGATGTCATGTGACCTCCCAGAATCCTCCTCACCTCTCCGGTCAGGTCTGTGTATTATTAATAGAGATAAGAGTGATGTCATGTGACCTCCCAGAATCCTCCTCACCTCTCCGGTCAGCAGGTAGATGATCTCCAGGGTGAAGTTTAGTATCTTCTCAGTCATGTGACTCCAGTCCTCCTCCATCCTCATTGGTGGCTTCATCTATGAAGTTTTTCCTGTAGATAAATAACATTAATAAACAGGGCTTTCTGGAACAGGGTACCAGAGGGAACATTGGCTCCTTCGGGGATGAGCACTACATAGGCAATAAACCATGTAAACGAGAACATAATTTACAAATGAGATAGCATCAGAATCTTGTACGTTAGCTACCCTAGAGCCTGGTTCAAGCGCAACATTTGGACCTCCATATGCCGCGTACACGCGATCGGAAATTCCGACAAGAAAAGTTTGATGTCGGAAATTCCGATCATCTGGATGCAATTCTAGTTTGATGTGAGCTTTTGGTCGAAAATTCCGACCGTGCATAGGCTCCATTTCCGACAACAAAAATTTTAGAGCTGGTTCTCAATTTTCCGACAAGAAAAGTTCTCGTCGGAAATTCTGATCATCTGGATGCAATTCCAACGCACAAAAACATGCATGCTCTAAATCAATTCAACGCATGCTCAGAATCATTGAACTTCATTCTTCTCGGCTCGTTTTAGTGTTGTACGTCACTGCATTCTTGACGATCAGAATTTTGTGTGACCATGTGTATGCAAGACAAGTTGCACATTCCGTCAGAAAAAAATCCACGGTTTTCTTGTTGGAATTTGCGATCGTGTGTATGCAGCATTAGTGTTGACTTCCTAACTTTGGGAGGTATACACAGGGCTATAAAAAACACAGTCCCTGCTAATTTCCCATTCCATTGGCCAGTGACAGAGCTTTTTTTTCTCAGAAAATAGGTGCAGGAACTCAACCACGACCCGTTCAGATTTCACAAACAGTAGAAGGGTCTTAAAGGTGCATTAAATACCAGGATTGCATTACATACAGAGTGCAGAGTTCAGGGGGTTACACACAGAGTGCAGAGCTGTCACTTGTAAACACAGAAACCAGACTTCTGTGTTTACAAGTGATTGTGGTGAGCAGGCACCAAAGAGTCAGAGGTGGTGGAACTGAGTTCCCCCTGAAAAAAAAGCCCTGGCCAGTGACAAATGTCTGTTGGTGGCTGGCGTTGGGGCCTAAAGTCTACGTTGGTGCTCTCTTGTTAGAGCTTTGTTGTCACAACTCGGAAGAGGAAACTCTCCAAAAACATATCCATAGCGTTTTCCAAGAAAAGGGTAGTGTTGCGTTTTTAGGCAAAAATTAGGAGGTTACAAAGGGCCTCACACTCCATCACAAGAATTATTTCCTCTCCTATGTGTTCAGAAAAAGACTCACTGGATACAAGGACTGGCTCACTTTTTCAGTCTCTAAAGGGTAATGGCAGCAGTCCAGAAAACTGTAGTAGGAAGTGATTTTTCGGGATGTAAAAAATTACATTTTTTTTTTTCTCAAATAACTTTTTATTGAAGATAAGAAAAAGGAGTACAATTCTTACTGAACACAGAGCCACATGATACAGCATAAGAAGAAATAAAGAGACAAGGCACAGATCTGTATTCTTATTGGTTTCCTACTACATCAGTGCAGATAGTAACAAGTATGGACTGTTTGCACGATCCTATACTATAACAGGCTCACCGTTGAGGTTAAAAATGTCGCCGCACAACGACATATGTTATCATGTTGCCTAATTTTAAACACAAAAGGGTCAGGAAGGCACTCCCAGACAAGGGGAGAGAAAAATAAAGAATAGATAAAGAGAGTAAGAGAAGGAAAAGAAGAGAGAAAAAACTGAAAATAGATAAAAAGAGAAAAGAGGGGGGGGGATAGGGAGAGGGAAAGGGGGAGAAGATCATCGGATTAGTTCAGCTACCTGGTCAAGGTGAATCCTCCTGAAGGCGCCAAGGTTCCCAGACAGTGTCGTGGGCCTCCAACGATCGTGTGTGGGCTCCAGAGAATTTTTCACGACGTAAAAAATGGGCATTAAAATTTAGGACATGCTCTAATTTTTCACGTCATTTTCAACGTCATAAAAAATGGTCGTGTGTGGGTTTTAATGACGTGAAAAAACTGCGCATGCCCAGAAGCAAGTTATGAGATGGGAGCGCTCGTTCTGGTAAAACTATCGCTCGTAATGGAGATAGCACATTCGTCACGCTGTAACAGACTGAAAAGCGCGAATCGTCTCTCACCAAACTTTTACTAACACGAAATCAGCAAAAGCAGCCCCAAGGATGGTGAAATCCGAACCGAACTTCCACTTTATAGCGCCGTCGTACGTGTTGTACGTCACCGCGCTTTGCTAGAGCATTTTTTTTCCACGATTGTGTGTAGACAAGGCCGGTTTAACAAGAATGGGGTTGAAAAAAACTTTGTTTTTTCTAGACCATTAAAAATGGTCGTGTGTACGCGGCATAAGAAGTCCTGGATGCAGATGCTCTCTCTCTCTCGCGCTTGATAAACTTTGCCACCCCAGAGCGATACAGATCTGGACACCCCAACCCCACTCACCTGGACCCCAGGAGGCCCCTTATCTCTGGGGCATGGTCCTCCTCAAATCGATAAACGCTTATTGCGATTTTTTTTTTACCAAAAATAGGTAGAAGAATACGTATCGGCCTAAACTGAGGGAAACAAAGTTTTGGGGGATATTTATTATAGCAAAAAGTAAAAAATATTGCATTTTTTTCAAAATTGGCGCTCTATTTTTGTTTATAGCGCAAAAAATAAAAACCGCTAAGGTGATCAAATACCACCAAAAAAAAGCTCTACTTGTGGGAAAAAAAGGACGCCAATTTTGTTTGGGAGCCACGTCGCACGACCGTGCAACTGTCAGTTAAAGCGACGCAGTGCCGAATCGCAAAAAGGGGCCTGGTCCTTTACCTGCATATTGGTCCGGATCTTAAGTGGTTAAATTATTGCCAAACAATTAGGTTATATATTGTATTTTTTTTTTGCATTTAAATGTATGTTTCTAATAAAAATAAATAAACTGTGTTTGAAAAATTGAAAAAAATTACGGCGCAAGTACCACGTAACATAAAAAAATTGCAACCATCGTCATTTTATTCTGTAGGGTCTCTACTAAAAAAATATATATACAATGTTTGAGGGTTCCAAGACATTTTCTAGCAAGAAAATACAGATTTTTACATGTAAACACAAAGTGTGAGAAAACGTCTGGCCCTTAAGTGTTAAAAAGAAGTAAAAAAAGCTTTAAAAAAGGACAGAGATCCTTCAGCAGGTCCCCTGAAATACATAGCCGACCCTCGAAGGGGCCTATGTGCTCGTTAAAAAAGAAGCTGGCAATGAAATGTCATTTGCTGGCCATTTTTACCGCATGTTTTTCTGCAGCATTTTCTGTACATCACAGAGATGCCGCCCCCCCCTTCGCAGAGAGAATTAAGTCTCCCCCAGGCATGTTTTCCAAAGGAATTGGACATCTATAATGATTCAATTTAAGCATATAAAAAAAACACATTGATTAGGAATTTAGTGTAGCTAAAAGACGTCACAGTGACTATGGAGGAAGAGGACGGACATGACGGGGGGGTTAGTGGGTGTAAATATAAAATAATATCTTATTACCTCCTCTCCTGCCACTTCCAGCAATGTCTCCTCTCTACTTCCTCCCGACTTACTTCTGACCCGGAACTTCTTATTTATAACCTGACATCACTTCCTGTCTGTTCCTGACATCACTTCCTGTCTGTTTCCCATAAAGACATCCGATCTTGGTAGAAGATCACCATCTTGTGGAGCTCAGAGAAACTGAAGCCCCCCGGGAAACGTCTCGTAGTCCGAACACGGCCTTGTGCTGTGTGTGTATGTACTGTATATCCTTAGAGATGGGGGTCACCTATGGTTGCCACCTCATCCCTTTGAACCCGAACACATATTAATTACACAGGTTCTGTGGCTGATTAAGGTGGTAATTAAACTCACTTGGTGCCTTTCCTGCATTAAATTGGCCTCAGAACCTGTGTAATTCATATGTGTTCGGGTTTAAAGGGATGAGGTGGCAACCCTAGGGTCACCTCCACTCCCACCGAAGGGGGGATAAGTATTTTACTGATCGGTAGTGTTTCTCACGATTATTCGCATTGCGAATATTCGTTACGAATATTGCATATTCGAGTATTCGCAAATAAATCGAATATCGCGGCGAATATTCGCTATTGCGAATATTCGTATTTTTTCAAATTTATTTTTAAAACAGATCACATCCTAGTGATCTCCATCGACGTCTAAAAGCATTGCTGGTATGATTAGAGACCCTGGGCCGAGTAGCTGAGGCGATCCTTTTATGTTGCCGAATATTCGCAATGCGAATATTCGTATTACGAATTTTCGCGGATACTTTCTCTGCCCTTCTTTTGCATCAGACCTGTGTATTGCGATCTTAGAGCTTAGCATTGTGCTTCCTATAGGAAATGATCTCCATTTTCGCGTGTTGTTCGCGCGCATGCGCAGACGAGAATTTTGCAATCAATTTTGCATTCGCATTAGCGAAATTTCGCATTAGTGAAATTTCGCATTATCGAAATTTCGCAAATTTTTTTTTTTTTTGATAAAATATCACGAATATTCGATATTAACGAATATTTCGCGAATATTCTTCTATATATTCGCGAAATATCGCGAAATCGAATATGGCGTATTCCGCTCAACACTGCTGATCGGGAGGGATTTTGGCAGCTTTGATTTTGCAGCATGTGGCAGTGCTTAGGAGAAATTTGTTTTGTAAAAACCTAGCTACTTTGAAGAAGATCTTTCCATGTGGCTTTGCTAGCCTTGTGATGCCCCCATTCATACAAAGAGGACTCAGGTAGTGGTACAACGGATGACATGGTTCCTCCCTGACTGTCTTTACCAGCAAGCAGTCCACCTCTACTGTAGCAGAGCAGCCAGGAAGAGCCTGATACCCCAGGAAAGATGGAGTGGGGAATCTCAGTCCTTCTCTTTTAGCATGTCCCACCCCTGGGGAATGGATGCAAAGAACCCCATTAGGGAGGAAAGGATGGAAATGGCTCCTAACCCCCGGAATGTGATATCCTTTTGGCAAAGAATATGAAAAAACTCCCTAAATGCCCCTTTTACTCACCTAAATCCATGGTCACATGGCCTTCCAGTTCTGAGTCTTCTCTGTTCTTCTATGCACAGGATGTAAGGTGCTTCTTCAAGTGTCCACAACACTGACTCCTTAACATGATCACTTCTTTTTGGCTGCCCAGCCAGGGTCCTCTTATGATCTAGACCAGCCTTTATGAACACAGGATCCCCTGAAATGACTTTCCGGTCACAGGGTAGTCCTGATAAAAACAACTCTTGATACATTAGTGTGATGGCTTATGGAAAGAATGGTCCTTACACTTGTGGTCATTGGGAAAAATTTCCTCCTTATTCCTCGTACACACGATCGGAATTTCCAATGGAAAAAGTCAGACAGACTTTTTTCATCAGAAAATCTGACCGTGTGTATGCCTATCTGAGTTTTTCCATTGGATATTCCGATGAATTTCATTGGAGTTTAGATAGAGAACATGTTTTCTTTTACTGCGATGGAATTCCGATGTGAGTTTGGTCGGACAAATGTTCGATCGTGTGTACAGGGCTTTACGGGTAGCTAAAAAAGATCAATTGTGTCAGTGGGACCTTATCTGAGAGGCAAAATTGCTTATTGGTCAGAGAACCTCTAGCAACCTCTCGAGGAATCCTCGGGTTTCATGGAACCCTGGTTGAGGAAGAATGCTCCTTACACTTGTGGTCATTGGGATGAATTACCTTCCCTTACAGATAGCCACAAAGATCAATGATGTCAATAAAAACTTATCTGAAGGGCAGAAATTGCTCAAGGAACCCCTAGCAACCTCCGAACAAACCAACGGATTTCATGGAGCCCTGGTTAAAGGGGTAATTCCCCCAAAAAACTTTTTTTAACATTGATTGAGGCTCGTTATGTCAAGGGGAATCGGGTGTTTTTTTATTAGAAACGAAGCAGTACTTACCGTTTTACAGATGCATCGTCTCCGTCGCTTCCGGGTATGATCGTCTGGTCTGGGCGTGCCTATTTGATTGACAGGCTTCCGACGGTCGCATACATCGCGTCACGAGTAGCCGAAAGAAGCCGAGCGACGGTGCGGCTCTATACTGCGCCTGCGCACCGTCGTTCGGCTACTTTCAGAAAATCGTGACGCGATGTATCCGACCTCGGAAGCCTGTCAATCAAATAGAAACGCCTAGACCCGAAGACCATACCCGGAAGCGTCGGAGACGATGCATCTCTAAAACGGTAAGTACTGCTTCGTACCCGATTCCCCTTGACAAAACGAGCCTCAATCAATGTTAAAAAAAAGGTTTTTGGGGGAACTACCCCTTTAAGGAAAAATGCTCCTTACACTCATGGTCATTGGGAAGAATTACCCTCTTACAGATAGCTAAAAAGATCAATGGTGTCAGTGGGAACTTATCTGAGAGGCAGAAATTGCTCATTGCAGAAAGAACCCCTAGAAAGCCTGGAGGAACCCAAGGGTTTTATGGAATTCTGGTTGAGGAAGAATGCTCCTTACACTTGTGGTCATTGGGAAAAATCACCCCCTTACGGGTAGCTAAATAGATCAATGATGTCAGTGGGAACTTATCTGAGAGGCAGAAAATTGCTCATTGCTTAAGGAACCCCTAGCAACCTCTGGAGGAACCCCAAGGGTTTCAGGGAACTATAGTTGAGGAAGAATGTTTCTTACACTTATGGTCATTGGGAAGAATAACCCCTTACAGCTATCTAAAAAGATCAATGGTGTCAGTAAGGACTTATCTGAGAGGCAGAAATTGCTCAAGCAACCATTAGCAATTTCTGGAGGAACCCAAGGGTTTCAGGGAACCCAAGTTGAGGAAAAATGCTTGTTACAATTATGGTCATTTGGAAGAATTACCCTCTGATGCGGCGTACACACAATCATTTTTTGTGATGAAAAAAAACGACGTTTTCTGTGAAGTAAAAAACGACGTTTTTGAAACGTCACTTTTCAAAAATGATGTTGCCTACACACCATCGTTTTTTCACAAAAAGCGAGGTTACGTTCACCACTCTTTTCCATTGAAGCTCGCTTCATAACTAGCTTCTGGGCATGCGCGGGTTGAAAAACGTCGTTTTAAACGACGTTTTTGCTACACACGGTGACTTTTTGTGAAACAAAAACGACGTTTTGAAAAACGACACAAAAAATTCAAGCATGTTGGAATTTTTTTTGGGTCGTTTTTTTGAAGACAAAAAACAACGTTTTTTCCACACACACGATCAATTTAAATGACGTTTTAAAAAACAACGTTTTTTTTTCATCGCAAAAAAACGACCGTGTGTACGCGGCATTACAGATAGCTAAAAAGAATCAATGGTGTCAGTGGGAATTTATTATTGGTCCTGGAATCTCTAGCAACCTCTGGAGGAATGCTAGGTTTTTATCAAACTGGTCTAAAAGAATAGTCTTCAGTGATGACATCAGAATGATGGGACTACCAGGGTTTGGACAGCTGGGAGAACATCTACATTATCAGATTACTAGTCTGTTTCAACAGTTCCAGCAAGGGTCATGGATGGTTACATAGTAGGTGAGGTTGAAAAAAGTCCATCAAGTCCAACCTATGTGTGTGATTATATGTCAGTATTACATTGTATATCCCTTTATGTTGCGGTTGTTCAGGTGCTTATCTAATCGTTTCTTGAAACCATCGATGCTCCCCACTGAGACGACCGTCTGTGGAAGGGAATTCCACATCCTTGCCGCTCTTAGGCCGTGTACACACGATCGGACATATCCGATGAAAACGGTCCGCGGACCATTTCCATCGGATATGTCCGATCGGGAGTTTGATCCGATGGCGTGTACACACCATCGGATCAAATTCCCCGCCGCCGGACGGCGCGGTGACGTGGCGGTGACGTTGACGCCGCCGCGTCACCGCCACGTCACCGCACCAGGAAGTAAAACACTTCCGCGCATGAGCCGAATCCATTCGGCAGCGGCGCGGCGGCGGTGGGGGCCGACATGTCTGCTGGTAAGTGTACTAACCAGCAGACATGTCGGGCGGACAGATTCCCACCGGATAGATTTCAAAGCTTGCTTTGAAATCTGTCGGGTGGAGAAATCTGTCCGCTAGCCCATACACACGAGCGGAGATGTCTGCTGAAACGGTCCATCGGACCGTTTTCAGCGGACATATCCCCTCGTGTGTACGCGGCCTTAAAGTAAAGAACCCTCTATGTAGTTTAAGGTTAAACTTCTTTTCTCCTTGTCTTGTCTAACTCCCTTCCGCGAAAATGTTTTATCCCCATTGTGGGGTCACCAGTATGGTGTTTGTAATCATATCCCCCTTCAAAACTCTTGTCTCCCTCTTGGAAGGCAAGTTAGACCTGGGCGGAGACTTGAATGTTGCCTTTGACAAGGGCCTAGACAGATCCAGACCCCCTAGGGCTCAGTTAACCCGCCCCACTAGAGCTAGTCTTAAAATAGCTAAACTTCTTCACTCCCATGGCCTGGTAAACATCTGGAGGGAAATGAACCCTTCTAAACGGGGCTACACCCACTATTCCTGCCCCCCACTAGACATATACCAGGATCGACCATGTCCTAGTCTCCCCAAATCTCATCCCAACCGCCCTGAACTCATCCATCAAAGACACAGCCTGGTCAGACCATTCACTGGTGACTCTTACCCTTGTAACGTCTCACCGCTAACCTTCCTTGAGTACAGTTATATGTACTTCTTTCCCAGTTACTCTCACCCATTACTTCCTTCCCAAACCTTCTTCCTGAAGAGTCTCTCACTTGGAGTTCAGCTAGTTACTTCCTGATTAGCCTGTGACTTCCTGTTAAGTGGCTGCACGGCCTATTTAAACTGGCCAGGCTGTCAGTGTGGTGTTGCTCTATTGTGTGGGGACGCCCCACTGTCAGCTGGCTCCTCCAGCACCACCGGCCTGCTATCCTGGGACCTGACCAGCTTCACCCTGCTATCCTGGGACCTGACCAGCTTCACCCTGAAGCTTCTACCAGGACATCTCTAATCTACTCTGTGGAACTACAAGTCCCAGCAGCCCGGATCCTGGACCCTGCTAGCCAGTACCTCAGTATCGCAAGTACCCTAATCTATGCAATGTGTTGCTGCCCTGTGAACTGTGCTACTGTGTACGCTATACTGTGTCAGGAATTGCTGCAGCCATAGCCTCTCTGTGTTTATGCATCAAGGGGACTTTTCCATGATTTCTGCATCCTTGATATTACCAAGTATATGGGAAGTCCTTTCATGTTCACGAATCTCCTTCTCAAATGCTTTCGTGCAAACTGCCTATTACCTGAGGACTTGTTGTACAGTTACTCACATGCCATGCATGCTCGGCCACCTGCAATCACCAGAGTTTGGTCCGTAATCTCTGCATACCTACTATAACGTCCTTGTCCGCCATTCCCTCAATATTGCTGCGCTGTATCAGTCCACCACTATCGAGGCATATGGCGTTAGCTCTATATATCTTGCTATGAAGTATTGTGTTTTATGTCTAGTGCTCTAGTAGCCGTATCCCCGTTCGGGATCACGCCAACTATTGTATCTAGAGTAACCTGAACTTGCCTTGGACCTAGCGTCCAGTATCTTCCTTAAATCGCATAGGCGCCTATGAAGGAATATGCACCATACTGCGTGACTGAGACTGTGATGCTAGGATACCAAACTCTCTGCACAAAAGAGAGTGAAACCTGAGATCCGTATTCCTAAACCTGTCGGGCGTAACCTTACAACCCTTCACAATCACAAGACAACCGGGTACACACTGAAGATGAATCTCTCCTCAGTGATCCCACCAAAACTAAGGAAATAAATGACTCCTTAAATGAATGCTTTACCCTAAACAATGTGGGCTTCCCACAAAGTGACAGTTAGAGGCAAACTAATTAGTATGGCTACCCAGGTTAAAAGGGAGCGAAAGTTGGACATACTGAAACTAGAGAAGGCACTTCTGTCTCTAAAGACCACAAGCGATGTCCCACTAGGACTTCAATAGAACAGTTAGACGCTGCGAGGTTAGAGCTTAATCTAGCCCTCACGGCAAAAGCGGAGAAATACATTCATTGCAGTGGGGCAAAATTCTACATTCAGAGAGATAACATGGGCGCAGTGTTGGCCTCTAAACTTTCTCCATGGTATCGCAATCAAACCCCCCACCCCCCTCCCAAATTTAGGATATTAGAAAAGCTCCCCACAGCCAACCTATTATAATAATAATGTTTCAAAGTCTTTAAATAAAAAAACTGGTGGAAATGGGTTTCAAAGTGATTAAGATAAAAGATGGTGGGCATGTTGTAATAGTCATCCATTGATAAACCTTAGCAGAGGGTGAAATTAAAGAAGATGGGGAAAGTATATGACAGTCAATAAGGAGATCTCTACAATAATACAGCACAAATTATGTTGCAAAACAATAACTTAACAATACACAACAGCCAGCAACCTGCCGAGCAGAATGGGAGATGCTGATGTCTTCAGTGATGAGAATGTAGTTGGTGTTCCAGAAACACGGCTTGACCCCTTTACAAGACTGGGCTGTTTGTATTCATACTGATCCTCTTGTTTAGCGGGACATGGAAAAGATGGAGGGGGGTTTCTCTATGTTAGATGTGATGTGAAAGTGAGGAAGAAAGATGATCTTGTGGTTGGAGGTGGTGATGGTGTGGAGGAGGAATTACGGGTGGAATGATAGACGGATCTATGAACTGATGAACTTATACTTGGAGTCTCCTACAGACGTCCTGAGATTTATGAGAAGGGGGAGGAGTTGACCGTTCCAACAAGTACAAGCCGGTAAAACCAAACTACTAAGACACAAGATTAAGACTAAAACCTACAGGATGAGCCTTACTTGTAGTGTTAGAAAAAAAAAAAAAGGAAAAGAAAAGAACATTTCGAAGGCAGACATTTTATCTTCATTTGCTTCAAACTAAGAAATATGTGTTAATATATTTACATTTTTTATTTATTAAATACTAAATGTTACATCGGAAAATGTCAACCTGATAACTACGCCATTGAAATGGTAAGTCCTGTCACGTAGTCTGATCTCCCCTTCTCTTCAACTACATGTTATATCTAGTTCCACTCTCACCATGATGTCTTCTTTTGAAGTTTCTGATGATGATCAGGAGAGAATAGACAACACTACTGGAAGGACTTAAATAGCAGTGACACCCCCTCCTTCTCTTTCCTAGAGGGACCCAACCGGCAGCGACACCCCCTCCTTCCCTCTCCTAGAGGGACCCAACCAGCAGTGACACCCCCTCCTTCTCTCTCCTAGAGGGACCCAACCGGCAGTGACACCCCCTCCTTCTCTCTCCTAGAGGGACCCAACTGGCAGTGACACCCCCTCCTTTTCTCTCTTAGAGGGACCCAACCTGCAGTGACACCCCCTCCTCTCTCCTAGAGGAACCCAACCGGCAGTGACACCCCCTCCTTCTCTCTCCTAGAGGGACCCAACCAGCAGTGACACCCCCTCCTTCTCTCTCCTAGAGGGACCCAACCAGCAGTGACACCCCCTCCTTCTCTCTCCTAGAGGGACCCAACCGGCAGTGACACCCCCTTCTCCTCTCTCCTAGAGGAACCCAACCAGCAGTGACACCCCCTCCTTCTCTCTCCTAGAGGGACCAAACCAGCAGTGACACCCCCTCCTTCTCTCTCCTAGAGGGACCCAACCAGCAGTGACACCCCCTCCTTCTCTCTCCTAGAGGGACCCAACCGGCAGTGACACCCCCTCCTTCTCTCTCCTAGAGGGACCCAACCGGCAGTGACACCCCCTCCTTCTCTCTCCTAGAGGGACCCAACCGGCAGTGACACCCCCTTCTTCTCTCTCCTAGAAGGGACCCAACCAGCAGTGACACTCGCTCCTTCTCCCTCCTAGAGGGACCCGACCAGCAGTGACACCCCCTCCTTCTCTTTCCTAGAGGGACCCAACCAGCAGTGACACCCCCTCCTTCTCTCTCCTAGAGGGACCCAACAAGCAGTCTCACCGCCTCCTTCTCACTCCTAGAGAAACTCAACCAGCAGTGACACCCCTCCTTATCTCTCCTAGAGGGACCCAACCGACAGTGACACCCCCTCCTTCTTTTTCCTAGAGGGACCCAACCGGCAGTGACACCCTCTCCTCCTCTCTCCTAGAGGAACCCAACCGGCAGTGACACCCCCTCCTCCTCTCTCCTAAAGGGACCCGACCAGCAGTGACACCCCCTACTTCTCTCTCCTAGCAGAGGAAGTCAGACAGAACTTTGAAGTCTTTAGTGATCTCTGATTTTCTTTATAAAGTGTTTCTTCCATGATAAAGTCCAGAGGAGCGCTCAGCCACGTGTTTTCTGAGGTGTATATCAAGACAAGTTTCTTCCAGTGTGAGATCCCTGATGTACGGCAAAATATGACTCATATAGAAGACATTTCCTGCACTTGGGTCAAGGTGTCGAGGGTTGTGTGGGTTCTTTGATGTTTGGTAAGGCAAGACTTCAGTGAAAAACATTTCTCACACTCAAGACATGAATACGGCTTCTCCCCCGTGTGAGACCTCTGATGTACAAGAAGGTCTGATTTCTGTGAATAACTTTTCGTACACTCAGAGCAGGAAAATGGCCTATCCCCGGCGTGAAATTTTTGATGCCTGACAAGTGCGGATTTCCTTGAAAAGCATTTTCCACACTCAGAGCAGGGAAACAGCTTCTCCTGCTTGTGGCATATCTGATGTTCAATAAGATTGGATTTCCACGAAAAAGATTTCCCACACTCAGGGCAGGAATACGGCTTCTCTTCCATGTGAGACCTCTGATGTCTGGTAAGGATGAACTTCTGTGAAAAACATTTTCCGCACTCATGGCAGGAATACGGCTTCTCCCCGGTGTGAGATCTCTGATGTATAACAAGGTCTGATTTATGTGAATATCCTTTTCCACACTCAGGGCAGGGAAATGGCTTTTTGTCTACGTGTAATTTCTGATGCCTGATAAATTTGCTCTTTTCTGAAAAACATTTCCCGCATTCAGAACAGGAATACGGCTTGTCACTAATGTGAGAGCTCTGATCTACAGAAAGGTTTAGTTCCAAATGAAAACTTTCCCCACATTTAGAACAGGAAAATGTCTTCTCCCCCTGAATCCCAGCCCCACCCCTCACAGTACGAGGTTGCTCAGAGTCAGAGGGATTCCATGGTCTATCCACACTGTGAAGTCCTCCATCCATAGTGGAGCTCATTGTCTTTTCTCCTCCACAATCTCCTGTGATGTCCTCATCTTCCATTTTACAACCTGGAGATAACGTGAGAGGATCCTTTGAGGGTTTCTCCATGGCGTGTCCTGGAAAAATAGAAAAACATCATCAATAGATATGAGAGGGTTAGTTCACTTCCATCAAGATTCCATCTGGATCAGGTAGATATGAGTGAGGAGATGTTCTCTGTGGAGGTCCCAACCAGCTGGGACTCTTCCCCCCACCAAAGAACCTTTGGTCCTCCTCCCAGATCAGTTAAGTAACATTTAGCAATAAGTCCGTTCAATGAAGAGGGATCCAAATGTCACAGATCAGCTGATCTGTTACTTGTATTTCCACAGATCAGCAGCAAAGATGATCTGCTACTTATAGTTATATAAACATGGGTTTCTGTTACCTTATTGCTGTACTAGACTGGGAGGTATAGGCCTTACTTGCTGATTTACATAGCATGCTACATGTCTAGTCCCCATCAGCCTTACTATTTAATCATGTTAAGATCAGCACTCTCGGCCTGTGCAATAGGTTCAATTCATGGCTCAAGACTCCATTTCATGTTTTTATCATATCCCTACAATTCTGTGTTCCCTGGATTCCAGTGTTCTTGTGTTCTAGTCGACACCACTGTCCCCTGAATACATTGTTTCTAAGTGTTTATCAGATAATGGGGGGGATCTAGGTGGAGTCTTCATACTGCTTTGTCCTTTACAATGATGTGCACCACCATACAGATTGGGCCCCACTGTTAGCTGGGAATACAGAGGACGGGGACATCTCTCTGGTGGGTTCCCATTACTGGATCCATCTGTAGGAAACACACACACTGACTGAATACATTGTTTCTATGTGTTTATCAGATGATGGGGGATCTAGGTGGAGCCTCCGTTCTGCTCTCTCCTTTACAATAAAGTCTCCTCTTACCCGGTGATGTGAGGGGCGGCTGATTCTCCATCATGACGTCCTTGTAGAGATCCTTGTGTCCTTCTAAATACTCCCACTCCTCCATGGAGAAATAGACAGTGACATCCTGACACCTTATAGGAACCTGACACACACAATGATACAGTCACCATCCAATCACACCCCTTGTCTGTTACTGGATAATGTCCCAGAATCCTCCTCACCTCTCCTGTCAGCAGCTCCATCATCTTCTTGGTGACTTCTAGAATCTTCTCCATGTTGTGTCTCTCAGGTTTTAGGGAGTCACATGGAGGCACTGTGATGGTCATATGATCACCTGACTTCACAAGAGGAAATCTCTGTATTGGAGAACCAATAGGAATATCATGTTAGAATCCCAGAATCCTCCTCACCTCTCCGGTCAGGTCTGTGTTTTATTAATAGAGATAAGAGCGATGTCATGTGACCTCCCAGAATCCTCCTCACCTCTCCGATCAGGTCTGTGTATTATTAATAGAGATAAGAGTGATGTCATGTGACCTCCCAGAATCCCCCTCACCTCTCCGGTCAGGTCTGTGTTTTATTAATAGAGATAATAGTGATGTCATGTGACCTCCCAGAATCCTCCTCACCTCTCCGGTCAGGTCTGTGTATTATTAATAGAGATAAGAGTGATGTCATGTGACCTCCCAGAATCCTCCTCACCTCTCCGGTCAGGTCTGTGTATTATTAATAGAGATAAGAGTGATGTCATGTGACCTCCCAGAATCCTCCTCACCTCTCCGGTCAGCAGGTAGATGATCTCCAGGGTGAGGTTTAGTATCCTCTCAGTCACGTGACTCCGGTCCTCCTCCATCCTCAGTGATGTGGTCATGTGATCTATGTGGGTTTCTCTGTAGAAAGATATCAAATAATTATCTGGATTGTATTGGTTGTACAATTTTAGGACGGTGATAAAAGGGGGTAAATAGACCCACTGCCCTCCCTATGGGGCACCTTATTATTGTCTGAACTTCAGCCTAATTCTCCAAATGTATAAAATTCTAAATGATGACAAAAAAAATGTATATATGAATCAACGTGATATGTCAGATAAAAAAAAAAACAGAAGAAAATATACAATAGTGACTGATAATAAAAATATAGGAAAAATAAAAAATCAATTTTACAACTCGCTGTTTAACAGAACAGAAGATAATATGCAATAATAATCGGTAATAATAAAAATACAAAAAAAAAGCAAGAAGAAACATAAAATCAATAAAAACAGAACATAATATGCAAAGTAACTGACATAATAAAAATATAGAACAAAAATAACATCTCATAGTTCAATAAAACAGAGGAGAATATGTAATAGTAACCAATATAATAAAACTATAGAAAAAAATAATAAAAACCAATATGACATCTCACAATTCAATATGAGAATATGCAATAGTAATCAAGATAATAAACATAAAAAAAAAAAATGATAAAAATAAAAAAAAACATATAACGCCTTAAAGTTAGTGAAACTGAAAATAATAATATGCAACCGTCACTGATAAAAATAAATACACATATATTTATATATATATATATATATATATATATATATATATATATATATATATATATATATATATATATATATATATATATATATAATGGATCCCATTCTAAATTGCATACAGTTCTGTTTTTTCTTCAATAATATTATAAATAATAAAAACTGGGAATTGATTAGGTTTACAAACATGATCCCTGATATCAGCCAGAATACGGTCAGTTTATTTGCCCGGTCACCGCTCTGCGAACAGGCTTTGATTGGGCTGAAGCCGAATCTTGTTCTTTTTGACAAGAGACCGCTGAGGTGAAGAGTTTCGGCCCCGTAAGTGGGGGACTGTTCCGCCCCTCAAGGGGTTAATCTAGGTTTCCACACTATATATGTGTGTATCACCATCTGCTGGAGATAAAAGACGTCACAGTGACTATAGAGGAAGAGGACGGACATGACGGGGGGTTACTGGGTGTAAATATAAAATAATATCTTATTACCTCTTCTGCTGCCAGTTCCAACAATGTCTTCTCGCTACTTCCTCCCAACTCACCTCTCACCTGGAACTTCTTGTTTATACCTGACATCACTTCCTGTCTTCCATAGAGACTTCCTGTTTGGGTAAAAGTGAGATCACCACCTTGTAGAGCTCAGAGGAACTGCCACCCACAGGGTGAGCACAGCCTTGTGCTGTGTGTATGTACTGTATATCCTTATAGATGCAACTCCCCTAGGAAACTCAGCTGACAACTGGGGTACACCACTAATAACACTGAACCTTGGAGTATTCCACGAATAACACGGAACCTTGGGGTACACCACTAATAACACTGAACCTTGGAGTACATCACTAATAATAACCTATTACCAGGTATCCTGAACCTTGGGGTACAACACTAAGCCTTGAAATACACCACTAATTTTATTACCCCACTAATAACACTGAACCTTGGAGTATTCCACTAATAACACAGAACCTTGGGGAACACCACTAATAACACTGAACCTTGGGGAAAACCACTAATAACCCTGAACCTTGGGGTACATCACCAACACTGAACCTTGGGGTACACCACTGATAACCTTAGACTAGGGTTGTCCCGATACCGATACTAGTATCGGTAGCGGGACGCCTAAATAGAATACTAACCGCCGCCGCCGCGATAATCGCCGTGCAATACAGCGTGCATTACAAGTTTTCGTTTGTATACTTGTAATGCGCGCCACGCCATCTATAGACACTCCCCTTCTCTGGATTGGACGGATCTGTCCAATCGCGAGCAAGGGGGAGTGTCTATGCACGGATCTGTGTGTATAGACACTCCCCCTTGCTCGCGATTGGACGGATCCATCCAATCTAGAGAAGGGGAGTGTCTATAGATGGCGTGGCTTGTAATGCCCGCTGTATCTTGCATGGGGATTAACCCGCAGAATGACACTGCACCGGCAGCAGCAGCGACGGTGCCAGGTATGAGGGGCATGGCTGCAATGTGTGGGGGCACAGGACATGGCTGCATATATGGGGGACATGACATGGCTGCAATATATGGGGGACATGACATGGCTGCAATATGTGGGGGACATGACATGGCTGCATATATGGGGGACATGACATGGCTGCAATATGTGGGGGACATGACATGGCTGCATATATGGGGGACATGACATGGCTGCAATATGTGGGGGACATGACATGGCTGCAATATATGGGGGACATCGGGACAACCCTACCTTAGACCATTCAGAGTAAGAATCATTAACCACTAAAAATAGTGCATGTAAAGCCCCTGAAAACTGCCTCTCATGCCTCCCCAGTGTGAAAGCCCAAGTGAATTTACACTGGGGCGGTGCGCTTGTGGGACGGGAAAATAAGTCCTGCAAACAGCATCTTTGGGGCGGTGTACATCGGGGTACACCACTATTAACACTGAACCAACAATTAACAATGAACTGGATTGCCGACCTTCTTCTAATTGGACAGCTAGTAACCGAAGCCAGCAACCTTGGAGATCTGGAGATTCGGTGCTTGACAACTTAGTTGGTGTTTCAGAAAAACAAATTGACTCCTCACAAGACTGGGCTATTTGTATTCATGCTGATTCTCTTGTTTAGAGGGACACGGGACATAGAAAAGATGGAGGGGGGATTCTCTATGTTAGATGTGAAAGTGAGGAAGAAAGATGATCTTGTGGTTGGAGATGTGGTTGGTGTTCCAGAAACACGGCTTGACTCCTCACAAGACTGGGCTGTTGGTATTCATGCCTATCCTCTTGTTTAGAGGGACACAGGACATAGGAAAGATGTAGGAGGGTTCCTCTATGTTAGATATGATGTGAAAGTGAGGAAGAAAGATGCAGTGGCATACCACGGGGGGTGGTCCGCCCTGGGTGCCACAGATTGGACAGTGCCCGGCCGTCACTGGTTAGGGTGCTGCTCTGTGCATTGCTCACCGCACATCGCTTCCACCGGCATGGCAGCATCCAGCAACTCCAGACTGTCCGGATGCTGCATCGCCATCTGTCTATTACTAAGCAGCGAGATCAGACTCCATGCATGACAGGGACAGGAGAGAAGTTCCTGGCATGGGCACACTCTTCCAGGGTGGGGCGGGTCATGGCATGGGCACATTCTTCTCGGGAGGGAGGGGCGATACCTGCTGTGGTCCCACTCTTCCTAGGTGGCGATACCTGCTGTGGTCCCACTCTTCGTAGGTGGTGATACCTGCTGTGGTGCCACTCTTCGTAGGTGGTACCTGCTTTGGTCCCACTCTTCCTAGGTGGTGATACCTGCTGTGGTCACACTCTTCCCAGGAAGGGGGATACCTGGCATGGGCACATTCTTTTTTTTTTTGGGGGGGGGTGATACCTGCTTTTATCACAGGGAAAGGGATATCTGGCATTGGCACACTTTTCCCAGGATGGTTATACCTGCTTTTATCACAGTATTTCAAGGATGGGGGATACCTGGCATGGACACATTCTTTTTTTGGGGGGGAACCTGCTTGTATCACACTTTTCTCAGGAGAGGAAATACCTGGCATGGGCACACTTTTCCCATGATGGTGATACATGCTTTTATCACAGTATTTACAAGGAGGGGGATACCTGGCATGGGCACATTCTTCTCAGGTGGCGATGACAGATTAGGGGGGGGGGAGGTGCCAGATATAGAATCTGCCCTGGGAGCCATATGCTCTAGGTACACCCCAGAAAATATGATCCAAGGTTTGGATGGTGTGGAGGAGGAATTACTGGAGGAATGATAGACAAGTCTATGAACTGATGGAATTATCACTGGAGTCTACTACAGACGTCCTGAGATTTATGAGAAGAGGGAGTGTCGGATGTTCCAACAACTTCAAGCCGGTAAAACCAAACTACTAAGACACAAGATTAAGGCCAAAACTAAAACCTACAGGATGGGCCTTACTTGTAGTGTTAGAAAAAGGAGAAGAACATTTCATCATACAGATTTAGGAACGTAGTTGGTGTTCCAGAAACACGGCTTGACTCCTCACAAGACTGGGCTGTATTCATGCTGATCCCTTTGTTTAGAGGAACACAGGACATAGAAAAATGTTAGATGTGATGTGAAAGTGAGGAAGAAAGATGATCTTGTGGTTGGAGGTGGTGATGGATCGGAGGAGGAATTACGGGTGGAATGATAGACGGGTCTATGAACTGATGGACTTATCATTGGAGTCTACTACAGACATCCTGATATTTATGAGAAGGGGAAGAGTCGACTGTTCTGTTCCAACAAGTACAAGCCGGTAAAACCAAACTAATAAGACACAAGATTAAGACTAAAACTAAAACCTACAGGATGGACCTTACTTGTAATTTTATTCATCAACTTGCAAATATCATGAGTTTAAGAATATAAATATTATGGGCCAGATTCACATACAAGTACATTGGCGTAGAGTATCAGAGATACACTACGCCGCCGTATTTTACCTGGCTCTAAGTCGAATCCAGGAAGATTTCGGCCCGTAAGATACGGCGGCGTAGTGTATTTCTCGCGGCGGAGTCTAAATATGCGATTAAGGGGCGTGAAGCATTTAAATTAGGCGCGTCCCCGCGGCGATCGAACTGCGCATGCTCCGTTCTGAAATTTCCCGCAGTGCATTGCGCAAATTTACGTCGTAACATTTTTTTTTTTTTTGCGTAATTTACGTACATTCCTATTCACGGACGACTTACGCAAAAAAAAAAATGAAAATTTGACGCGGGAACAACGGCCATACTTATCATGGGCAGTCTAACTATAGACCGAATAATAGCAGGTTTAATTTTACGACGGAAAAAGCCGACTAGCGACGACGTTAGAGAATGCGACGGCCGATCGTAACTTCATGGATCGCCGTAAAAAGCTAATTTGCATACCCGACGCGGAAAACGACGCGAACTCCACCCAGCGGGCGGAAAAAGATTGCAGCGTAGATCCGACGGCGTACGAAGTCGTAAGCCTGTCGGATCGAAGCCCGAAGCCATCGTATCATGGTTTGAGGATTCAAACTAATGCTACGACGCGGGTAATTTGAAAGTACGCCGGCGTATCAGGAGATACACCGGCGTACTCGTTCTGTGAATCTGGCCCTATATCGTCAATTATTACTAAAAAATTAATTATATTATTTACATTTTTATCAGGCAATTATAAAATGTTACATGTAATATCATATTTTCCACATTCGGCCAGCAGGTACAGGAGCTCTCTCCAAGCAAATAAAGCAACTTGAGCAAACTCGATAACTAGTGCACTGAAATCATCATTTCAGTCCTGTAGTCTGTTCTCCCCTTCCCTTCATCCACAAGCAATATCTAGCTCTTCTCTCTCCATGATGTCTTTCTTCGAAGCTTCTGCTGAATATCAGACTACATTCCTAGAGGGACCCAACCAGCATTGACACCCCCTCCTTCTCTCTCCTAGAGGGACCCAACCAGCAGTGACAGCCCCTCCTTCTCTCTCCTAGAGGGACTCAACCAGCAATGACACCCCCTCCTTCTCTCTCCTAGAGGGACCCAACCAGCATTGACGCCCCCTTCTTCTCTCTACCAGAGGGACCCAACCGGCAGTGACACCCCCTCCTCCTCTCTCCTAGGACTCAACCAGCAGTGACACCCCCTCCTTCTCTCTCCTAGAGGGACCCAACCAGCAGTGACACCCCCTCCTTCTCTCTCCTAGAGGGACTCAACCAGCAGTGACACCCCCTCCTTCTCTCTCCTAGAGGGACCCAACCAGCATTGACGCCCCCTTCTTCTCTCTACCAGAGGGACCCAACCGGCAGTGACACCCCCTCCTTCTCTCTCCTAGGACTCAACCAGCAGTGACACCCCCTCCCTCTCTCTCCTAGAGGGACCCAACCAGCAGTGACACCCCCTCCTCCTCTCTCCTAGAGGGACCCAACCAGCAGTGACACCCCCTCCTTCTCTCTCCTAGAGGGACCCAACCAGCAGTGACACCCCCTCCTTCTCTCTCCTAGAGGGACCCAACCAGCAGTGACACCCCCTCCTTCTCTCTCCTAGAGGGACCCAACCAGCAGTGACACCCCTCCTTCTCTCTCCTAGAGGGACCCAACCAGCAGTGACACCCCCTCCTTCTCTCCTAGGAGGGACCCAACCAGCAGTGACACCCCTCCTTCTCTCTCCTAGAGGGACCCAACCAGCAGTGACACCCCCTCCTTCTCTCTCCTAGAGGGACCCAACCAGCAGTGACACCCCCTCCTTCTCTCTCCTAGAGGGACCCAACCGGCACTGACACCCCCTCCTTCTCTCTCCTAGAGGAACCCAACCGGCAGTGACACCCCCTCCTTCTCTCTCCTAGTAGAGTAGGTCAGACAGAACTTTGAAGTCTTTAGTGATCTCTGATTTCCTTATAAAGTGTTTCTTCCATGATAAAGATCAGAGGAGCGCTCAGCCACTTGTTTTCTGAGGTGTATATCAAGGTGAGCTTCTTCCCAGTGTGAGATCTCTAAAGTGCGGCCAAATATGATTCATATAGAAGACATTTCCCACACTCAGCACACTAATACACCTCAAGGGTTGTGTGGCTTCTCAGATGTATGTAAAGATGGGACTTCTGTGAAAAACGTTTCCCGCACTCAGGGCAGGAATATATCATCTCCTCTGTGTGAGATTTTCTGTGTCTGACAAGTGCTGATTTCCTTGAAAAACATTTCCCGCACTCAGAGCAGGGAAACAGCTTTTCCCGCGTGTGGCATATCTGATGTTCAATAAGATTGGATTTCCAAGAAAAAGATTTTCCGCACTCAAGACAGGAATATTGCCTCTCGCCTGTGTGGATTCTCTGATGTCTATTAAGAACGGACTTTTGTGAAAAGCATTTCCCGCACTCAGGGCAGGTATACGGCTTCTCACCCGTGTGAGATCGTTGATGTATAACAAGGTCTGATTTATGGGTAAAACATTTTCCACACTCAGGGCAGGGATACAACTTCCCACCTGTGTGTAATCTCTGATGCCTGGAAAAACTGCTCTTATCTGAAAAACATTTTCCGCAATCAAGGCAGGGATATGGCTTCTCATCTGTGTGATCTCTCTGATCTAAAGAAAAACATGGCTGAGAGTGAAAACTTTCCCCATATCCAGGACAAGAAAATTCCTTTTCTTCCAGAATTCCGGCCCCATCCCTCAAAGTATGAGGTTGGTCAGAGGGATTCCATGGTCTATCTACACTGTGAAGTCCTCCATCCATAGTTGAGGTCATGGCCTTTTGTTTGGCACAATCTCCTGTGATGTCCTCATGTTCCATTTTCCAACCTGGAGATAAAGTGAGACGATCCTTTGAGGGTTTCTCCATGGCGTGTCCTGGAAAAATAGAAAAACATCATCAATAGATATGAGAGGGTTAGTTCACTTCCATCAAGATTCCATCTGTATTAGGAAGAATGAACATTTAGCAATAAGTCTGCTTGAAGAAGAGGGATCACACTAATTTCGACAACAAAACCGTGGACTTTTTTCCAACAGATGTTGGCTCGAACTTGTCTTGCATACACACGGTCACACAAATATTGTCGGAAAATTCCAAACGCCAAGAACGCAGTGACGTACAAGACGTAAAACTGAACTATTAAAGGGAAGTTCATTACCAGTCCTGTTAGTAGAAGTTTGGTGAGAGACGATTTGTGTTTTTCAGCTTCATGCTTTGCAGTCCTTTACAGCGTGAAGAATGTGCTATCTCCATTATAAACGCTAGTTTTACCAGACCGAGCGCTCCCGTCTCGTACTTGATCCCGAGCAATGCGTGGAATTTTGTGCTTCTGAACTGTCCACACACGATCGGAATTTACGAGAATAGATTTTGTTGTCGGAAAATTTGAGAACCAGCTCTCAAATTTTTGTTGTCAGAAATTCCGACAGCAAATGTCTGATGAAGTCTACACACGGTCGGAATTTCTGACAAAAAGCTCACATCGAACATTTGTTGTTGAAAATTCCAAATCGTGTTTTTTAGTAATATGTAATTTTCTGCTACCCCACTGGTAGCAATAGACCTTATTGGTTAATATCACTCTGCTCCCGCCCTACTCTGGACCAAGAAGAGATAAGAGAAGAATACATTATGGGTCACCTGTGCTGATCTCTGTAGGAGTGTCCTCCTCTATGAATGTCCTCATCATTCCAGCCTCCTCCGTATATTGCTGATCATCCCTCACATACGTCTCTTCTACGTCACACTCAGTTTTCAAGATCATCAGATCTTCACCCTAAACCAACAGAATGGCAGAAAATAACATCTGTAACATAGAAGTATTTATGATGTGAGATCACATAGAAAATATCATCTTGTAGAGTCCACACATCGTCTCCACATGTCAGAGTGTTCAATCACTTTATGTTCCCGACCCTCAACTCCACCTACCTGATGATGGTGGGGGATGGTGTGACCTTCCTGTGTGGAATCCCGGGAATACAGAGGACGGGGGCATCTCTCTGATCGGTTTCTCTCATTAGGTGTCTCAATCATAATGTCCTTGTAGAGATCCTTGTGTCCTTCAAAAAGCTCATTCATCACTCCATATTCCTCATCCTCCTCCTCTTTAATAACATTATAATTTCTGTGCTTTCTAATCTAAATATATAATAAAACATTTATTATGACAAACATTATAACAGTATAAATCACAACTACCAATAATTTTTACTAATCTACCTGATGATGGTGGGGGATGGTGTGACCTTCCTGTGTGGAATCCCGGTAATCCAGAGGACGGGGACATCTCTCTGGTGGGTTCCCATTACTGGATCCATCTGTAGGAAACACACACACTGACTGAATACATTGTTTCTATGTGTTTATCAGATGGTGGGGGATCTAGGTGGAGCCTCCGTACTGCTCTCTCCTTTAAAATAAAGTCTCCTCTTACCCGGTGATGTGAGGGGCGGCTGATTCTCCATCATGACGTCCTTGTAGAGATCCTTGTGTCCTTCTAAATACTCCCACTCCTCCATGGAGAAATAGACAGTGACATCCTGACACCTTATAGGAACCTGACACACACAATGATACAGTCATCATCCAGACACCTCCCTTGTCTGTTACTGGATAATGTCCCAGAATCCTCCTCACCTCTCCTGTTAGCAGCTCCATCATCTTCTTGGTGACTTCTAGAATCTTCTCCATGTTGTGTCTCTCGGGTTTTAGGGAGTCACATGGACGCACTATAATCGTCATATAATCACCAGACTTCAGAACACGAAAATTCTGCATTGGAAAACCAATAGGAATGTTAGAATCCTCCTCACCTCTCCGGTCAGGTCTGTGTTTTATTAATAGAGATAAGAGTGATGTCATGTGACCTCCCAGAATCCACCTCATCTCTCCGGTCAGGTCTGTGTTTTATTAATAGAGATAAGAGTGATGTCATGTGACCTCCCAGAATCCTCCTCACCTCTCCGGTCAGGTCTGTGTTTTATTAATAGAGGTAAGAGTGATGTCATGTGACCTCCCAGAATCCTCCTCACCTCTCCGGTCAGGTCTGTGCTTTATTAATAGAGATAAGAGTGGTGTCATGTGACCTCCCAGAATCCTCCTCACCTCTCCGGTCAGCAGGTGAATGATCTCCAGGGTGAGGTTTAGTATCCTCTCAGTCATGTGACTCCGGTCCTCCTCCATCCTCAGTGATGCGGTCATGTGATCTATACGGATTTCTCTGTGGATGGATATCAGAGAATTACCTGGACTTTATTGGTTGTACAAAATTAGGATGGGGATATAAAGGGTTAATAGCTGGGCTTCCCCGGTGGGAATCGGCACATGTAGATTGGATTACTTAGTGTTTGTTGTGTTTCTTGCTCTTTGCAAATCTGTTACTTTTTGGAAAGTTGTTCTGCCAATTTCGACTCATATTTAAATATATAAAAATAAAAATTATGACAAAAGTTCATATGAAGAACCAATATAAAATCTCACAGTTCAATAAAAACACGAGAATATTCACTTATTAAGTGGGGGAATGTTCTGACACTTAAGGGGTTAATCTAGGTCTCCACTCTATATATGTGTGTATCATTATCTGCTGGCGATAAAAGACGTCACAGTGACTATGGAGGAAGAGGACAGACATGACGGGTTTACTGGGTGTAAATAGAAAATAAGATCTTATTACCTCCTCTCCTGCCAGTTCCAGTAATGTCTTCTCTTTACTTCCCCCCGACTCGCCTCTCACCTGGAACTTCTTATTTATAATCTGACATCACTTCCTGTCTTCCATAGAGACTTCCTGTCTGGATAGAAGTTAGACGATCACCACCTTGTGAAGGTCAGAAGAACTGCAGTCTCGAGAAACATCTCGTAGTGTAGGGTGACCAGACATCCTCAGTTTCAGGGGACAGTCCCCCGATTGAGGACACTGTCCCCGGTTTTGTCCCCAGATTGGATTTAATAGGGGGCAGGGGTAATTTCAAAGACAATCAGTGCAGAATTAAAATTAAAAAAATAAAATTACACACCCCCGCTCCGCCGTGCCTTCTAGCATAGGGGGGTTTTCCCATTATCGGTGCCCCTTTCTGATGATCATGTGCTGGTCGGAGCGGAGAGGAATATTTCTTCAGTTTCGGGCGCATGCCCATTTAGCTTCACTCGCATGTTCTTCTGCCTTGGCTCAAATCCTGGCCAGTCTCCTGCCTATCTCCTTGCCTTCCACTGGCAGGGTGATCTTTCTCTACTCCCCATCCAGTAGTAGCCGGGGCCCAAAGAGCAAGACTTGAGAGGCTGTGAGGCGGGCGGCGACGGGCAGAGAGTCGCTGATTGTTGCCATTACTAGTAAAGAAAAAATATGTCCCGGATTTCATTTTAAAAATCTGGTCACCTTATCGTAGTGTGAACAACGGCCTTGTGTTGTGTGTGTTCGTACTGTATATACTTATAGATGGGTCACCTCACACCAGAAACTAGGCAGACTCTTGAGTTCTCTCCTAAATATTACCCACGGTTGAGGCAAATCTCTGGGAATATCCCAGAGACTCCTAAGAAAAATTACCACCGGGCAAATGACAACAATTACAACTTATATGCAAAAATACAAAAAACTATAGGTACAGCGCTAGAAAAACATGACATAAATAATAATGAAAGGTAATAATAATTAAATGTAAAATAACTTATAAATAAAGTGAGAATAATGTGATTAAAGGAAGTGAGATTCAAAAGTGATCCAATAGATATAGTCCATAATCTGTGAAATTAAACATAATATCTTCTTCCACCAAACGACACCCAGTGAATAAGGTTGGCTCCTTACCACAAAGATAGACCGTATATACACCGGTCAGATGAGCCTAGGGATAATTAAAGTCTTCCCAGACAGACCTCTCCAGAGCAACAGACAGAACATATGATGGTTCCACGGCGTTGTTTGAACAAGGTATAGGGATGTTTTCAAAGGCTCCACGACAACCCCAAGGTTCAGACTTCACACTGTGCGATCCATACATAGGAGCAATCACGTTTTTTTTATTTCATGAAGAATATATAGAACATCAACTGACATACACATATTACCCTTACTTTAGGGCATCCATCAGAGATTCCCCTTACATCAGGGCACCTATCAGAGCTTCCCCTTAAATCAGGGCACCTATCCTAGGATAGGTGCCCTGATGTAAGGGGAAGCTCTGATAGGTGCCCTGATGTAAGGGGAATCTCTGATGGATGCCCTAAAGTAAGGGTAATATTTGTATATCAAGGCCAAGGCTCAGCTAGCCCTCTCATTTCTCAATCTCAAGCCCAGGTAGCTCACCAAGATCTCCCCTTAATTTGTTCAATTGTATGATTTGATTCAGATCATATAGGTGAGCATCTACTTTGTATTTTTGTATGGCAGTAGGAAAGAATTAAAGCTAGACAGATATCATCTTTGTATATAAAAATAAAAATTGATTGGCCAGTTGCCTAGTCATTCAGTGAGTGAGTGAATAACTTGTATAGCACTGCAAATACAAACTAAATCACCTCAAGGCGCTTATTTCAAGCCGGTGTCATCCTGATCCTTCAGAAGAGGCGGGTCTTAAGTTTTTTCCTGAAGTCTCGATGGTTTTCTTCCATGCGGATGTTTGTGGGTTGAGCGTACCATAGCCGTGGTCCTTGGACTGCAAATCTTCGTTCTCCCTTCGATTTGTAGCGGGACTTGGGGATGTGGAGGAGGTTTTGGTTGGTTGATCGGAGAATGCGATTGGGGGTGTAGTGTTTTATTTTCTCGCACAAGTATTGAGGAGCGTTTTCTTTGTGTGCACTTGTGGGTGAGGCAGAGGGTCTTGAATGTGACCCGATCCTTTACTGTTAGCCAATGAAGTGTCCTCAGGGAAGGGGTGATGGATTCCCAGGGTTTTTTCCCTGTTACCAGTCTGGCTGCCGTGTTCTGGACAACTTGTAGAAGCAAAATCTGGTATTTAGGTAGTCCTATGTAGAGGGATTTTGCGTACTCGAGTTGGGAATTGATGATTGTTCCAACTAATACTGATATGTCCTCTTCTGGAATGAAGGGGATGAGTCTACGTAGCAGGCGGAGGAGATGGTGAGATCTGCTGACTACTCAGTATCATCTGGAGACATTTCCCTTCACTTTCTGTTGGGTGGCCGCAAAACACAAAATGATACAAAACCTCTCCAATTTGGGGGAAATCCTTGGTAGCCACCAGAAATAGTATGCCCACTGCATGAATTCCCCTCTATTCCTGTTCTGGTGACCACTCAGTTAACACGTAACTGAAGGCTAAACTTGGATTAGAAAAGGATTAGAAACCCTATTGGTTTTTTATTGACATCTGAGCCCGTTATGCCGCATACACACCATCAGTCCATTCGATGAGTACGGTCTGATGGCCCGTGTCCATCTGTTAACCGATGAAGCTGATTGATGGTCTGTTGCGCCTACACACCATCGGTTAAAAAAAACGATCGTGTTAGAACGCGTGGCGTAAAACACAATGACGTGCTGAAAAAAATGAAGTTCAATGCTTCCAAGCATGCGTCAACTTGATTCTGAGCATGCGTGGATTTTTAACCGATGGTTCATGCTTACTAACGATCGGTTTTGACCTATCAGTTAGGAATCCATCTGTTAAATTTAAAGCAAGTTGGTTTATACGGCGCAGGCGGTATACAGCGCCTGCGCACAGACCTAGGAGCTGACTGCACAGGCGCCGTATATATCCGAGTCCTATGGCTATGGCGCGTCACGCCCTCCGATATATATACGGCGCCTGCGCAGTCAGCTCCTAGGTCTGTGGGCAGGCGCCGTATACCGCCGGGAAGAGCCGAGTCCTAAATCGGCTATTTTCGGAAGGCGTGACGCGACGCCAGTATGCTGGATGGGATGGGACAGAGTAGTTTTAGGGTGAACCTCCGCTTTAAAGGGATGAGGTGACAACCCTACTACAGTGATGGGCCTTCTTCAGCTTCTTCCTCTCTTCTGTTGATGATATGTGGACAAATACAAAATACACCAATATATATTTAGAAGGCAATTATGAGAAGAAAAATAATTTAAAATGTAAAAAAAAAAAAAACACAGCACAAGGCCATGTTTACACTACGAGACGTTTCAGGGCGCTGCAGATCCTCTGAGTTCCACATGATGGTGATCTTACTTCCATCCAGATGGGAAGTCTCTGTGGTTGGACAGGAAGTGATGTCATGTGCAGACAGGAAGTTCCGGGTGAGAGGTGAGTCGGGAGGAAGAAAAGAGGAGACATTGCTGGAACTGGCAGCAGATACGGTAATAAGATCTTATTTTCTATTTACACCCAGTAACCCCGTCATGTCCGTCCTCTTCCTCCATAGTCACAAGGGATGAGCTGCAGTGTGTTCGCACACTCCACATGCGGAGCCCGCCAGGAAGTCGGCACTGCGCTAATCACAGACAGTGAGACATTTCCCGATCTCTGCAGCCGAGCATCGTGACTATGTCTCCCTGCCTGTGATTAGCGCATCGCTGCGCCGACTTCGTGGCTGGCTCTGCACGTGGAGTGTGCGAACACGCCGGAGCTCATCCCTAATAGTCACTGTGATGTCTTTTATCTTCAGCTGACAGAATAGCGTTTTCCCTTCTTGGCCTTTTGGCTAAGATCAAGTGTAGTATCTGTTCTTATCAGTTGCCAGGAGGTGGTGTTATGCTAACCGTCCCTAGTACACAGCGAGTCGAAATAGATTTGCGGTGGCAGATGCAGAACCTGCTGGCGTGAAAGCCTTCTGATCAGGACGGAGAAACATGCGGTCGAAGCTGAAGGGTCGGGTCCCTGGCCTTCTGGCCTGGATTTGATGCAGTTCCTAACCTTGGCAGTTTCTCGAGAGGACACGTCGACCGCACCCTACTGTTAAGGGGGGGTCTTCTAGTGGCTAGTACCTCCCGAGTACAATAAGGGAGGGAGCAAAACAGGCAACGGGGGAGCTTATAGTCTCTCTCTCCTTGAGCTTCCAGAGCTCTCGATCCATCCTGGTAGGGAAGGGGGCTGTGACTGTCCGGGCTGTTGGTCAGGGTTGTGGGAAAAGCCTATGGTGATGTGCCCCTGGAGTGCCACACTTGCACTAGTGTTCTCTCAGCACTTTTGCTTTTTGGCACCGTGGTCACTTCACCATATACACACTTTTTTTTACACCTGCCTCTAGGGCCGGGCCTTTTGGCTGGGACCAGAGGATTTTTTTTTTCTGGTCAGAGGGCCGGCCATCGTATTGCACAATGGTCACTTTTCACTCTCCCTGATTATCCTTCTGCCCCACTTTTGTTTTATTTACCCCGTGTTGTCACTTTATGTATTTTTTTTCTTTGGTTCCATGTTTGTCACAGTGTGATTAGTAGTGTGCCGGTCCTCGGGCCAGCCCTGAACGTCTTGGGAGTGGGTGGACATGGCATTCTGGCTTAGTTTGCCTACTCTCGTGGGGTCTCCCTTCAGGGCGGCCCCACCTAGTACTTGGGTGGGTTCTGTTTCAGCAGACCCTCCAAAGAATGGGGTCCGTGTGGTTTCGGCTGGACGGACCATGTGAAGTACCTCAGTCCCCGTCTGGAGCCTAACGCCCCGGAGGATCAGGGTCAGGTCCTTGTTTATAGAGGATAGACGTAGCACCCGTTGCATGTTTGTGTGTTTCACTCTTGATTTGTGTGCACATTTTTTTGGCACCTAGTGGAGTTTTTGGGTGTGTTTCACACACCATGATGGGCTTTTCAAAAAAAAAAAATTGTGTTTTCTCTCTTTTTTTTCTTAATCAAAGCTTTTAAAATAAAGACATACGTAGTCGCATTCACAGCTGATAAAAGCTTCTCTACTAATATAACCAGTAAACAATTGAAGAAGGATCCTATTGACCGTTCCTTGTCTGCAGATCTAAAACTACGAGAAAATAATTCAGAGAAAAAACAAAAAGTGGAATTTTTGATCAGGCAGGTAGGATAAAATATAACAGGTTTGCTGGGGACAAGAAACACGGCAAACACCAAGTAACCCAGCCTTACATGTGCCAATTCGCACCGGGGTAGCCCAACTATTAACCCCTTATATCCCCATCCTAATAATGTATAACCAATATAGTCCTGATCATTTTATGTTATCCATCTACAGAGAAACCCGCATAGATCACATGACCAATGAGGATGGAGGAGGACCTGAGTCACATGACTGAGAGGATACTAAACCTCACCCTGGAGATCATCTACCTGCTGACCGGAGAGGTGAGGAGGATTCTGGGAGGTCACATGACATCACTCTTATCTCTATTAATAATACACAGACCTGACCGGAGAGGTGAGGAGGATTCTGGGAGGTCACATGACATCACTCTTATCTCTATTAATAAAACACAGACCTGACCAGTGAGATGAGGAGGATTCTGGGAGGTGACATGACATCACTCTTATCTCTATTAATAAAACACAGACCTGACCGGAGAGGTGAGGAGGATTCTGGGAGGTCACATGACATTACTCTTATCTCTATTAATAAAACACAGACCTGACCGGAGAGGTGAGGGGGATTCTGGGAGGTCACATGACATCACTCTTATCTCTATTAATAAGACACAGACCTGACCGGAGAGGTGAGGAGGATTCTGGGATTCTAACATGATATTCCTATTGGTTCTCCAATACAGAGATTTCCTCTTGTGAAGTCCGGTGATCATATGACCATCACAGTGCCTCCATGTGACTCCCTAAAACCAGAGAGACACAACATGGAGAAGATTCTAGAAGTCACCAAGAAGATGATGGAGCTGCTGACAGGAGAGGTGAGGAGGATTCTGGGACATTATCCAGTAACAGACAAGGGGTGTGTCTGGATGGTGACTGTATCATTGTGTGTGTCAGGTTCCTATAAGGTGTCAGGATGTCACTGTCTATTTCTCCATGGAGGAGTGGGAGTATTTAGAAGGACACAAGGATCTCTACAAGGACGTCATGATGGAGAATCAGCCGCCCCTCACATCACAGGGTAAGAGGAGACTTTATTGTAAAGGAGAGAGCAGTACGGAGGTTCCACCCCCATCCCCCATCATCTGATAAACACATAGAAACAATGTATTCAGTCAGTGTGTGTGTTTCCTACAGATGGATCCAGTAATGGGAACCCACCAGAGAGATGTCCCCGTCCTCTGTATTCCCAGGATTCCACACAGGAAGGTCACACCATCCCCCACCATCATCAGGTAGGTGATTGACAATTATTGGTAGTTATGATTTATACACAAGGATATTTTTTACAATCATTGTCTTATTATATATTTAGAGTGGAAACCTTGGGGGTCATAATGTTGTTGTTAAAGAAGAGTTTAAAGAGGAGTATAGGGTGATGGAGGAGTTTTCTAAAGGACACAAGGATATGATGGAGACACCTAATACCAGGAACCCACCAGAGAGATGTCCCCGTCCTCTGTATTCCCGGGATTCCACACAAGAAGATCACACCATCCCCAACCATCATCAGGTAGATTAGTAATAGTTATTGACAGTTGTAATTTAAATACAGCCTTATTTGTTACAACACGTGGTTTATTATATATTTAGGATGGAAATCTCTGGGACTGTAATATCATTAAAGAAGAGTACAAAGTGGAGGATGTGGAGTATGGTGTGATAAAGGAACTTTTTGATGGACACAAGGATCTCTATGAGAATGTTATGTTGGAACTACCTAATACCAGAAACCCACCAGAGAGATGTCCCCGTCCTCTGTATTCCCGGGATTCCACACAGGAAGGTCACACCATCCCCCACTATCATCAGGTAGGTGGAGTTGAGGGTCGGGAACATAAAGTGATTGAACACTCTGACATGTGGAGACGATGTGTGGACTCTACAAGATGATATTTTCTATGTGATCTCACATCATAAATACTTCTATGTTACAGATGTTATTTTCTGCCATTCTGTTGGTTTAGGGTGAAGATCTGATGATCATGAAAACTGAGTGTGATGTAGAAGAGACGTATGTGAGGGATGATCAGCAATATACGGAGGAGGCTGGAATGACGAGGACATTCATAGAGGAGGACACTCCTACAGAGATCAGCACAGGTGACCCATAATATATTCTTCTCTTATCTCTGCTCTGTTACTGCTCACTGATTGGTCCAGAGTAGGGCGGAGCTGAGTGATATCAGCCAATGTCTTTTCTCGGTGGAGGACCAAAGGTTCTTTGATGGGGGGAAGAGTCCCAGCTGGTTGGGACCTCCACAGAGAACATCTCCTCACTCATATCTACCTGATTCAGATGGAATCTTGATGAAGTGAACTAACCCTCTCATATCTATTGATGATGTTTTTATATTTTTCCAGGACACGCCATGGAGAAACCCTCAAGGGATCGTCTCACTTTATCTCCAGGTTGTAGAATGGAAGATGAGGACTTCACAGGAGATTGTGGAGGAAAAAAGACAATGAACTCCACTATGGATGGAGGACTTCACAGTGTGGATAGACCATGGAATCCCCCTGACTCTGAGCAACCTCGTACTGTGAGGGGTGGAGCCGGGATTCAGGGGGAGGAGACATTTCCCTGTCCCGAATGTGGGGAACATTTTAGCTGTGAGCTAAGCCTTTCTGCTCACAAGAGATCTCTCATAGGAAATAAGTTACATTCCTTGAAATCTTTTATGTATCAATCAGAACGTGTCGCACATCACAAATCTGACAAGGAGGAGAAGCCGTTTTTCTGTCCTGAGTGCGGGAAACGTTTTTCAAGGAAGTACTGTCTTTCCAGACATCAGAGAGCTCACACAGGAGAGAACATGTATTCCTGCCCTGAGTGTGGAAAATATTATACGCAGAAATCAGACCTTGTTATACATCTAAGATCTCACACCGGGGAGAGGCCGTATTCCTGCCTTGAGTGCGGGAAATGTTTTTCAGATAAGAATAGTCTTACCAGGCATGAGAGATTGCACATGGGTGAGAAGCCGTATTCCTGCCCCGAGTGTAGAAAATGTTTTTCCCGGAAGTCTCATCTCGCTAAACATCAGACATGCCACAAATGGGATAAACTGTTTTCCTGCCCTGAGTGCGGGAAATGTTATGTACGGAAATCTGAACTTGTTAGGCATCAAAAATCTCACAAGGGAGAAGCTGGGACCGAGGGAAACGTTTTTCAAGGAAATCTTGTCTTGCCAAACATCACAGAACCTACACAACCCTCGAGTTGTATTGGTGTCCTGAATGCGGGAAATGTCATCTACATGAATCATATTTTGCCGTATGTCGGAGACCCCACACTGGGAATGAGCTCACCTTGATAACCATGATGAGTCCTCCTCTAGTCTTTCATAGCCTATCTAACGCTTGAGACTAGGCCTAGATAGCCTATCAATTTTCAGGCTGAAGCTTAGCTGGCCTACACATTGGCCAAGCCCAGGCCCAGCTACCCAACCAGCTCTTGAGCCCAGGCCTAGTTAGCCTACTCAGTTTGGCCGAGGCTTAGCTAGCCTACGCATTGGCCAAGCCCAGGCCAAGCTACCCAACCAACTCTTGATCCCAGGCCCAGCTAGCACATTCAGCTCTTGAGCCCAGGCCTGGATAGCTTACTCAATTTTCAGGCTGAGTCTTAGCTAGCCTACATATTGGCCAAGCTCACCTAGCCAACCAGCTCTTGAGCTCAGGTCTAGTTAGCCTACTCAATTTTCAGACCGAGGCTTAGCTAACCTATGCATTGGCCAAGCCCAGGCCCAGCTACCGATCCAGCTCTTGAGCCCAGGCCTGGATAGCCTACTCAGTTTTTAGGCTGAGGCTTAGCTAGCCTACGCAATGGCCAAGCCCAGGCCCAGCTAGCCAACCAGCTCTTGAGCATAGGCCTGGATAGCCTACTCAGTTTTCAGGCTGAGGCTTAGCTAGCCTACGCATTGGCCAAGCCCAGGCCCAGCTAGCCAACCAGCTCTTGAATACAGGCCTAGATAGCCCATCCAGCTCTTGAGCCCAGGCCTAGATAGCCTACTCAATATTCAGGCCGAGGCTTAGTTAGCCTATGCATTGTCATAGCCCAGGCCCAACTAGCCAACCAGCTCTTGATCCCAGGCCTAGATAGCCCAACCAGCTCTTGAGCCCAGACCCAGCTAGCACACCCAGCTTTTGAGGCCAGGCCCAGCATGTTTACTCAGCTGTCAAGACCAAGCCCAGATAGTCCACTCGATTGCAAGCCTGAGGCCAAGTTAGCCCACTCATCTGTCAAGCCCAGTTAGCTCAACCAGCTAGCCCACCCATCTCTGGAGCCCAGGTCCAGCCCACTCAGCTGCCAAGACCAGGCCTAGATAGCCAACTCATTTGTCAGGCTGAAAGCTCAGGTAGCCCACTTATCTCTCAAGCTTAGGCCCACCTAGCTCACCAAGACCTCCAGTAAATCTGTTAAATTCTATGATTTCATAGATCATACAGGTGAACATCCACGGTGTATTTTGTGTGGCAATGACTGGGGAAAGAATTAAAGGTAGATGGACATCATCTTTGCATATGTAGATGATAGGCTCAACTGCTTCTAACAAAGCAAACAGAATATTGGCATTAAAAAGGGGATTCACTCCAGAGATAAAACGATAATTCTCCCGCTCTACAAGACTCTGGTCCTGCCGCACCTGGAGTATGCCGTTCAGTTCTGGGCACTAGTCCTCAGGAAGGATGTACTGGAAATGGAGCGAGTATAAAGAAGGGCAACAAAGCTAATAAAGGGGTATGGAGGATATTAGTTATGAGGAAAGGTTGCGAGCACTGAACTTATTCTCTCTGGCCAAGCTCCCCTAAGTATACGGATCTGGCCTCCACCCTCTAGCTTCTAGAAGTTTCTGCAAACTACCAGAACCAGAGGAGGCACCAGAGACCTGGCCCTGTGAGCCATCCGCTAAGAAGTGGCTGGAGCAAGGAGGACAGAGTGAGTACATCAGCACACAAGGGGAGAGACTGCCACATGTAGTAAGCCTTTCAGGAGAGCAGGGTTGTGCTTAGCCCTTCCCGTCCCTTGTCCTGGGAGATCTTTGGGGTGGGCAGATGGTCCTGCGGACAGTAGAGCTGGAATCAGTGTCTACAGAGAAGTGGGAGATACTCCTGGATGTTGCTTACGTCACAAAGTGCTACTTTCTAAGGGACTGAGTGGTCCTAGTCGTAAAGGGGCTTTTGCATTTCATCTTAAAAGACTGTCAGTGTCCGGAAAGAAGGACAGTTCAAGATCTTGTACATAAGGAGGAAGTTGTTCTTGATTATTTGTTTCATTTAAGCTGGGCATCCCATAATTTTCATTCCCCATCCAAGATATTACCCTTAATAAACATCATCAAAAACCAAACTCAAAGACTGTTCCTTGTGTCTGAAAAAAGTGTGGAAAATGCTTGTTGCCTGGCTGTGCAGGAGTGGGGAAACCAGTCATCTGAAGCCCCTCTGCATACAGTATATTGTCAAAAGTATTGGGACGCCTGCCTGTATACGCACATGAACTTTAATGGCATCCCAGTCTGAGTCCGTAGGGTTCAATATTGAGTTGGCTCACCCCTTGCATCTATAACAGCTTCAACTCTTCTGGGAAGGCCGTCCACAAGGTTTAGGAGGGTGTCTATGGGAATGTTTGCCCATTCTTCCAGAAGCGCATTTGTGAGGTCGGACACTGATGTTGGGGCGAGAAGGCCTTGCTCATAGTCTGCACTCTAAAGTCTGCAGTCTGCACATATGAATGCCGCTGGCCTAAGCTATTTACATAGGAAGGCTCCCGTTATTTACATATCAGCGACGGCTATTTACATGTAAACACAGGGTCTGCAGGTGAGTCATCTGTACACAAGAATAGGGCAGAGCTGGGCAGCATTAGTAGCAGCACTTCACACTGAGATATCAGGACACGGCACCGGACTAAAACTTCCAGGGACAAAGGAATTTAAACTGGGATAGTTAGCAAGTATGAGGAAGCTGCTTTGGACCCCACAACAAAGACAGGGCCCAGGGCAGCTGGGAATTGTAGTTCCTGAACAGCTGGAGGGCCGTAGTTTGAGGACCCATGATCTAGTGAATCATATTAAGGTTGAACTAGATGGTAAAACCATACCTACCACCTTGGATGACTTTATTGCCCTTAGTATCCAAATCGATGTCTGCTTCCATTAGTGAGATCTGGAAAGGGCTGGTTCATGTTGCCCCCCGCACCCGTGGGTCATTTAGCTCCCGTTGTCAAGATAACTTCAGAACAACCCATGTCTGGAGCTATGTTGGCATCTGAAGAACCTATGTATGCAATTTGGCCAGACATGCCTCACTCCACAAGTGTTGTCTGAGACTTGGCCTATGCCTTTACTGTGGGGCTGACGGTCATATACTGTAATAAAGCCTGTCCTGTCTGTCTGGGAAACTCTCAGGTCTAGGTTGCTCGAGCCCAGAACCTGAATTCAACACTTTGCCTTGATTTTATCGTACCTGTCTTCATTCATTAGGCCCTGAACTTGTATCAAGTTTCTGCATATGTGAACTCTGGGGCAGCTGGAAAATTCATTAAACAGTCCTTGGCCACTGAATTGGGCGTTCTTCTTGTTTCCTTGTTTCCTATCAGTATCTGAAGTTGATGGCTCTACGGATCGGAAACTTCTGGCTGGCACTGCAAAAATGGAAACATCTACTGGAGGGATCTCAACATCGTATTGATACCGATCATAAAAACCTCCAGTATCTGCAACCTGCCCGACGTTTGAATCCCAGACAAGTATGATGTGCTCTCTTCTTTGCCAGGTTTAAATTTAACATCACCTTCCAGCTCGGTTCTAAAAATGCCCATGCTGATGCCTTGTCCAGGTCATTGGACATTGCTGACTCTGATGCCGCGTACACACGATCATTTTTTGTGATGAAAAAAAACGACGTTTTCTGTGAAGTAAAAAACGACGTTTTTGAAACGTCACTTTTCAAAGACAATTTTTCATACACACCATCGTTTTTTCACAAAAAGCGAGGTTACGTTCACCACACTTTTCCATTGAAGCTCGCTTCATAACTAGCTTCTGGGTATGCGCGGGTTGAAAAACGTCGTTTTGAAAGACGTTTTTGCTACACACGGTGACTTTTTGTGAAACAAAAAACGACGTTTTGAAAAACGACACAAAAAATTCAAGCATGTTGGAATTTTTTTTTGGTCGTTTTTTTTAAGACAAAAAACGACGTTTTGCCCACACACGATCAATTTAAATGACGTTTTAAAAAACGTCGTTTTTTTTCGTCGCAAAAAACGACCGTGTGTACGCGGCATCAGTGTCATGTTGAACCAAAACCTATTATTCCTGCCCATCGTATCCTGGCCTCGGCCCATCTTCAGTCGTCACGTATCCCACCTGTAAAACCTTTGTGGTTCCCTCCCCTCACTCCACACTTCTCAAATGTGCACATGACTCTAAACGCTCAGGACATCCTGGTGTGCAATGTACCTGTGCCTTCCTACAGCGTTATTACTGGTGGGCCTCAATTTGCAAGAATGATAAAGAATGTGTCCAGGCATGCTCCATTTGTTTGCAGTCTAATAGACATGTGCACAACAAAAAATGTAGTGTTTCTTTTTTGTTTTGTTTCGTCTCGTTCCGTATATTTGTAAAGATTCGTAATTTCGTAAGATGCAAGTTTTCCTATTGGGACCCGTTCGTACTTCGTAAGACGCAAGTTTTCCTATTCGGACCCGTTCGTACTTCGTAAGACGCAAGTTTTCCTATTCGGACCCGTTCATACTTCGTAAGACGCAAGTTTTCCTATTCGGACCCCTTTGTACTTCGTAAGACGCAAGTTTTCCTATTCGGACCTGTTCGTATTTCGTAAGACGCAAGTTTTCCTATTCGGACCCGTTCGTACTTCGTAAGACGCAAGTTTTCCTATTCGGACCCGTTTGTATTTCGTAAAACGCAAGTTTTCCTATTCGGACCCGTTCGTATTTTCGTAACAGTTTTATTTTCGTTTATACTGAATGATTCGTAATTCTGTCATTTATTTTTGTTGATTCAAAATTCGTAATTTTGTTAGATAATAACTTTCGTTTGATGGATTCGTAATTTTGTACTTTCGTAAATACATCCCAACACGCGACTAATCCATATTAAGATAGACTTTCTCTTAAGTCCCGTACACACGGTTGGACTTTTTGCCCACAAACTTCATAATGAGCGTTTTCCCAAAAATCTGACTGTGTGTATGCTCCATCGGACAAACTTTTTCGGTTTCAAAAGTCTGGCCTAATCCCTTCGGACAAAAATCCACGGAAAAGTTTGTTTGAAGTCCGATTGTGTGTACGAGGCTTTACACTGTCCAATGTGAAAATAGAGAAGCTGATTAAGATATTAAAGGGTCACTAAAGGAATTTTTTTTTAGCTTCCTTTACCGTACTGCAGTGCTGTTTTCATGTCCTCATTGTTCGTTTTTGCTTTGATGTTGCTGTAATTCTGCTCTGATCTCCACACTTCCTGGTTGTCTGTTTCCTGTTAACTACAGTGCTGGGAGCTTTCTCACTGTGGTGACTAATCAAGGAGGTGTGATTACTGTGTGTAAACTGAAACTGGGTTGGTGCTGAGGGGTTTTAGACAATCCATCACTGCCCTCTATTGGCTCTCTGGCTCTGTACATCAGAGAGACAGGAAATAACAGCAAAAACTAAACTAGAACTGTTTTTTTTTTCCTTTAGTGACCCTTTAAGTAGGATACATCACTGACTAACTACACTGCCCATTCGAAAGAACAATTTGAGTACACAAATTTATGAACAGACAAAGAAACGGATTTACAAAACACACAAATTAAAATACATACGATACGAACATACGAATGAAAATACAAACAGACAAAGGATTTAAAATACGGAATGCAAATCGCTTGTTATAGATGTAATTTTCGTTCTTTTGCTGTTTCGGTGTTTTGTATTTTAGTAAGATCGTACGTAAGTATTTTCGCTTGTTTGTTATTTTGCCAATTCGCAATCCCGTAATTTTCGTATTTTGGTTCTTTCAGCTTTTTCGGATGTTCGAATTGATCCAAATGTACGAATACTAACAAATTTGCACGGAAATCCATCCGTTACGAACGGAATGCACATGTCTACCGTCTAAGTCCTCCACATCTTCTCCAGCAGGTCTCATTTTTCCTATTACAGATGAACCTTGGCCTTACATCTCCATAGACTTTATCTCTGAACCACCACCCTCAATGGGCTCCACCGTTATCTGGGTGGTTGTGGCCAGCTATAAAAAGGTCTACAATGTGCCAAATAACTCCACTTCTAGGACTACCTTCTGCTGTCACTTTGGCTTAATGAAGATCTTTAGCCTTTATGGTATGCCCTCGCATGTCGTCTCTGATAGAAGGGTTACATTTACAGCCCACTTCTAGAGGGCTCTTGCCACATCCTTGGCCTCGAGTTCGATTTTTCCTCACCCGTCCATCTGCAGTCAAATGGGCAAACACAAAAGGTCAACCAGAATGTTGAATGGTATTTTCCTGCTTTCATTTCAGCCCATCGGGATGATTGGGTAGACCTTTTACCCTGGGTAGAGTTTGCCCTCAATAACCATGCTAATACCAGCACTAGTGAGTCTCCCTCTTCATGGTGTATGGACGCCATCTTTCTATACCATTTTATGTTCCCATTTCTTCTGTGGTGCCTGTGGCTGAAGAGACGGAACAATTTTTAAATTCTATCTGGGCAGATGTTTCCGAAAGTAGCTGCATATCTTCATCGCCGTGTGAGAAATTTCACCCCGACAAAAAGGTTTGGTTCTCTACCAAGAAAATCCTTCTTTGAGTACCCTCTATGAAATTTGCTCCTCGTTTCATTGGTCCCTTTACCATTCTCTGCCGGGGTTAACTCAATTGCTGCGTACACACGACCATTTTTAATGGTCTAGAAAAAAAACGTTTTTTTTTTCAACCCGATTATTGTTAAATCGGGCTTGCCTACACACGATCGTGAAAAAAAATGCTCTAGCAAAGCGTGGTGACGTACAACGGCACTATAAAGGGGAAGTTGCATTCGGATGGCGCCACCCTTGGGGCTGCTTTTGCTGATTTTGTGTTAGTAAAAGTTTGGTGAGAGACGATTCGCGCTTTTCAGTCTTCGTGCTTTTCAGTCTGTTACAGCCTGACAAATGTGCTACTGTCACGGTCGCTACTGTGCCAAACAGACAGCGAGGCGTGGTCACGCCTCAAGTGGCTCTGGGTGGAATTGAACCCAGGACCTTTGCATTGCTACTCTGGGTCTTTTCCCTCTGAGCCACTTCTCAGTTTAGATTCTGTTTGCTGTCCATTGTAGCCTGGTGCTGAACTATGTGCTGATTGCCTGATCTCCCTGCAATCTGCACCTGACTATCCTGGTCCAGCTGAGGCAGGTTACCCAATTAACCAGGGTATAAAGCCCTGCCTCACTCTGAGAGCCTTGTCAGTTCATTGTTATCTGATCTTCCTGTTTGTGCCAACGGTTCCTGTATTGATCTTCTGCTGCAAGACTGACCCCGGCTTCTGACCTTTGGCTTTTGTACCTTGGATTGCTGCTGTCTCCTGCCCTTTGACCCCGGCCTGTACTTTTGGACTTTCCCTGTCTTCTCCAGCCCCTGACCACGGGTTGTCTCCCGGACCTGTTTTCAGCCCTGCCCTGACCGGTGAAGTACTTGATTCCTGTGAAATACTTTTGTGCCTGGACTATCTTCTGTTTCATCTGCTGCAGCCTTCCAGTCGGTGATCCGCTTGTACCTGCTCCACGCACCTGACCATCATCTTCCCACTGGTACCGGTGCGTCCGTCCCTCTGTCTCAATCTCAGGGGGCGGATCGCATCAGGTCGCAAAGGTAAGCTCACAAGTCTGCAAAATGGACTCCACTTAAGGTAAGCCCTCACAGCTACCTCTATTACGAATGCTAGTTTTACGAGAACGAGCGCTCCCGTCTTATAACTTGCTTCTGAGCATGTGCATTTTTTTCACGTCGTTAAAAGCCTACACATGACTGTTTTTTGTGACGTTAAAAACGATGTGAAAATTTAGAGCATGTTCGAAATTTTTAATGCCCATTTTTTTACTTTGTGAAAAATGCTCTGGAGCCCATACACAATCGTTTTTTAATAAATTAAAGAAAAACGTCATTTTTTACATCCCGAAAAACGGTCGTGTGTACGCGGCATATCACTTTCAAGCTCTGTCTCCCTTCACACCTAAAGATCCCCAATGTTTTGCATGTTTCTCTCCTGAGATCGTACATCATCAATAGGTTTTCTCATCCTCTTCGTTATCCTTCTCCAACAGTCAGTACCTCTGCTTAGTGTCAAATCAAGCGAATCTTTTATTCCGAATTCTCCTGGGGGAGGCTTTTGTATCTAATTGACTGGAATGGATATGGTCTTGAAGAGAGGTGTTGGATTCCTTCTACTGATGTTTCTGACACTCGTTTGATAAAACTTTTTTATCAGAAGTTTTCTCTCAAGCCTGGGCCTAAAGGAGTGGGGAGACCTCGAATTGGGGGGGGTTCTGTCACAAGTTAGCCTGCAGTTACCTACCTTCTTACCTCCTTGCTGCAGTGCTTTCCCTACCCTGATTACGTTCACATGTGTGGTTTGGATGTGCTCACCTATGGGCGTCGCCTGCTATTCTGTGGGCTTTTATTTCCTTTCCTTCCATCACTTCCTGGCCCGCCTCCCAGTTTGCTTGCCCATATAAGATATGCTCAGTGCAACCCACATTGCCTGACCAACTTCACAGTTCTCTGAGCTCCCGCTCGTATATCACTTGTGTACCATGTGCCTGATAACCTGTGTACCGACTCAGGCTTTGTTCACCATCTGTGCTTGTTTGCTTGCTGTCCTGGCACAATTATACATAAGAAAGGGGGGGGGGGATTTAGGACATAGACAGGTGGGACTTTATATGGAGCACACAGTCTTAAGGGAAAACCCAATATCAAATAGTATGAAAATTAAATTGATTTATTTGGTACATTTGAGCAATGTTTACATAGAAAAATAAATATAATATAATATAGTTGACCATAAATACATAAAAAAACACAAAAATTGATATTGTTTGTACATTTCCCATAGAATTCAAATGACACTCTGGACATGCGTAGTTAATAGGAACATTGAATAGGAACAGCTACAATAGGGGTAGATCGATAGCCAAACTTCCCAACCTGCATCGATATGACCCGACAGGGACCCTAGGTAATGGCATCCCAATCCGGGATCCACAAAGCTGTGACATGTATGATAATAAAATGATACATTTTCATAAAAGTGCAACCACGGCTTATGGCTAGCTCGACGCGTTTCGTGGCTTGATAGTACCACTCATCAGGAGCGGGCGCGTGATGCATATCTAGAAAGGTATAAAATTATTTAGGAGTTAGATTCATGGTTGTTTGACCTGTAACAGAGAATATAGTTGCACATATTATAGAATGAAACAATCCCATAGTAAAACTTACAAACAGGCATGCTGTGTAAGCATGCTGTCCTGACCTTGGCTTGTCTCCTGGATTTCCTGCTTATTGTACTCTGCACACGCGAGTGGTAGGATTGCCACCTCATCCCTTTAATAGATTTACACAGGTTCTGAGGCTAATTTAATGTAAGGAACCAAGTGAGTTAAATTGCCACCTTAATCAGCCACAGAACCTTTCTCTCTGGTGTGGAGTGTCATGCTTGCCCCCTCCCTTGGACTTCAGGAGAGTCAGGGCGCTCTTTATGTTGCAGATAGAGAAAGGAGCTGTGTGTTAGTGGACTCTCCTGTAGTCCAAGGGAGGGGGCGAGCATGACACTCCACACCAGGGAGAAAGCCTTGCATTACTGTGTGAAGTTACAGACAGAAGAACAGGAAGTGAGCATTTCTCAGAAGAAATAACGACATTTAAAAGCAAAATGGAAGGATGAGGTAAGTGAAGGAGGACTGCACTAAGGTAAAGGAAGATATTTAGAAAAAAAAAAGTACCTTTACAATGCCTTTAAGCTCATTTCTACTTAGAAACCTTTCTTGCTGTATCTTTGTTGGGTTGTCTGTATGCTAGGGGGACCAGACATCCCCTAGTTTCCAGGGACAGCCCCCGGATTGAGGACACTGGACTAAGTCTGTCCCTGGTTTTGTCCCTGGATTGGCTTTGAACAGGGGCTGGGGCAATTTCAAAGACAGTCAGTGCAAAATAAAAAAAAAACAATTCTGAATTACACCCCCCCACTCCTACTAGCCTTAGGGTAGGCTGACCAGACATCCCCGGTTTCAGGGGACAGTCCCCGGATTGAGGACACTGTCCCTGGACCAAGTCTGTCCCCGGTTTTGTCCCCAGATGGGTTTTGAACAGGGGCTGGGGCAATTTCAAAGACAGTCAGTGAAGAATAAAAAACAATTCTGAATCACACACCGCTCCTACTAGCTTAGGGGGTGTATTTTTTTTTTCATTAATTACTTTCTGATGATCATGTGCTGGTCGGAGCGGAGGGAATGTTTTTTCAGTTTTGGGTGCATGCTCATTCAGCTCCCCTCACATGTTCTTCTGTCTTGGCTCAAGTGCCGGGCAGCCACCAGCCTGCTTAGCTCCTTCTTCCGCTCCCCACCCAGTAGTAGCCGGGGACCGGAGAGTGAGACTTGACAGGCTGTGAGGCGGGCGACGACAATGGGCAGAGGAGTTGCCAATTGTCGCCATTACTAGTAAAAAAAAAAAAATATGTCCCCGGATTTCATTTTAAAAATCTGGTCACCTTAGCTTAGGGGGTGTATTATTTTCCATTATCTGTGCCCCTTTCTGATGATCATGTGCTGGTCGGAGCGGAGGGAATATTTCTTCAGTTTTGGTGCATGCCCATTCAGCTCCACTTGCATTTTCTTCTGCCTTGGCTCAAGTCCCGGCCAGCCACCTGCTTATCTCCTTGACTTCCCTGGCGGAGTGATCTTCCTCCACTCCCCACCCAGTAGTAGCCGGGGCCCGTGATAGGCTTTGAGGTGGGCGGGGGCGAGCAGAAAGTTGCTGATAGCCGCCATTACTAGTGAAAAAAAAAAAAAAAATCTGGTCACCTTATCCTAAAATGAGAAGTTCCTCCACACAGGGAAGGTCATGAAGAGCAGAACTTGGACTTCTTAGCATCGTCAGACTCACCAGGCTAAAGAGTTGGGCCTTCTTCAGAAATCTACCACTTCTTCTCTTAAGTGTGGTTATATGTGGATAGATAATAAATACACTAAAATATACGGTATGTAAGGGGCAAAAATGGCAAGAAAACAATTCAAAATGCTAAAACACACAGAACAAGCAGGGATCCTCAAACTACGGCCCTCCAGATGTTGTAGAACTACACATCCCATGAGGCATTGTAACACACTGACATTCACAGACATCACTCGGCATTATGGGAATTGTAGTTCCTGAACAACTGGAGGGCCGTAGTTTGAAGACCCATGGCACAAGGCAATATTTACACTGTGAGATGTTTCTTGGAGCTGCAGCGCCACATGGTGGTGATCTTACATCTATCCAGATGGGAAGTCTCTATGGAAGTAGGACAGGAAGTGATGTCAGGTATAAATAAGAAGTTCCAGGTGAGAGTTGAGACAGGAGGAAGTACAGAGAAGACATTACTGAAACTGGCAGAAGATGAGGTAATAAGATCTTATTTTCTATTTACACCCAGTAACCCCGTCATGTCCGTCCTCTTCCTCCATAGTCACTGTGACGTCTTTTATCTCCAGCAGATATAATAGTTTTTTTTCCTCTTTCTTCCTAAACAAAGTTTATATATTAAAGACATACATATTCAAATAAAGGCAGTCCCCGAATTATGAACACAATGAGGACTGTAGGTTTGTTCATAAGTGGAATTTATTTGTAATTCCGAACACTGCATTTGTAAGTGTAACTTTCTGCCTGTGCATGGATGTGGGATGTTCCGGGCGCTTCTGGGCATACAGTTATGTTATCTGGGGCTGGACGTGTAGTACTGCACTGTGGGATGTGTCCGGTGCTGCAAAATAGCTGCTCGAAGGTATCCAGGACCAGCGTGGAGCACAAGCGACCGGCATTGAGGCTGTTCGTAAGTAGGAGTCGTTCATAACTAGGGTGTTTGTAACTCGAGGACTTCCTGTACAGGGTAGAGGTTCTCCACAGCTGACAATAGCTCCTCTACTACCCTCTAAAGGTAACAGCTAAACAATTAAAGAAAGATCCTATTTATTATTTCTTGTCTGCAGATCCAAAACTAAGCAAAAATAGTCCAGATAATTCCCCTCTATCCATCTACAGGGAAACCCTCTTGGATGACATGACCCCACCAATGAGGATGGAGGAGGACCGGAGTCACATGACTGAGCGGATACTAAACCTCACCCTGGAGATCATCTACCTGCTGACTGGAGAGGTGAGAAGGATTCTGGGAGGTCACATGACATCACTCTTATCTCCATTAATAAAACACAGACCTGACGGGAGAGGTGAGGAGGATTCTGGGAGGTCACATGACATCACTCTTATCTCTATTAATCAAACACAGACCTGACCGGAGAGGTGAGGAGGATTCTGGGAGGTCACATGACATCACTCTTATCTTTATTAATAAAACACAGACCTGACCGGAGAAGTGAGGAGGATTCTGGGAGGTCACATGACATCACTCTTATCTCTATTAATAATACACAGACCTGACCGGAGAGGTGAGGAGGATTCTGGGAGGTCACATGACATCACTCTTATCTCTATTAATAATACACAGACCTGGCCGGAGAGGTGAGGAGGATTCTGGGAGGTCACATGACATCACTCTTATCTTTATTAATAAAACACAGACCTGACCGGAGAGGTGAGGAGGATTCTGGGAGGTCACATGACATCACTCTTATCTCTATTAATAATACACAGACCTGACCGGAGAGGTGAGGAGGATTCTGGGAGGTCACATGACATCACTCTTATCTCTATTAATAATACACAGACCTGACCGGAGAGGTGAGGAGGATTCTGGGAGGTCACATGACATCACTCTTATCTTTATTAATAAAACACAGACCTGACCGGAGAGGTGAGGAGGATTCTGGGAGGTCACATGACATCACTCTTATCTCTATTAATAATACAGACCTGACCGGAGAGGTGAGGGGGATTCTGGGAAGTCACATGACATCACTCTTATCTCTATTAATAAAACACAGACCTGACCGGAGAGGTGAGGAGGATTCTGGGATTCTAACATGATATTCCTATTGGTTCCCCAATACAGAGATTTCCTCTTGTGAAGTCAGGTGATCATATGACCATCACAGTGCCTCCATGTGACTCCCTAAAACCTGAGAGACACAACATGGAGAAGATTCTAGAAGTCACCAAGAAGATGATAGAGCTTCTGACAGGAGAGGTGAGCGGTGCCGGGAATTCTGGGACATTATCCAGTAACAGACAAGGGGTGTGTCTGGATGGTGACTGTATCATTGTGTGTGTCAGGTTCCTATAAGGTGTCAGGATGTCACTGCCTATTTCTCCATGGAGGAGTGGGAGTATTTAGAAGGACACAAGGATCTCTACAAGGACGTCATGATGGAGAATCAGCCGCCCCTCACATCACCGGGTAAGAGGAGACTTTATTGTAAAGGAGAGAGCAGTACGGAGGGTCCACCTAGATCCCCCATCATCTGATAAACACATAGAAACAATGGATTCAGTCAGTGTGTGTGTTTCCTACAGATGGATCCAGTAATGGGAACCCACCAGAGAGATGTCCCCGTCCTCTGTATTCCCGGGATTCCACACAAGAAGGTCACACCATCCCCCACAATCATCAGGTAGGTGGAGTTGAGGGTCGGGAACATAAAGTGATTGAACACTCTGACATGTGGAGATGATGTGTGGACTCTACAAGATGATATTTTCTATGTGATCTCACATCATAAATACTTCTATGTTACAGATGTTATTTTCTGCCATTCTGTTGGTTTAGGGTGAAGATCTGATGATCATGAAAACTGAATGTGACGTAGAAGAGACGTATGTGAGGGATGATCAGCAATATACGGAGGAGGCTGGAATGACGAGGACATTCATAGAGGAGGACACTCCTACAGAGATCAGCACAGGTGACCCATAATATATTCTTCTCTTATCTCTGCTCTGTTACTGCTCACTGATTGGTCCAGCGTAGGGTGGGAGCTGAGTGATATCAGCCAATAATAGGTTAATAATGGTCCCCTCCCTGTACTGATACCCGTCCTGTAGTTCAGCTGGCAGTATTAGGTTGTGTGTCACTCCTAGTTTTAGTATCACAGATATGATAACACATATTGAGACTTTCTTAGGTTGGTTCCTCTTCTTCCAGCAGCTTTATAGCTAAATGTTTTTTTTTTATATAAAAATAGACTTGTGGTTGTGTAAAGAGCACGCCCCTCCCAGTCCCCATTGGTTCCTGCTCTTCTGACAAGGCTGTGTAAATGTAGAAGTGATCTGGGAGGAGGACCAAAGGTTCTTTGATAGGGGGAAGAGTCCCGGCTGGTTGGGACCTCCACAGAGAACATCTCCTCACTCATATCTACCTGATCCAGATGGAATCTTGATGAAAGTGAACTAACCCTCTCAGATCTATTGATGATGTTTTTCTATTTTTCCAGGACACGCCATGGAGAAACCCTCAAAGGATCGTCTCACTTTATCTCCAGGTTGTAAAATGGAAGATGAGGACATCACAGGAGATTGTGGAGGAGAAAAGACAATGAGCTCCACTATGGATGGAGGACTTCACAGTGTGGATAGACCATGGAATCCCTCCAACTCTGAGCAGCCTCATACTGTGAGGGGTGGGGCCGGGATTCAGGGGGAGGAGACACTTCCCTGTCCTGAGTGCGGGGAAAGTTTTAGCTCTGAACAAAGCCTTTCTGTACATCAGAGATCTCACAATGAGTTACATTCCCGGAAATCATTTCTCTATCAATCAGAACGTGTCACACGTTGCAAATTTCCCATAGGTAAGAAGCCGTATTCCTGTCCTGAGTGCGGGAAAAGTTTTTCATGGAAGTACTGTCTTTCCAGACATCAGAGATCTCACACGGGAGAGAACATGTATTCCTGCCCTGAGTGTGGAAAATGTTATACACAGAAATCCCACCTAGTGATACATCTAAGATCTCACACTGGGGAGAGGCCGTATTCCTGCCTTGAGTGCGGGAAATGTTATTCAGATAAGAATAGTCTTAACAGGCATAAGAGGTTGCACACAGGTGAGAAGCCGTATTCCTGCCCCGAGTGTAGAATATGTTTTTCAGATAAGAATAGTCTTAACAGGCATAAGACATTGCACGTGGGTGAGAAGCCGTATTCCTGCCCTGTGTGTAGACAATGTTTTTCTCAAATGTCTAATCTCGCTAAACATCAGACATGCCACAAATGGGATAAACTGTTTTCCTGCCCTGAGTGCGGGAAATGCTATGGGCGTAAATCAGAACTTATCAGACATAAAAATTCTCACAAGTAAGAAACTGTGATTGTGGGAAATGTGTTTTAAGGAAGTCTTGTCGTACCAAACATTACAGAACCCGCACAACCCTCGAGTTGTAGTAGTGTCCTGAATGCGAAAAATGTCTTCTCTATGAATCATATTTTGACATATTTTAGAGATCTCACACTGGGAAGAAGCTCACCTTGATAAAAAAAAAAAAAAAAAACGTGGCTGAGCGCTCCTCTGATATTTATCATGGAAGAAACATTTTATAAGGAAATCGGAGATGACTAAAGACTTCAACGTTCTGTCTGGCTTCCTCTGCTAGGAGAGAGAAGGAGGGGGTGTCACTGCCGTTTGGGTCCCTCTTGGAGAGAGAAGGAGGGTGTGTCACTGCTGGTTGGGTCTCTCTAGGAGAGAAAAGGAGGGGATGTCACTGCCGGTTGGGTTCCTCTAGGAGAGAGAAGGAGGGGGTGTCACTGCTGGTTGAGTCCCTCTAGGAGAGAGAAGGAGGGGGTGTCACTGCCGGTTGGGTCCCTCTAGGAGAGAAAAGGAGGGGATGTCACTGCCGGTTGGGTCCCTCTAGGAGAGAGAAGGAGGGGGTGTCACTGCTGGTTGGGTCTCTCTAGGAGAGAAAAGGAGGGGATGTCAATGCCGGTTGGGTTCCTCTAGGAGAGAGAAGGAGGGGGTGTCACTGCTGGTTGAGTCCCTCTAGGAGAGAGAAGGAGGGGGTGTCACTGCCGGTTGGGTCCCTCTAGGAGAGAAAAGGAGGGGATGTCACTGCCGGTTGGGTTCCTCTAGGAGAGAGAAGTAGGGGGTGTCACTGCTGGTTGGGTTCCTCTAGGAGAGAGAAGGAGGGGGTGTCACTGCTGGTTGAGTCCCTCTAGGAGAGAGAAGGAGGGGGTGTCACTGCCGGTTGGGTCCCTCTAGGAGAGAAAAGGAGGGGATGTCACTGCCGGTTGGGTTCCTCTAGGAGAGAGAAGTAGGGGGTGTCACTGCTGGTTGGGTTTCTCTAGGAGAGTGAAGGAGGGGGTGTCACTGCTGGTTGGGTCCCTCTAGAAGAGAGAAGGAGAGGGTGTCACTGCTGGTTGGGTCCCTCTAGGAGAGAGGAGGAGGGGGTGTCACTGCCGGTTGGGTTCCTCTAGGAGAGAGAAGGAGGGGGTGTCACTGCCGGTTGGGTCCCTCTAGGAGAGAGAAGGAGGGGGTGTTACTGCTGGTTGGGTCCCTCTAGGAAAGAGGAGGAGGGGGTGTCACTGCCGGTTGGGTTCCTCTAGGAGAGAGAAGGAGGGGGTGTCACTGCCGGTTGGGTCCCTCTAGGAGAGAGGAGGAGGGGGTGTCACTGCCGGTTGGGTTCCTCTAGGAGAGAGAAGGAGGGGGTGTCACTGCCGGTTGGGTCCCTCTAGGAGAGAGAAGGAGGGGGTGTTACTGCTGGTTGGGTCCCTCTTGGAGAGAGAAGGAGGAGGTGTCACTGCTGGTTGGGTCCCTCTAGGAGAGAGAAGGAGGGGGTGTCACTGCCGGTTGGGTCCCTCTAGGAGAGAGGAGGAGGGGGTGTCACTGCCGGTTGGGTTCCTCTAGGAGAGAGAAGGAGGGGGTGTCACTGCCGGTTGGGTCCCTCTAGGAGAGAGAAGGAGGGGTGTTACTGCTGGTTGGGTCCCTCTTGGAGAGAGAAGGAGGAGGTGTCACTGCTGGTTGGGTCCCTCTAGGAGAGAGGAGGGGGTGTCACAGCTGGTTGGGTCCCTCTAGGAGAGAGGAGGGGGTGTCACTGCTGGTTGAATTCCTCTAGGAGAGAGAAGGAGGGGGTGTCACTGCCGGTTGGGTCCCTCTAGGAGAGAGGAGGGGGTGTCACTGCTGATTGAATTCCTCTAGGAGAGAGAAGGAGGGGGTGTCACTGCTGGTTGGGTCCCTCTAGGAGAAAGAAGGAGGGGGTGTCACTGCTGGTTGGGTTCCTCAAGGAGAGGGTGTCACTGTCGGTTGGGTCCCTCTAGGAGAGAAAAGGAGGGGGTGTCACTGCTGGTTGGGTTCCTCTAGGAGAGAGAAGGAGGGGGTGTCACTGCTGGTTGAGTCCCTCTAGGAGAGAGAAGGAGGGGGTGTCACTGCCGGTTGGGTCCCTCTAGGAGAGAAAAGGAGGGGATGTCACTGCCGGTTGGGTTCCTCTAGGAGAGAGAAGTAGGGGGTGTCACTGCTGGTTGGGTTCCTCTAGGAGAGAGAAGGAGGGGGTGTCACTGCTGGTTGAGTCCCTCTAGGAGAGAGAAGGAGGGGGTGTCACTGCCGGTTGGGTCCCTCTAGGAGAGAAAAGGAGGGGATGTCACTGCCGGTTGGGTTCCTCTAGGAGAGAGAAGTAGGGGGTGTCACTGCTGGTTGGGTTTCTCTAGGAGAGTGAAGGAGGGGGTGTCACTGCTGGTTGGGTCCCTCTAGAAGAGAGAAGGAGAGGGTGTCACTGCTGGTTGGGTCCCTCTAGGAGAGAGGAGGAGGGGGTGTCACTGCCGGTTGGGTTCCTCTAGGAGAGAGAAGGAGGGGGTGTCACTGCCGGTTGGGTCCCTCTAGGAGAGAGAAGGAGGGGGTGTTACTGCTGGTTGGGTCCCTCTAGGAAAGAGGAGGAGGGGGTGTCACTGCCGGTTGGGTTCCTCTAGGAGAGAGAAGGAGGGGGTGTCACTGCCGGTTGGGTCCCTCTAGGAGAGAGGAGGAGGGGGTGTCACTGCCGGTTGGGTTCCTCTAGGAGAGAGAAGGAGGGGGTGTCAATGCCGGTTGGGTCCCTCTAGGAGAGAGAAGGAGGGGGTGTTACTGCCAGTTGGGTCCCTCTAAGAGAGAGAAGGAGGGGTGTCACTGCCTGTTGGGTCCCTCTTGGAGAGAGAAGCAGGGGGTGTCACTGCTGGTTGGGTCCCTCTAAGAGAGAGAAGGAGGGGGTGTCACTGCTGGTTGGGTCCCTCTAGGAGAAGCTGATGCTTGTGGATGAAGAGAAGAGGAGAACAGTCTACATGAAAGGTCTGGCCATTTCAGTGCAGCAGTAATAAGCAGGCACAAGAAGCTCCATTTGCTTGGAGAGAGCCACCTGCTGGGTGAAAGTGGAAAATATGACGTTTTCGGCTGTAACATTTTATAAGTCATAAAAACGCAAATAAATTAACATTTTCTTTGGTATGAAACAAATGGAGAATAAATATTTCCTTTCTTAAACTCATGATATTCTTTGTAAGTTGATTGATAAAAACTCTGACGGGTATGTCAGACGGAATTGCGCTCAAGCTGTCTTGCATACACACGGACACACCAAATTCCGACCGTCAAGAACGCGGTGACGTACAACACTACAATGAGCCTAGAAAAATTAAGTTATTGCTTCTAAGCATGCGTCAAATTGTTTCAGAGCATGCATGTTTTTTTTCTCCGTCGGAATTCCATACAGATAAACAAAATTTCCGATCGGGAAAAAAAGAGAACATGTTCTCTTTGTAAGTCCGTCGGAATTTCTAACAGAAAAAGTCAGATGGGGCATACACGCGGTCGGAATATCCGAAAATTCCGACCGTGTGTACGCGGCATTAGTCTTAATCTTGTGTCTTAGTAGTTTTGGTTTTACCGGCTTGTACCTGTTGGAACAGCCAAATCCTCCCTCTTCTCATAAATCTCAGGACGTCTGTAGGAGACTTCAATGATAAGTCCATCAGTTCATAGACCCGTCTATCATTCCTCCCGTAACTCCTCCTCCTCATCATCACCACCTCCAACCACAAAATCATCTTTCTTCTTCACATTCTCATCACATCTCATAACCCCAGATTAAGTATTCTCATACGAAACGCGTCGGGTCGTCTCCACTGCCGCCTTACTTGTGTATACACGTGTGATTTTACAGCCTACATGTGAGTGTAATTGCTGCTTTTATTATACAAGATTACGCTATGTGGCCACCCTTCTCTTTTATCTCTTTTTACCATTGATATCACTTGGAGAGATATTGTTCAGGAACATTTCTTCCATGTCAAGTTTTCCTCTGAAGCCGTTTATATCAGAATAATTCAGGATCTTCATCTATAAGCCTATATTGACTTCTGGGGACATATGTCCCCACAAGTCCATCACTTCCGGTAAGCATTAATTTCTACTGGTGGTGGTCACTATTACGTCCAAGAGGTTCTCAGCATCTCCTGCGTTGAATTCTCTTCACTTGGTGGACTCCATATATATGGACTATATTGATTTATTCACCTTTTGATCAGTTTGATCAATTTTCTATTCACTTGGTGGAATCCCAATTTATGGACTTTATCCATTTATTACTGAGTTGTACTTTATAATTATATCCACAGTCAACTATATATCACTCAATTTATTTTTCGTGTTTACCGTTATGATTCACATGATCTAAGCACTACCGTTATGATTCACATGATCTAAGCGCTACACATTTTTTCTCATCACATCTAACAGAGAGAAACCCCCCCTCCATCTTTTCTATGTCCCTTGTCCCTCTATACAAGAAGGATCAGCATAAATACAAACAGCCCAGTCTTGTGAGCAATCAAGCCGTGTTTCTGGAACACCAACTACATCTCCAACCACAAGATCAACACTGAAGACCTCAAAATCTCACATTCTGCTCAGCAAGTTGCTGGCTGTTGTGTTATGAGTAGACACATTGGTTCGGGGTTCATTTGAACAGCAGACTTTCAGCGCGTTCAGCATTAGCCGAACATTATACATAGAAGCAAGCTTTTCTCCTGCTTCTATATGTCACAACTTCCTTTTTCTGCTTTTAGGATTACTAAAGAAGCAGAGGGGGGTGGCTCCTGCTGCTTAATTAGAAGTGATGTCACCCAGCCCCATTCACTTACAAACCATGCCCCCCCCCTTCCAAATTCTCTTTAGGTCTTGTATGAATTATAAAACTCCCCCCCCCCCCCACTACACACACAATGAAAGATAAATACTATCCCACCTCAGTACTGCTCTATCCCTCTAGCACAACCTCCCCCCCTGTACAGCTTTGCCCCTCGTAAAGCTCTCCCCCAATACAGCTCTGCCCCCTCAGCTCAGTACAGTCCCTCTCCAGTACAGTGCTGCCCCTCAGTTAAGTTCTTCCCCAATTACAGCTCTGCCCTCCCCCAGTACAGTTCTAAACCGGTACTGCTCTTCACCAATACAGTTCCCCCCACTACAGCTCTCTCCCCTCAGTACAGCTCCCCTTCCAGTGCAACTTTGCCCTCTCAGTATATCTTTCCTCCAGTACAGTTCTCCCTCTTCAGTATAGCTTGGTGCTCTTTGTACAGCCCCCCCCCCCCCGGTACAACTGTATTTGTTCTTGTAAAAAGAGTTTTATTGAAGAAAAAACGCATCAACAGAAAAAAAAAGGAATACAAAAGAAAAAGCAGTGGTGGACACACCATGAGCTATCATATAAAGAACTGGAGGCGTCAGAAAAGTCAGTTCATAGACCTGAGATCGATCCAGCACTTAGGAATCCAGAGGTGAATCCAGAAGACCAGCAATGGAATGTCCCAATCTCAAGTAGCCTGCTATATCGAACTAATGCTGGTTTAGGTAACATACCGGTTAACACACCAGAGTAAATGTATGACTTAAAAGCGAAATAGCCATTCGATACATAACATTACAAAAATAAAAAATTCAAACAGGCACATAGCAGAGGATAGCATTATCCAAAATGTAAAATAAACAATGTGTCATGTGTCCAAAACCAACAGGACCAAGCCTGTGGGTCCAAGCCACGAAGAAAGGCAGGAGGAGGAGAAAGAGAACCAGCTAGAAAGGTAGCATGAACAAGTAGCATTGAAGAGAAAGAGAGAAAAAAAAATAAGAAGAAAAGAGAATAGAAGAAAGAAAGAGAGAAAAGGTCCACGGGGCGGGGGGAACAGAGGCTCATCAAAGAGAAAGTAGTGTTGGGTCAAATCGCGAAGGGTGGTTGTAGGCCACCCACGGTTGCCATACCCGGAGGAATTTATCGTGGGTATCTGCTAACGCGGCAGTAAGTTTCTCATTAACCATAATATCATTAATGCAGTTTTTAACTGCTTCGCTGGGACGCTGGGCATGTGGGTGGCAGGGACTGTATTTTTTTAATCCCTTGCAGTAGCAGATGGGGCAGAGAAATTTGTTGGCTATAGTCTACAGCTGGTGGTGTGCTGAAAGGACCTGGGACACCCCACACTATACCATTATCCCTGTCAGTGGAGGCTGCCTAGAGGTCATGAGGTATAGCAGGGAGAGACTGAAGGAAGTAAGGAGGACAGATGTGTGCCCCTTTTGTGTGGCTTTTAGGTGCTCTTGCCTACGGGCTGAGTGGTGGGAGGTTAAATGCCCTTTCAAGCATGTGGTACCCAAATGGTTGGTGTTTTTGCCACACTTGAGACAAAGTTTGCAAAATAGCAACAGTACGATTGGCTGCACATGTCCTAAAAAAAAGCCCAGACAGCTGAGCTGTAGGAAGTGGGCCTAACAGCTCCACAATGGGTGGCTGCTCTCTACTTTTCCATGATGGCTGCCTCGTTGGGGTTGTGCCTCACCCTCACTTTCCTCCTCTGCTCTATCTGGCAACCAAGTCGAGTTAGTGACCTTATCATCATCATTTCCTCCCTCCTCATTCCCACTGGAGACATCTTGGCAATACGCGATGGCTGGGGGGAACATGACTGCCATTTTTGTACCTGTGTTCTCCCATGTCTGTAGGCTCATGTTCCTCAACCTCAGAACCAACATATGAATCGAGTAATGGCTGTGCATCGTCAAGGAGCAAGTGGCTGATGCTGTGTTCAAATAACTCTGCTGACTCCTCCATGCCTGATGCTGGGGCAGGAATAGCTGTGGACAAGGAGGCAGGTTTTGCCACTCTGACAGCTGTAGGGAACTGTGCACTAGTCTCTGCTTGGGTGATGAAGGATGAGGACAGTTTAGTATGCCAGTCCACCTACCTCCTCTGCATGCTGTGGCTGGATAGTATGGGCGACATCACTAAACAGGAAATGATGCCCTGCTTGAGGACTGACCACGTCCATATTTACCTGTGGACACATACGCTGCTGGCCCCCTTACAGTGCCATGGGTACTTCTGATTCTCTTTGCTGTCCTCCCAGACCTGATGGGGGGAGTGAGGGGTGCATATTAACAAAATTTATTAAAAGATGTGTATATGTGTACGTGGCTGCACTTTATTCAATGGAAAGTGGTGTTTGGTGCACTTTAATTTGAGTATTCACGACACAGACACACTCCACGGATACACTATAATATTGCAGTAACGCCATAAAATATATGGCGTTAAACTTGTAGTCACGCACAGAACTAAATGGCGTTAAACTTGCAGTAACACACAGAACTAAACGTTAAACTTGTAGTAACACACAGAACTATATGGCGTTAAACTTGCAGTAACGCACAAAAATATATGGCATTAAAATTGCAGTAACACAGAACTATACTGCGTTAAACTTGCAGTAACACACAGAACTATATGGCATTAAAATTGCAGTAACGCACAGAACTATATGGCAATAAACTTGCAGTAACACACAGAATTATATGGCATTAAAATTGCAGTAACGCACAGAACTATATGGCAATAAACTTGCAGTAACACACAGAATTATATGGCATTAAACTAGCAGTAACGCAATTAAACAGCGTTAAACTAGCACTAACACACAGAACTAAATGGCGTTAAACTTGCAGTAACGCACAGAACTATATGGCGTTAAACATGCAATAATGCAATAAAATATACAGCGTTAAACTTACAGTAACGCACAGAACTATATGGCAATAAACTTGCAGTAATGCAATTAAATATACAGCGGTAATTTTGCATTAAGGCAATGAAAGCGGTAAAATTGCAGAACTCCCAATGAAATATACAGTATTAAACTTGCAGTAACACACAGAATTATATGGCATTAAACTGGAAGTAACGCAATTAAACAGCGTTAAACTTGCAGTAACGCACAGAACTATATGGCGTTAAACTTGTAGTAACACAGAGAACTAAATGGCGTTAAACTTGCAGTAATGCAATGAAATATACAGCGGTAAAGTTGCAGTAACTCAATGAAATATACAGCGTTAAACTTGCAGTAACGCACAGAACTATATGGCGTTAAACTAGCACTAACACACAAAACTAAATGGTGTTAAACTTGCAGTAACACACAGAACTATACTGCGTTAAAGTTGCAGTAACACACAGAACTAAATGGCATTAAACTTGCAGTAACGCACAGAACTAAATGGCATTAAACTTGCAGTAACGCACAGAACTATATGGCATTAAACTAGCACTAACACACAAAACTAAATGGTGTTAAACTTGCAGTAACACACAGAACTATACTGCGTTAAAGTTGCAGTAACACACAGAACTATATGGGGTTAAACTTGCAGTAATGCAATGAAATATACAGCGTTAAACTTGCAGTAACGCACAGAACTATATGGCGTTAAACTTGTAGTAACGTACAGAACTATACAGCGTTAAACTAGCACTAACACACAGAACTAAATGGCGTTAAACTTGCAGTAACACACAGAACTAAATGGCATTAAACTTGCAGTAACGCACAGAACTAAATGGCATTAAACTTGCAGTAACGCACAGAACTAAATGGCATTAAACTTGCAGTAACGCACAGAACTATATGGCATTAAACTTGCAGTAACGCAATTAAATATACAGCGGTAAAGTTGCAGTAACTCAATGAAATATACAGCGTTAAACTTGCAGTAACACACAGAACTAAATGGCGTTAAACTTGTAGTAACGCACAGAACTATATGTCGTTAAACTTGCAGTAACGCAATTAAACATACAGCGGTAAAGTTGCAGTAACTCAATGAAATATACAGCGTTAAACTTGCAGTAACGCACAGAACTATATGGCGTTAAACTTGCAGTAACGCAATTAAACGTACAGCGGTAAAATTGCAATAACGCACAGAAGAAGACCTGTGTTAAATGATCACTACACTCACACTGACTGAACTATCCTTACATTCACACTAATATAAAGATGAACGGTCACACTACACTCACATAGAATTGATATTCTACTGACAATAGAATCAGAGATGAAGGGGGTTGAACAGACCTATAAGGCCGTGTACACACGGCAGAGAACCTCGACGGGCAGAACACATCGTTCCGCCCGTCGAGGTTCTCTCCCGGCCGTCGAATTCGGCGACCCGCCCGTCGGGAATGGCAACCAGCCATTCTTCCAGGCGGGCCGTCGAGGAAATAGAGAGCGTGCTCTCTATTTCGGCTCGACGGGCTTCCCGACGGGAAGCTCGCCGAGACCGTACACACGGCCGAGGTCCTCGCTGGAATGTGCATTCCAGCGAGGTTCTCGCTGATTTTCAGCGAGAACCTCGGCCGTGTGTACGGCGCCTAAGTGTTTGTGAAATCTTCCACCATTAAATGCACTCAGCCAATGAGAGGTAATAACACAATTTTTATTTTTCTCCTGCTATCAATGGCCAACACGGTACAACACTTTATCCATGTCTTTGGTGATCTCTGATTTCCTTATGAACTGTTTCTTCCATGATGAAGATCAGCCATGGAGTATATTAGGGTGTGCTTCTTCCCCACATGTCCAGCAACAATCATATAGTAGACGTTTCCCACAATTAAGTTACTAATACACCTCAAGTGTTGTGTGGGACCCCTGATGTACAGGAAGACAGGACTTCAATGAGGAACAATTCCCTCATACCGCTTTTCCCTCATGTGAGATCTCTGATGTCTTTTATGAGAGGACTTATCTGAAAAACACTTCCCGCACTCAGCACAGGGAAACGGCTTCTCCCCTGTGTGCGATCTCTCATGTGTATTAAGATGTGACTTGAATGAAAAACATTTCCCACACTCGGGACAGGAATACGGCTTTTCCCCCGTGTGCAATTTTTGATGTCTTCTATGAGAAGACTTGTCAGAAAAACATTTCCCGCACTCAAGACAGGAATACGGCTTCTCACCTGTGTGCAATCTGTGGTGTGTATCAAGATGTGACTTAAATGAAAAACATTTCCCGCACTCAGGACAGGTATACGGCTTCTCGCCCGTGTGCAATCTTTGATGTCTTCTATGAGAGGACTTGTCTGAAAAACATTTCCCACAGACAGGACAGGAATACGGCTTCTCACCTGTGTGCAATCTATGGTGTGTATTAAGATGTGACTTGAATGAAAAACTTTTCCCGCACTCAGAACAGGAATACGGCTTATCACCTGTGTGATATCTCTGATGTATGGAAAGCTGGGATTTCGTTAAATGAACTTTTCCGCACTCAGGGCAGGAAAACGGCTTATCCCCTGTGTGAGATCTCATATGTACACGAAGACAGGATTTAAAATGGAAACACTTCCCGCACTCAGTACAGGGAAACCTCTTATTTGTTGGAAGGACAGCACCGCCCCGCACAGTCTGAGGTTCCTCAGGATAAGAGGAATACGATGGTCCGGCACCGTCCCGCACAGTCTGAGGTTCCTCAGGATAAGAGGAATACGATGGTCCATCTACACTGTGTGGTGCCGGATGGACATTTGAGGTAGTCGGGTTTTCTCCTGGACTATACTGTGTGATGTCCTCATCTTCTACTTTACAGTCTGGAGACAAAGTGAGACAATCCTCTGAGGTTTTCCTCATCTCCCGTCCATCTACTAAAATAGAAATACAAAGATTATTACTAGACATGAGCTGATTGGTTCCCCTAAGCCAGGGTTCCGCCCACATCAGGCAGTTTTGTCTCTGAGCCCCACCAGAGGTCAGAGAGTGAAGTTGGGAGCTAGGAAGATTATCCAAGAGAAATATAAGATGAGGAACACAGCTCAGGAAAGTGACCAGGGGATTACAAGCTGATATCACCTAGTCCCCGCCCTACTCTGGACCAATCAGTGAGCAGTATGGGTGGAGGAATGGATTTAGTGTTAATGACCCACCTGTGCTGATCTCTGTAGGAGTGTCCTCCTCTATAAATGTCCCCGTTATTCCATCCTCCTCCACAGACTGCTGATCATCCCTCACATACGTCTCTTCTTCTTCTGCTTTAACCTCAACTTTTATATCCATCAGATCTTCAGCCTAAACCAAGAAAACAAGAGAAAATTATCTGTAAAATATGAGCTTTAATAGTGTGACCTCACATAAAAAAAAAAAAAAAACACACATTGTCTCTGTATGTCCATGTTCTAGATGCCTACCAACCTTGTAACAGAAAGTGATGGTGTGACCTTCTTGTGTGGAATCCCGGGAATACAGAGGACGGGGACATCTCTCTGGTGGGTTCCTGTAGCTGGATGACTCCAACATGGTGTCCTGGTACACATCTTTGTGTCCTATTAGATTCACGCATTCCTCCATCACATCATCCTCCTCTTTTATCTCAACTTTAACCTTAACTCTAGAATCTCTCAGGTTTCCACTCTGAATATATAATAAAAATGACATCAATGGTAACAATGCAGATAATGTACAGATCCTAATGATACTATCAGTGATTGTTCCTCATCTACCTGATGATGGTGGGGGATGGTGTGACCTTCCTGTGTGGAATAATCCCGGGAATACAGAGGACGGGGACATCTCTCTGGTGGGTTCCCATTACTGGATCCATCTGTAGGAAACACACACACTGACTGAATCCATTGTTTCTATGTGTTTATCAGATGATGGGGGATCTAGGTGGAGCCTCCGTACTGCTCTCTCCTTTACAATAAAGTCTCCTCTTACCCGGTGATGTGAGGGGCGGCTGATTCTCCATCATGACGTCCTTGTAGAGATCCTTGTGTCCTTCTAAATACTCCCACTCCTCCTTAGTAGATACGGATCCAGGATTCCCAGCTCCATTCACTTCTTCCGTCAGCAGCTCAACAATCTTCTTGCAGACTTCTAGAATCTTCTGAATGTTGTGTCTTTTAGGAGTCAGAGAGTGAGATGGAGGCACTGTGATGGTCATAGGATCACCAAACTTCACAGGAGGCAAACTCTGTATTAAAACACCAACAGTAATGTCATACATTTCCAGAATCCTCCTCACCTCTCCGGTCAGGTCTGTGTTTTATTAATAGAGATAAGAGTGATGTCATGTGACCTCCCAGAATCCTCCTCGCCTCTCCGGTCAGGTCTGTGTTTTATTAATAGAGATAAGAGTGATGTCATGTGACCTCCCAGAATCCTCCTCACCTCTCCGGTCTGTGTCTTATTAATAGAGATAAGAGTGATGTCATGTGACCTCCCAGAATCCTCCTCACCTCTCCGGTCAGGTCTATGTTTTATTAATAGAGATAAGAGTGATGTCATGTGACCTCCCAGAATCCTCCTCACCTCTCAGGTCAGGTCTGTGTATTATTAATAGAGATAAGAGTGATGTCATGTGACCTCCCAGAATCCTCCTCACCTCTCCGGTCAGGTCTGTGTATTATTAATAGAGATAAGAGTGATGTCATGTGACCTCCCAGAATCCTCCTCACCTCTCCGGTCAGGTCTGTGTTTTATTAATAGAGATAAGAGTGATGTCATGTGACCTCCCAGAATCCCCCTCACCTCTCCGGTCAGGTCTGTGTTTTATTAATAGAGATAAGAGTGATGTCATGTGACCTCCCAGAATCCTCCTCACCTCTCCGGTCAGGTCTGTGTTTTATTAATAGAGATAAGAGTGATGTCATGTGACCTCCCAGAATCCCCCTCACCTCTCCGGTCAGGTCTGTGTTTTATTAATAGAGATAAGAGTGATGTCATGTGACCTCCCAGAATCCTCCTCACCTCTCTGGGCCAGGTCTGTGTTTTATTAATAGAGATAAGAGTGATGTCATGTGACCTCCCAGAATCCTCCTCACCTCTCCGGTCAGGTCTGTGTTTTATTAATAGAGATAAGAGTGATGTCATGTGACCTCCCAGAATCCTCCTCACCTCTCCGGTCAGGTCTGTGTTTTATTAATAGAGATAAGAGTGATGTCATGTGACCTCCCAGAATTCTCCTCACCTCTCCGGTCAGCAGGTAGATGATCTCCATTGTAAAGTTTAGTATCTTCTCAGTCATGTGACTCCGGTCCTCCTCCATCTTCATTCGTCCCGTCATGTGATCTATACAGGTCTCCTTGTAGACGGATAACTTTGGAAAATGAAAGTAAGAATTATTTGGATGGTATTGGTCACACAATAATAATAGGATGTGAGGGGATAAAAGGAGGATTGTTGTACATTTAAGGACTACTGCCCCTATGAGAACACATTTAATTAGACTGTTTAATGTTATTACATTTTCGAGGTCCTGGGACGCTCTTGACCTGCTGCATCATAAATTGTCTTTTCTTTGTTGGGTTTGTTTTACTTCTGAACTGGTTTTGATTAATTTTCGATCTGCAGATAAGGAATGATAAAAAAGATCCTTCCTCTGTCTCTGTGTTTTGCTCTGAGGCAGTGCTGTGAGGTCAATGTAAGGTCACCATGATGTCCGGGGACGTGGAACCTCCTCTTTTCATTTGCAAACGAATCAGGATAATTGCCAGAACTCTGATTGTAAGGCTCCTGACTACCTACTAAAGGGCCCTTAAAGTCCATCAGCTATCCATTACTCCTCACAGACCCCTCAGCTCCTCTACTTCCATCAGTATTTTCCTCCCTCTGACACCAACAATGGAACATATTCTTCATGGCAGGCTGGGGAATGTTTTCTTCCTCCTGACCAGCAACGTAAGGGGCTCTATGCTCCATACTCCTGACCCCGGCACTTCATCATTGTGTTGGCTGCATATTGTAATAATTGCCCATTGGCTGCCTGTGTGGTGTAATAACAGCCCTTTGTAGGCCATGCATGGTCAAGATAGTCATTGTCTTGCCTATGTATTGTCAGTGCTGTCTGTTTAGAGCAGTGTTTCTCAATTCCAGTCCTCACGCCCCCCCAACAGGTCATGTTTTCAGGATTTCCCTCAGATGAAAAGGCTGTGGGAATTACTAAGGCAGTGAAACTGATCAAATCACCTGTGCTAAATAATGGAAATCCTGAAAACCTGACCTGTTGGGGGGGGCGGGAGGACTGGAATTGAGAAACACTGGTTTAGAGGAACATATAACTAGTGAATTATATCCAAAAATAGGGAAATATTCCGGCCCCATAAGTGGGGAAATATTCTGACCTGAAGGGGTTAATCTAGGTCTCCACACTATATATGTGTGTATCATCATCTGCTGGAGATAAAAGACGTCACGGTGACTATGGAGGAAGAGGACGGACATGACGGGGTTACTGGGTGTAAATAGAAGATAAGATCTTATTACCTCCTCTGCTGCCAGTTCCAGCAATGTCTCCTCTCGACTTCCTCCTGGCTCACCTCTGACCTGGAACTTCTTATTTATACCTGACATCACTTCCTGGGTGTGCCTGACATCACTTCCTGTCTTCCATTGAGCCTTGCTGTCTGGATCGAAGTGAAGCCACCTTGTGGAGCTCAGAGGAACTGCAGCCCCGAGAAACGTTTTGTAGTGTGAACACGGACAGTGTAAGTGTCACATTCTGCTCCCCATCACAGAATGCTCCGGAAGCGACGTTCCGTCAGCGCCATCTTGGTACACCCCACACTCCGGTGACGCGTCATATTCGGCTCCCCCATCACAGACTGCTCCGGAAGTGCTGTGGCGGCCAACTGCGCATGCACGATGCGTTCCAATGCATTTACGACACTGCACAGCAGCGAAGCCGTCATTCAGAGCGACGTGAACTTAGGGGAAAGTGGCCAGTCGGCCTCACGTCCTCACTTCGCTCGGACGGCTCGCTCCGCTCGCTCGGCCTCCTGGCTCTTTTTTTAACATCCTCCAATCCACGGGGATGTTAAGGAAAGAGCCTGGATGCTGAACGAGGTTTCGCTGGTGTGCAATGTCGTAAATGCAGTGGAACGCATCGCAGATGCGTTTCAAACGCATGGCGCATGCGCAGTTGGCCGCCACAGCACTTCCGGAGCAGTCTGTGATGGGGAGCAGAATGTGACAAGACAACGGCCTTGTGCTGTGTGTGTATGTATTGTATATCCTTATAGATGGGTCATCTCCACTCCCACCAATGGGGATAGGAATATATTACTGCCTAGTCCAGCCTTTCTCAGCCAGGGTTCCTCCAGAGTTTTCTAGAGTTTTGAGTATTGAACGATTTTCTTTTCTCAGTAGCAATTTGCATCTAGCGATGACGGCTCACTCTGAACCTAGTTTCGGACCAAACTATGGCTGTTTTGATGAATGCCAGAACATTATCCTGTTCTAGCTGCTGTTGGATGGGAGTAGAAAATCATATATAGAAGCAGTGTAATGCTTCTATGTATGACAGCATCCCGCTATCCCTGGTTCCCAAGGAAGCACCCACGGTGTCCTTAGATACCACTGACCTCACAGGGAATCTCCACCCTATTTAAGCAAAGGGGTGGAGATACCAGTAATATCACTGCCTAAATATGGCCACTGGCAAATTTTTGGGAATGAAGTTGATATTTGGTTAATGATGTCACCATTACCCTACCCTAAGGTGACCAGATTTTTAAAATGAAATCAGTGGACATTTTTTACTAGTAATGGTGGCAATCAGCAACTCTCTGCTCGTCACCGCCCCCCTCACAGCCTGTCAAGTCTCACTCTCCAGGCCCCAGCTACTGGGAATTTCTGACAACATTTGTGTGACCGTGTGTATGCAACACAAGTTTGAGCCAACATTCTGTCTGAAAAAATCCACGGTTTTCTTGTCGGAATTTCCGATCGTGTGTACGCGGCATTAGTGTTGAAATTCAGATTACGTCAAAATTAAAGTGTGTACTGGGAGATGTCTCAGGTCTGGAAGGACATGAATATTTGCGGCTTGTGCTGGAACCCAACTTGACTCAAGTCCCTTGCTGATGAGCAGAGAACAGACTTCTATGTAGAAATCAATAGCATGAGCAAAGTCTCTTGTAGTGAAGGACTGGTAGACAGAGCTCTCCAGGCACAAGCCAATTACCACTGACTTCTCTGCAGTTCAAAACTTAGCAGTCCCATGCAGTAATCACAATTGGGCAAAGCTCTTAAGCTCACTAGCCAGCAATCCCTTTAGTTGGACCCTCGGCTGACTGTACTAACAGGTAGCCAAAAAGAACAGGCTCCTTGTTTATTGGTTCCTAAAGGCCGCATGGCAGCTGGTTAGAGTTGCCACCTTTTCGTCAAGCCAAACCCCGAACACTTCAGAGCCGGATTCTCCCTAGCTGTACAGAGTACAACAATGACAGTGCACACTGGAGGCCGGGGGGGAGTAGGTGTGGATAGCGCTGTGCTCGTTACACTGAGCAGCGGCTTAGTGATCTTTACCCTGCACTTTTTAGGACATGCACTAAGACAGTTGTCAAGTGTGATTGGGGAGCCACAGTCTGGTATGAATTATGTGTCCGGTTTCAGGCAGACAGAAACCAGGACACAATTCGAAATCCGGACTGTCCAGGTGATTCCCAGACAGGTGGCAAACCTACAGCTGGTGCCAGAGGTGGCAAAGCCTGCCTCACTACAGGCTGGTGCACTCCACCATCAGGGCAGGGAAGTCCCCCGAAATAACTTGTTCTCTGAACATATAGGCCAATCCAGCATGCTCAAGGGCATCTCCCCCTGTAATTGGCTGGGACTGCTACATACACATGCTGGTGAAACAGGACTTGTTCACCGCCCTCATCTATAGCTGGCCATCGCAATAAGCAGCATTGGAAGGCTGAAACAGATATCAACAAAGGCCTGGGGAATGCCCAGGAAAGAACCAAGCCTACTGTACCTCTAAGAAGGGATGGGCTGCCCTTCAGTCCATCAGAATGCATGTGCCTCCATTGTAGAGCAACTCATTGTTTAGTGTTAGGACCACAGATTCCAGCGTGCCGTGACGTGGCTCTGTGGTTCATGCATGCGTTTGCAAATGTGTGCGGACAAAACCCCTGTTTTTAACGCATACTGTTAGATTTGGTTGTCTGCGAGCTGGTCAGTAACTAGGCTTGGTTCTTTCCTGGGCATTCTCCAGGCCTTTGTTGATACATACACATGCTGCCTATTTGCCTAACTCCCAACCATGCTCCAGAAAGCTCTACCAGTTTCTAAAAGGCGGGAGGAGTCCAAACAATCTCAACAGCACCAGAACACAGGATCAGCCCAATCTAAGGAATTGCAGCATTCTGTTAAGCAGACCTGCTGAAGATAGATTTGCCTCTAGCTGGGCAGAAGAGCAAATTACACTAGTATAACTATTTACATCCTTACACCTATACTAGGAGGGTGCTACATACAGATTCCGGGATACCCCTAATTTTTTAATTGCTGCGACGTGACCTATCCTCTAGGTCAGCCACTTACGCTTTCAAGTAGGCTAACTCATCTTGATGGTCTGCATGCAAGTCCCCTAGGGCATTTTATCTTCCACGTGGTCCACTCTGCCACCTAATTGCTGTAATTCAAGCTTTCAGTGGGTGATAGAGGACAGGAGGTCAGATTGTAGTAAAGCCCTGAGCAGTCGTTACATTTATTTTAGTGTTCTGCCAGATATTGGCTGGCCTGTGGTAGGAAAGGCAGCACAAATATCAGACCTCAGGGTGTCAGTGGGTGATTTAGCTTGGTCAGTACTCACATCCAAGGAGGGTTCTTCTCCCCATTCATCAGACGGGTCTCATCTGGGCTTTGAAGTGATGGTGTGGACTGGCCAGAGCCTGGACAGTCCCCAGGGTGTTCGGTATTGTGCCCATTATAATCCTGATGTGCCACTAGAGATCCAGGGACGCATTGGTCTCCGCTATCTTGGCGGAGCCCAGCACGGGTGGATGGAAAGAAACTGGATATTTCCTTCACAGGCACAATGCTTGATGGAGGCCAGCAGGTAAGAGAAGGTGGCTCAGAGGCTGCAGTCTATGTGGATAAGCCCAGGAGCCAGACGGAGCTCTAGAATCACACGACCATCTTGCCAATCAGTCACCACGCCCCAGCCCTTTTCGTTTTTTTGTTAGAAACAGACCTGTGTTTATGAAAGCTTCCACCACAAAATGTACTCAGCCAATGAGGTAATGACTCCATTTTTATTTTAAAAGTCCTAGAGGACCGCCTTTTAAGTGGTGGGGTTAACGCGTTTCGTCCTGGAAGACGACTTGAGAAAACAGTCCTCTTGGAAGAGAATAATAGACCTCGAAGTCTCCACACCACAAAATGTACTCAGCGAATGAGAGGTAATTACACAATTTTTATCCTGCTATCAATGGCCAACACAGTACAACACTTCATCCATGTCTTTGGTGATCTCTGATCTCTTTATGAACTGTTTATTACATGATGAAGATCTGCCATGGAGTATATATGAGGTGTATATCAGGGTGTGCTTCTTCGCCACATGTCCAGCAGCATTCATATACAAGACATTTCCCGCACTCACTAATACACCTCAAGGGTTGTGTGGGACCCCCAATGTACAGGAAGACAGGACTTCAGTGAGGAACACTTCCATCACTCAGGACAGGAATACGGCTTCTCCCTTGTGTGCACTTTCTGATGTTTGTAAAGATGTGCCTTCCTTGAGAAACATTTCTCGCACTCAGGACAGGAAAACGGCTTCTCGCCTGTGTGAGACCTCTGATGTGCGCAAAGATAGGACTTCCTTGAAAAACATTTCCCGCACTCAGGACAAGAATACGGCTTTTCCCCCGTATGAGATATCTGATGTGTGGCAAGCTGTGATTTTTCTACAAAACATTTCCCGCACTCGGAACAGGAAAACGGCCTCTCACCCGTGTGCAATCTCTGATGAATGTAAAGGTGTGTCTTATCTGAAAAACTTTTCCCACATTCAGAACAGAGATGCGGCTTTTCCCCTGTGTGAGCCCGTTGATGTCTAAGAAGGTTCTGTTTGCGTACAAAACATTTCCCGCACTCAGTACAGTTATATGGCTTTTCCCCCGTGTGAGACATCTGATGTGTGACAAGATCTGATTTTTGTACAAAACATTTCCCGCACTCAGGACAGGAATACGGCTTCTCACCTGCATGCATTCTCTGATGTCTGTAAAGACGGTAATTGTCTAAAAAACTTTTTCCGCACTCAGAACAGGGATAAGGTTTCTCGCCTGTGTGAGACCTCAGATGTTTGACAAGTTCAGATTTTTTTACAAAACATTTCCCACACTCAGAACAGGAATATGGCCTCTCCCCCGTGTGATATCTCTGATGTGCAGAAAGCTGAGATTTCGTTACATGCAATTTCCCGCACTCAGGACAGGCATACAGCTTTCCACCTGTGTGAGACCTTTTATGTACATTAAGATGGAATTTAAAACGGAAACACTTCCCGCACTCAGTACAGGAAAACCTCTTATCTGTTGGAAGGACGGCACCGTCCCGCACAGTCTGAGGTTCCTCAGGATAAGAGGAATACGATGGTCCGGCACCGTCCCGCACAGTCTGAGGTTCCTCAGGATAAGAGGAATACGATGGTCTGGCACCGTCCCGCACAGTCTGAGGTTCCTCAGGATAAGAGGAATACGATGGTCCGGCACCGTCCCGCACAGTCTGAGGTTCCTCAGGATAAGAGGAATATGATGGTCCATCTACACTGTGTGGTGCCGGATGGACATTTGAGGTAGCCGGGTTTTCTCCTGGACTATACTGTGTGATGTCCTCATCTTCTACTTTACAGTCTGGAGACAAAGTGAGACAATCATCTGAGGTTTTCCTCATCTCCCGTCCATCTACTAAAATAGAATTACAAAGATTATTACTAGACATGAGCTGATTGGTTCCCCTAAACCAGGACTCCGCCCACATCAGGCAGCTTTGTCTGTGAGGATCTTACAATTCCCCCCTTAAGGTAACTAGTAAATGGGTCCTCTGATCTCCTACCAGATCATTTCTTCATTCATGGACCTTAGTCAGAGAGTGAGGAAACAACGAGAACTGTCTTTTATAGGAGTGACAGTGATGAGGGGATTAAAGGACGAGTGTCCCCACCCCCCTCTATCACTCTTTGCCTTGTTCCTAACACAAGAAGTTCTGCACTTATTCATGAATAGCAGCGGGACTGAGCCCCACCAGAGGTCAGAGAGTGAGGATAGGGATGAGAACAACCAAGATGAAGACTGGACTGATCCTGAAGACCACCATCATTGGGTTATTGACTCCTCCCCCATTATCACTTTCTGTTGAAGGTTCCAAAGTTGGGAGGATGTTATCACATTATTATCAACATGTAAAACTCTGTGTTCCAATCACATCATCAGATATAAAATGTCCAGCTGGTAGGAAATGGGTGTAACCAAAGAGAATACATATTATGTGTATATATAGCAGTGGGGAGAGAGGATAAGTATGATAAAAAATGATAGAGCCTTCATTTCTTTGTAAGTGGGTGAACTTACAAAATCTGCAGGGGCTCAAATCATTATTTTCCCCACTTTATAGTATCGGAATGATGTAATGTACAATATAGAGGATAATAGTGCAGGGCTTTGGACTACATAATTTGCAATGTAAATTGTAAACTATAAAAGTCAGGATTCGTAATATTGGTATTCATTAATCAGTGGAAGATTAAATGTCTACATGAGACAAGTTGCAGAGATCCCACACCGCTGCCTCCCATCTCCTGAGACTGCACTCAGTGACTTGGGTCTGAGACTATACAGACATATCCCTCCACCCGGGAACAGCAAGCAAAGGAAACAGAGCAAGAGACCCCGGAGAATTGCAAAGACAGGAATCTTGCTATACCCAGTTATGGGGCAGAAGACCCAAGACACATGCCACGGATGCCTACGTTGAGCAATGACTATGGTGAAAATCGACATTTTGCTGAACCCCAGAATCTCCATAAATCCAGTCTAGAGACATAAATTGTGTCTGCAGCACAGAGAAGGAAGATTATCTGAGAGAAATACAGGAATACAGGACGGGGAACACAGCTCAGGAAAGTGACCAGGGGATTACAGGCTGATATCACCCAGTCCCCGCCCTACTCTGGACCAATCAGTGAGCAGTATGGGTGGAGGAATGGATTTAGTGTTAATGACCCACCTGTGCTGATCTCTGTAGGAGTGTCCTCCTCTATAAATGTCCCCGTTATTCTATCCTCCTCCATAGACTGCTGATCATCCCTCACATACGTCTCTTCTTCTTCTGATTTCACCTCAACTTTTATATCTATCAGATCTTCACCCTTAACCAAAAAATATTATATAAAAAAGATCTGCTATGAAATACTGTAAAAAAAAGTCAGAGATTGTCTCCATGAGACCATGTTCTAGATGCTCTGAGCTACCAACCTTGTAACAGTGGGGGATGGTGTGACCTTCCTGTGTGGAATCCCGGGAATACAGAGGACGGGGACATCTCTCTGGTGGGTTTCTGTAGCTGGATGACTCCACCATGGTGTCCTGGTACAGATCTTTGTGTTCTTCCTCCATCACCCCATACTCCTCATCCTCCTCTTTTATCTCTTCTTTAACCTCAACTTTAGGATCTCTCAGGTTTCCACTCTGAATATAGAATAAAAATGACATCAATGGTAACAATGCAGATAATGTACAGATCCTAATGATACTATCAGTGATTGTTCCTCATCTACCTGATGATGGTGGGGGATGGTGTGACCTTCCTGTGTGGAATCCCGGGAATACAGAGGACGAGGACATCTCTCTGGTGGGTTCCCATTACTGGATCCATCTGTAGGAAACACACACACTGACTGAATCCATTGTTTCTATGTGTTTATCAGATGATGGGGGATCTAGGTGGAGCCTCCGTACTGCTCTCTCCTTTACAATAAAGTCTCCTCTTACCCGGTGATGTGAGGGCCAGCTTCTCCTTGGGAGATACGCTTCCAGAATTCCCAGTCCAATTAATTTTTTCTATTAGCAGCTCCATCATTTTCTTGGTGACTTCTAGAATCTTCTGCATGTCGTGTCTCTCAGGAGTCAGAGAGTGAGTTGGAGGCACTGTGATGGTCATATGATCACCAAACTTCACAGGAGGCAAACTCTGTATTGAAACACCAACAGTATCGTCATACAACATTTCCAAAATTCTCCTCCCCTCTCTGGTCAGGTCTGTGTATTATTAATAGAGATAAGAGTGATATCATGTGACCTCCCAGAATCCTCCTCACCTCTCTGGTCAGGTCTGTGTTTTATTAATAGAGATAAGAGTGATGTCATGTGACCTCCCAGAATCCTCCTCACCTCTCCGGTCAGGTCTGTGTATTATTAATAGAGATAAGAGTGATATCATGTGACCTCCCAGAATCCTCCTCACCTCTCCGGTCAGGTCTGTGTTTTATTAATAGAGATAAGAGTGATATCATGTGACCTCCCAGAATCCTCCTCACCTCTCCGGTCAGGTCTGTGTATTATTAATAGAGATAAGAGTGATGTCATGTGACCTCCCAGAATCCTCCTCACCTCTCCGGTCAGGTCTGTGTTTTATTAATAGAGATAAGAGTGATGTCATGTGACCTCCCAGAATCCTTCTCACCTCTCCGGTCAGGTCTGTATTTTATTAATAGAGATAAGAGTGATGTCATGTGACCTCCCAGAATCCTCCTCACCTCTCCGGTCAGGTCTGTGTTTTATTAATAGAGATAAGAGTGATATCATGTGACCTCCCAGAATCCTCCTCACCTCTCCGGTCAGGTCTGTGTATTATTAATAGAGATAAGAGTGATATCATGTGACCTCCCAGAATCCTCCTCACCTCTCCGGTCAGGTCTGTGTATTATTAATAGAGATAAGAGTGATGTCATGTGACCTCCCAGAATCCCCCTCACCTCTCCGGTCAGGTCTGTGTTTTATTAATAGAGATAAGAGTGATGTCATGTGACCTCCCAGAATCCTCCTCACCTCTCCGGTCAGGTCTGTATTTTATTAATAGAGATAAGAGTGATGTCATGTGACCTCCCAGAATCCTCCTCACCTCTCCGGTCAGGTCTGTGTTTTATTAATAGAGATAAGAGTGATGTCATGTGACCTCCCAGAATCCTTCTCACCTCTCCGGTCAGGTCTGTATTTTATTAATAGAGATAAGAGTGATGTCATGTGACCTCCCAGAATCCTCCTCACCTCTCCGGTCAGGTCTGTGTTTTATTAATAGAGATAAGAGTGATGTCATGTGACCTCCCAGAATCCTCCTCACCTCTCCGGTCAGGTCTGTGTTTTATTAATAGAGATAAGAGTGATGTCATGTGACCTCCCAGAATCCTCCTCACCTCTCCGGTCAGGTCTGTTTTATTAATAGAGATAAGAGTGATGTCATGTGACCTCCCAGAATCCTCCTCACCTCTCCGGTCAGCAGGTAGATGATCTCCAGGGTGAAGTTTAGTATCCTTTCAGTCATGCGACTCCAGTCCTCCTCCATCCTCATTGTCGCCGTCATGTGATCTATACAGGTCTACTTCTAGACAGATAACTTTGGGAAATGAAAGTAAGAATTATTTAGAGGGTATTGGTCACACAATATTAGGATGTGGATGTGAGGGGGGGGGGGCATAATAGGGGGGTTGCTGTACAATTAAGATCTACAACCCCTATGTGAACACATTCCATTTGGACTGCTCAATGTGGTTACATTTATAAGGTCCCGGGTCTCTCTTGACCTGTTGGATCATAAATAGTTTTTTCTCCGTTAGGTTTGTTTAGTTTTTAAACTGGTTTTCGATTTGTTTTAGATCTTCAGATTAATACGATCTTTCTGCTGTCTTCATGTTTTGCTCTGAGGCAATGCTGTGAGGTCAATGTAGGGTCATCATGCTGTCCAGGAAGGGGAACCTCCTTGTATATTTTTGCCGGATAATCAGGATAATTGCCAGAACTCTGACCTTAAAGTCCATCACCTCTCCATTACTCCTAACACACCCCTCAGTATTTTCCTCTCGTGACCAATGATGAAACATATTCTTCATGGCAGGCTGGGAAATGTTTTCATCCTCTGACCCCGGCACTCCATCATTTTGTTGACTGCAGAGTGTAATAATTGCCCATTGGCTGCCTGTGTGGTGTAATAATTGCCCTTTGTAGGCCATGTATAATCAGGATGGTCATTGCCTTGTCTATTTATTGTCAGTGATGTTTGATTAGAGCAGTGGTTCTCAACCTTACTAGTGCCGTGACCCCTTGATAACATTTCCTAAGTTGTGGGGACCCCTAACAGTAAAATTATTTTCGTATAGTAGGTTGTCAGGACCCAAGGCAAGACAAGTAATTTGTGCTCCCTAACCAATGGACATTTAGCACCCCCTGAGTTCCTTCCACTCGTACAGTACAGTGCTGGTGGGGAGTTGGGATGAGTGGCAATGTTGGGGGGAGTTCTGATCAGCCAACATAGGTGCTCTTGATCAAGGTCATCTGCTGATCTGAGAATTGTAGTGGGGACTTTTTGTGGCAACTATAATCACAGGTAGGGTTACTCACTGTGTCTCTAACTTTGTGGCGTCTCGTAGCAGTGACACCTATGCCAAAATCAGGAGATAGTGTCTCCTCCAGCCCCTCCCACTTCACATTCATCACCAGTCAGCTGACCTCTAGTCTCTGCCCCTAGCCATGCCGTGAACTAAATAGGCGGCTGCAAAGTGGCTGAGTGGGTGGCCGCGGGCTCCAGGGACAGCCCTGCTAGTCGGCCGCAAAAAGGCTGGGAGAGCGATGCGGACTTCAGGAACAGCCCAGGATTTGGTGACACCTGGCAAATCATCATTCGACCCCCAAGGGGGTCCCAACCCCCAGGTTGGGAACCACTGGAATAGAGGAACATATTACTAGAATTTATCTCTAAAATTAAGAGAATGTTCCGGCCCTGTAAGTGGGAAAATGTTCTGCCCCAGAAGGGGTTAATCTTGGCTTCCACACTATATATGTGTGTATTGTCTCTGCTGGAGATAAAAGACGTCACAGTGACTATGGAGGAAGAGGACGGACATGACGGGGGTTACTGGGTGTAAATAGAAAATAAGATCTTATTACCTCATCTGCTGCCAGTTTCAGCAATGTCTCCTCTCTACTTCCTCCCGACACACCTTTAACCTGGAACTTCTTATTTATATCTGACATCACTTCCTTTAAGTAGCTGACATCACTTTCTGTCTGTAGCTGACATCACTTCCTGCCTTTCATGAAGACTTCTTGTCTGGGTAGAGGTGAGATCACCAACTTGTGGAGCTCAGAGGAACTGCAGCCCCAAGAAACATCTAGTAGTGTAAACGAACACAGCCTTGTAGATCTCCATCTCCTCTCCCACCAAAGGAGAAATATATTACTGCCTAGTCCAGACTTTCTCAGCCAGGTTTCCTGCAAAGGTTTCTAGGTTTTCAGGTAATGAACACTTTCTGTCTCTCAGTAGCAACTGGCATCACAAGAGGAAATCTCTGTATTGGAGAACCAATAGAAATATCATGCTAGAATCCCAGAATCCTCCTCACCTCTCCTCTCAGGTCTGTGTTTTATTAATAGAGATAAGAGTGATGTCATGTGACCTCCCAGAATCCTCCTCACCTCTCCGGTCAGGTCTGTGTTTTATTAATAGAGATAAGAGTGATGTCATGTGACCTCCCAGAATCCTCCTCACCTCTCCGGTCAGGTCTGTGTTTTATTAATAGAGATAAGAGTGATGTCATGTGATCTCCCAGAATCCTCCTCACCTCTCTGGTCAGGTCTGTGTTTTATTAATAGAGATTAGAGTGATGTCATGTGACCTCCCAGAATCCTCCTCACCTCTCCGGTCAGGTCTGTATTATTAATAGAGATAAGAGTGATGTCATGTGACCTCCCAGAATCCCCCTCACCTCTCCGGTCAGGTCTGTGTATTATTAATAGAGATAGGAGTGATGTCATGTGACCTCCCAGAATCCTCCTCACCTCTCCGGTCAGCAGGCAGATGATCTCCATGGTGAGGTTTAGTATCTTCTCAGTCATGTGACTCCGGTCCTCCTCCATCCTCATTGGTGGCGTCATGTGATCTATACAGGTCTCCTTGTAGATGGATAACTTTGGGAAATGAAAATAGGATTACCTGTAAAATCCTTTTCTTTGAATACATCACAGGACATAGAGTTAGGCTATTATTCATTACTTACTGTGTTATACGCCATCTCTAGGTGAATGGACAGTGGCAGACCAAAGTCTTAGACAGGAAGTCCGCCCCTATATAACCCCTCCCATACAGGAACTACTTCAGTTTTGTAGAAAGCATAAAATCCTCAAACGAGGGGAGGGAGACACCCTGCCAAATAAATAATATAGCCACCAAACTTTATACGGCAACATGTAATACACTACGGCCGAAAGCCGAATCCTCGGCTGCTCTAACATCTGCTGCATATTTTAATGATTGCCTATTGGCTGCCTGTGTGGTGTAATAATTGCCCTTTGTAGGCCATGTATAGTCATTGTCAGGCCCGTCGCTACAGGACAGGCAAAACAAACAATTGCTTGGGGCCCCGAACTCCCCCTTTCCAGGCTGTAGCGGAGATTCACTATTCTGTTCCCAGCTGGACTGACAGGAAGTACACACTGAGTGCTCACTTCCTGTCAGTTCGGCTGGGAACAGGAAACTGAATCTCCTGGACCGCACGGGACCTGGCTGGTGTTCTGCCAAATAAGTTCCGCCCAGCTGATAAGGACCCCCCTTGTACTGCGCATGAGCGGCGCAGAGTCTCCGAAAATACTCCATGCTTATTTTGCTTGGGGCCCCCTAATTCCTTCAAACGGCCTGGTCATTGTCTTGTCTATTTATTGTCAATGCTGTTTGATTGGAGGAACATATTACTAGAATTTATCTCCATAATGAAGAGAATGTTCTGGCAACATAAGTGGGGGAATGTTCCGCCCCTGAAGGGTTTAATCTAGGTTTCCGCACTATATATGTGTGTATCATCATGGAGATAAAAGACATCACAGTGACTATAAAGGAAGAGGACGGACGTGACGGGGGTTACTGGGTGTAAATATAAAATAAGATCTTATTACCTCCCCTCCTTCCAGCAACGTCTCCTCTCTACTTCCTCCCATCTCACCTCTCACCCGGAACTTCCTGTCTGTACCTGACATCACTTCTTGTCTTTCATAGTGACTTCCTGTGTAAATGTAAGATCGTCACTTTGTGGAGGTCAAAGGAACTGTGAGGCCGCATACACACGACCGAGGAACTCGTCGGGCGAAACACATAGTTTTCCTCGTCGAGTTCCTTGTTAGGCTTGTTGAGCAACTCGACAAGCTTGCTTTGCGTACACACGTTAAAAACCAAATCTCCTCGTTCTCAAAAGCAGTTACTTCAACACATAGGACGGCAGGGGAAGTTTGATTCCATTGGCACAACTCTTGGGGCTGGTTTTGCTAATCTCGTGTGTTCGCGTGTTAAGTAAAAGTTTGGTAAAAGACTATTTGCACTTTTCAGTCTGTTACAGCTTGAAAAATGTGTTATCTCCATTACAAATGCTACTTTTACTCCCGTCTCCTACTTTTATCTAAGCATGCACGTGTTTCTTAGCATACACACGCTCAAGTTTCTCGTTGGAAACCAGCCCGACGAGGAACTCGACGAGCCAAATTCGACTTCCGTCGAGAAATAAGAGAACATGCTCTCTTTTGGGTTCGTCGAGTTCCTCGGCAGTTTCCTCAATGAAAAACGTACACACGACCGGTTTCCTCGGCAAAACACGTCTCCCAACAAGTTTCTTGCTGGACTCTGCCGAGGAAACCGGTCGTGTGTACACGGCCTCAGTGTGCACAGTGTGAACATGGCCTTTCCCACCAAAAGAGAAATATATTACTGCCTAGTCCAGACTTTTTCAGACAGGGTTCCTCCAAAAGTTTTTAGGGTTTTGTGTATTGAACAATTTCTGTTCTCAGTAGAATTTAACATCTAGGGATAAGCCGATAACTCAATCTGAAGCTAGTTTCAAACCGACCTATGGCTAGATGTATAGATGAGTGTCAGAACATTAGCCTATCTGGACCCCTGTTTAATAGGAGATGAAAATCATATATAGAACTAGTATTTGTACTAGTATTCGGTGTCTCAAGGAACCATTGACATCACAGGGAATGAGAGAATGTGGCCTGCTTTGGTTCAAGGGGGATGAATGCTTTTCCGACTTCATGGTTGGATTCAGGGTCTGGTATGGACATTGGTGGATCTGCTCAGTGCAAAGGACGCATCATCCTCACTATGTGTTTGATGGCGCGTACACACGACCGTTTTTCGGGTTCTAGAAAAAACAACTTTTTTTTCAAACTCTGTCATTAAGGCCCTGTTGGGAGTGCAGGATGATGAGCAGAGGCCTAGATATACTAAGATTCTGCTCTCGCTACTGCTCTTTTATGCAAAGAAGGAGATTCTCTTGAGGTGGTCTTTTCCCTTTCCCCCCCACGGTATGCTCCTGGGAAGATTCAGTTAATGCACTGCTGCCGCTTTATAAGTTGACTTATATGAGTAGAGGGTGCCCTCTGAAATATGAAAAGATTTGGAGGCCATGGACAGACCCTACTTATGTACCTGGTCCTTGAGTATGGAGGGGCATGGGTGTGCCACTCCTGAGTGGAAGTGCTGGCCCCCCTTTCTCTTCCCCTCCCTGCCTTCCCTTCCCTCCCCTTCCCCTCCTCCCCTTCCCTTCCTTGCTCAGGTATTGGTTTATTTTAAGTTTATCGCTCTGTTCTTATCTCTGTGTTTTTTTTTCCCTTGATTGCTTGTGTGTGTTGCCATTTGTGCTTTCATTGTCATGATTTGATTGTGTCATACCATGTTGTGCCTTTTTCCAATAAAGAACAACCTTGTTGTTAAACTCGGTCATTAAAACTGCCTTGCCTACACACAATCGTGAAAAATGTTACTGGCCGCTTCCTGTATATGGATTCATCGGGTAGTGTAGCGGGTATTGCCTCACTTCCTCAATGCTGCAATGTCTCCTGGGAGCTTTTGTCATTGTTCCAAGGAGACATTGCAGAGGTCTGCCATGAGTTATCGCGGGATTTAGAAATCTACGATATTTAGATTTCTAAATCTACGATAACTCGCGGCAGACCTCCGCAATGTCTCCTGGGAACAATGACAAAAGCTCCCAGGAGACATTGCGGCATCAAGGAAGTGACGGAATACCCGCACACTACCCGATGATTCCATATACAGGAAGCGGCCAGTAACACAGGATTACTAAGGTACAGTGGATCGGAAAAAAAAAAGTGCGGTTTAGTAATTATGCATATTAGCGTATAATTTTTTTTCGGTGAGGGAGTGGATCTTGGGTGGGAGTTCCCACACTTTTTTGCCCAGGACTTGACCCCTGGTGTAGACGGTCCTGCAACAAATCCCAGAGATGAAAAGGTAGAAGGAAGTGTCTGAGTACCTTTTTATGGGCTCTAGTTGTAAGTAGAGATGGGCCGAAAGACCCCCTGTTTGGTGCAGAACTTTCGAACATCGAAAAAGTTTGGAAACGAATAACGAACCCCACTGAAGGCTATGGGACCCGAACTGGAAAAATCAAAAGTGCCCATTTTGAGGGCTTATATGCAACTAATTGGGCATACAAGGGTTATGGCGGTCCGGGTACTGCCCCGAGGGACATGTAAAAAGTTTGAAAAAAACATCATTATTTTTAAATGAGCAGTGATTTACTGATGTTTAAAAGGGGTTGTAAAGGTAAAAAAATTTTTTTAACAAAGGGGTCGATTTACAAAAAAAAAATAAACTGTTGGACGAATGGGACAAGCCATCATAAATTCTGGCCTTAATTTAATTAACAGAGTGATTTCCTATGATCATCAGCTCCAGCTAGTGGCCATAATAAGATCATTTTCCTGAAACACCGCCATCAGAAATACATTAGTGCAATACAGCATTATGACCACTAGATAGAGCCAATGATCATAGGAAATCATTGTATGAAATTAAACAGACCTGTGAGTGTTTGTGAAATCTTCCACCACAAAATGTACTCAGCCAATGAGCGATAACTACATTTTTATTTTAAAAAGCCTAGAGGACCGCCGGTTAACGCGTTTCGTCCTGAAAGAGGACTTGAGAAAACAGACCTCTTGCAAGAGGATAATAGACCTCTAAGTCTCCACACCACAAAATGTACTCAGCCAATGAGAGGTAATGACTCAATTTTTATTATTATCCTGCTATCAATGGCAAACACGGTACAACACTTCATCCATGTCTTTGGTGATCTCTGATCTCCTTATCAACTGTTTCTTACATGATGAAGATCAGCCATGGAGTATATCTGAGGTGTATATCAGGGTGTGCTTCTTCCCCACATGTCCAGCAACATCCATATACAATACATTTCCCGCACTCAAGGCCCCCCTTTCCACCCAAGGGTTGTGTGAGATGCCTGATGTACAGGAAGACAGGACTTCAGTGAGGAACATTTCCTTCACTCAGGACAGGAATACGGCTTCTCACCTGTGTGAGTGCTCTGATGTCTGTCAAGACTGTACTTATGTGAAAAACATTTCCCGCACGCAGGACAGGAATGTTTCTTCACCCCCGTGTGAGTGCTCTGATGTCTGTCAAGACTGGACTTATCTGAAAAACATTTCCCGCACTCAGGACAGGAATGTTTCTTCACCCCCGTGTGATTGTTCCGATGTCTGTACAGATGTGACTTATGTGAAAAACATTTCTTGCACTCAGGACAGGAATGTGGCTTCTCACCCGTGTGAGTGCTCTGATGTTTGTCAAGAGTGCTCTTAAGTGAAAAACATTTCCCGCACTCAGGACAGGAATGTTTCTTCACACCGCTGTGAGTGTTCTGATGTGCGTAAAGATATGTCTTTCTTGTAAAACATTTCCCACATTCAGGACAGGGAAATGGCTTCTCCTTCCTGTGTATTCTCTGATGTGTGGTAAGATAGAACTTCCCTGAAAAACATCTCCCGCACTCAGAACAGGAAAACGGCTTCTCACCCGTGTGTGATCTCTGATGTACGCAAAACTGTGTCTTATCTGAAAAGCTTTTCCCGCACTCAGAACAGGAATACGGCCTTATCCCTGTGTGAGACGATTGATGTCTAACAAGGTTCCGGTTTCGTGCAAAACATTTCCCGCACTCAGCACAGGAATACGGCTTTTCCCCAGTGTGAGATCTCTGATGTATGACAAATTCTGATTTTTGTACAAAATATTTCTGGCACTCAGAACAGGAATATGGCTTATCCGCATGCAATCTCTGATGTCTGTAAAGACCGGACCTTTGAGAAAAAGAAATTCCGCAGTCAGGGCAAGAATACGGTTTCTCACCTGTGTGAGACCTTTTATGTCTGTCAAGTTCAGATTTATTTATATAACATTTCCCGCACTCAGAACAGGAATGCGCCCTCTCCCCCGTGTGATATTTCTTATGTGTGGAAAGCTGAGATTTTGTTGCATAAAATTTCCCGCACTCAGGACAGAAATACGGCTTCTCACCTGTGTGAGACCTCTGATGTATGACAAGATGAGATTTCTTTACAAAAGATTTCACGCACTCAGAACAGGAATGGGGTCTCTCTGTACTGTGATATCTCTGATGATTGGAAAGTTGAGATTTTGTTAAATAAAGTTTCCCGCACTCAGGACAGGAATACGGCTTTTCACTTGTGTGAGATTTTATATGCCCTCTAAAACCAGATTTAGAACGGAAACACTTCCCGCACTTAGGACAGGAAAACCTCTTATCTGTTGGAACGGTGGCACCGTCCCGCACAGTCTGAGGTTCCTCAGGATAAGAGGAATACGATGGTCCGGCACCGTCCCGCACAGTCTGAGGTTCCTCAGTATAAGAGGAATACGATGGTCCGGCACCGTCCCGCACAGTCTGAGGTTCCTCAGGATAAGAGGAATACGATGGTCCGGCACCGTCCCGCACAGTCTGAGGTTCCTCAGGATAAGAGGAATACGATGGTCCATCTACACTGTGTGGTGCCGGATGGACATTTGAGGTAGTCGGGTTTTCTCCTGGACTATACTGTGTGATGTCCTCATCTTCTACTTTACAGTCTGGAGACAAAGCGAGACAATCCTCTGAGGTTTTCCTCATCTCCCGTCCATCTACTAAAATAGAAATACAAAGATTATTACTAGACATGAGCTGATTGGTTCCCCTAAACCAGGACTCCGCCCACATCAGGCAGCTTTGTCTCTGAGGATCTTACAATTCCCCCCTCAAGGTAACTAGTAAATGGGTCCTCTGATCTCCTACCAGATCATTTCTTTATTCATGGACCTTAGTCAGAGAGTGAGGAAACAACGAGAACTGTCTTTTATAGGAGTGACAGTGATGTAACACCTGAGAATAAGTTGTCTAGAGCCTCAGCTCAAAAATATATATAAATGCTTGGGTGTTATAAGTAATTTTCTAGCAGTTATGACTGAATCCATTGTTTCTATGTGTTTATCAGATGATGGGGGATCTAGGTGGAGCCTCCGTACTGCTCTCTCCTTTACAATAAAGTCTCCTCTTACCCGGTGATGTGAGGGGCGGCTGATTCTCCATCATGACGTCCTTGTAGAGATCCTTGTGTCCTTCTAAATACTCCCACTCCTCCATGGAGAAATAGACAGTGACATCCTGACACCTTATAGGAACCTGACACACACAATGATACAGTCACCATCCATACACACCCCTTGTCTGTTACTGGATAATGTCCCAGAATCCTCCTCACCTCTCCTGTCAGCAGCTCCATCATCTTCTTGGTGACTTCTAGAATCTTCTCCATGTTGTGTCTCTCAGGTTTTAGGGAGTCACATGGAGGCACTGTGATGGTCATATGATCACCTGACTTCACAAGAGGAAATCTCTGTATTGAGGAACCAATAGAAATATCATGTTAGACTCCCAGAATCCCCCTCACCTCTCTGGTCAGGTCTGTGTATTATTAATAGAGATAAGAGTGATGTCATGTGACCTCCAAGAATCCTCCTCACCTCTCCGGTCAGGTCTGTATTATTAATAGAGATAAGAGTGATGTCATGTGACCTCCCAGAATCCTCCTCACCTCTCCGGTCAGGTCTGTGTTTTATTAATAGAGATAAGAGTGATGTCATGTGACCTCCCAGAATCCTCCTCACCTCTCTGGTCAGGTCTGTGTTTTATTAATAGAGATAAGAGTGATGTCATGTGACCTCCCAGACTCCTCCTCACCTCTCCGGTCAGGTCTGTGTTTTATTAATAGAGGTAAGAGTGATGTCATGTGACCTCCCAGAATCCTCCTCACCTCTCCGGTCAGGTCTGTGTTTTATTAATAGAGATAAGAGTGATGTCATGTGACCTCCCAGACTCCTCCTCACCTCTCCGGTCAGGTCTGTGTTTTATTAATAGAGATAAGTGTGATGTCATGTGACCTCCCAGAATCCCCCTCACCTCTCCAGTCAGCAGGTAGATGATCTCCAGGGTGAAGTTTAGTATCCTCTCAGTCATGTGACTCCCCTCTTTCTCCATCCTCATTGGTGCCATCAAGTCTCTTTGTAGACAGATAACTTTGGGAAATGAAAGTATAAATTATTTGGATGGTATTGGTCACACAATACTTACCTGGCAGGGGAGACACCATGATCATGAAGGTGGTTCTCCCAGGGCCTCGGCCTTTTGGCTAAGGTCAAGTGTAGTATCTGTTCTTATCAGTTGCCAATGGGTGGTGCTAAACTGACTGTCCCCAGTACTTGGCGAGGGGGAAAGTGATGGCAGTCGGTGGACGCTAAGCCTGTTGGCGTAGAGGCGAAAGCCTTCTGATCGGGGCAGAGAGGCATGAGGTCGAAGCTGAAGGGCCGGGACCCTGGCCTTTGGCCTGGATTCGGTGGTGTCTGCCCCAGTCAGTTGTTCGGCGAGGGAACCTTTGCTAATCCTTTCGGGGAGAGGCGGGTAGTACTTCCCGAATGTAATTAGGTGGGAGAGATGGGGGTTGTGGGTAGTAGTCGGCTGCGGCTGGCTCTCCCCAACCTCTTCTCCTACCTTCCTGGCTGGGAAGGGTGCTGCCGGTCCGGACCGGGGGTCAGGGTCCGTTGAAAAGCCTGTGGAGATAGTGCCCCTGGAGTGGCAGTCCAGGGGTGCCATACTCAACGTGTGGCACCTTAGGTCACTGATCTCCACTAACACCTTTTTGACACCTGCCTCTAGGGCCGAGCCTTTTGGCTAGGACCAGAGGAATTTTTGTTCCTGGCCGGAGGGCCGGCCATCGTATTGCACGGTGGCCACTTTCCACTCACCATTCCCACCTTCCTTTTCCCCCCACTTTCTTTTTTATTTTTCCCCCTGTCTGTCTTGTTTTGTCACTTTTTTTGCTTGGTGCTGTGCACTTTATGTGTGGCGAGTAGGGTGCTGGTCCTCGGGCCTGACTCTGAAAGTCTTGGGAGTAGGTGGACATGGCCTTCTGGCTTAGTTCACCTGCTCTTATGGGGTCTCCCTTCGGGGGAGCCTCACCGAGGAGGGTTCTGTTTCGGCAGTCCCTCCGAGGATGTTACGCCATGTGGTTTCGGCTGCATGGGCCTTAGTGGGGTCCTTGTGGTTTCGGCTGCTTGGACTCCTATACTCTTTTCCCTGCCAGGAGCCTAACGCCCCGGGGGATCAGAGCTGGGTCCTTTTCGGAGGACCATTGACGATGGCACCCGTCGCAGTTTTTTGTGTTTCACTCTTTATGTGTGTGCACATTTTTTCCTGCACCGGGTGAAGTTTTTGGGTTGTGTTTTGCACGCCACAGGCTTTTCAATAGAAAAAAAAAAAAAATAATCTGTTCTTATCAGTTGTTAGAGGAGCGCTCAAGCACCTCCTATATGTGGAGGGTGGATGCAATCCAATAACGTCATTGCACCCGGAAGGGTGGTTTCAGCAGGGACTAAGCCGTGCTGCCCGATAGATACTGGGGGCCGGCCAATGGTTGCGTCTGAGCCATCTGGAAGGGTGCTTCTGGTTAAGATGGGTGGCTGTGCCTGGTCTGGTCTTTTTGCCGGGTTCTGGCCTTCTGGCTGGCTGGTGTAAGTGCTATCCCTGTCGGAGATCTGGTGGGAGGAGCTGGAACTGCCCTGGGATAAGACGGGGTAGGCCATGCAAATCCTGCCGGGTTGACAGGGAGTCTGGAAAGGTTGGTATTGGCGGAGGCTGCTAGATGGGGGCAGCTTTCCCCAAGAAAGACCTTGAAGGGCTCTCTATCTGGCAGTGGTGGAGGGCTGCACTGGCCGGTCGGAGGGTTGGATTTGGAACGGGAAAGCCTATGGTGCATGTGCCCCTGGAGTGGCAGTCCAGGGGTGTCTGAGAATCACTGTGAGTGAGGGTCACTTTGATTTAAAGACACCACGGTCACTGCACCAGCTACACGCTTTTTTAGCACCTGCCTCCTGGGCCGGGCCTTTTGGCCAGGACCCGAGGAATTTTTTATTCTTGGCCGGAGGGCCTGGTCATTGTAGAACACAATGACCACTTCTTTCACTCTCCTCTCCACTATCCCTTTCCCCCACTTTATTTAATTTATTGCCTACGTTTGTCACGTTTTTGTCTTTTTTTTGTTTGTGCACGTTTTGTTCACTGTGTGATTAGTAGGGTGCCGGTCCTCGGGCCAGCCCTGAACGTCTTGGGAGTGGGTGGACATGGCCTTCTGGCTTAGTTTGCCTGCTCTCATGGGGTCTCCCTTCGGGGGAGTCCCACCTAGTACTTGGAGGGTTCTGTTTCGGCAGTCCCTCCAAGGAAGTTGGGTCCGTGTCGGCTTCGGTTGCTCGGACCACAGTACCTCAGTCCCCGTCTGGAGCCTAACGCCCCGGGGGATCAGGGTTTGGGTCCCTTTTGCACAGGAGGACCACTTGACTTTGCACCCTTTTGTGAACACTCTTTTTGTGTTCACACGCCATAGGCTTTTAAAAAAAAAAAAAAATTGGTCACACAATATTAGGATGTGGATGTGGATGGGGGGGGGGGGGTAATAGGAGGGTTGCTGTACAATTAAGAACTACTGCCCCAATGGGAACACATTTCACTTGGACTGTTCAATGTGGGAGCCTCACCGAGGAGGGTTCGGTTTCGGCAGTCCCTCCGAGGATGTTAGGTCATGTGGCTTCGGCTGCATGGACCTTAGTGAGGTCCTCGTGGCTTCGGCTACTTGGACCACTGTAACTCTTTTCCCTGTCAGGAGCCTAACACCCCGGAGCATCAGAGCTGGGTCCTTTTCGGAGGACCAATTGACGATGGCACCCGTCGCAGTTTTTTTGTGTTTCACTCTTTATGTGTGTGCACATTTTTTCCTGCACCGGGTGAAGTTTTGTTGGGTTGTGTTATGCACGCCACAGGCTGCTTTTCAATAGAAAAAGAAAAACTGTTCAATGTAGTTACATTTTCAAGGTCCCGGACTCTCTTGACCTGTTGGATCATAAATATTTTTTTCTCTGTTAGGTTTGTTTCATTTTTAAACTGGTTTTGATTCATTTTAGATCTTCACATAAAGAATGATAAAAACAATCTTTCTGCTGTCTTAATGTTTTGCTCTGAGGCAGTGCTGTGAGATCAATGTAGGGTCATCATGATGTCCAGGAAGGGGAACCTCCTTGTTTATTTTTTGACGGTTAATCAGGATAATTGCCAGAACTCTGACCTTAAAGTCCATCATTTCTCCATTACTCCTAACACACCCCTCGGTATTTTCCTCACCCGCACACCATGACCAATCATAGAACATATTCTCCATGGCAGGCTGGGGAATGTTTTCTTCCTCCTGACCAGCACTCCATACTCCTGGCCCCATGCACTCCATTATTGTGTTGGCTGCAGAGTGTAATGATTGCCCATTGGCTGCCTATGTAGTGTAATAATTGCCCTCTGTAGGCCATGTACGATCAGGATGGTCATTGTCTTGTCTATTTATTATCAGTGCTGCTTGATTAGAGGAACATATTACTAGAATTTATCTTCAAAATGAAGAGAATGTTCTGGCCCTGTAAGTGGGGAAATGTTCTGCCCCAGAAGAGTGAGTGAGTAACTTGTATAGCGCTACAAATGCGAACTAAATCGCCTCAAGGCGCCGTATCCAATGTCGTCATCCAGCCACGCTTCAGAAGAGATGTGTCTTAAGTTTTTTCCTGAAGGCCCGATGATTCACTTCCATCTGAATGTCTGTAGGTAGAGCGTTCCATAGCCGTGATCCTTGGACTGCGAATCTTCGTTCTCCTTTAGATTTGTAGCGGAACTTGGGGATGTGGAGGAGGTTCCGAGTAGTTGATCGTAGGGCCCGGTTTGGGGTGTAGTGTTTTACTTTCTTGCATAAGTATTGCGGCACGATTCCTTGCATGCATTTGTGGGTGAGGCAGAGGGTCTTGAATGTCAACCGATCCTTTACAGCTAGCCAGTGGAGGGACCTCAAGACCAGGGAGATTGGTGTGATGGAGTTAAAATAAAATGATTATTTTGTGTTATGCTACTTTTTACTAAAACCACTGAAATGTTGCTTTTCTTTCCTTATATTGTTTTTTATTTCTTTTTATTTCCATATATTTCTTTAGTTCCTGATCTCTCTCTAATATATATATATATATATACATGCATATGTATGTGTGAGTGTATTAGAATATTATTTTCCTTAAAAAGATATTAAAGAGTTAAAAAACCTTCAGGAAGTAATAAATGAAGACAGCTATTACTGCTTACTCCAAGCCCCCTCCATCGACCGAAACAAATATGGTGACTGTGGAAGGAATGAATGTGCCACAAGGATTCTGTGCCAAAAATAGACGTCACAGGAAGAACCCTTATATGGACTAAGCCAATCAGTTGTGCTCATATGCATGAAGTCATTTTGTCTATAAAGCTGCAGTAGCAATAAAGGCTCCTCCTCTTTACACTTGGACCCAAAAGCATGTAGTTCGTTCTTGTCTTTCTGCCTGCTTTTCATAATTCGAATCAACGGCAGAATAGTTATGCTCTGGTGTTGTGCCAGAAAACGTCTATTTTTATTGCTTCCCACGTTTTTTTAAGTGCAGAAGATAGTGAGATTCGCTGACCACCGATCCTATTTGTGCGTCCATAGACATGTCTGAGTCAAAGATAACTCCTAGGCTCCTAGTAGAAGGGGTTTGTGACAGACTCCCTCAGGACATCCCCGAACCATCTTATGTCTAAAATAATCCTATGTCCAATAGGGGCATAGGATGACTGAGAAATTATATCTTGGACTACCTGAGATGGTATTATTATGTAATTATTATCCACAATATATTCCAGGATATCTGTAAAACTATTGACTGTTTGTTGATTCTGAACTCAACGGGTTAATTGTAAGAGTGACTCATTCATACTGTTGGGACACATACTGTTAGATGCTAATGCCATCTCTCTGCTATCTGTGCTAATTGGCCCTGCTATTGTGTGAAGCTGTCCTGTGTTTACACTTATAATAATGTGTATTGTATAGCAGGTGAGCGGAGATGAGATGTCTACCTTGAGAGGTCATATCTCAGAGTCATCTTGTCTGGATAAATGGATTAGTTAAGTAGCTCATGTTAATTTATGTTCTGATTACCTCCTCTTTAAAAGGAGTTGAAAAAGAAAACAAATTTTTGCCTAAAATTAATGTCTGCAAGGTAGACAGACAGAATAGTGTAATGATTCTGTTAAGAAACGAGAAAATACCTATTAAATTCCTTCATCTATATCACCTCCGGCGTTCTAGTTTCTGTTCTCTTATTCACTTCCTGGTTTGCGGCGCTCGTTCATGCAAGAACTACATTTCCCAGAATGAATTGCAGCACGCATAGTAATTTACACCTCCTTGAAGTTTTTAACACGAAGAGAGCGTCCTGCCACACAGATGTAGTTCCCAGGAGGGGGCGAGCACGTTACTGACCACCGCAGTAAAGTCTCCCTTCACGCTGGTCAGTAAAATCAGACAAGCAGGAAGTGAACTGAAAACAGAGAAGAAATAGAGCAACTTCTGAGCAAAAACGAACAATGAGGAAGTGAAAAGAGGAATGTGTGCGGGTAAAGGATGCTTATTATGAAAAAATAAAAATAAAATCCTTTACAACTCCTTTAACCACTTGCCTACTGTGCACCTACACCCCCTTCCTGCCCAGACAAAATTTAAGCTTCCGGCGCTGCGTCGCTTTAACTGACAATTGCGAGTCGTGCGACGTGGCTTCCAAACAAAATTGGCGTCCTTTTTTTCCCCACAAATAGAGCTTTCTTTACTTTTTGCTATAATAAATATCCCCAAAAATATATAAAAAAAATATTTTTTTCCTCAGTTTAGGCCGATACGTATTCTTCTACATATTTTTGGTAAAAAAAAAAATGCAATAAAGCGTTTATCGATTGGTTTGCGCAAAATTTATAGTGTTTACAAAATTGGTGGATAGTTTGTGGCATTTTTATTATTTTACTATTAATGGCGGTGATCTGCAATTTTTTTTTTATTGGGACTGCGACGTTATGGCGGACACTTCTGTGACATTTTTGGGACCATTTACATTTATACAGTGAACATGCATTGATTACTGTATAAATGTGACTGGCAGTGAAGGGGTTAACCACTAGGGGCGGGGAAGGGGTTAAATGTGTGTCCTATGAGTGTTCTAACTGTAGGGGGAGGGGGGGTGACCGATTGTGTCCCTATGTACAAGGGACACAGCATCGGTCTCCTCTCTCCCTGACAGGACGAGGAGCTCTGTGTTTACACACAGAGCTCCACGTCCCCGCTCAGTTACTGGGCAATCGCGTGGGCCCGGCGGCGATCGTTGCCGCCGGGCACTAGCACCGGGATTCCAGCAGATCGGCGCGTGCCCGCCGCTTTAAAGAGACAGCACGTCATATGACGTGCTGTCAGAACAATGAAGTCCTCCGTCCGCCGTCATTTGACGGTGGGCGGTGGACAAATGGTTAAACTGTATATAAGGTTGCATTCTTGGTTCTATTAGACACTCCATGTTTAGCACACAGACAAGTTTTGTCTCGTTGTGTGTTGAGGGCAGCTGGAATATCCGATATCTATATCCAGACTGATAGGAAGCGGTATATCACGGAAGCACCCGATCGGAGTGTGGGACGTTCAGTTACAGGGTTAATCTAGGTCTCCACACTATATATGTGTATCATCATCATCTGCTGGAGATAAAAGACGTCACAGTGACTATGGAGAAAGAGGACGGACATGACGGGGTTACTGGGTGTAAATAGAAAATAAGATCTTATTACCTCCTCTGCTACCTCTTCCAGCAATGTCTTCTCTCTACTTCCTCCCGACTCACCTCTCACCTTGAACTTCTTATTTATAGCTGAAATCACTTCCTGCCTTTTATGGAGACTTCCTGTCTGGGTAAATGTGAGATCACCACCTTGTGGAGCTCAGAGGAACCGCAGCCTCAAGAAACATCTAGTAGTGTGAACGAACACGGCCTTGTAGATCTCCATCTCCTCTCCCACCAAAGGAGAAATATATTACTGCCTAGTCCAGACTTTCTCAGCCAGGATTCCTGCCAGTGGCGGCTGGTAATCAAAATTTTTGGGGGGCGCAAACAAACGAAAAAAACAATTGCAGCCTCACTGTGCCCATCAATTGTCACCACTGTGCCATAAATTGTCGCCACTGTGCCATCAATTGTCACCACTTTGCCATGCCATCAAACTCAGCCACTGTGCCAGCAATCGTCACCACTGTGCCCAGCAATTGTTACTACTGTGCCAAGCAATTGTAGCCACTGTGCCCATCAATTGTCACCACTGTGCCCAGCAATTGTAGCCATTGTGCCCATCAATCGTCACCACTCTGCCCAGCAATTGTAGCCATTGTGCCCATCAATCGTCACCACTCTGCCCAGCAATTGTAGCCATTGTGCCCATCAATCATCACCACTCTGCCCAGCAATTGTAGCCATTGTGCCCATCAATTGTCACCACTGTGCCCATCAATTGTAGCCATTGTGCCCATCAATTTTCACCACTGTGCCCAGCAATTGTAGCCATTGTGCCCCCGCCTGGCACTTACCTTTCTGGGGTCAGCCGTGCTTCTTCCGTCCCTCGATGTGTTCTTCCGCCCTCGTTGACGCTTCAGCAAATCAGGAGACTTCCTTCTGAGATAACAGCCATGGAGACCAATTTGATGCGGTGTGCGGTGTATGGTCTGAGCACTGACAGGCTGACCCTCCACCCCTTCAACCTCTGCAGCAATGCTGGCAGCACTCATACGTCTATTTCCCAAAGACAACCTCTGGATATGACGCTGAGGATGTGACCTCAACTTCTTTGGTCGCCCATGGCCTGAGGGGAACCTGTCCTGTTATACCGCTCTATGGTCTTGGCCACCGTGCTGCAGCTCAGTTTCAGGGTCTTGTCAATCTTCTTATATCCTCGGCCATATTCTTTCTATCAGATCCTCAGAGAGTTCTTTGCCATGAGGTCCCATGTTGTACTTTCGGTGACCAGTATGAGAGAGTGAGAGCGATAACACCAAATTTAACACACCTACTACCCATTTACACCTGAGACCTTGTAACACTAACGAGTCACATGAGACTGGGGAGGGAAAATGGCTTATTGTGGCCCAATTTGGACATTTTCACTTAGGGGTGTAGTCACTTTTGTTGCCAGCGGTTTAGACATTAATGGCTGTGTGTTGAGTTATTTTGAGGGGACGGAAAATGTACACTGTTATACAAGCTGTACACTCACTACACAACATTGTAGATACAAAGTGTCATTTCTTCAGTGTTGTCACATGAAAAGATAGATTTTTTTTTTTTTTTTTTACAGAAATGTGAGGGGTGTACTCATTTTTGTGAGATACTTGTATGTACTGGTACATCGTTGTCTGTTTCCAGGTGTAGGGGGCACACATTCAGGAGTCTGTCAGCAGGTCCCAACTAACGATTAATGGATTTCTGAGTCCAATCACAGCCCAGAGCCCTCTGTTGATAATCAAATCAGAGCTCTGTACAGAGGGAACAATCTCAAAGCAGGGGTATGAAACAAAGAGATCTTAAAAAATAGCACACAGCACTCACATTAACACTTGTAATGCCGCGTACACACGACCGTTTTTCACGATGTGAAAAATCTCATTTTTTTTATGTCATTAAAAACGATCGTGTGTGGGCTCCACAGCATTTTTTGCGACATTAAAAATGGGCATTAAAAATTTAGGACATGCTCTAAATTTTCACGTCATTTTTAACGTCATAAAAAATGGTTGTGTGGTTGTGTGTGGGCTTTAACGACATGAAAATAACGGGCATGCTCAGAAGCAAGTTATGAGACGGGAACACACGGGGGAAAAGCCGTTTTGGTAAAACTAGCGTTCGTAATTGAGATGGCACATTCGTCACGCTGTAACAGACAGAAAAGCGTGAATCGTCTCTCACCAAAATTTTACTAACACGAAATCAGCAAAAGCAGCCCCAAGGGTGGCGCCATCCGAATGGTACTTGTAGATGGTATAACTTGCACACAAACTAGGGTTGTCCCGATACCAATACTAGTATCGGTATCGATAACAAGCATTTCCCTGAGAACTCTGGGAAAATGCTCCGATACTTTACCTGTATCCTCCTCCAGTTCCCCCATCCGTTCTGCTCTTCCTCTCTATGCTCCATGTCCCTCCTCCGTGCCGCTGCTGTCCTCCTCGGTTCTGCTCTCCCCCTCCATGCTCTATGTCCCCCCTCCGTGCCGCTACTGTCCTCCTCCGTTCTGCTCTCCCCCTCCATGCTCTGTGCCGCTGCTGTCCTCCGTTCTGCTCTCCTCCTCCATGTCCCCCCCTCCGTGCCGCTGCTGTCCTCCTCTGTTCTGCTCTCCCCCTCCATGCCGCTGCTGTCCTGTTCAGTTCTGCTCTCCCCCTCCATGCTCCGTGTCCGCCCTCCTTGCCGCTGCTATCCTCCTCAGTTCCGCTCTCCCCCACCATGCTCTGTGTCCCCCCTCCGTGCCGCTGCTGTCCTCCGTTCTCCTCACCCCCTCCATGCCGCTGCTGTCCTCCTCCGTTCTGCTCACCCCCTCCATGAACAGGGTCCCTCCTCTGTGCCGCTGCTGTCCTCCTCCGTTCTTCTCTCCCCCTCCATGCCGCTGCTGTCCTCCTCCGTTCTGCTCACCCCCTCCATGAACAGGGTCCCTCCTCTGTGCCGCTGCTGTCCTCCTCCGTTCTCCTCACCCCCTCCATGCCGCTGCTGTCCTCCTCCGTTCTGCTCACCCCCTCCATGAACAGGGTCCCTCCTCTGTGCCGCTGCTGTCCTCCTCCGTTCCTCTCTCCCCCTCCATGCCGCTGCTGTCCTCCTCCATTCTACTCTCCCCCTCCATGCCCAGTGTCCCTCCTCTGTGCCACTGCTGTCCTCCTCCGTTCTGCTCTCCCCCTCCATGCCGCTGCTGTCCTCCTCCATTCTGCTCTCCCCCTCCATGCCCAGTGTCCCTCCTCTGTGCCGCTGCTGTCCTCCTCGGTTCTGCTCTCCCCCTCCATGCTCCGTGTCCCCCCTCCGTGCCGCTGCTATCCTCCTTTGTTCTGCTCTCCCCCTTCATGCTCCGTGTCCCTCCTCCGTGCCGCTGCTGTCCTCCTCCGTTCTGCTCTCCCCTTCTGTGCCGCTGCTGTCCTCCATTCTGCTCTTCCCCTCCATGCTGCTGCTTTCCCCCTCCATGTCCTCCTCCGACCCCTATGTCAGGGTGGAGAGCGGTGGTCGGAGCCGCTAAACCCGGCTCTTACCTTTTCCGAATGAACAGAGATCACCGACTCCGTTCATTCATATAACCAAAACATCGTAACCTGTGTTTACGATGCTTCAGTTTATGAATGGAGAGGAGCCTCTGTCTCCTGTCCATTCATTTTCAGTGCAGCTGAGGAAGGGACTGGGGAATCTGTGTCCTTAGTCCCTTTCTCTGTCTCAAAGGGGAGATGTCAGGAGTCTGTTAAGACCCCTGATATCTCACCAAAGACCCCCAACAGGGCTAAGAAACAAATATATAGCAATAAATAATAAAAATAATTAATTGTAAAAAATAATACATATTAAAATAAAAAACACACTGACGCATCCAAATTAAAATTGTAAAACTAAAAAAAATACTGACACATGACATAAAAAAAAAAAAGTATGGGTATCGGTGAGTACTTGAAAAAAGTATCAATACTTGTACTCACTTAGAAAAGTGGTATCGGGACAACCCTAACACAAACCAATATACACATATTGGGATTTTGTTTTACCAAAGACATGGAGCAGAATACATTTTGTCAAAGTTTATGAAGAAAATAAGATTAAAAAATATATATATACATTACATATGTTTTATAACAGAAAATGTTTTTATTTTTTTAAGGCCTTTATTTCATTTATATGACTAATATAAAAATATATAAAAATATAACAAACCCTGATGGTGATCAAGAGGGGGGGGGGGGGGGGCGTAAGTGGTTGATGAAGTGGTTAAATAGACGTGTATGTGAAATCTTCCACCACAAAATGGACTCCACTCCAATGAGAGGTAATGACTCCATTTTTATTTTAAAGGGCCTAGGAGGACCACCTTTTAAGTGGTGGGGTTAACGCGTTTCGTCCTGAAAGACAACTTGAGAAAACAGACCTCTTGCAAGAGAATAACAGACCTCCAAGTCTCCACACCACAAAATGTACTCAGCCAATGCGAGGTAAGGACTCCATTTTTATTTTTCTCCTGCTATCAATGGCCAACACGGTACAACACTTCATCCATGTCTTTGGTGATCTCTGATCTCCTTATCAACTGTTTCTTACATGATGAAGATCAGCCATGGAGTATATCTGAGGTGTATATCAGGGTGTGCTTCTTCCCCACATGTCCAGCAACATTCATATACAAGACATTTCCCGCACTCACTAATACACCTCGAGGGTTGTGTGGGACCCCTGATGTACAGAAAGACAGGACTTCAGTGAGGAACATTTTCCTCACTCAGGACAGGGAAGTGGCTTCTCCTCCATGTGAGATCTCTGATGTCTGTCAAGACTGTATTTATGTGAAAAACATTTCCCGCACTCAGGACAGGAATGTGGCTTCTCACCCATGTGAGTGCTCTGATGCCTGTCAAGACTGCACTTATTTGAAAAACATTTCCCACACTCAGGACAAGAATGATTCTTCACACCCGTGTGAGTGCTCTGATGTCTGTAAAGATGTGTCCTTCTTGTAAAATGCTTCCCACACTCAGGACAGGGAAATGGCTTCTCCTTCATGTGTATTCTCTGATGTGTGGTAAGATAGAACTTCCCTGAAAAACATTTCCCGCACTCAGAACAGGAAAACGGCTTCTCACCCGTGTGTGATCTCTGATGTATATAAAAATGTGTCTTATCTGAAAAGCTTTTCCCGCACTCAGAACAGGAATACGGCCTTTTCCCCGTGTGAGACGATTGATGTCTAACAAGGTTCCGTTTTCGTGCAAAACATTTCCCGCACTCAGAACAGGAATACGGCTTTTCCCCCGTGTGAGACCTCCAATGTAGGAAAAGTTCAGATTTTTCTACAAAACTTTTCTCGCACTCAGAACAGGAATATGGCTTCTCATCTGCATGCATTCTCTGATGTCTGTAAAGACTGCTCTTCTGAGAAAAAAAAAATCCGCAGTCAGGGCAAGAATACGGTTTCTCACCTGTGTGAGACCTTTGATGTCGGACAAGTTCAGCTTTTTTTACATAACATTTCCCGCACTCAGAACAGGAATGCGGCCTCTCCCCCGTGTGATATTTCTTATGTGTGGTAAGCTGAGATTTTGTTGCATAAAATTTCCCGCACTCAGGACAGAAATACGGCTTCTCACCAGTGTGAGACCTCTGATGTATAATAAGAAGAGATTTCTTTACGAAAGATTTCACGCACTCAGAACAGGAATGGGGTCTCTCTGTCATGTGATATGTCTGATGTTTGGAAAGTTGAGATTTTGTTAAATAAAATTTCCCGCACTGAGGACAGGAATACGGCTTCTCATTTGTGTGAGATTTTATATGCGCTTTAAGACCAGATTTAGAACGGAAACACTTCCCGTACTTAGGACAGGAAAACCTCTTATCTGTTGGAAGGACGACACCGTCCCTCACAGTCTGAGGTTCCTCAGGATAAGAGGAATACGATGGTCTGGCACCGTCCCGCACAGTCTGAGGTTCCTCAGGATAAGAGGAATACGATGGTCTGGCACCGTCCCGCACAGTCTGAGGTTCCTCAGGATAAGAGGAATACGATGGTCTGGCACCGTCCCGCACAGTCTGAGGTTCCTCAGGATAAGAGGAATACGATGGTCTGGCACCGTCCCGCACAGTCTGAGGTTCCTCAGGATAAGAGGAATACGATGGTCTGGCACCGTCCCGCACAGTCCGAGGTTCCTCAGGATAAGAGGAATACGATGGTCCGGCACCATCCCGCACAGTCTGAGGTTCCTCAGGATAAGAGGAATACGATGGTCTGGCACCATCCCGCACAGTCTGAGGTTCCTCAGGATAAGAGGAATACGATGGTCCGGCACCGTCCCTCACAGTCTGAGGTTCCTCAGGATAAGAGGAATACGATGGTCCATCTACACTGTGTGGTGCCGGATGGACATTTGAGGTAGTCGGGTTTTCTCCTGGACTATACTGTGTGATGTCCTCATCTTCTACTTTACAGTCTGGAGACAAAGTGAGACAATTCTCTGAGGTTTTCCTCATCTCCCGTCCATCTACTAAAACAGAAATACAAAGATTATTACTAGACATGAGCTGATTGGTTCCCCTAAACCAGGACTCCGCCCACATCAGGCAGCTTTGTCTCTGAGGATCTTACAATTCCCCCCTCAAGGTAACTAGTAAATGGGTCCTCTGATCTCCTACCAGATCATTTCTTTATTCATGGACCTTATGCCCCGTACACACAATTGACATTTCCGATGGAAAAAGTCAGACAGACTTTTCCATCGGAAATTCCGACCGTGTGTATGCCCCATCGGATTATTTCTATCGGAAATTCAGAGGAATTCCGTTGGAGTTTAGATCGAGAAAATGTTTTCTTTTACTCCAATGTGATTTTGGTCGGACAAAGGTCTGACCGTGTGCTTTAGTCAGAGAGTGAGGAAACAACGAGAACTGTCTTTTATAGGAGTGACAGTGATGTAACACCTGAGAATGAGTTCTCTAGGGCCTCAGCTCAAAAAAAAAAAAAAAAATATAATGATTGGGTGTTCTAAGTAATTTTCTAGCAATTATGACTGAATCCATTGTTTCTATGTGTTTATCAGATGATGGGGGATCTAGGTGGAGCCTCCGTACTGCTCTCTCCTTTACAATAAAGTCTCCTCTTACCCGGTGATGTGAGGGGCGGCTGATTCTCCATCATGACGTCCTTGTAGAGATCCTTGTGTCCTTCTAAATACTCCCACTCCTCCATGGAGAAATAGACAGTGACATCCTGACACCTTATAGGAACCTGACACACACAATGATACAGTCACCATCCAGACACACCCCTTGTCTGTTACTGGATAATGTCCCAGAATCCTCCTCACCTCTCCTGTCAGCAGCTCCATCATCTTCTTGGCGACTTCTAGAATCTTCTCCATGTTGTGTCTCTCGGGTTTTAGGGAGTCACATAGAGGCACTGTGATGGTCATGTGATCACCTGACTTCACAAGAGGAAATCTCTGTATTGGGGAACCAATAGGAATATCATGTTAGAATCCCAGAATCCTCCTCACCTCTCCGGTCAGGTCTGTGTTTTATTAATAGAGATAAGAGTGATGTCATGTGACCTCCCAGAACCCGCCTCACCTCTCCGGTCAGGTCTGTGTATTAATAATAGAGATAAGAGTGATGTCATGTGACCTCCCAGAATCCTCCTCACCTCTCCGGTCAGGTCTGTGTATTATTAATAGAGATAAGAGTGATGTCATGTGACCTCCCAGAATCCTCCTCACCTCTCCAGTCAGCAGGTAGATGATCTCCAGGGTGAGGTTTAGTATCTTCTCAGTCATGTGACTCCGGTCCTCCTCCATCTTCATTGGTGCCGTCATTTTATCTATACAGGTCTCCTTGTAGACGGATAACTCTGGGAAATGAAAGTAAGAATTATTTGGGGGGGGAATTGGTCACACAATAATAGGATGGGAATGTGAGGGGGGGGGGGTAATAGGAGGGTTGCTATATATTTAGGGACTACTGACCCCATAGGAACACATTTCTTTTAGCCAGTTCCTCCCGGCACCATAACCGAAAGAAGGCTACATCGCCGGCTTACTTTGCCGGAAGGGCATTTATGGACGTCCTCCCATGATTGCACTCTGTCCTTAGAACGCAGCTGATCACAGATGGGGGTTGTGACAGACCTAGCCAGGACAGAGGCTTTTGAAAAGGACTGAATGCTAGCCTCTTGCCCTCTGATTATGGATTTTAAGGGAACAATACTCTCTGTGAGGTATATGCCTGGGGAACTTGAAGTAATGGTACTTTGGATTTAGGTCCATGTCCCCACAAAGCACAAAACCCTGGGAATCCTGTATATGCCATATCATAAATAGTGACTGCTTCATAATGTTGGGGCTCATAGAAGATGCCAATGTCATCTACTCCAGCCACCTGCCTGTTGTCTGCTATAATGTGTTTATTGTAAATAAGGCTAGTGTGGGCTCTAATGCCGAGTACACACAACCGTTTTTCATGACATCGTAAAAAACAGTCGGGTGTATGCTTCAAACGTCAGGGGGAAAAAAACGTGCATGCTCAGAAGAAAGTTATGAGACGGGAGCACCCTGAGGGCCTGAAGTCAGAGAGAATGACCCCAATGCGAAGACCAGAAAGAGAACCCCAACGGAGGACACTAGACCCTCTACAGTCCGAGACCCACAAAGACCAGAGAGATCACTAAGGACCCAAGGACACCCCATTGGAGAATCACTAGACCCTCTATAGTCCAAGGTCCAGAAAGACCAGAGAGAGAACTAAGGAACCCAGGACACCCCACTGGAAGATCATTGGACCCTCTACAGTCTGAGACCCAGAAAGATCAGATAGAGCACTAAGGACTGTAGGATAGCCCAATGGGGAATCAGCAGACCCTCTACAATCCGAGGCCCACAAAGATCATGGCAAGCACTAAGGACCCCAGGACACCCCATTGGAGAATCACTAGACCCTCATTATTCCAAGGTCCTGAAAGACCAGAGATAGAACTAAGGAACCCAGGACACCCCACTGAAGGATCACTGGACCCTCTACAGTTCAAGACCCACAAAGACCAGAGAGGGTACTAGGGACCCCAGGACATCCCACTGGAGGATCACTGGAACCTCTATAGTCCAAGATTCACAAAGACCAGAGGGAGTACTAAGGACCTCAGGGCACCCCACTGGAAGATCATTAGACCCTCTACAGTCTGAGATCCAGAAAGATCAGATAGAGCACTAAGGACCTCAGGGCACCCCACTGGAGGATCACTAGACCCTCTATAGTTCGAGACCCACAAAGACTAGAGAGAGCCATAAGGACCCCAGGACACCCCAATGAGGAATCAGCAGACCATTTACAGTCCAAGACCCACAAAGATCAGAGGGAGCACTAAGGACTCTAGGACACCCCAATGGGGGATAAACAACCCTCTACAGTCCAAGAACCACAAACACCAGAGAGAGCTGGCTGACGGGGGCTGTCTATTGGAGATAAGGTCCAGTATCACTGGTATAGTGCTGCTTAAAAGTTGTAAGGAGACTACCAGCTGTCCCTGGACATTTTGTGAGACAGTCAACCTAAAGGATATATAGACTTTTGCTCTTTAACCTTTTATGGTGCTATAGAGTCAGCTAAGGGTCCAGACAAAGGAAAACCCGCTAGTGTTCTGAAGAGCTTTGTCCAGTTACTACTGCTACTAAAGGACTTTGCTCAATCCTAAACTGCATTGTTTCTACTGCCAATCAGAAGTCTTTTATCTGCTATCAGCAAAGATTTCATCAGATCCTAAGAGATCGTTTAGATGTCCTCAGATGTGAATATTTTAAATTTATGGAGGATCACACTTTAATCCACCTCCTTATCAAAGTTCTCCAAAAAACAACAACAAAAACAGCCCCTTAGGCGGAGGAATGTTGTAAAAGCGAATCATTTTCTCCCACCTGGACTTTGTGGTCCGTGTTCCGATACTCCTCCGAGTTTATCTCCTGGGCTGAGTGTGGCCTGGATGATGTCGCCCTGGAAGCACGATGGAGTGATTCCTCTCCCCTATCTTTCTGCCCCTGCTTCTTTTTCATTTCTCTATATCTAAATACACCCTTAGGAATCCATCAAGCCAATGTATCATGGCGTCGACCCGCCTATTGTTAGTGATTTGTTATATGACCCCCTACGTCATATTTTTCATACAGATTTTTATATAATCTTTTTAGATGCAATTCGTATGGGGCACCAACGATCCCCTTAACTGAAATGAGGTTGACGGTTACATTAACTCGTTGTTGTTTTTTTATACAGGGATTGCTATCACGAAAAGGCCTCATGTTGGTCCTCATACACATGCTTTCAATCCTTTTATATGTGACATGGACATGTTTTTGTTCTGTCACACTCGATGCCTATTGTTGGTGTATTTTATCACTGTTTGTACTGTTTGAGACAATATCTGTCTTTCTTTGCCTCTTTAACCACTTAAAGACCCATTCGCGCCAATATACGTTGGCAGAATGGCACGGCTGGGCACATCCACGTACATGTACGTGGCTCTGTAAGCTTAGTCGTGGGGTCGCACGCGACCGGGTCCGAAGCTCCGTGACCGCGGGATCCGCGGACCCGATCGCCACTGGAGTCCCGCGATCGGTCCCCGGAGCTGAAGAGCGGGGAGAGCCGTGTGTAAACACAGCTTCCTAGTTCTTCACTGTGGTGGCGTTATCGATTGTGTGCTCCCTTTTTTAGGGATACACAATCGATGACGTCACACCTACAGCCACACCCCCCTACAGTTAGAAACAGACATAAGGTCACATATAACCCCTTCAGCGCCCCCTTTTGGTTAACTCCCAAACTGCAATTGTAATTTTCACAGTAATCAGCTGTGGAAATGACAATGGTCCCAAAAATGTGTCAAAATTGTCCGAAGTGTCCGCCATAATGTCGCAGTCATGAAAAAAATCACTGATCGCCGACATTAGTAGTAAAAAAAAAAAAAAATTAACAAAAATGCAATAAAACTATCCCCTATTTGTAAACGCAATAAATTTAGCGCAAACCAATCGATAAACGCTTATTGCAATTTTTTTTTACCAAAAATAGGTAGAAGAATACGTATCGGCCTAAACTGAGGAAAACATTTTTTTATATATATTTTTAGGGGATATTTATTACAGCAAAAAGTAAAAAATATTGAATTTTTTCAAAGTTGTCGCTCTATTTTTGTTTATCACAAATAACAACCGCAGAGGTGATCAAATACCACCAAAAGAAAGCTCTATTTGTGGGGAAAAAGGACGCCAATTTTGTTTGGGAGCCACGTCGCACAATTGTCAGTTAAAGCGACGCAGTGCCGAACCGCAAAAAGTGCTCTGGCCTTTGACCAGCAATATGGTCCGGGGGTTGAGTGGTTAATGAATAAAATAGGATTTAATTAAAACACCCCCTTAGACTGATCATTGAAGACAACAAGGGAATATGTGTGTGTGTGTGTGCACCTGGCTGTGAAACTACCTCATGCCCGGCTGTGGGACAAAAAAGTGGGGAAGACCTTGGCAAAATACCAGGGAGCTCACTACTACTGGCCAACAATGTAAGGCCCGTTGTAGGCCGTGTACGGTCAGGATGGTCATTGTCTTGTCTATTTATTGTCAGTGCTGTTTGTTTAGAGGACCATATTACTAGAATTTATCTCCAAAATGAAAGCGGGGGTTCACCCTAAAAAAAATTTCTAACCTTACATTGTGCTCACTTTTAACAATGACAGTATGCGTTTTTTTTTCACTGTACATACATTCGTATAGATATTCCCCCCCCCACTCGGCTTCCGGGTAGTGAATCCCACGGGACTAGGCGTTCCTATCCAGCAGGCAAGTGATTTGACGTGATGACAAACACTACCCCCCGTCGCATAAGGAGCGTCACGAGTTGCCGAAAGAAGCCGAACGTCGGTGCGCAGGCACCGTATAGCGCCGACTCGCCGTTCGGCTTCTTTCGGCAACTCGTGGCGCTCCTTATGCGACGGGGGTAGTGTTTGTCATCACTTGCCTGCTGGATAGGAACGCCCAGTCCCGCGGGATTCACTATCCCGGAAGCCGGGGGGGGGGGGGGGGGGAATAGCTGTACGAAGGTATGTACAGCAAAAAATAAAATAAAAAATGCATACTGTCATTGTTAAAAGTGAGCACAAGTGCCCGCTTTGGCAGCATATATATTAAATTGGAACGATACAGAGAAGATTAGCATGGCCCCTGCGCAAGGATGACACGCAAATTCGTGAAGCGTTCCATATAAAAAAAAAAAAAGAAAAAAAAAAAGTGAGCACAATGTAATGATAAAAAAATGTTTTAGGGTGAACCCCCGCTTTAAGGAAATATTCCGGCCTTGTAAGGGGTGAATTGTACTGCCTCTGAATGGGGTTAATCTAGGTTCCTGCACTATATATGTGTGTATCATCATCTGCTGGCGATAAAAGACGTCACAGTGACTATGGAGGAAGAGGACGGACATGACGGGGTTACTGGGTGTAAATAGAAAATAAGATCTTATTACCTCCTCAGCTGCCACTTCCAGCGACGTCTTCGCTCTACTTCCTCCCGAATACCCTCTCACCTGAAACTTCCTATTGATACCTGACATCACTTCCTGTCTTCCATAGAGACTTCCTGTCTGGGTTGAAGTGAGACCACCATTTTGTGGAGCTCATAGGAACTGCAGCCCCAAGATAAGACGGTCTTTGTGTGTATGTACTGTATATCCTTGTAGATGGCGTAATCTCCACTCCCACCAAGGGGGATAGAAATATATTACTGCCTAGTCCAGCCTTTATCAGCCAGGGGTTTCTAATGCCCTGTACACACGATCTGTTCGTCGTTTTCATCGGACGAATCGATCGTGTGTGGGCCCCATCAGTTTTTTTCCCATCGGTGAAAAAAAAAATAGAACCTGTTTTAAATTTTTCGTATGATTAAAAAAAAACGATAGAAAAAAAAACGATCGTCTGTGGGGAAATCCATTGGTCAAAAACACACGCATGCTCACAATCAAGTCGACACATGCTCAGAAGCATTGAACTTTTTCTCTGCACATCGTTGTGTTTTACGTCACCGCGTTGGACACGATCGGATTTTTAACCGATGGTGTGTAGGCAAGACTGATGAAAGTCAGGTTCATCGGATATCTGATGAAAAAATCCATCGGTTCGTTTTCATCAGACGAACCGATCGTCTGTACAGGGCATTAGGGTTCCTTGAGCAATGAACAATTTCTGTTTCTCGGTAGCAACTCTGATCTAGGGATGAGCCGGCAGATTAGTCTGAACCTAGTTTCGGACTGCGCTTTGCCTTTTTGGATGAACGCCAGAACATTAGCCCATTCGGACCCTTGCTCATATTCATATACAGTGGAAACTCAGATTACGAGCACTGAACTGGATGGACTTGTGTCTTTTTTCAACCTGGCTAACTATGTAAATATGTAACTATGTACTCGCATATCAGGAATCGGCACAGTTTGGCTCTGCTCGGCTCCGGCGCCCCCAACTCAGGCCAAACGTAGTATTGCACACCACTTTGGCTTGAATCCTGCTCGTGTTGCGAGACAACACTCGCAAACCGAGTAAGGATTTTTAAAAATACAGCACTCGAAAGCGAACGCATATGCGAGTATCGCCCGCATATGAAAACGGTGTTCAAACTGCACAAGTGAGGTATCGCCGCGATCGTTAGAGCGAGAGCAATAATTCTAGCCCTAGACCTTCTCTGTATCTTAAAAAATGCAACCTGTAGAATTTTTTAAACGTCGCCTATCGAGATTTTTAAGGGTAAAAGTTTGACGCCATGCCACGAGCGGGCGCAATTTTTAAGCGTGACATGTTGGGTATCATTTTACTCTGCTTAACATTATCTTTCATAATATATAAAAAAATTGGGCCAAATTTATTGCTGTCTTATTTTTTAATTCAAGAAAGTGAATTTTTTCCAAAAAAAGTGCGCTTGTAAGACCGCTGCGCAAATACGGTGTGAGAAAAAGTATTGCAATGACTGCCATTTTATTCTCTAGGGTGTTAGAAAAAAAATATATAATGTTTGGGGGTTTTAAGTAATTTTCTAGCAAAAAAAACTGTTTTAGTCTCGTAAACACCGAATCTGAAAAACAGGCTCGGGTCTCAAGTGGTTAAATTGGTCATTAAAAACAATCGTGTGTAGGCCCCAGAGCATTTTTCGTGATGTGAAAAATGGGCATTAAAAATTAAGAACATGCTCTATTTTTTCCTCAACGTTTTTCACGATGTGAAAAATGGTCATGTGTAGGCTTTAATGACGGGGAAAAAACGTGAAATTTGCATAATCAAGCCCAAAGGGTGGCGCCATTCGAATGGAACTTCCCCTTTATAGTGCCGTCATACGCGTTGTACGTCACCGCGCTTTGCTCGAGCATTTTTTTTCACGATCGTGTGTATGCAAGGCAGGCTTCACAAGAATCACCTGATCCTTCATCCTGCTCCTGTACCTGGGGCAGTATCATGACAGCCTTGGGCAGTATAATGACAGGCTAGGGCAGTATAATGACAGGCTAGAGCAGTATAATGACAGGCTAGGGCAGTATAATGACAGGCTAGGGCAGTATAGTGTCAGGCTAGGGCAGTATAGTGTCAGGCTGGGGCAGTATAATGACAGGCTAGGGCAGTATAGTGTCAGGCTAGGGCAGTATAGTGTCAGGCTAGGGCAGTATAGTGTCAGGCTAGGGCAGTATAGTGTCAGGCTAGGGCAGTATAATGACAGGCTAGGGCAGTATAGTGTCAGGCTAGGGCAGTATAATGACAGGCTAGGGCAGTATAGTGTCAGGCTAGGGCAGTATAGTGTCAGGCTAGGGCAGTATAGTGTCAGGCTAGGGCAGTATAATGACAGGCTAGGGCAGTATAGTGTCAGGCTAGGGCAGTATAGTGTCAGGCTAGGGCAGTATAATGACAGGCTAGGGCAGTATAGTGTCAGGCTAGGGCAGTATAATGACAGGCTAGGGCAGTATAATGACAGGCTAGAGCAGTATAGTGTCAGGCTGGGGCAGTATAATGACAGGCTAGGGCAGTATAGTGTCAGGCTAGGGCAGTATAGTGTCAGGCTAGGGCAGTATAATGACAGGCTAGGGCAGTATAGTGTCAGGCTAGGGCAGTATAGTGTCAGGCTAGGGCAGTATAATGACAGGCTAGGGCAGTATAGTGTCAGGCTAGAGCAGTATAATGACAGGCTAGGGCAGTATAATGACAGGCTAGGGCAGTATAGTGTCAGGCTAGGGCAGTATAATGACAGGCTAGGGCAGTATAGTGTCAGGCTAGGGCAGTATAGTGTCAGGCTAGGGCAGTATAATGACAGGCTAGGGCAGTATAGTGTCAGGCTAGAGCAGTATAATGACAGGCTAGGGCAGTATAATGACAGGCTAGGGCAGTATAGTGTCAGGCTAGGGCAGTATAGTGTCAGGCTGGGGCAGTATAATGACAGGCTAGGGCAGTATAGTGTCAGGCTAGGGCAGTATAGTGTCAGGCTAGGGCAGTATAATGACAGGCTAGGGCAGTATAGTGTCAGGCTAGGGCAGTATAGTGTCAGGCTAGGGCAGTATAATGACAGGCCAGGGCAGTATAGTGTCAGGCTAGGGCAGTATAATGACAGGCTAGGGCAGTATAGTGTCAGGCTAGGGCAGTATAATGACAGGCTAGGGCAGTATAATGACAGGCTAGGGCAGTATAGTGTCAGGCTAGGGCAGTATAGTGTCAGGCTAGGGCAGTATAGTGTCAGGCTAGGGCAGTATAGTGTCAGGCTAGGGCAGTATAATGACAGGCTAGGGCAGTATAATGACAGGCTAGAGCAGTATAGTGTCAGGCTGGGGCAGTATAGTGTCAGGCTAGGGCAGTATAGTGTCAGGCTAGGGCAGTATAATGACAGGCTAGGGCAGTATAGTGTCAGGCTAGGGCAGTATAGTGTCAGGCTAGGGCAGTATAATGACAGGCTAGGGCAGTATAGTGTCAGGCTAGGGCAGTATAATGACAGGCTAGGGCAGTATAGTGTCAGGCTAGGGCAGTATACCGTAGTGTCAGGCTAGGGCAGTATAGTGTCAGGCTAGGGCAGTATAATGACAGGCTAGGGCAGTATAATGACAGGCTAGGGCAGTATAGTGTAAGGCTGCATGATGGAGCTTTTGAGCCATTTCTTAAAAGCATCGTAGCAGCATATATACACCCCTGAGCTGTCTCTGCAGCTAAAGGAAGCAGTGGTTAGGGGCAGTAAAACCATGGCTAAAAAGCAACCTCCCCCCCCCCCCCCCCCACCCCAACCTATATGAAAGAGTCCTAGCATTGCAACCAGTCACAGTGTCTTTGGTCACCAACCCAACCAGTATACAAAAAATGTGATAGGTAGTCAGGAAATTAGGCGTATAATGTATGCTCCTAAAAAACCTGTAGGTGCTCATTGGATTTTGGGCCCCTCTCTATGTTACATAATAGGTGAGGTTGAATAAAGACACAAGTCCATCAAGTTGAACCTGTGTGTGTGTGTTCATGTCGATAAGCATTTCCCATATCCTTGTATATCGCGTTCACTAAAAAGTGGATAGGCTGCGAAAACTTCTCATACATGTGGTATTGTAATACTCAGGTGGAGTAGTAAATGTGTTCTGAGGTGTGAGTCGAAGTATGCCCATGCTGTTTGTTAGAAATATCTTCTTAACTGACAACTTTGTGAAAAAATAAATACATTTTCATTCCGCATTTTCCCAAAACTTGCGACAAAAAATGAAGTCTTCATGAAGGCTCCTTGAAAGGCCGAAGGTGCTCCTTGGATTTTGAGGCCTTCTATGCACCAAAAAGGCAAGATTTCAACATCAATTAACTTACAAAGAATACAATTATTTTTTATATATATATTTTTATTTGTTTAATACAAAAAATAATGTTAATATATCTGCATGGCATGAGGTACATATGAAATGTTTCTTTTCACACAGTTACATAGTAGGTGAGGTTGAAAAAAGACACAAGTCCAACCTATGTGTGTGATTATAGGTCAGTATTACATTGTATATCCCTGTATGTTGTGGTCATTCAGATGCTTATCTAATAGTTTTTTTTAACTGTCGATTCTCCTTGCTGAGACCACCACCTGTGGAAGGGAATTCCACATCCATGCCGCTCTTACAGTAAAGAACCCTCTACATAGTTTAAAGAGGAGCTCCAGCCGCGATTTTTTTTTTTTTTTAAAGTCAGCAGCTACTAACAGTGTAGCTGCTGACTTTAAATAAGGACACTTACCTGTCCTAGGCGCCCGCGCTGACGGCCCCCCCCCCGATGCCGGTCCCACGATCGCTCCGGGTCCCGCGCCGCCATCCACACTATGGGAAACAGGCAGTGAAGCCGTACGGCTTCACTGCCCATTTCCTACTGCGCCTGCGTGAGTTTCACGCTGGCTTGTGAATGGGCGCGCTGCTCTCTGAGAACACACACAGTTCCCAGAAAGCAGCGCGCCCCATCACAAGGAGAAGGAGAAGAAGATATCGGACCGCGGTGCAGGTGAGGCAGATTACGGACTTCCGCATAGCAACAGGTATTTCGGATGAGTATTTTTTTTTTTCAGTTTTTTTTTTTTTTTTAAACAACATGGGAAAATGTTGTTTTCCTGGGTGGAGCTCCGCTTTAAGGTTAAATGAGTGGCCACGTGTCTTGTTAAACTCCCTTCCACAAAACGTTTTTTCCCTATTGTGGGGTCACCGGTACAGTATTTGTAAATTGAAATCATATTCCCTCTCAAGCGTCTCTTCTCCGGAGAGAATAGGTTCAGTGATCACAACCTTTCCTCATAACTAATATCCTCCAGACCCTTTATTAGCTTTGTTGCCCTTCTTTGTACTCGCTCCATTTCCAGTACATCCTTCCTGAGGACTGGTGCCCAGAACTGGACGGCATACTCCAGGTATGGCCGGACCAGAGTCTTGTAGAGTGGGAAAATTATAGTTTTATCTCTGGAGTTGATCTCCCTTTTTAATGCCAATATTCTGTTTGCTTTGTTTGCAGCAGCTTGGCATTGCTGAGCCTATCATCTACTAGGACCCCCAGGTCTTTTTCCATCCTCGATTCCCCCAGAGGTTCTCCCCCCAGTGTAGAGATTGCATTCATATTTTTGCAACCCAAATGCATTATTTTACATTTCTCTTCATTGAACCTCATTTGCCATGTAGTTGTCCACCCCATTAATTTGTTCAGATCTTCTTACAAGGTTTCCACATCCTGCGGAGAAGTTATTGTCCTGCTTAGCTTAGTATGGTCCGCAAATACAGAGATTGAATTGTTTACCCCATTCTCCAGATCATCTATGAATAAATTAAACAGGATTGGTCCCAGAACAGAACCCTGGGGGACTCCAGTTTCCACTTCTGGCAATTCAGATGTCAACAATGTCATATTAACCATCTTCTGCCAGCCGGTGGCACTCTCCAAGCAAATGCAACTGCCTGAGAGGGCTGATAACACCAGTACTGCATTGAAATGCTTTTGCTCGACCAAAAGCTCATCGGTAAAATAAAACATGTTCTAGATTTAAACTCTGATGGAATTCATCGGAATTTCCGGTGGGGCATACACACGGTCGGAATTTCCTATTGAAAAAGTCAGTCGGGACTTTTTCCATTGGAAATTCCAATCGTGTGTACGCGGCATCAGTCCTGTCCATGGATGGACTGGCCATCGGGACTACCGGGAGATTCCCGGTGGGCCGATCCCTTAGTGGGCTGATTTTCAGTGACAGCCCTGAGTCTCTGACCATCTCCTGTAGTATCTCTGCAGTCTCTGGCCATGTCCTGTAGTATGTCCGCACAGTCTCTGACCATCTCCTGTAGTATGTCCGCACAGTCTCTGACCATCTCCTGTAGTATGTCTGCAGTCTTGGATCATCTCCTGTAGTATGTCTGCAGTCTCTGACCATCTCCTGTAGTATGTCTGCAGTCTCTGTCTATCTCCTGTACCGTGTCTAGTTTATATACTGTTTTTGTGCGTGTTCGCAAAATTAAAGTGGGCCAGTGTGGATGAATTCCAGGGCCAAATTGTTGTCACAGTCCAGCCCTGGTCCTGTCATGTAGACTGATCTCCTCTGCTTTTCATTCACAAGCAACATCTAGCTCCTCCGTTACTACATTCATTTTCTTTGAAGCCCCTACTAAGGAGCAGGAGAGCATAAGACTACACAACAGGAGAGATTCAACCAGCAGCGACAAACCACCAAGGTGTTTCCACCCCTTCAAAGAGTAAATCACTTTTTGGACTTTGATGTCTTAAGTGATTTCTGATTTCCTTATAAAGTGTTTCTTCCATGATAAAGATCAGAGGAGCGCTCAGCCACGTGTTTTCTGAGGTGTATATCAAGGTGAGCTTCTTCCCAGTGTGAGATCTCTGATGTGCGGCAAAATATGATTCATATAGAAGACATTTCCCACACTCAGGACACTAATACACCTCATGGGTGGTGTGGGTTCTCCAATGTTTGGTAAGATGAGATTTCTATGAAAAACATTTCCAGCACTCAGGGGAGGAAAACATATTTTCCCTTGTGCTGCATTTCTGATGATCGATAAGATGGGACTTCCGTAAAAAACCTTTTCCACAATCAGAACATGAATATGGCTTCACACCTGTGTGAGATCTTTGATGTGAGGTAAGATAGGCCTTTTCTGAAAAACACATCCCACACTCAGAGCAGGAATACGGCTTCTCACCCGTGTGCAATCTCTGATGTCTAATAAAATTGGGCCTATTAGAAAAACATTTGCCACACTCGAGGCAGGAATACGGCTTCTCCCCTGTGTGAGATCTTTGATGTGCCACAAGATCTGATTTCTGTGAAAAACATTTCCCGCACTCGGAGCAGGCATAAGGCTTCTCGCCTCTGTGCAATCTCTGATGCCTGGAAAGACAAGACTTCTGTGAAAAACATTTCCTGCACTCTTCACATGAAAACGGCTTCTCCCCCGTGTGAGATCTGTAATGTATGATGAGATCTGATTTATGAAGAAAATATTTTCCACACCCAGAACATACATAAGGCTTGTCACCCGTGTGAGATCTCTGATGTACAGAAAGGCTTAATTCAGAGCTAAAGCTTTCCCCACATTCAGGGCAGGAACATTTCTTCTCGCCCTGAATCCCGACCCCACCCCTCACAGGACGAGGTTGCTCAGAGTCTGAGGGACTGCATGGTCTATCCACACTGTGAAGTCCTCCATCCATAGTGGAGCTCATTGTCTTTTCTCCTCCACAATCTCCCGTGATGTCCTCATCTTCCATTTTACAACCTGGAGATAAAGTGAGACGATCCTTTGAGGGTTTCTCCATGGCGTGTCCTGGAAAAAAGAAAAACATCATCAATAGATATGAGAGGGTTCCATCAAGATTCCATCTGGATCAGGTAGATATGAGTAAGGAGATGTTCTCTGTGGAGGTCCCAACCAGCTGGGACTCTTCCCCCCATCAAAGAACCTTTGGTCCTCCTCCCAGATCACTTCTACATTTACACAGCCTTGTCAGAGGAGCAGGAACCAATGGAGACGGGGGGGGGGGGGGGGAGCGTGCTCTTTCCAGAACCACATGCCTAGGCACTGGGTCATGTGATCTGTGATAAACAAGAGGGTCAAAGTTCAGACTTGTAGACCCTTTACCATAGAACAAGTGACCATAGGCTTCTGGTGATATGCAGCACTTGAGGGGGTTTGCTGTGTTGAAACACAACCTAATACTACCAGGTGAACCACTAATGGTTATCAGTACAGGGATGGGACTATTATCTATTTTTGCCCAATTGATACCGCAGTACCAGAGCAGAGATAAGATAAGAATATATTATGGGTCACCTGTGCTGATCTCTGTAGGAGTGTCCTCCTCTATGAATGTCCTCGTCATTCCAGCCTCCTCCGTATATTGCTGATCATCCCTCACATACGTCTCTTCTACGTCACACTCAGTTTTTATGATCATCAGATCTTCACCCTAAACCAACAGAATGGCAGAAAATAACATCTGTAACATAGAAGTATTTATGATGTGAGATCACATAGAAAATATCATCTTGTAGAGTCCACACATCATCTCCACATGTCAGAGTGTTCAATCACTTTATGTTCCCGACCCTCAACTCCACCTACCTGATGATGGTGGGGGATGGTGTGACCTTCCTGTGTGGAATCCCGGGAATACAGAGGACGGGGACATCTCTCTGGTGGGTTCCCATTACTGGATCCATCTGTAGGAAACACACACACTGACTGAATACATTGTTTCTATGTGTTTATCAGATGATGGGGGATCTAGGTGGACCCTCCGTACTGCTCTCTCCTTTACAATAAAGTCTCCTCTAACCCGGTGATGTGAGGGGCGGCTGATTGTCCATCATGACGTCCTTGTAGAGATCCTTGTGTCCTTCTAAATACTCCCACTCCTCCATGGAGAAATAGACAGTGACATCCTGACACCTTATAGGAACCTGACACACACAATGATACAGTCACCATCCAGACACACCCCTTGTCTGTTACTGGATAATGTCCCAGAATTCCCAGAATCCTCCTCACCTCTCCTGTCAGCAGCTCCATCATCTTCTTGGTGACTTCTAGAATCTTCTCCATGTTGTGTCTCTCAGGTTTTAGGGAGTCACATGGAGGCACTGTGATGGTCATATGATCACCTGACTTCACAAGAGGAAATCTCTGTATTGGGGAACCAATAGGAATATCATGTTAGAATCCCAGAATCCTCCTCACCTCTCCGGTCAGGTCTGTGTTTTATTAATAGAGATAAGAGTGATGTCATGTGACCTCCCAGAATCCTCCTCACCTCTCCGGTCAGGTCTGTGTATTATTAATAGAGATAAGAGTGATGTCATGTGACCTCCCACAATCCCCCTCACCTCTCCAGTCAGCAGGTAGATGATCTCCAGGGTGAGGTTTAGAATCCTCTCAGTTATGTGACTCCGGTCCTTCTCCATCCTCATTGATGTGGTCATGTGACCTATGCTGGCTTCCCTGTAGATAGATGACATTATGGACAGTATTGGTTGTACAATCATAGGATAATGCTGTATGGAGGGTTAATGTTACTTTCAGGATTGCCCAGCTTGTTGAAATTATCACAAATGGGAGGAACATTTAGTCTGCACTGCTCAGTGTTTCCTTTATCTCTAGCAGCCACTATTTAAACTCTTATGGACCGCCGCATGTACATTTACGTCGGCAGAATGGCACCGACAGGCACATCAACGTATATATACGTTGGTGCCTTGAGGTGGGTCGGGGGTCCAATCGGGACCCCTCCCCCCCCCCCGGTGCATGCGGCGGTCCCCGTGTCTGGCCGAGCGATCTGGGATGAGGGGGCGGCTATTCGTTTTTGTCCGCCCCCTCCGGATCGCTCTCAGCCAATCCGCGCGCACTCCCCCGCCCTGCACTTCCTCCTCCTGTGTAAACACAGGAAGGAGGAAGTGATGTGATCTCTCCCCTCAGCGGTATTTTCAACCACCGCTGAGGAGAGATCACATCGCACGGTAAGTCTGCACAACACTACACTGACACTCACTACACATAGGCACATTAACCCCTTGCGATCGCCCTCCCCCCTGTCACAGTGTCACTGAATGCAGTAATCATACATGTATGATTACTGTATTTAGTGTCAGTGTGACAGTCCGTTAGTGTTAGGTTCAGGGTAGCCCCCGTACCCCCCCCATATAAAGTTTTAACCCCTTGATCACCGCCCTAGTTAACCCTTTCACTCCCTATTGCCAGCATCACTAATCGATCATTTTTCTGATCACTGTATTAGTGTCGCTGTTCCCGCTAGGTAGCTAAATTTTTTTTATTGCGATTTTTTTTTTACTAAAGACGTGTGGCTAAATAAATTTTGACCTAAATGTTTGACTAAAATTTAGTTTATTTGATTTGTCTTATAGCAAAAAGTAAAAAATATTGTTTTTTTTTTCAAAAATGTTGCTCTATTTTTGTATATAGCGCAAAAAATAAAAATCGCAGAGGCGAACAAATACCACCAAAAGAAAGCTCTATTTGTGGGAAGAAATGGACGCAAATTTTGTTTGGGAGCCACGTCGCACGACCGCGAAATTGTCAGTTAAAGCGACGCAGTGCCGAATCGCAAAAAGGGGCCTGGTCCTTTACCTGCATTTTGGTCCGGTTCTTAAGTGGTTAAGGACCCTTATGTGTGACCAAAGTGTCCTCCATCACAATCCTGTGGAGGAGACAAGGGGGGAGCTGTTGAGGGGGGGGGGAGGTGTAGAACAGGTTGAACCGATCCCATGGAGGTACTAGAGCATTCACTATGAAGGCTGGTGACAGACCTGTCCAGTTTGTGTTTGAATCTGGACACAAAAAGATCCATGTCCAGTGCCCTCCACTTATGCAAAGGACTTGGAAGACCTCCAGGTGAAGAGCCCATTTCCCTCAGATCTAGACAGTGTGTACCACCTGCCAATTTTCAACACCTTGGATGTGAATGGTGGACAGGGCCGGATCCTCCAGTTTCAAAGTTAAAATCAGGTTTAATTATTTTTGAACGGTGCAACTTCTGGTGCAACCTTGATGTCTGATGTAATGATGTGAAGCCCAAATCTCAAATAAAAGTATTTCACTAAAGGATAAGGTAAATCATAACCACTTCTGCTACCTCTGCCACCAAATATCCTAATGTAGGATGAAGTCTTCAGAAACCAGCTCCATCTCCTAACACCCCGTTGAGTTTTTTTCCCCCACTGACCTCCAAATCACTACTGTGCCCCTGTATGGTGTCCTGTACCATGTCGTAGAAATCAGCGGGAGGAACCACAGAGCTCTGTGGAGGACCAGGTGATCGGCACTCACTGGTTAGTTCCCGAAGAAGACTTCATTCAGCATCGGAGCTCCATTCAGAGAGGTGAGAATTTACCTTTACAAGGAAACCTTCTATTTAGGTTTGACGTTTGGTGACAATGCGATGAGTTACACCCACTTATGTTTTATGTCACCATTACTTTGCTTTTATATCAGTGTTTCCACTTCACTTGAAATCTGAGGAAATACTGAGATCGGTAGAAACACTATGGGAATATAAATAGTATATCAGACTGAAAAGATAGATATTTAAAGGACAGATCAATGTCGGGTCCCAAAAAGGACATTGATAAGAGATATGATAAATTTAAATCTTATTACCTCCTCTGCTGCCAGTTTCACCAATGTCTCCTCTCTAATTCCTCTAACACGGAACATAAAATCTGTGCCTCACATCACTTCCTATTTATAACTGACATCACTTCCTGTCTCTACCTGACATCACTTCCTGTGAGATTTCCTGTCTTTGTAGAAGTGAGAAAATCTCCACCCTGTGGAGTTCAGAGGAACTGCAGCCCTGAGAAACCTCTCGAAGTGGACCAGAAAAGGGGGTAATGAGAGCGCACCCCCCTGAATTTTAGCACACCTCATACCTGTTCTCCAATGCAGTGGCGTTGCGTCCATAAGGGGCGCATGGGCGCCACCCCCTCTCTCCTGCCACCTCTCTATCACTATAGAGAGATTCATGCATTGCATGAATCTCTCTATGGTTGCCACTGCCACCCCCTATTCAGGAGCCCAACCCCTTTTTGGACGTCGGGCACCTGAATTACAGCAGCAGGGTATTTTTTGGAAGCACCTGATTAGTACCATAGGCTCTAGTAGGTGTCCAAAAAGGTGAAAAGCGGGCGCCACGCAGTTCACTCAGCATTGTGTTAGGAAAGCAAATGAATATTTGCTTTGCTAACACTGAACCGCCTCTCAGCCAATCAGGTGCTGGGGTCTGTTACCTGTCACCTGATTGCCTGAAACGACAGGCGTTGTGATTGGACGCTACCTATCAGGCGTCCAATCATAGCAGAGGACGGGAGAAGACATCGAGGAGCGTGGAGGACATCACTGTGACCCGCAGGTGAGGGATGCACACTGGCAGAATTTGATGGGCACAGCAGGGCAATTGATGGGCACACTGGCAGCAGTTGATGGGAACAGTGTCAGCAATTTATGGTTACAGTGGCTGCGTTTCATGGGCATAGTGGCTGCATTTGATGGCACACTGGCGGAAATTGATGGCACAGTGGCTGTGTTTGATGGGCATGGTGGCTACATTTGATGGCACAATGGCTGCGTTTAATGGGCACAGTAGTGGCAGTTGATGGGCACACTGGCAGCAACTGATGGGCACACATGGCAGCAATTGATGGGCACAGTAACGGCAATTGATGGGCACAATGTCAGCAATTGATGGGCATAGTAGCGGCAATTGATGGGCAAAGTGTCAGCAATTGATAGGCACAGTAATGGCAATTGATGAGCACACTGGCAGCAATTGATGGGCACAATGTCAGCGATTGATGGGTACAGTAGCTAAGTTTGATGGCACAGTGGCAGCAATTTATGGGTACATTGGCTGTGTTTGAGCACAGAGGCTGCATTTGATGGCACAAGATGGCTGAGTTTGATGGGCACAGTGGCTGTGTTAGATGGGCATAGTGGCTGCGTTTGGCACAGTGGCTGAAATTGATGGGTTTTTTTTTTCAGCGCCCCCCAATAATTTTAAGCACCAGCTTCCTCTTCTCCAATGACATGGGAGGTTCTCACGATGGATGACTTTATGGCAGGGGTCTCAAACTCCCGGCCCGCGGGCCAGTTGCGGCCCGCAGACCAAGATTTTGCGGCCCACTGACAAGCCCTTCCCCCGGACAGTGTCATACTCCTACTTTGCAGCGCATGCAGCGCGGTACCCTTTCCCTGCAGCCAGGGCCGGCGCAACCACCAGGCAGACCAAGCGGCCGCTTGGGGGCGGGCAGGTCCGCAGCCTGGGATGGGGCGAAAAAATTACTTCAGAATCGCGGCTGTAGGATTTTTCAAAAGCCGCGCCTCCGACGCGTCTTCTGTTCCGTGATAGGCGGAACATTCAGCTTCCCATGAGGCACTGTGTTCAGGTTCCGCCTATCACGGAGGCCCTCTCGTCCTCGTCCTCGGACGAGAGGGCCTCCGTGATAGGCGGACACTGAACACAGTGCCTCATGGGAAGCTGAATGTTCCGCCTATCACGGAACAGAAGACGCGTCGGAGGCGCGGCTTTTGAAAAATCCTACAGCCGCGATTCTGGTAAGGTAAGGGCACAGTCTGGATGTAATGGGGCACAGTCTGGAGGTAATGGGGCACAGTCTGGAGGTAATGGGGCACAGTCTGGAGGTAATGGGGCACAGTCTGGAGGTAATGGGGCACAGTCTGGAGGTAATGGGGCACAGTCTGAAGGTAATGGGGCACAGTCTGGTCATGTAATGGGGCATGTCTGGATGTAATGGGGCACAGTCTGGCATGTAATGGGGCAGGTCTGGATGTAATGGGGCAGGTCTGGATGTAATGGGGCAGGTCTGGCATGTAATGGGGCAGGTCTGGCATGTAATGGGGCAGGTCTGGCATGTAATGGGGCAGGTCTGGCATGTAATGGGGCACAGTCTGGTCATGTAACGGGGCACAGTCTGGTCATGTAACGGGGCACAGTCTGGTCATGTAATGGGGCAGGTCTGGCATGTAATGGGACAGGTCTGGCATGTAATGGGACACAGTCTGGTCATGTAATGGGGCATGTCTGGATGTAATGGGGCACAGTCTGGCATGTAATGGGGCAGGTCTGGATGTAATGGGGCAGGTCTGGATGTAATGGGGCAGGTCTGGCATGTAATGGGGCAGGTCTGGCATGTAATGGGGCAGGTCTGGCATGTAATGGGACACAGTCTGGTCATGTAATGGGGCATGTCTGGATGTAATGGGGCACAGTCTGGCATGTAATGGGGCAGGTCTGGATGTAATGGGGCAGGTCTGGCATGTAATGGGGCAGGTCTGGCATGTAATGGGGCAGGTCTGGCATGTAATGGGGCAGGTCTGGTCATGTAATGGGACAGGTCTGGCATGTAATGGGACAGGTCTGGCATGTAATGGGGCACAGTCTGGTCATGTAACGGGGCACAGTCTGGTCATGTAATGGGGCAGGTCTGGCATGTAATGGGGCAGGTCTGGCATGTAATGGGACAGGTCTGGTCATGTAATGGGACACAGTCTGGTCATGTAATGGGGCACAGTCTGGTCATGTAATGGGGCACAGTCTGGTCATGTAATGGGGCACAGTCTGGTCATGTAATGGGGCACAGTCTGGTCATGTAATGGGGCAGGTCTGGCATGTTAGTGTGTTTTTTTTATATAAAAAATGTATTGAAAGAAACATTTTTAATAAGTCAAAGTACAGGGCCAAACTTACTGATAAGCATCTTCAAGCCATATTGAGGGTGTCAGTTGCTTCCTCACTCAAGCCAAATGTTGCTGAGCTGTGTAGGAGGAAGCGCTGCCAGGTCTCTGGCAACAAGAAGTAGGAAGTAAGAGAAACTTCTGTTCTTTACAACCGTTAATGTTTAGAACTATTATTAAGATTGCATCAGTTGTACATTTTAAAATTTTGGTCCAATACTTGATGCGGCCCAGCCTCACCCAGCTTATACCTCCAGTGGCCCCCAGATAATTTGAGTTTGAGACCCCTGCTTTATGGGGTGGACATACAGTACATTTACTGGTTACTAGGGGGCTTCTGGGGGGTGGGAGCACAAGAATTGTAGGAGCGCATGGGAAGGTATTCACCACAGTAGATTTTTCTTTTCAGATAACTTTTGCTAAACATCTCACAATCGTGCCAAATAATAACCCAACTACAACAAGCAAATATTAAAATCAGTAATTTTACAAAATCTTTTAAATCCAAATCCCTGCACTCATTTAGATCAGCACAAGGCCATGTTCACACTACAAGATGGTTCTCGAAGCTGCAGTTCCTCTGAGCTCCACAAGGTGGTGCGCTCCCTTCAACCCAGACAGGAAGTCTCTATGGAAGACAGGAAGTAAAGTTATCTATAGACAGGAAATGATGTAAGGAATAGATTGGAAGTTCCGTGTTCCAGGAATTACAGAGAAGACGTCGCTGGGACTGGCAGCAGAGGAGGTAATAAGATATTATTTTATCATATAGCTCATCATTGTCCCTTTTTGGGACTCCAACTTGACCGATCCTTTAATTGTCCCTCTTTTCAGACAGACAAGTCAATATACTATTTATCTGCCCAAAGTGTTTCTATCACTCTCTGTGTTTCCTCAGGTTTCCAATGATTTTTTTGTATTGAAGTCAAAGCACTGATATAAAAGAAAAGTAATGGTGGCATGAAACATAAGTCGGTGTTACTGATCACATTATCACCAAATGTCAATCCCAAATAAAAGATTCCCCTGTAAAGGTAAATTCTTACCTCTCTCAATGGAGTTCCGGTGTCGGCTGAAATCTTCTTCAGGAACCGACACAACCTGGGAGTGCCGATCTCCTGATCTTACACAGAACTCTATTGCCGCGTACGACCGTTTTTATGGTTCTAAAAAATTATGTTTTTATGGGTCTAGAAAAAAACAATTTTTTTTCAACCCGATCATTAAACCGGCCTTGTCTACACACAATCGTGAAAAAAAATGCTCTAGCAAAGCGCGGTGACGTACAACACGTACGACGGCACTATAAAGGGGAAGTTCCATTCGGATGGCGCCACCCTTTGGGCTGCTTTTGCTGATTCCGTGTTAGTAAATGATTTGCGCTTTTCTGTCTGTTACAGCGTGATGAATGTGCGATCTCCATTACGAACGGTAGTTTTACAAGAACGAGCGTTCCCGTCTCATAACTTGCTTCTGAACATGCACTGTTTTTTCACGTCGTTAAAGCCCACACACCACCATTTTTTACAACCTTAAAAACAACAACGTTAAAAACGTTGTGAAAAAATAGAGCATGTTCGAAATTTTTGATGCCCATTTTTTAGATCGTGAAAAATGCTCTGGAGCCCACACACCATCGTTTTTAAAGACAAAAACATAATTTTTTAGAACCCAAAAATTGGTCGTGTGTACGCGGCATAAGGCTCCTCCCGCTGATCTCCTCATCATTACAGGACAGGGTATGAGACACGGTACAGGAAAACAAAGCTCTAATGCTGGCTGAAGTCTTCTTCAGAAACCGACACAAACGTGGAATGCCGATCTCCCGATCTTACGCAGAACTCTATGGCTCCTCCCGCTAATCTCCTTGTCATTACAGGACAGGGTATGGGACACGGTACAGGAAAACAAAGCTCTAATGTTGGCTAAAGTCTTCTTCAGAAACTGACATGACTGGGGAGTGCCGATCTCCTGATCTTACAATCTACATCTTCTAACTAAGAAGGCCAATGTTAGTAATTTACATAGTAGAAACCCTCATGTTATCCCCCATACATCCCCATCCTAATATTGTACAACCAGTACAGTCCTGATGATTCTCTCTTATTGGTCTACAGGAAACCTGAATAGATCACATGAGCAATGAGGATGGAGGAGGAATGGAGACACATGACTGAGAAGATACTAAACCTCACTCTGGAGATCATCTACCTGCTGACCGGAGAGGTGAGGAGGATTCTGGGAGGTCACATGACATCACTCTTATCTCTATTAATAAAACACAGACCTGACCGGAGAGGTGAGGAGGATTCTGGGAGGTCACATGACATCACTCTTATCTCTATTAATAAAACACAGACCTGACTGGAGAGGTGAGGAGGATTCTGGGAGGTCACATGACATCACTCTTATCTCTATTAATAATACACAGACCTGACCGGAGAGGTGAGGGGGATTCTGGGAGGTCACATGACATCACTCTTATCTCTATTAATAATACACACCTGACCGGAGAGGTGAGGGGGATTCTGGGAGGTCACATGACATCACTCTTATCTCTATTATTAATACACAGACCTGACCGGAGAGGTGAGGAGGATTCTGGGAGGTCACATGACATCACTCTTATCTCTATTAATAATACACAGACCTGACCGGAGAGGTAAGGAGGATTCTGGGAGGTCACATGACATCACTCTTATCTCTATTAATAAAACACAGATCTGACCAGAGAGGTGAGGAGGATTCTGGGAGGTCACATGACATCACTCTTATCTCTATTAATAATACACAGACCTGACCGGAGAGGTGAGGGGGATTCTGGGAGGTCACATGACATCGCTCTTATCTCTATTAATAAAACACAGACCTGACCGGAGAGGTGAGGAGGGTTCTGGGAGGTCACATGACATCACTCTTATCTCTATTAATAATACACAGACCTGACCGGAGAGGTGAGGGGGATTCTGGGAGGTCACATGACATCACTCTTATCTCTATTAATAATACACAGACCTGACCGGAGAGGTGAGGGGGATTCTGGGAGGTCACATGACATCGCTCTTATCTCTATTAATAAAACACAGACCTGACCGGAGAGGTGAGGAGGATTCTGGGAATCTAACATGATATTCCTATTGGTTCTCCGATACAGAGATTTCCTCTTGTGAAGTCAGGTGATCACATGACCATCACAGTGCCTCCATGTGACTCCTTAAAACCTGAGAGACACAACATGGAGAAGATTCTAGAAGTCACCAAGAAGATGATGGAGCTGCTGACAGGAGAGGTGAGCGGTGCCAGGAATTCTGGGACATTATCCAGTAACAGACAAGGGATGTGTCTGGATAGTGACTGTATCATCATGAGGAACAATCACTGATCGTATCATTAGGATCTGTACATTATCTGCATTGTTACCATTGATGTCATTTTTATTCTATATTCAGAGTGGAGACCTGAGTGTTCCTAAAGTTGAGGTTAAAGAAGAGATAAAAGAGGAGGATGATGAGGATGGGGTGATAAAGAAGCTTTCTGAAGGACACATTATGTGCATGACGCCTTTGCATTCCACACAAGAAGATCACAACATTGCAAATCCCGATCAGGTAGATGAGGAACAATCACTGATAGTATCATTAGGATCTGTACATTATCTGCATTGTTACCATTGATGTCATTTTTATTCTATATTCAGAGTGGAAACCTGAGAGATCCTAAAGTTAATGTAAAAGTTGAGTTAAAAAATGAGGATGGGGTGATGGAGGAGTTTCTAAAAGGACACAAAGATCTGTACCAGGACACTATGGTGGAATCATCCAGCTCCAGAAACCCACCAGAGAGATGTCCCCGTCCTCTGTATTCCCAGGAGGATCACAACTACACACAACACAATAAGGTAGTTGATCAACAATTATTGTAGTTATGATTTATACACAAGCATGTTTGTTACAGTAAATATTTTATTCATTCAGAGTGGAAACTTCGGGGATTATAACATTGTTGTTAAAGAAGAGTATAAAGAGAAGGATGAGGAGTATGGAGTGATGAAGGAGCTTTCTAAAGAACAAAAGGACATGTTGGAGCCACCTAATACCAGGAACCCACCAGAGAGATGTCCCCGTCCTCTGTATTCCCGGGATTCCACACAGGAAGGTCACACCATCCCCCACCATCATCAGGTAGGTGGAGTTGAGGGTCGGGAACATAAAGTGATTGAACACTCTGACATGTGGAGATGATGTGTGGACTCTACAAGATGATATTTTCTATGTGATCTCACATCATAAATACTTCTATGTTACAGATGTTATTTTCTGCCGTTCTGTTGGTTTAGGGTGAAGATTTGATGATCATGAAAACTGAGTGTGACGTAGAAGAGACGTATGTGAGGGATGATCAGCAATATACGGAGGAGGCTGGAATGACGAGGACATTCATAGAGGAGGACACTCCTACAGAGATCAGCACAGGTGACCCATAATATATTCTTCTCTTATCTCTGCTCTGTTACTGCTCACTGATTGGTCCAGAGTGGGGTGGGAGCTGAGTGATATCAGCCAATATAGGACATCCACAGAGAACATCTCCTCCCTCATATCTACCTGATAAGTGAACTAACCCTCTCAGATCTATTGATGATGTTTTTCTATTTTTCCAGGACACGCCATGGAGAAACCCTCAAAGGATCGTCTCACTTTATCTCCAGGTTGTAAAATGGAAGATGAGGACATCACAGGAGATTGTGGAGGAGAAAAGACAATGAGATCCACTATGGATGGAGGACTTCACAGTGTGGATAGACCATGGAATCCCTCTGACTCTGAGCAACCTCGTACTGTGAGGGGTGGGGCCGGAATTCAGGGGGAGAAGAAATTTTCCTGTCCCGAATGTGGTGAAAGCTTTAACTTTGTATTAAATCTTACCGCACATCAGGAACCTCACAAAGGTGAGACACTTTTACCCTGTTCCGAGTGCGGGAAATGTTTTGTTTTTAAATCGGAACTCATCATACATTATAAATCTCACACAGGGGTGAGGCCCTATTCCTGTCCTGAGTGCGAGAAATGTTTTTCACAGAAATCACACCTTGTTACACATCTAAGATCTCACACAGGGGAGAGCCCATATTCTTGCAACGAGTGCGGGAAATGTTTTTCACAGAAATCGCACCTTGTTATACATCAGAGATCTCACACAGGGGAGAGCCCATATTCTTGCCCCGAGTGCGGGAGATTTTTTTCACAAAAGTCCCATCTTTCCAGACATCAGCGGTTTCACACAGGAGAGAAGCCGTATTCCTGCCATGAGTGTGGGAAATGTTATGCACAAAAATCAGACCTAGTTGTACATCAGCGATCTCACACGGGGGAGAGACCTTATTCCTGCCCTGAGTGCGGGAAATCTTTTTCGGTCAAGGCCAAGCTTTCTAGACATCAGATATTGCACACAGGCAAGAAGCCGTATTCCTGCTCTGAGTGTGGGAGGTGTTTTTCGCAGAAGGCCCATCTTACCAAACATCAGAGGTCTCACGGGGCCGATAAGCGGTATTTTTGAAATTCATTGTGGAACACTGGAATTTAGAATTTTTTTAAATACAGTGAAACCTCGGATTGCGAGTAATGTGGTTAACGAGCGCTTCGCAATACGAGAACTGTATTTAAAAAAATCCTGACTCCGTTTGCGAGTGTTGTTTTGCAAAACAAGCAGGATTCAAGCCACAGCGATGTGCAGTACCGCATTTGGCCTTAGGTGGGGGGGCGCCGTAGCTGAGCGGAGCAGGGCCGTGCAGAAATGCTCGGGAAAATTCGGAAATACTCAGTCCTTGAGCATTTTCAAGGTTTCTCAAGTTCAGCCGAGCTGTCCCTAAGCCTTTCCGAGTGTCTCGAAGGCTCTTCAGAGCCCCCGCACCTCTGGCCACATGCGGTATTGCATGCCATTGAAGTCAATGCAGAACACATTTTTTTCGTTTCCATTGACTTCTATGGGGAAACTGGCTTGGATATGCGAGTGCTTTGGATTACGAGCTTTCTCCTGGAACAGATCATGCTCGTAATCCAAGGTTTCACTGTAGTGAAGAAGTCTGGTAGATGTGGAAGTCATGTACAAGGTTATTTGAAGAAAGCAATGTCCAAAACAAGGCAAGAAGAAGAGGAGGCCAAACCAACAAAATGGAAATGGCCACGACCAACGGGACGGCAAAAAAGATGGATGTGAGACCTCAGCTGAGGAGGACGTCTTTTTATTTTTCTGTTCTCTTTCTTGTTTTGTTTCTCCTAGTCCCCTGTTTTGGTACACATAAAGTTCTAAAAGACTCCATCAATCCTGGCGAATGGTCAACAGATGCCGCAGCCAGATCAATATAGTATAGAATCCCATGGATAATGTTCTGGGCCTTTCGATGATTCCGAGGCTAAGAGGCCGTTTTGTGTCAGACCCATATAACCGAGTAGAACCTTAATAAAGATATTATCTGGAACTTCAAACTATTAGTTGGTCTTTCTTATTAGATACGGTATTGTGACAACCATCCGGCACCCAGCCTGGGTGCCTCCATCAAGATACAGCTTCCTCCAAACTGGAACCAGGAACAAGGTATTATAGCTGAATATTGCACCTAAGAACTAGACGACACTAGCTTAGGTGCAAACTGGAACTGATTTTATTGTAATCTCACACAAAATATATACCTCACAAATATACCTCAGGTAAGAGCTTGGAACAGCCAACATAAAAAATAAACAGTAAGCTATTTAACAACTAGTCACCTAGACAAGCCTAGGTGACTCAGATCACTGCCAGGGTCGCTGGACAAAGCCCCCATTTAGGATAGAGCTACCACCCAGGACAGGGCCTCCACCCAGGACAGAGCACCCAACCAGGACAGGGCATCCACCCAGGACAGGGACCCCACCCAGGACAGAGCTACCAAGGACAGGGCCTCCACCCAGAACAGAGCCCATACTCAGGATAGAGCTACCACCCAAGACAATGCCTCCACCAAGGACATAGCCCCCACCCAGGACAGGGTCTCCATCCAGGACCAAGCCCCAACCCCGGACAGAACCCCCATTCAGGACAGAGCTACCACTCAGGTCAGACTCCCACCCAGGATAGGGCCCCTACCCAGGACAGGGCCCTCAACCAGGACAGTGCCCCCACCAAGGACACAACCCCCACCCAGGACAGGGTCTCCATCCAGGACTAAGCCCCCACCCCAGACAGAACCCCCTATTCAGGACAGAGCTACCTCTCAGGTCAGACTCCCACCCAGGACAGGGCCCTGACCCAGGACAGTGCCTCCGCCCAGAATAGAGCCCCCACACAGGACAGGGCCTCTGCCCAGGACAGAATCCCCAGACAGAACCCTCAATAAGGACAGAGCTTTTACACAGGACAGGGTCCCCACTCAGGACAGTGCCTTCAAACAGGACAGTACCCTCATCGAGGACAGAGCTACCACCCAGGACAGGGCCACCACCCGAACATTTGAGTAACTGCAGAAAAAAATCCCAACATACCTAACATATGATTTAAGGGACAGAAAGTGTAGCCCTCTTTTAGGGGGTTATGAGAAATGACCCTCCCCAAGCAGAATATTTCTCTAAACCTGGAGGTCAAATAAGTGAACCAGAACCTTCCCTAAGTGGAGGAGTGGGATTAATAATAAAGTTGCCATTGCTTTCACCCAGGACAGGGCCTCCAGCCAGGACAGGACCTCCACCCAGGACAGGGCCTTCAGCCAGGACAGTGCCTCCAGCCAGAGCAGGACCTCCACCCAGGACAGTGCCTCCAGCCAGGACAGGACCTCCACCCAGGACAGTGCCTCCAGCCAGGACAGGACCTGCACCCAGGACAGGACCTCCATCCAGGATAGAGCCTCCACCCAGGACAGTGCCTCCAGCCAGGACAGGACCTCCATCCAGGACAGGATCTAGGTCCGTCGAAAATTCAGACAGAAAAAGTCCGATGGGGCATACACATGGTCGGAATATCCGATGAAAAGCTCCCATCTGACTTTTTCTGTCGGAAATTCCGACCATGTGTACACGGCATTACACCACGGTATCCAATGCTTTGCATTGCACTTGGTGATGTAAGGCTTGGATGGAGCTGCCATTCCAGGAAGCTCTCTACGCCGCTTTCCAGTCTGATGTGCCCGCTTTCCAGTCTGATGTGCCCGCTTCCCAGTCTGATGTGCCCGCTTCCCGGTCTGATGTGCCCGCTTCCCAGTCTGATGTTGTTGTGCTAATCTGAAGGCCACACGAAGTTTGGAGATCTGTGGCTATTGACTCTACAGACAGTTGGTGACTTCTGCGCACTGTGGGCTTCAGCATGCGCTAACCCCACTCTATCATTTTACGTGCCTACCACTTCATGGCCGAGTTGCTGTTGTTCCCAGTTGCTTCCAATTTGTTATAAAACCACTGACAGGTGACCGTGGAATATTTAGTAGCCAGGAAATTTCACGGATGGACACCACCTTCTCTATACTAGAGGGACCCAACCGGCAGTGACACCTCCTCCTTCTCTCTCCTAGAGGGACCCAACCAACAGTGACACCCCCTCCTATCTCCTAGAGGGACCCGACCAGCAGTGACACCCCCTCCTTCTCTCACCTAGAGGGACCCAACCAGCAGTGACACCCCCTCCTTCTCTCTCCTAGAGGGACCCGACCAGCAGTGACACCCCCTCCTTCTCTCTCCTAGAGGGACCCAACCGGCAGTGACACCCCCTCCTTCTCTCTCCTAGAGGGACCCAACCAGCAGTGACACCCCCTCCTTCTCTATACTAGAGGGACCCAACCGGCAGTGACACCTCCTCCTTCTCTCTCCTAGAGGGACCCAACCAGCAGTGACACCCCCTCCTTCTCTATACTAGAGGGACCCAACCAGCAGTGACACCCCCTCCTTCTCTATACTAGAGGGACCCAACCGGCAGTGACACCTCCTCCTTCTCTCTCCTAGAGGGACCCAACCAGCAGTGACACCCCCTCCTTCTCTATACTAGAGGGACCCAACCGGCAGTGACACCTCCTCCTTCTCTCTCCTAGAGGGACCCAACCGGCAGTGACACCCCCTCCTTCTCTCTCCTAGAGGGACCCAACCAGCAGTGACACCCCCTCCTTCTCTATACTAGAGGGACCTAACCGGCAGTGACACCTCCTCCTTCTCTCTCCTAGAGGGACCCAACCAACAGTGACACCCCCTCCTATCTCCTAGAGGGACCCAACCGGCAGTGACGCCCCCTCCTTCTCTCTCCTAGAGGGACCCGACCAGCAGTGACACCCCCTCCTTCTCTCTCCTAGAGGGACCCAACCGGCAGTGACACCCCCTCCTTCTCTCTCCTAGAGGGACCCAACCAGCAGTGACACCCCCTCCTTCTCTCACCTAGAGGGACCCAACCAGCAGTGACACCCCCTCCTTCTCTCTTCTAGAGGGACCCAACCGGCAGTGACACCCCCTCCTTCTCTCTCTTAGAGAAACCCAACCAGCAGTGACACCCCCTCCTTCTCTCTCCTAGAGGGACCCAACCGGCAGTAACACCCCCTCCTTCTCTCTCCTAGAGGGACCCAACCGGCAGCGACACTACCTCCTTCTCTCTCCTAGAGGAACCTGACCAGCAGTAACACCCCCCTCCTTCTCTCTCCTAGAGGGACCCAACCAGCAGTGACACCCCCTCCTTCTCTCTCCTAGAGGGACACAACCAGTAGTTACACCCCCTCCTTCTCTCTCCTTGTGGAGGAAGACAGACAGAACTTTGAAGTCTTTAGTGATCTCTGATTTCCTTATAAAGTGTTTCTTTCATGATAAAGATCAGAGGAGCACTCAGTCACGTGTTTTTCTGAGGTGTATATCAAGGTGAGCTTCTTCTCAGTGTGAGATCTCTGATGTACGGCAACAAATGATCCATATAGAAGACATTTCCCACACTCAGAACGCTAATACACCTCAAGACTTGTGTGGGTTTGGTAAGTTAACGCTTCTGTGAAAAACATTTCCTGCACTTAGGATAGGATTACGGCTTCTCCCCTTTGTGAGATCTTCGATGTTTGACAAGTGCGGATTTCCGTGAATAACATTTCCCGCACTCAGAACAAGAAAACAGCGTTTCCTGCGTGTGGCACAGCTGATGTTCAGTAAGATTTGCTTTACGCGTAAAAGATTTCCCGCACTCAGGGCAGGAATACGGCTTCTCCCCCGTGTGAGATCTCTGATGTTTAACAAGTTCTGATTTCTGCGAGAAACATCGCCCACACTCAGAGCAGGCATACGGCTTCTCACCCGTGTGCAATCTCTGATGTTTGGAAAGATTTGTCTTCTGTGAAAAAGATTTCCCACACTCGGGGCAGTAAAACGGCTTCTCCCCCGTGTGAGCTCTTTGATGTGTAATGAGTTCCGAGTTCTGTGTAAAAGATTTCCCACACTCATGACAGACATACTGTTTCTCGCCCGTGTGCACTCTCTGATGTCTGGAAAGAAGAGACTTCTGTGAAAAACACTTCCCGCACTCAGGGCAGGAATACGGCTTCTCACCCGTGTGAGATCTCTGATGTATAACAAGATCTGATTTACGAGGAAAACATTTCCCGCAGTCAAGGCAGAGAAATGGTTTCTCACCGGTGTGCAATCTCTGGTGTACAGAAAGATTGGACTTCTGTGAAAAAAGTTTCCCGCACTCAGGGCAGGAATATGGGCTCTCCCCTGTGTGAGACCTTTCATGCATAACAAGGTCTGATTTCTGTGTATAACATTTCCCGCACTCAGGGCAGGAATATAAATTCTCGCCTGTGTGCAATCTCTGATGTCTGGAAAGCTTGTCCTTATCTGAAAAACATTTTTCACACTCGGAGCAGGAATAGGGCTTTTCCCCCGTGTGTGACCTGTAATGTATGTCCAGTTTGGATTTCCGTATAAAACATTTCCCGCACTCGGGGCAGGAAAATGGTTTGTCCCCTGTGTGTAATCCCTGATGTCTGGCTAGATGGGCCTTCTGGGAAAAACACTTCCCACACTCAGTGCAGGAATACGGCTTCTCCCCTGTGTGAGTTCTCCGATGTCTGGCCAGTTCTGATTTATGAAGAAAACATTTCCCGCACTCAGAACAGGAATGAAGCTTCTCAACCGTGTGAGACTTCTGATGTACAGAAAGACCCAATTCAGAGCTAAAACTTCCCCCACATTCAAGACAGTAAAACATCATCTCCCCCTCAACTCCAGCACTTTCGCCCACAGCACAAGATTCCTCAGAGTCTGAATGATTCCAGGAGCTCATTGTCTTTTCTCCAGTACATTCTTTTTTGATGTCCTCATCTTCCATTTTACAACCTGGAGATAAAGTGAGACAATCCTTTGAGGGTTTCTCCATGGCGTGTCCTGGAAAAATAGAAAAACATCATCAATAGATATGAGAGGGTTAGTTCACTTCCATCAAGATTCCATCTGGATCAGGTAGATATGGGTGAGGAGATGTTCTCTGTGGAGATCCCAACCAGTTGGGACTCTTCCCCCCATCAAAGAACCTTTGGTCCTCCTCCCAGATACATTTACACAGCCTTGTCAGAAGAGCAGGAACCAATGGGAACTGGGAGGTGCGTGCTCATTACACAACCACAAGCATAGGCACTGAGTCATGTGATCTCTGATCAACAAGACGTTCAAAGTTCAGACTTGCAGACCCTTTACCATAGAACAAGTGACCATAGGCCTAGGCTTCTGGTGATATGCAGCACTGGAGGAAGTCTTCTGAAAGAAGAGGGACAAACCTAAGAAAGGCTCAATCTGTGTTATCATATCTGTGCTACTGTAACTAGGAGTGACACACAACCTAATACTGCCAGCTGAACCCCAGGACGGGTATCAGTACAGGGAGGGGACCATTATCAACCTATTATTGGCTGATATCACTCAGCTCCGCCCTACTCTGGACCAATCAGTGAGCAGTAACAGAGCAGAGATAAGAGAAGAATATATTATGGGTCACCTGTGCTGATCTCTGTAGGAGTGTCCTCCTCTATGAATGTCCTCGTCATTCCAGCCTCCTCCGTATATTGCTGATCATCCCTCACATACGTCTCTTCTACGTCACACTCAGTTTTTATGATCATCAGATCTTCACCCTAAACCAACAGAATGGCAGAAAATAACATCTGTAACATAGAAGTATTTATGATGTGAGATCACATAGAAAATATCATCTTGTAGAGTCCACACATCGTCTCCACATGTCAGAGTGTTCAATCACTTTATGTTCCCGACCCTCAACTCCACCTACCTGATGATAGTGAGGGATGGTGTGACCTTCCTGTGTGGAATCCCGGGAATACAGAGGACGGGGACATCTCTCTGGTGGGGTTCTGTAGCTGGATGACTCCACCATGGTGTCCTGGTACAGATCTTTGTGTCCTTCTGGAAACACCTCTGTTACCCCATCCTCATCATCCTCCTCTTTTATCTCTTCTTTAATAATAATTTTCAAATCTCTCAGGTTTCCACTCTGAATATATAATAAAAATGACATCAATGGTAACAATGCAGATAATGTACAGATCCTAATGATACTATCAGTGATTGTTCCTCATCTACCTGATCGGGATTTGCAATGTTGTGATCTTCTTGTGTGGAATGCAAAGGCGTCATGCACATAATGTGTCCTTCAGAAAGCTTCTTTATCACCCCATCCTCATCATCCTCCTCTTTTATCTCTTCTTTAACCTCAACTTTAGGATCTCTCAGGTCTCCACTCTGAATATAGAATAAAAATGACATCAATGGTAACAATGCAGATAATGTACAGATCCTAATGATACGATTAGTGATTGTTCCTCATCTACCTGATGATGGTGGGGGATGGTGTGACCTTCCTGTGTGGAATCCCGGGAATACAGAGGACGGGGACATCTCTCTGGTGGGTTCCCATTACTGGATCCATCTGTAGGAAACACACACACTGACTGAATCCATTGTTTCTATGTGTTTATCAGATGATGGGGGATCTAGGTGGAGCCTCCGTACTGCTCTCTCCTTTACAATAAAGTCTCCTCTTACCCGGTGATGTGAGGGGCGGCTGATTGTCCATCATGACGTCCTTGTAGAGATCCTTGTGTCCTTCTAAATACTCCCACTCCTCCATGGAGAAATAGACAGTGACATCCTGACACCTTATAGGAACCTGACACACACAATGATACAGTCACCATCCAGACATCTTCTATTGAGGGTCTATATTGTCATTGCAGTGTAAGGCCGCGTACACACGAGGGGATATGTCCGCTGAAAACGGTCCGATGGACCGTTTCAGCAGACATCTCCGCTCGTGTGTATGGGCTAGCGGACAGATTTCTCCACCCGACAGATTTCAAAGCATGCTTTGAAATCTATCCGGTGGGAATCTGTCCGCCCGACATGTCTGCTGGTTAGTACACTTACCAGCAGACATGTCGGCCCCCACCGCCGCCGCGCCGCTGCCGAATGGATTCGGCGCATGCGCGGAAGTGTTTTACTTCCTGGTGCGGTGACGTGGCGGTGACGCGGCGGCGTCAACGTCACCGCCGCGTCACCACTACGTCACCGCGCCGTCCGGCGGCGGGGAATTTGATCCGATGGTGTGTACACGCCATCGGATCAAACTCCCGATCGGACATATCCGATGGAAATGGTCCACGGACCGTTTTCATCGGATATATCCGATCGTGTGTACGCCGCCTAAGAGTTTTATAACAATTATGGTAAATTGAACAATAGTGATAGAAAAGTGATTGTAGTGCTGCACAAAGTAGAGGCAGAGCACATCAGCTGACCAATACAGCCCCAGGAACACAAAGAAGGTAGATGATGAAACCTTTCCCACCTACAGTACAACCTCTGACTAATACTCCTTCTCCTGCGCCAAATCCACCATAGCCCCTCAAGCTCGCCATTGTGAATTTGTTCCCCAGGGGCAGTGCCATACCCTCCCCCATCCCTGTGTATTTTTTGACATCCCTTTGTCTATAAGCCCATAAAACAGGCATTTTTATTTAAAAAAATCTCCAATTGATTTTGATCGGGTTCAGCATCTGATCTTCTTCACCAAATAATGCTCAAACCAAACCCAGGGCAGTTCAGATCATCCCTAAGCTGGAGCTCACTGGGAAATAGGCTCCAATAAGGATGAGACCGCCCTACCGCTGGCACATTTTTTTCACGGCCAACCTGGAATATTTGGGGCAGGAAAACGCATGCCTTGTGTCCCTAAATTTAAAGCCTATTTAAGGTGATCACTTTGGGGGGGGGGGCTTCAAATTCAGTACAAACCGAATCTCATCCTTTGTTACAGGTGAGAAGGTGACACCAGGTGTCTCCAAAATTAAGAGAATTTTCCTGTCCCGTAAGTGGGTAAATGTTCTTAAAGAGGAGGTCCTGGGAATTTTTTTTTTAAAAGCCAGCAGTTACACCTACTGCAGCTGCTGGCTTTTAATAAATGGACACTTACCTGTCCTGCTGTCCCTCGATGTCGACAGTAGGGCTCCCGGCGTGAAGCCAAAAGGCTACACTGCCGTTTCGGCTCCACGCCGGGAACTTTACTGCGCATTTGCGAGGCACCGATCCTCTCTCCTATTAGCCCGGGGGCCGGGGGGGGGGGAGGAGGGAGCACTGCGGTGACGTCACTGCCGCGTCGTGTCAAAGACAGGTATGCTGATCCTGTCCCCCCTCCAATTGTATCAGCGGAGGGGGGGGGGGGGGGATCCGATAAGCGGAAGTTCCCCTTTTAGGTTGGAGCTTCACTTTAACCCTGATAGGGTTAATCTAGGTTCCCACACTATATATGTGTGTATCATCATCTGCTAGAGATAAAAGACGTCACAGTGACTATGGAGGAAGAGGACGGACATGACGGGGTTACTGGGTGTAAATAGAAGACAAGATCTTATTACCTCCTCTTCTGCCAGATCCAGCAATGTCTCCTCTCTACTTCCTCCCGACTCACCTCTCATCCGGAACTTCCTGTCTGTACCTGACATCACTTCCGGTCTTCCATAGAGACTTTCTGTCTGGGTAGACGTGGGATCACCACCTTGTGGAGCTCAGGGGAACTGCAGCCCGTAGAAACATCTCGTAATGTGAGAACACGGCCTTGGCCTTGTCCTTGTTGCCAAGTGTCTCGGATGTAGGGTTACCACCCCATCCCTTTAAACCCTTTACTTTCAGTATGGGCACTACACTAAAGTTAGTGAGTGAATGGGAGAGTTATGTTGCTCCCATTCATGATTTGTTGAAATTACGGGTTGCTGTCCTTTCCGGAATTGTCCTGTGGGCCAGTCTGCGTCCCAGGGGTGCTATTCCACCCCTGGGCGAAAGTTGGCGCTAGAGGGGTTCTGGCGGAGCCGCTTTATCCCAGCAGCCAATTGGAGGAGTTTTTCTCTCGCTGGGCATGCTGGGGAGAGGTATATCTGTGACAGGCGCCAATTTGTCTGGACTCTCTCTTTTTCTGGGGTCCACAGGTATGTGTCAGCTGTCAATCAGTGACCCCTTTCATTGCATTTCTGTGAGGATTCGCTCAAAATCCAATCTGTTCTCTGAAGTACTGAAGTACTAGGCCTGTGGCAGAGGCCTGAGCCAGGCCTGTCCGGGGGCCTGTTCCTCTCAGCATTCTATAAGTGACACCTCGGCTGCCAGACTTGTGACAAAGGGTCTGTCCGGGGGCGCTTCACCCACTCTGGCTAGAGTGGCGACGAACTGTCTCTACTACTACTGAGAGCAGGATTGCTCTATCCATATCCAGGCCTGATACCGCAAAGTTCTCTATTGCTTCATCAACCTTTCGTATCCTACCTTCCGTTGATGTTGGCCCTGTTAGGCCCTGGAATAAAGCATTTGGAAAATCTAACTGGTGACTGGACATTCGCTTACTGCTACTACTCACTGCTACTACCCTTAGACACACTACAAGGTAACTTAATACGCAGATCCCAACAACAACCAGCGGCTCCTTCGGGGGTGAGCGCTACACACATATTAATTACACAGGTTTCTGAAGCTGATTAAGGTGGTAATTAATCTCACTTGGTGCCTTATGTGCATTAAATTAGCCTCAGAATCTGTGTAATTCATATGTGTTTGGTAGGGAAGAGCTCCATGTTCGAGTCAAACCCATGTTTGACTCGCACATCTTATGTTCGAACGTTTGTCGAAATACGAACGTTACGGGCCGTTCGCAACAAATTCGAGTGGGGTGTCAGAGCCCATAATTCACTGCAGTATTACAGTAGATTGCTGGCTGATGATTGGCCAAGCATGCACTATGACCCGCATGTTTGGACAATCACAGCTTGCAAGAAACGGAGAGCCATAATTGGCCAAAGCCAGGTTGGCTTTGGCCAATTATGGCTTAGGGGGTTTAGTACACGCCCCACACTATAAAAGGCTGCCTGCAGGTCGGCCTTGTGTAGTGTGTTGCGGAGGTTAAGAGAAAGGGAGAGTGTAATTTGTTTCTAGGTAGATAGAGCAGGCAGGCTAGTCAGTTAAAGTTACAGTGTGTAGAGGATATATATGCATCCCAGGTGTTGTACATATATTTATACACTGTATAGTATAGCTAGATCCGCTCTTCCTAATTTACTGGCAGGCAGGTGATTGTGCTAGCTGCAGTATTCTCACGTGGTGTACTGTCTGTATTCTCTGCACTGTGCACCTAAAACTACGTGGTGTGTACTGCTCGTGTCCTCTGCAGTGTGCACCTAAAGCTATGTGGTGTGTTCTTCCATTGTCCTCTGCAGTGTGCACCTAAAGCTACGCAGTGTGTGTACTGCCCGTATCCTCTGCAGTGTGCACCTAAAGCTACATGGTGTGTACTGCCTGTGTCCTCTGCAGTGTGCACCTAAAGCTACGTGGTGTGTGTACTGCCCGTATCCTCTGCAATGTGCACCTAAATTTACGTGGTGTGTATACTGCCGTATCCCCTGCAGTGTGCACCTAAAGCTACGTGGTGTGTACTGCCTGTGTCCTCTGCAGTGTGCACCTAAAGTACCAGGCACATTTCCCTGCTCCAGCTACTGCAGGGCCAAAAGAAGTTCTCTCCCAGCCATCCACATGCCCAGAGGTTGAATGCTAGCTTAGCTAAATTGCTAGCAATTCAACTGCAGCCTTTCCAGTTGGTAGATTCTGCCCCCTTCCCTGAGTTTGTGGAATGTGCGGTACCTCAGTGGCAAGTTCCCAAACGCCACTTTTTCTCAGGGAAGGCGATTCCGGCTCTTCTTCCTCTGTGGCCTCTTCCTGTGCTGATGTGTCCTCTGAACCAGTGGTGCTCCGTAGACGTTCAAGGGGCTATGCAGGCAAAGAAATGCCATGCAGTGCTTGAGCTGGTGTGCTTGGGGGACAGGAGCCACACTGGGCCAGAGGTTCAGCTCTGCAGGGGCAGGCTCAGAGGTGGTTGATGCCACACCAGCTTAAGCCAGGAATGGTGGTTTGCGAAAATGGCACCAAGCCACACTGGGCCCTGCCACAGGGACAACTGACCAATGTGCCCTGTTTTGCTCATGTCCTTAACTTGGTGGTGCAGCGGTTCTTGGACATGTACCCAGGTTAACAGGATGTCCTGAAGCAGGCCAGGAAAGTCTGTGTGCATTTCTGACGGTCATATAATGCCACTGCTCGGCTGGCAGACCTCCAAAAGGAATACAACCTGCCCAAGAACCGCCTAATCTGTGACATGCCCACCACTCTCTACGTTGGCCATGCTGCAGCGGCTGCACATGCAGCAGAGGGCCATCAATGAGTATCTGTGCCAATATGGCAGCAGGACAGGGTCAGGGGAGCTTTGTTTTTTCCCCCACGCCAGTGTGCCTTGATCAGGGATGCATGCACTGTCCTGTCACCATTTGAGGAGGCCACGAGGATGGTGAGCAGTAACAGTGCATGCATCAGTGAGACTGTCCCTCTTATTCACCTGTTGGAGCACACGCTGTATGAAATAATTGACAGGGCCCTTGAGGCAGAACAGAGGGAGGAAGAGGAGGACTTTCTTACCTCTCAAGGCCCCATTTATCCAGACAGTGTTCCTGCTTGCCCGCCTAGCACACAGGAAGAGGATGAGGATTGTGTCAGCATGGAGGTGAAGCCTAGCACTCAGCATCAGCAGAAGTCTTCAAGGGATCCATTACAGTCCCAAGGAACCCATAGACTTGTACGTGGCTGGGACGAGGTGGCTGCAGATCATGTCGTCCGACTCCTCAGTGACCCAGGGAACTCCGCACCGAATGCCTCAGCAAACCTACGCTGCATGGCCTCCCTGATCCTGCAAAGCATGCGGAAGGATCCTCGTATTCGTGCTATCAAGGAGAGGGATCATTACTGGCTGGCAACCCTCCTTGATCCACGTTACAAGAGTAAGGTTGCGGACCTTATCTTGCCGGCACAGAGGGAGGAGGGAATAGAAGTTGTTGAGTGGGGGGGGGCGCATTGGAGTTGTTGAGCGGGGGGGGGATGCCTCTCACCTGTGCACAGAATGTCACAGCAGTCCTCCACACACCGCTCCAGTTTTCCAGTTTCTCCACCTTGTGCTGCCCATTCAGCTCCGCTCGCTTGTTGAGCGGGGGGGGGGGTTTGATTGAAGTTGTTGAGCGGGGGGGTGGCTTTGAATTTGTTGACCAGGGGGGTTTTGCAGTTGTTGGGGAGGGGTTGCAGTTGTTGAGCGGGGGGTGCCTCTGCCACAGAGGAAGATCACTCCGCCAGGGAGGGCAAGGAGATAGGCAGGTGGCTGGCCAGAATTTGAGCCAAGGCAGAAGAACATGCGAGCGGAGCTGAATGGGCATGCACCCGAAACTGAAGAAATATTCCCTCCGCTCCGACCAGCACATGATCATCAGAAAGGGGCACAGATAATGGGGAAAAATACAACCCCCCTATGCTAGTAGGCACGGCGGAGCGAGCGGGGGTGTGTAATTCAACAGTGTCCTCAATCAGGGGACTGTCCCCTGAAACTGGGGATTGGTCACCCTGAGCCACAGTCCTCCACACACCGCTCCGGTTCCTCCTCCTTCCGCGTGCTGTCTCCTCTCTTGCACAGCTTCCTGTGCGGGAAAATTAATCCTTTTGCGGGACTGCGGGAAGATGCTGTCTGTGCGGGAAAGACCCGCAGAATCCGTGCGGGTTGGGACGTATGTGTCAAGTGATCTGAAAAGCAAAATGTGAAGGTTTCCGACAGGCAGATGGTGTTTTTTAAGCAACTTATGCATAGCTCCCAACTGTCCCTGATTTCGAGGGACTGTTCCTAAATTGGAGCAATGTCCCTCTTTCCGCCTCATTTATCCCTCATTTTGGTCTGATCAATATAGATGTATATAAAATTAACTTTTTATCTTTTAAAAAGTGTTTCCCGGTGCTAAAACTTTCATCCAAGTTCTAAATTGGTGCATTTGTACATTTTAAAAGCCAATATAAAGTAATAGTAGTGGTGAAAAAAAAGCCCTTGTAGATTTATTAACCTTTTTTTTGGTTCATTTGTCCTTTAACCACTTCCCGCCCGGTCAATAGTAAACTGACAACCAGGAAGTGGTTGTGTTATCCTGACTGGACGTCTATTGACGTCCAGCAGGATAACATGCCGGCGTGCGCCTGAGGTCTCACACCCTGCATCTTCTCTCTCAGAAAAGAGCCTCCGGCGGAGGCTCTTTACCACGTGATCAGCCGTGTCCAATCACGGCTGATCACAATGTAAACAGGAAGAGTCGTTGATCGGCGGCTCTCCTGACAGGGGGGGTTTGCGCTGATTGTTTATCAGTGCAGCCCCCCTCGGATGCCCACACTGGACCACCAGGGAAGCCACCAGTGAAGGGGGCAACAATAAACAAACGATAAAAAAAATGTTCACAATAGATGCCAATCAGTGCCCACAAATGGGCGCTGACTGGCAACATGGGCACTGACTGGCACAAATTAGTAAATAAACAAGTGATGCCCAGCAATGCCATCAGTGCCACCCCTCAGTGTCCATCAGTGCCACCCCTCAGTGTCCATCAGTGCCACCCCTCTGTGTCCATCAGTGCCACCTATCAGTGCCCATCTGTGCCACCCATGAGTGCCCATCAGTGCCACCCATGAGTGCCCATCAGTGCCACCTATGAGTGCCATATCAGTGCCCGTAATTGAAGAAGAAAACATACTTATTTACAAAAAATTAACAGAAAAAATAAAAACTTTTTTTTTTTTTTCAAAATGTAGTTCTTGTTGTTGCGCAAAAACAAAAAAAAAAAAATCGCAGAGGTGATCAAATACCACCAAAAGAAAGCTCTATTTGTGGGAAAAATTATAAAAAAAAAATGTTTGGGTACAGAGTAGCATGACCGTGCAATTGTCATTCAAAGTGCGACAGCGCTGAAAGCTGAACATTGGCTTGGGCAGGAAGGTGCGTAAGTGCCTGGTATTGAAGTGGTTAAGGGGGTGTGGCAGGGGGCGTGTTCTATGCCTACATACATTTGTTAGTAGGTGTCCCTCATTCCCATCTCGAAATGTTGGGAGGTATGATCTAGATCAGAGGTGGCAAACACAAGGCCCGCGGGCCGAATGCGGCCCTCCAGGCTGATTTATGCGGCCCTCGCACCTCTCCAGTCATCCTCCAGACCCTAACTTTCTGCTTTCAAGAAATGCATCCAACTTCTTCCCAGCAGCAGCATAAGGAAAGGGGGTGCACTGTGATGTATGGGAGAGTGGTGGACTCAATTTCTGATGGTGGGGTGGCTCTTGACATCTAATGTAAGGGGAAGGGATGCGCTGGACAACTAATCTTACAGATACAACCGGCCCTTTTGAGGGCAACCATAATGCTGATGTGGCCCACAATGAAATTGAGTTTGACATCCCTGATCTAGATACAACAAACTTTAGGCAACATCAATAATTTTGCAGCAAAATCAATTGCAAAAAATCCAGAGCAGTAATATATTTCTCTCCCCCTTGGTGGGAGTGGAGATGACCCATCTATAAGGATATACAGTACATACACACACAGCACAAGGCCGTGTTCACCCTACGAGACGTATCTCAGGGCTGCAGTTCCTCTGATCTCCACAAGATGGTGATCTCACTGCTACCCAGACAGGAAGCCTCTATGAAAGACAGGAAGTGATGTCAGGCATTGGCAGGAAAGCTCTATGGAAAAAAGGGACAGGAGTGACGTCAGGCACAGAGAGAAAGTAGAGAAGAGACGTTGCTGGAACCTGCAGCAGAGGAGGTAATGAGATTTTTATATTTATGAAGTTCAATTTGTCTGGGAACAGCAATTTATTTTAATAGTTTAACCCCTTCCCGCCAGCGCTATAGCCAAAAGACGGCTACAGCTCGGCTCTCCAGTTCCGTGGACGACCTTCCAGAACTGCACCTCCCATTAACCCCCTGAGCCGTGATTGGGGCGCGTTCTGTGACCGCTGTGTCCTTTTAGTTCGTAGAATAGAGTGGCTGTGAGGACAGAGCCTTGAAGAACCCCTATGAAAGAGGAGAAGATGAGGTAGAGTGGTAGGGGTGCTTCGATAGGTAGGAGCAGAAGGATAGAAGAAGGTCCTGGGCTGCCGCACTCCTTAAAACAATGGCCGGTATTCACAAAGCACTTACGCCGACGTAACTCACCTTTTCCTGGCGTAGCATAAATATGCGCCCGGCGTATCTGTGCGCCAGAGTCGCACACCAAGATACGCCTAAAAATAGGCCATCCTACCCCGACGTATCTTACTTACACTGGCATGGCGTGGGCGCAAATATGGTCTGGACGTATGTTGCTTCTCCCATTGATTAGGCATTCAAATATGCAAATGAGGGAAATACGGCAATTCACGAACGTACTTGCGCATGATATACGCGGTTTGCGTAAGTTTTACGTCCGGCGTAAAGTTATTCCCCATAGATGAGGTGCAACCCATGCAAAGGTATGGACCAGGGAACACAAGCCTACGTATTGCACGTTGGACGTCTGTGAATATGGGCCGACGTGGGTCTGGCTGGGCGTAGGTTACGTTCACGGCGTACACAGTGATCCGGCGTATCTTAAGCAGTTGTTCCGACGTGGTTGTGCGCATGCGCACGGGGATACGTTCACGTCTCGACGCATGCGCAGTTCGTTTTAAGTACTTGTCTGGCGCCATTTGCATGGAGTCACGCTTCATTAGCATGGATCACGCCCACTTCCAGCCATCTTCCACTTGCGCCTACGAAATATACGCCATGCTGGTGCAACGTTGGGAGCATTTGCTTTGTGAATTCCATGCTTGCCTCCCTGCGCTGCGTCGGCGTAGCGTAAAAGAGATACGCTACGGCGACATAAATGTGCGCCGATGTCTGTAAATCCGGGCCAATGTCTTTATTATACAAATAAAATCCAAAAAAACAACCAAAGCGATGCAGTCAAAATGAAGTGTACAACAGGAAAAGGGTGGCCGACATGTTTCACATCATGTAATGCTTACTCGTAGGTAGGAGCAGAACCAAGAAGGAGCCTTGAAGGCCACATGAGTGGAGATTTTTGAGGAGGAGCAGGTGATCAACTATATCAAAAAAGTTTAAAATATATTGCGCTAAACAATTCAGTGTAAATATATAGTATAAATATATAGTGTATAGGCAGCCAACACCACAGTGGATAAAGTGTAATAGAAAAAAGAAAAAAAAAAAGAAAAAAAAAGTGTAGCGCCAAAACTATATAGATGTAGGAAAAACCATAAATGGCCAGGGTGATGTAGCTACCAGCCAAAATACGGTAAGACCTGAGGTGCAGCCTTCGTGAAGAAGATCATAGACTATAGGCTATGAAACACCAGCTGTTGAGCTGGGTGAAACAAATAACAATATTCAAAAACACAAACTGAAGGTAATGTGAAAAGTGTTGCAACAAAGTAAGTGCAGCTGAAAACAAATGCAAAAGGTCCTGAAAACAGCAAAAACAAGGGGGGAGGGGGAATAGGTGTGGGTTTGAGGATGTTGATATTCCAGTTTCCCCAAAACAGACTGATTGTTCATTCAGTTTGAAACACCTCATCCATATACATTGGCAATCCTTTCCCTCAGAAACAGGTCATCTTCCCAGGACATTCCTTGGCATATATATAAATTAAGGTACTCTTACCGACTTTTGTTGACCCACGGCTCACCGTATGGTGGGTAGGTCTTCAAAGCTTGTATAGGCTAGCCGCCCTCCGATCATCCCAATGGATAAATCGATGTCCCAGGTTGTGATGCTGTAGGCAGATCCCAAAAGGAGAGCAGGTATCGCTGGCCTCAGGAACGTCAGACAGAACAGTGAAGATGTGAGACTCCGTATTTCATGGAAGATATGAAAAAAAGAGGGCGAGAACACCTCCTCATCGTGTAGAAATTTATTAAAAGTTGATCAAAAAGTATTGATACAGCAAAGAGATCTGCAAATCTCATTAAAAATTCCAAGCAAGGATAAGGTCCATGTACCAAAATATAAAAGCAAAAAAACCCCAAAAGATGTGCAGTGTGGAACTTTTTATCTTTTGGGGTTTTTTTGCTTTTATATTTTGGTACATGGACCTTATCCTTGCTTGGAATTTTTAATGAGATTTGCAGATCTCTTTGCTGTATCAATACTTTTTGATCAACTTTTAATAAATTTCTACACGATGAGGAGGTGTTCTCGCCCTCTTTTTTTCATATCTTCCATGAAATACGGAGTCTCACATCTTCACTGTTCTGTCTGACGTTCCTGAGGCCAGCGATACCTGCTCTCCTTTTGGGATCTGCCTACAGCATCACAACCTGGGACATCGATTTATCCATTGGGATGATCGGAGGGCGGCTAGCCTATACAAGCTTTGAAGACCTACCCACCATACGGTGAGCCGTGGGTCAACAAAAGTCGGTAAGAGTACCTTAATTTATATATATGCCAAGGAATGTCCTGGGAAGATGACCTGTTTCTGAGGGAAAGGATTGCCAATGTATATGGATGAGGTGTTTCAAACTGAATGAACAATCAGTCTGTTTTGGGGAAACTGGAATATCAACATCCTCAAACCCACACCTATTCCCCCTCCCCCCTTGTTTTTGCTGTTTTCAGGACCTTTTGCATTTGTTTTCAGCTGCACTTACTTTGTTGCAACACTTTTCACATTACCTTCAGTTTGTGTTTTTGAATATTGTTATTTGTTTCACCCAGCTCAACAGCTGGTGTTTCATAGCCTATAGTCTATGATCTTCTTCACGAAGGCTGCACCTCAGGTCTTACCGTATTTTGGCTGGTAGCTACATCACCCTGGCCATTTATGGTTTTTCCTACATCTATATAGTTTTGGCGCTACACTTTTTTTTCTTTCTTCGATCAACTATATCAACCCAGCAGAAAGGTTTAATAATATGAGCATAGAGTAGTGACCATAGGTTTTGACACTAACGCCACGTACACACAACTGTTTTTCGTGTTGTAAAAAATAAAAAAAAAATTTTAATGTCATTAAAAACGATGGTGTGTGGGCTCCAGAGCATTTTTCACGATGTAAAAAATGGGCATTAAAAATTTCGAACAGGCTCTAATTTTTCACCACGTTTTTAACGTCGTCATTTTTAACGTCGTAAAAAATGGTCAGGTGTGGGCTTTAACGACGTGAAAAAACTGCGCATGCTCAGAAGCAAGTTATGAGACGGGGGCGCTCGTTCTGGTAAAACTAGCGCTCGTAATGGAGTAAGCACGTTCATCACGCTGTAACAGACAGAAAAGCGCGAATCGTCTTTTACTAACACGGAATCAGCTAAAGCAGCCCCAAGGGTGGCGCCATCCGCATGGAACTTCCCCTTTATAGTGCCGTCGTACGTGTTGTACATCACCGCGCTGTGCTAGAGCATTTTTTTCAAGATCGTGTGTAGGCAACGTCGTTTTAACGATTGGGTTGAAAAAAACGTCTTCTTTTTCTAGACCATTTAAAATTTCATTTTTTACAACCCGAAAAACGGCATAATGCCGCGTACAGACGATCGGACATTCCGACAACAAAATCGTGGATTTTTTTGGCTCAAACTTACCTTGGCTCAAACTTACCTTGCATACACATGGTCACACAAATGTTCTCAGAAAGTTTTGTTGTCGGAAAATTTAAGAACCAGCTCTCAAACATTTGTTGTCGGAAATTCCGACAGCAAATGTCTGATGGAGCCTACACACGGTCGGATGTTCCGACAACAAGCTCACATTGAACTTTTGTTGTCGGAAATTCCGACCGTGTTTACGTGGCATTAGGGAATAGAGAAGAGAAGATTAAAGGTGTTGAAGGTTTGTATTGGTAAATGTCTGCTGGTTAGAGGGATAGGAGGTCAAACTTTCTTTGCCGGCAGATCAAAAACTCAGCAAAAGTAAAAAGCTCAAAACAAAACAGACTTTACATAGAAAAAGCCCACAGACCCCAAAACATAGACTATAAAAAATTAATGTTCCTCTGTGTGTAATCCCACTGGGGACTGTTCTTCCATGATAGAAACTCTCATATTATCCCCCACACATCCCCATCCTAATATTGTACAACCAGTACAGTCCAGATAATTCTCTGTTATCAATTATTGGTCTACAGGAAACCTGTATAGATCACATGACCAATGAGGATGGAGGAGTATCGGAGTCATATGACTGAAAGGATACTAAACCTCACCCTGGAGATCATCTACCTGCTGACCGGAGAGGTGAGGGGGATTCTGGGAGGTCACATGACACATCACTCTTATCTTTATTAATAAAACACAGACCTGACCGGAGAGGTGAGGGGGATTCTGGGAGGTCACATGACATCACTCTTATCTCTATTAATAATACACAGACCTGACCGGAGAGGTGAGGGGGATTCTGGGAGGTCACATGACATCACTCTTATCTCTATTAATAAAACACAGACCTGACCGGAGAGGTGAGGAGGATTCTGGGAGGTCACATGACATCACTCTTATCTCTATTAATAAAACACAGACCTGACCGGAGAGGTGAGGAGGATTCTGGGAGGTCACATGACATCACTCTTATCTCTATTAATAATACAGACATGACAGGAGAGGTGAGGGGGATTATGGGAGGTCACATGACATCACTCTTATCTCTATTAATAAAACACAGACCTGACCGGACGGGTGAGGAGGATTCTGGGAGGTCACATGACATCACTCTTATCTCTATTAATAATACAGACCTGACCGGAGAGGTGAGGAGGATTCTGGGATTCTAACATGATATTCCTATTGGTTCTCCAATACAGAGATTTCCTCTTGTGAAGTCAGGTGATCACATGACCATCACAGTGCCTCCATGTGACTCCCTAAAACCTGAGAGACACAACATGGAGAAGATTCTAGAAGTCACCAAGAAGATGATGGAGCTGCTGACAGGAGAGGTGAGGAGGATTCTGGGAATTCTGGGACATTATCCAGTAACAGACAAGGGGTGTGTCTGGATGGTGACTGTATCATTGTGTGTGTCAGGTTCCTATAAGGTGTCAGGATGTCACTGTCTATTTCTCCATGGAGGAGTGGGAGTATTTAGAAGGACACAAGGATCTCTACAAGGACGTCATGATGGAGAATCAGCCGCCCCTCACATCACCGGGTAAGAGGAGACTTTATTGTAAAGGAGAGAGCAGTACGGAGGCTCCACCTAGATCCCCCATCATCTGATAAACACATAGAAACAATGGATTCAGTCAGTGTGTGTGTTTCCTACAGATGGATCCAGTAATGGGAACCCACCAGAGAGATGTCCCCGTCCTCTGTATTCCCGGGATATCACACCGGAAGATCATAACTACGCACACCATGATCAGGTAAATAAATAACAATTATTGGTAGCTATGATTTATACACAAACATTTTGGTTATAATAAATGTTTTATTATGTATTTAGAGTGAAGACCCCAGAGATTGTATTATTGTTGTTAAAGAAGAATATAAGACAGAGGATGAGGAGTATGGTGTAATGAAGGAACTTTCTAACGGACACAAGGATCATTACAAAGACAATATAGTGGTGCCACCTAGTAAGAGAAACCCACCAGAGAGATGTCCCCGCCCTCTGTATTCCCGGGACTCCACACAGGAAGGTCACACCATCCCCCACCATCATCAGGTAGGTGGAGTTGAGGGTCGGGAACATAAAGTGATTGAACACTCTGACATGTGGAGACGATGTGTGGACTCTACAAGATGATATTTTCTATGTGATCTCACATCATAAATACTTCTATGTTACAGATGTTATTTTCTGCCATTCTGTGGATTTAGGGTGAAGATCTGATGATCATGAAAACTGAGTGTGACGTAGAAGAGACGTATGTGAGGGATGATCAGCAATATACGGAGGAGGCTGGAATGACGAGGACATTCATAGAGGAGGACACTCCTACAGAGATCAGCACAGGTGACCCATAATATATTCTTCTCTTATCTCTTCTTATTGCACACTGATTGGTCCATAGTAGGATGGGAACTAAGCTATAGAAGCCTAGGCATATGGTCACTTGTTCTATGGTAAAGGTCCTGCTAGTCGGAAACTTTGAACCTCATTGGTTCCTGCTCTCCTGACAAGGCTGTGTAAATGTAGAAGTGATCTGGGAAGAGTCCGAGCTGGTTGGGACCTCCACAGAGAACATCTCCTCACTCATGTTTTTCTATTTTTCCAGGACACGCCATGGAGAAACCCTCAAAGGATCGTCTCACTTTATCTCCAGGTTGTAAAATGGAAAATGAGGACATCACAGGAGATTGTGGAGGAGAAAAGACAATGAGCTCCACTATGGATGGAGGACTTCACAGTGTGGATAGACCATGGAGTCTCTCCGACTCTGAGCAACCTCGTACTGTGGGGAATGGGGCCGGGATTAACGGGAAGAAGAAATGTTCCTGTCCTGGATGTGGGATAAGCTTTAGCTCTGATCAATTTTTCTCTGTTCATGGGAGATCTCACACGGGTGAGGAACATTATTCCTGTTCTGAGTGCGGAAAATGTTTTCCTCACAAATCAAAACTTCTCACACATTACAGATCTCACACAGGGGAGAAGCCGTATTCTTGTACCGAATGCGGTAAATGTTTTTCTCGGAAGTCCTGTCTTTCTAGACATAAGACATTGCATACAGGTGAGAAGTTGTATCCCTGCACTGAGTGCGGAAAATGTTTTACACAGAGCACCAATCTCTCAAGACACCAGAGACTGCACATGGGCGAGAAGCCTTTTGCCTGCCTCGAGTGCGGGAAATGTTTTTCACGGAAATTAGATCTTGTTGTACATTACAGATCTCACACAGGAGAGAGGCCGTATTCCTGCCCCGAGTGCGAGAAATGTTTTTCAGATAAGGCCGGTCTTACCAAACATAAGAGATGTCACACGGGCGAGAAGCCGTATTCCTGTTCCGATTGCGGGAAATGCTTTTCACGGAAATCCATTCTTACCGAACATCAGATTTGTCACACACGGGAAAGGCTGTTTACCTGCTCTATGTGCGGAAAAGGTTATCTACGGAAATCAGAACTTGTCAAGCATCAGAAGTCTCACACGGGGGAGAAGCCGTATTCCTGCCCTGAGTGTGGGAAATGTTTTTCACAGAAGTCTTATCTTACCAAACATCAGAGAACCCACACAACCCTCCAAGTTGTATTAGTGTCTTGAGTGCGGGAAATGTCTTCTATATGGGTCATATTTTGCTGTACATCAGAGATCTCACACTAGGAAGAAGCTCACCTTGATAGACACCTCAGAAAACACGTGGCTGAGCGCTCCTCCGATCTTTATCGTGGAAGAAACACTTTATAAGGAAATCAGAGCTCACAAAAGGCTGTCTACAGTCCCTGACAAAAGTCTTGTCGCTTGTGTACAAATTGACCTGAAGTGCCGCTAAAATATATTTCTAATCAAGATTTTGGGTCATTTTAATCCCAACAGCTTTTGTAATAATGTTTCAGTGCAAAACGAAACTGACAAAAAGTATTCTAATGTTCACAGCTTAAGCCCATTGAGTCAATTTTTGCCAAGACATAAGTGTTGTCATATGAGCTTCACCTGTGACTAATAATGGACCAATTAGGTCTCAGGTGTGTATAAAAAGAACCCCAGTACACTAGACCTCTGCAAACGTGCCTAGTGCCGCGTACACACGATCATTTTTCGGCATTAAAAAAAAAAAAACGTTTTTCAGCATGTCCAAAAAACTAAGGGCCAGATTCTCAGAGGCGCTACGATGGAGTATCTCAGATACCCCGTCATATCGCCGTTTTTTTTGGCTCGTATCTATGCGAGTGATGCTTAGCACCACTTTGGCATAGATACGCCTGAACATCCGACAAGTGTAATACCATTACACTTGCGGATTGTAGTTGTAATGACAACTCCGGCCACTAGGTGGCCTTTACGTTGTTTTCTCATTTGCCTATGCAAATGAGGCTACTGCGCCGATTCCCGATCGCTTTTACGCCACCCCGTCGTCGTGTACGTCGTTTTCGTTCGCGCAAGGTTTCCCCTGCTTCTATGAGGAGTAACCTTACGAAGTACCGTCGGATGCCATGTTAAGTAAGGCTTGGGGTCAGCGTCGGCTTTTTCCGTCGCTTACGTCGTTTTACTAACTCGTTCGCGAATGGGGCATTGCGTAGTGACGATCACGTCGTTTTGACGTCGGTTTCAACGGCGCTTTCGGACGTGAGCTGGAGCATGCGCACTGGGCTTTTTCCCCCGGCCGGCGCATGCGCAGTTCGTTCGACGCGGGGGGCGCTCTTCATTTAAATAGAAGCCGCCCCCTTTGAATTACGCGGGCTTACGCTGGGCCATTTTCGCTACGCCAACGCAAAATACGGAGCAAATGCTTAGAGAATACGGCACTTGCTCTAGTACGATGCGGCGGCGTAGTGTAAATGGCTTGCGCTACACGGCCGGATTTCTTCGAAAATCTGGCCCTAAATGTTTCCAACTTCATCATTAAAAACGACGTTGCCCACACACCATTGTTTAAAAAAAATGATGAGCAAAGCGCGGTGACGTACAACACGTACGAGGGCACGCTAAAGGGGAAGTTCTATTCGCCTTTGGGCTGCTTTAGCTGATTCCGTGTTAGTAAAAGACGATTCGCGCTTTTCAGTCTGTTACAGCGTAATGGATGTGCGATCTCCATTATGAACGCTAGTTTTACCAGAACGCTCCCGTCTCATAACTTGCTTCTGAGCATGTGTGGGTTTAAAACGTTGTTTTAGCTCACACACGTTCATTTTTTACAACCTGAAAAACGACATTGTTTAAAACGACGTTAAAAAATGCAGCATGTTCGAATTTTTTATTTTTTTTTGTAGTTTTTCAGAACCTGAAAAATGATGTGAAGCCCACACATGATCGTTTTAAATGACTTTTTGAAAAACAAAGTTTTTTTCATGCCGAAAAATGATCGTGTGTGTACGCGGCATAAGATTCACCCGGAGACTAAAGTGTTGATTATCAAGAGGCTGAAGACCAGATCCACTGCTGATGTGGCAGACCCCTTCAATGTGTCTCAGCGTCAAGTTCAGAGGATAAAAAAAAGATTTGAAGAGACTGGAGACGTTTTGGACAAGGCCAGGTCAGGCCGACCCCGCAAGACAACTGCTCGAAAGGACCGTTTGTTGGCTCGAAAATTCAAGGCCAGCCCATTTTGCACTGCAGCAGAGCTCCACGAGACCTGGTCACCCGAAGTCCCTGTGTCAACCAGAACAGTTTGTCGGATTCTGTCTCAAAATGGCCTCCATTGTCGAATCAGTGCCCATAAGCCAGCACTAAACAAAAGACAATTGAAGAACCGTGTGGCATTTGCCAAGGGCCCCAGCCTGCTAAAAGGATGGACTCTGGAAAAGTGGCAGAAGGTGGATTTTTCAGATCTTCTGTTGAATTACACCACAGTCACTGCAAATATTGCAGGAGACCTACTGGAACCCGCATGGAGCCGAGATTTACCCAGAAAACTGAAGTTTGGTGGAGGCAAAATCATGGTCTGGGGTTACATCCAGTATGGGGGTGTGCGAGGGATCTGCAGGGTGGAAGGCAACATCAATAGTCTAAAATACCAAGAAATCTTATATTCTTATATTCCAACCATAAAAAAGGCCAAATTTTGCAGCAGGATGGTGCTCCATCGCATACTTCCATCTCCACATCAAAGTTCCTTAAAGCAGGGGTTCACCCTAAAACAAGTATATCCCATTCAGTCCAGCATACAGACGACATGTGCAGTATGCTGTTTTTTGTTGTTTTGTTTACATACCTTAGTATAGGTCAGTGATGGCGAACCTTGGCACCCCAGATGTTTTGGAACTACATTTCCCATGATGCTTAACTACACTGCAGAGTGCATGAGCATCATGGGAAATGTAGTTCAAAAACATCTGGGGTGCCAAGGTTCGCCATCACTGGTATAGGTATTCCCCCCCGGCTTCCGGGTAGTGAATCCCGCGGGACTGGGCGTTCCTATTCAGGGACTAAGTGATTGATGTATGACAAAACCTTTTGCCCCCAGAGCATAATGCGCGTCACCAGTTTCCGAAAAAGCCGAACGTCGGTGCGCATGTGCCGTATGTTGCCGATGGCAGTTCGGCTTCTTTCGGAAACTGGTGACGCGCATTATGCGCCGGAGGGGAAGGTTTTGTAATACACCGACACCGGCGTAGGCAAGTTACGTCGGTGGGATGAAGTCAGTTTTTAGGCGTACCTTAGTTTGTGGGTCCGATGCACAGATACGACGGCGCATATTTGTACTTACGCGGCGTATCTAGAGATATGTCGGCGTAAGTGCTTTGTGAATCCGGGCCTTGAGAATGACAAATATTCATTTTCGCCAAGTCCGCTTCTCATGATGGCAATTTACATATACTCCAGAATGTTACGCAGAGTGATCAGATGATTAGAATCCATTGTAAAGACCCTCTCTGCCATAAAAATGTACTTAACCACTTCAGCCCCGGACCATTTGCCCAAAGACCTGAGCACCTTTTGCGATTCGGCACTGTGTCGCTTTAACTGACAATTGCGCGGTCGTGCGACGTGGCAAAATTGACGTCCTTTTTCCCCACAAATAGAGCTTTCTTTTGGTGGTATTTGATCACCTCTGTGTTTTTTTTTTTTGCGTTATACACAAAAATAGAGCGACAATTTAAAAAAAAAAAAACATTTTTTACTTTTTGTTTTAACAAATATCCCCAGAAAATATATAAAAAATATATATTTTTTTTCCTCAATTTAGGCCGATACGTATTCTTTTACCTATTTTTGGTAAAAAAAAAAAAATCTCAGCCCGGCTTTGTTGGTATGCAAGGTACGCCTGTGCTTAGTAAAAAAAATTGGTTTAAAAAAACACATGCGGCCATGCGGTTCTTAAAATAAAGAGAGGCGAAGGACCTGGCTGGGTGGGCTAGGCCCCCTCACTCCCTCATAGGTTTGCGCAAAAGTTATAGCGTCTTGCCTCCGGGGACTGCCTACTCCCAACTCCTGCATCCGGCTCCTCTCTCTCGAGGGGATTGAGTTTTATTTTATGGCATTTTTATTAATATATTTTTTTTTTACTAGTAATGGCGGCGATCAGCTATTTTTATAGTGACTGTGACATTATGGCGGACACATCGGACACTTTTGACATCATTTTGGGACCATTGTCATTTATACAGCAATCAGTGCTATAAAAATGCAATGATTACTGTAAAAATGATACTGGCAGTGAAGGGGTTAATCTGTAGGGGGTGCTGAAGGGGTTAAGCGTGTCCTAGGGAGTGATTCTAACAGTTAGGGGGCGTGGCTACGAGGTATACATCATTGATCGCTGCTCCCCATGAGAGGGAACATTCGATCAGTGACATGTCACTAGGCAGAATGGGGGAGATGTTGTGTTTACACTACACTGTTCTTCAGCTATGTGACATGATCGTGGGACATCAAGGCCGCTGTCACGAAGCTTGCGACAGGGTCGCTCGCGCCACCACACGACATTAAAATTAAAGGGGACGTACCTGTATGCCATTGTCTCTGCCATTCTGTTGACGTAAATCTGCGTGCAGCGGTCCTTAAGCCGTTAATCCCATTGAGAACTTGAAGGTCAATCCTCAAGAGGTGGGTGAACAGAACCCCCCCCCCCCCCATGGAAGAACGGAGGGGCGGCCCAGAAGTTGATGGACAACATGCCAGGGGGAAATTAATATCTGTCTCAAACTTTTGGCCACGGCTGTAGTCTGCTCTCTCCAGCTCTTCAGTGGAAGCTTCGAAGGAAAAAAAAACCTTGGTGAGAAAGAAGCTAAATATCGCTTGTGAATGAAGAGCAGAGGAGATGAGTCTACATGAGAGGACTGACCATTCCAGTGCAATAGTTGTCTTATAAGGGGAATTTGCTCAGAGGGTGCCACCTGCTGGTTAAAAAGTGGTTAATATGACTTTTTTATGTAAAATTTGATATTTAGCTTTTAAAAATGTATGTATATTAAAAACAATTATAAACCATTTATTCTTTGTAAGTTGATTGACCAAAAAGTGTGCCTCATCATCTACCTTCTGAGAGGTGAGGAGGATTCTGGAAGGTCACATGACATCACTCTTATCTCTATTAATAATACACAGACCTGACCGGAGAGGTGAGGAGGATTCTGGGAGGTCACATGACATCACTCTTATCTCTATTAATAATACAGACCTGACCGGAGAGGTGAGGAGGATTCTGGGAGGTCACATGACATCACTCTTATCTCTATTAATAATACACAGACCTGACCGGAGAGGTGAGGAGGATTCTGGGAGGTCACATGACATCACTCTTATCTCTATTAATAAAACACAGACCTGACCGGAGAGGTGAGGAGGATTCTGGGAGGTCACATGACATCACTCTTATCTCTATTAAAAATACACAGACCTAACCGGAGAGGTGAGGAGGATTCTGGGAGGTCACATGACATCACTCTTATCTCTATTAATAATACAGACCTGACCGGAGAGGTGAGGAGGATTCTGGGAGGTCACATGACATCACTCTTATCTCTATTAATAATACACAGACCTGACCGGAGAGGTGAGGAGGATTCTGGGAGGTCACATGACATCACTCTTATCTCTATTAATAAAACACAGACCTGACCGGAGAGGTGAGGAGGATTCTGGGAGGTCACATGACATCACTCTTATCTCTATTAAAAATACACAGACCTAACCGGAGAGGTGAGGAGGATTCTGGGAGGTCACATGACATCACTCTTATCTCTATTAATAATACACAGACCTGACCGGAGAGGTGAGGAGGATTCTGGGAGGTCACATGACATCACTCTTATCTCTATTAATAATACACAGACCTGACCGGAGAGGTGAGGAGGATTCTGGGAGGTCACATGACATCACTCTTATCTCTATTAATAAAACACAGACCTGACCGGAGAGGTGAGGAGGATTCTGGGAGGTCACATGACATCACTCTTATCTCTATTAAAAATACACAGACCTAACCGGAGAGGTGAGGAGGATTCTGGGAGGTCACATGACATCACTCTTATCTCTATTAATAAAACACAGATCTGACCGGAGAGGTGAGGAGGATTCTGGGAGGTCACATGACATCACTCTTATCTCTATTAATAAAACACAGACCTGACCGGAGAGGTGAGGAGGATTCTGGGAGGTCACATGACATCACTCTTATCTCTATTAATAAAACACAGACCTGACCGGAGAGGTGAGGAGGATTCTGGGAGGTCACATGACATCACTCTTATCTCTATTAATAAAACACAGACCTGACCGGAGAGGTGAGGAGGATTCTGGGAGGTCACATGACATCACTCTTATCTCTATTAATAAAACACAGACCTGACCGGAGAGGTGAGGAGGATTCTGGGAGGTCACATGACATCACTCTTATCTCTATTAATAAAACACAGACCTGACCGGAGAGGTGAGGAGGATTCTGGGAGGTCACATGACATCACTCTTATCTCTATTAATAAAACACAGATCCGACCGGAGAGGTGAGGAGGATTCTGGGAGGTCACATGACATCACTCTTTTCTCTATTAATAATACAGACCTAACCGGAGAGGTGAGGAGGATTCTGGGAGGTCACATGACATCACTCTTATCTCTATTAATAATACAGACCTAACCGGAGAGGTGAGGAGGATTCTGGGAGGTCACATGACATCACTCTTATCTCTATTAATAAAACACAGACCCGACCGGAGAGGTGAGGAGGATTCTGGGAGGTCACATGACATCACTCCTATCTCTATTAATAAAACACAGACCTGACTGGAGTTCGATGCGAGCGGGTAGGAGTTAGTACTTTCCCCATCCTTAGAATTTTGCTGGTCTGACCCACTTATCCTGTGTTATAAAAGGATGGACAGAGGTCCAGAGCCTGTGGTTTGGAGTGGTGTGGTGAAAGGGAACCCTCTGGCTCAAGTCCCCAGTGCACAGAGGCCGAGTGCCCATAAGATAGAAAGACAAAGAAAACAGCACCCGTGAAGTCTAAAAGAATGTCGCTTACCCCTGCCGAGATGTAAGTTATCAGAACTACTGGAATATGCCACTGATGGACTCTGTACTACACATGGAAACTTCCTTTGCAGGTATGCCGGGGCAGCACCTAGCCTGAGTTAGGATTAGGGACGTGAGGAAGAATAATGTTCCTGCATGTTGGACTTTTCCAAGTAAAGTTTTGAAACCTCCCTCTGCTGCTCCCCCCTCCATCCACGGTGAGGGAACCAGGAAGTCAAGCGCTCCGGCTTCACTGCCCGGTTCCTTACCATGCGCGAGTCGTGCTGCGGCCGCCGATTGGCTCCCGCTGTGTGCTGGGAGCCGAGTGTTCCCAGCACACAACGGGGGACGGACGGGATGTCAGGAAATGCCCGTCTTTTGCCCAAGACGTGTGGCCGGAAGTGGGTGCAAATACCTGTCTTTAGACAGGTGTCTGCACGCCCCTCCCCCCTGAAAGGTGTCAAATGTGACACTGGAGGGGGGAGGGTGCCTATGAGGGCGACTTCACCTTAGGGTGGAGCTCCGCTTTAAGTGAATTGTAGTCCATGCTATGTGCACGGCGGGACCCAATACCGTTACTGGTGATACGCTAGACAGGTGGATGCCCAAGGCTCAGTGTGCAAGTTACAGAAGTAATAGTGCTCCATCATTGGAATTAATAGGAGGAATAGTGTCCCATCATTGGTGTCAATGGGAGGAATAGTGTCCCATCATTGGTGTTAATCGGAGTGTAGCACTACCCCCGAAGGAGCTGCTGGTTTGTTTTGGGTGGCATGTTACCTCGTGGCTCCTCCGCCGTCTAGGGGTGTGTGGTGCATATAGCAGTAACGGAATGTCCACGACAGGTGTCTTTTTCTGTGCTGCTTATTACCCAGCCTGGTAAAAACAATAATAATAATAGAAGAGTTGAAGTAGAAGGAGAAATAGCAGATTCAGGCGTATCAAAAGGGAAACAGTTCTGCTTCCAGCAACACTTATGCCGCGTACACACGACCCTTTTTCGGGTTGTAAAAAATTATGTTTTTTTTATGTCATTAAAAACGATGGTGTGTGGGCTTTTTCGAACATGCTCTATTTTTTCACAACGTTTTTAACATTGTCGTTTTTAAGGTTGTAAAAAATAGTCGTGTGTGGGCTTTAACGACGGGAAAAATCCGCGCATGCTCAGAAACAAGTTATGAGACGGGAGCGCTCGTTCTGGTAAACTTAATGGAGATCGCACATTCATTACGCAGTAACAGACAGAAAAGCGTAAATCGTCTTTTACTAACACGGAATCAGCAAAAGCAGCCCCAAGGGTGGCGCCATCCGCATGGAACTTCCCCTTTATAGTGCCGTCGTACGTGTTGTACGTCACCGCGCTTTGCTAGAGCATTTTTTTTTAACGATCGTGTGTAGGCAAGGCCATTTTAATGATGAAGTTGAAAAAAACGTTGTTTTTTCTAGAGCCTGAAAAACTTTGTTTTTTTACGACCCGAAAAATGATTGTGTGTACACAGCATTAGTCTTCTTCACTAGTGTTGAGCGGAATACGCCATATTTGATTTCGCGATATTGCGCGAATATATAGAAGAATATTCGCGAATATTCGCTAATATCGAATATTCGTGATATTTTATCCCAAAAAATTTTTGCGAAATTTCGCTAATGTGAAAATGATTGCGAAATTCTCATAAACGGAGATCATTTCCTGTATTACTAAACTAATATGCACTAAACACTAACTCTACACTAACTCTACTTAAAAGAAAGGAGAATAAGGGGGCAAAAGAAGGGCGGAGAAGATAATCGCGCAATATTCCTATTGCGCGATTATCTTCTCCGCCCTTCTTTTGCATCAGAGCCAATCAGAATAACTTGAATATTCGGCAAAAGGAATATCGCGCAATATTCCTTTTGCCGAATATTCGAGTTATTCTGATTGGCTCTGATGCAAAAGAAGGGCGGAGAAGATAATCGCGCAATATTCCTTTTGCCGAATATTCGAGTTATTCTGATTGGCTCTGATGCAAAAGAAGGGCGGAGAAGATAATCGCGCAATATTCCTTTTGCCGAATATTCGAGTCATTCTGATTGGCTCTGATGCAAAAGAAGGGCGGAGAAGATAATCGCGCAATATTCCGTTTGCCGAATATTCGAGTTATTCTGATTGGCTCTGATACAAAAGAAGGGCCGAGTAGCTGATGCAATTCTTTTATGCTGCCGAAAATTCGCAATGCGAATATTCGTGAGCAACACTATTCTTCACCACTCCAGCCGGAGTGGGTATAGCGTACCTGGACAGGCCTCTCTCAGTGACCTGCCAGCCAGGCCGCAGTTTGGAGATCACTGCTCTATAGAATGCATTCTTTCATTAATATATGAACATCAAAAAGCTATATACAAAATACTTTTATAGAATAGTCCAATCAATACATCTCCTTGAGCTTTCCAACACCCCGATCTCAGCCACGTACCTACAAAGGGAACAAAGGCAGGAAGCCTGGCTTTAAATGGGAAAGGGTGGACAATCACAGATTGGTTACCAGGGGTGTCAGAGGTCTTGCAAAGCAACATGGGAAGGTTTTTTTCTTCTGAAGGTAGACAGTTCTTTTCAACGTTTGCCAAAGCATCTCTCCAAGGTAAGCATAAGGAAAAAGCGACTCTCTCCACTCATACCGATCAGTAATATATTTCTATCCCCCTTGGTGGGAGTGGAGATGACCCCATCTATAAGGATATACCGTACTTACACACACAGCACAAGTAGGGTTGCCACCAGTCCAGGATTCACCCAGACGGTTTGGGTTTTGAATCATGTGTCGGGGTTTCAGACCACCTGAAACCCGGACATATCTTCCCAGCAGGGTTGCTGGCTGCTGTTGTCTGAGCCGAGAGTGTCTGTTACACTCCCAAAGTACCAAATCACTCGTCTGCAAGTCGTTCAAAATACGGCTGCTAGACTTGTGACTGGGATAAATCCCTGGGAATCAATCTCACCTTCGCTGAGAACCCTTCATTGGTTGCCAGTAAAAGACAGAATCACTTTCAAAGCACTCTGTCTGACGCATAAGTGTATTCTGGGAAATGCCCCCCAATATCTATGCGAAAAACTCACAACCCCAATCGCGTTCTGCGACCCACCAACCAAAACCTACTCCAGTTACCCAAAGCCAGATTCAAGTCCAAACGAGAAGGAAGATTTGCGGTCCAAGGCCCCAGACTATGGAACACTCTACCAACCAACATCCGGTTGGAGGAGAACCACTTGGCCTTTAGGATAAGGTGACCAGATTTTTAAAATGAAATCCAGGGACATATTTTTTGTTTACTAGTAATGGCAACAATCAGTGACTCTCTGCCCATTGCCGCCCGCCTCACAGCCTCTCAAGTCTTACTCTTCGGGCCCCCGGCTACTACTGGGTGGGGAGCGAAGGAAGATCACTCCACCAGGGAAAGCAAGGAGATAGGCAGGTGGCTGACCATGACTTGAGCCAAGGCAGAAGAACATGCGAGCGGAGCTAAATGGGCATGCGCCCGAAACTGAAGAAATATTCCCTCCGCTCCGACCAGCACATGATCATCAGAAAGGGGCACAGATAATGGAAAAAATACACCCCCCCCTATGCTAGTAGCCACGGCGGAGCGAGCGGGGGTGTGTAATTCTAATTTATTTATTTTTTATTTTGCACTGACTGTCTTTGAAATTGCCCCTGCCCCCTATTAAATCCAATCTGGGGACAAAACCAGGGACAGACTTGGTCCGGGGACAGTGTCCTCAATCAGGGGACTGTCCCCTGAAACTGGGGATGTCTGGTCACCCTACTTTAGGAGAAAGATCAAAACCTATCTCTTTTGAGCACAAAGGAGAAATGAACAACGAGCGCCCAGAGGTGATTTAGTTCGCATGTGCTGCGCTATATAAGTTTCTCACTCACTCACTCACTTTCACACTTCCCAAAGCCACTGAAGTGTTCGGTTTTGACTTGAAGAAAAGGTTGCAACCCGAAGCACAAGGCCGTGCTCACACTATAAAACGCTTCTCAGGGCTGCAGTTCCTCTGAGACCCACAAGGTGGTGATCTCACATACCATAGAGATGGAAAGACTCTATGGACGACAGACAGGAAGTGATGTAACAAATGGACAGGAAGTTCCGGGTGAGAGGTGAGTCGGGAGGAAGTATAGAGGAGACATTGCTGGAAGTGGGAGCAGATGAGGTAATAAGATCTTATTTTCTATTTAAACTCAGTAACCCCGTCATGTCCGTCCTCTTCCTCCTGTGACGTCTTTTATCTCCAGCAGATGATGATACACACATATATAGTGTGGAAACCTAGATTAACCCCTTCAGGGTCAGACCATTCACCCACTTACCGGGCCGGAACATTCTCTTCATTTTGGAGATTACATTTTCTCAACTAATGTATTTTTACGACGTTTATTCTGGGATGGGGGTTTTATTTGGACGTAAAGGGAATGCTCTTCAGTTTTCTTTGCCGGGAGATTAAAGACAAAGCCCAAAAATTTCTAAATAAAACAGACTCTTCATTGAGAATAACATTTCTAATCTGGAAGGCAGTGGCGCACTTGGGGGGTGAGGGGGGTGCCAACCATCCTCATTACAGATACTCTGGGGTGCTGGCCATACTCATGACCGATACTCTGGGGTGCTCGCCGGCTACTCACCCAACAGTTTTCTTTCTTTGTGTTGCTGTCAGACAGGCAGAAGCAGCACTGTAAAGCTCGTATTATAGGCCTTGCAGCACAACTTCTATCTGACAGCGGCTCCAGTCACGTGACACAGCTGAGGGATGGACTTCCCTCACTCTGAACTGCCACTGATTGGAAATGAGATCTAAACTAAAAGGAAGTCTGCATTGGCGTTTAATTGAGTAGGGGTTTTGCTTGGGAAGGAGTTTGTACTGAGGGGTATAGGCTTAAAAGAGGGGGGAGTGTACTGGAGGTGTTGGCCTAGGAGAAGGGGGGATAGGCTGGGAAGGGGGCTGTACTGGGGGGGGGGGGGTTGTATGGAGAAGTTTAAAGCCGAGCTCCACCCAGGAAAACAAAATTTTCCCATATTGTTTAAAAAAAAAACTGAAAAAAAAAAAAATACTCACCGAAATACCTGTTGCTATGCGGAAGTCGGTAATCTGCCTCTTCCACACCGCGGTGCCTTTTCTTCTGCTTTTTCTCCTTGTGAATGGGGCGCGCTGCTTTCTGGGAACTGTGTGTGTTCTCAGAGAGCAGCCGCCCATTCACAAGCCAGCGTGAGACTCACGCAGGCGCAGTAGGAAACGGGCAGTGAAGCCGTACAGGCTTCACTGCCTGTTTCCCATAGTGTGGATGGCGGCGCGGGACCCGGAGCGATCGTGGGACCGGCATCGGGGGGCCATCAGCGCGGGCAAGTAGGACAAGGTAAGTGTCCTTATTTAAAGTCAGCAGCTACACTGTTAGTAGCTGCCGACTTTAAAAAAAAAAAAAAATGCGGCTGGAGCTCCGCTTTAACTGGGAGAGAAAAGTCTGTACTGAGGGGATAGGCTAGGAGGGGATACTGTACTGGGGGGGGGGGTCTGTATAAAGGGGTTGGACTGGGAGAGGAGGTTCTGTACTGAGGGGATAGGCCGGGGGGGGGGGTCTGTATGAAGGGGTTGGACTGGGAGAGGAAGGTCTGTACTGGGAACGGTCTGTACTGAGGGGATAGGCTGGGAAGGGGGTGTTACTGGGGGGCTCTGTATGAAGGGATTGGACTGGAAGAGGAAGGTCTGTACTGGGGAGGGTCTGTACTGAGGGGATAGGCCAGGAAGGAGGTTGTACTGGGGGGCTCTGTATGCAGGGATTGGACTGGGAGAGGAAGGTCTGTACTGGGGTGGGTCTCTACTGAAGGGATAGGCCGGGAAGGGGGCTCTGTATGGAGGGGTTGGACTGGGAGAGGAATGTATGTACTGAGGGGATAGGCCAGGAGATGGGGTTGTATGGGGGGATTCTGTGTGGAGAAATTGGACTGGGAGAGGAAGGTCTATACTGGGGGGATCTGAACTGCAGAAGGTCTGTACTGAGGGAGTTTTTATTGGGGGGGGGGGTGCTAAGGGATTAGGCAAGGAAGGGGGTCTCTACTAAAGAGTTGGTATCACATACCTGTTTGGAGGGCAATTGGCGAGAGGGCCTCCCTTGAGGCTAAGCTTCAGGCACCACTGATGGTGAGAACAGGAGGTGCTAGGCTCAAATAAGCACAGGTCCCCCGCTGGAAATGCTGGCAAGAATGACTGGAGTATTATTGGTCAAGGAATCCAGGTAGTCAGCAGAGGCACTGGATCAGATGAAGTAGGACTGGTGCAGTGACGGGAGGCAGGTGACACCTGTGGTAAGTGGCAGGTCACAGGTAGAGTAGAAGGCAAAAGCGTAGCCAGTTCCGACCCGAGGTCGGGTACCAGGTGTGGACATTAGGACTAAGCGTAGTCAGGAGGGTCGGCCAGGGTAATACACTGGAGGGCAGAACAAGCAAGTCTGTTAAGCAAGCCGGGGTCAAACCAGGAGGCAGGCAGAAGACATGTCCAAGAGCAAGCTGAGTCCGTAATGGGAAATCCACTAAAACAAGTTTTTACAGGAGCAAGCGCACTGGAGAGATGAAGATCAACCAGCAATCTCTGAAGGCAGCTAACTCCCTTATAAAGACCTATTTGCAACCAATTTTGATTGAGGCGTGCACCAGTGCGTGGTGGCACATTCCTAATGGCTCCTCGCGCTTCGGCCATGTGCGCATTCCTGTGAAAAAGAAATTCGACCATGTAGAATACGGGCAGGAATGCCAGGTTCTTGCTTCAATGCATCTGAGCCTTTACTGCGGACAGTTAGACTGGGGGGGGGGGGGGGTCTGTACTTTGGGGGTGTGAACCGGGGGAGTCTGTACTGAGGGAGGCTGTGGTAATCTCACTGGGGACCATTCTTACATGATAGAGATCTCATGTTATCCCACACACATCCCCATTCTAATATTGTACAATCAGTAAAGTACAGATGATTCTCTGTTATCCATCTACAGGGAAACCTGCATAGATCACATGACCACACCAATGAAGATGGAGGAGGATCGGAGTCACACAACGGAGAGGATACTAAACCTCACCCTGGAGATCATCTACCTGCTGACCGGAGAGGTGAGGAGGATTCTGGGAGGTCACATGACATCACTCTTATCTCTATTAATAAAACACAGACCTGACCGGAGAGGTGAGGAGGATTCTGGGAGGTCACATGACATCACTCTTATCTCTATTAATAAAACACAGAGCTGATCGGAGAGATGAGGAGGATTCTGGGAGGTCACATGACATCACTCTTATCTCTATTAATAAAACACAGAGCTGACCGGAGAGGTGAGGAGGATTCTGGGAGGTCACATGACATCACTCTTATCTCTATTAATAAAGCACAGACCTGACCGGAGAGGTGAGGAGGATTCTGGGAGGTCAAATGACATCACACTTATCTCTATTAATAAAACACAGACCTGACCGGAGAGGTGAGGAGGATTCTGGGAGGTCACATGACATCACTCTTATCTCTATTAATAATACACAGACCTGACCGGAGAGGTGAGGAGGATTCTGGGAGGTCACATGACATCACTCTTATCTCTATTAATAAAACACAGACCTGACCGGAGAGGTGAGGAGGATTCTGGGAATCTAACATGATATTCCTATTGGTTCCCCAATACAGAGATTTCCTCTTGTGAAGTCAGGTGATCATATGACCATCACAGTGCCTCCATGTGACTCCCTAAAACCTGAGAGACACAACATGGAGAAGATTCTAGAAGTCACCAAGAAGATGATGGAGCTGCTGACAGGAGAGGTGAGCGGTGCCGGGAATTCTGGGACATTATCCAGTAACATACAAGGGATGTGTTTGTGTGGTGACTGTACCATATATGTTTACTTCTGTATGTAGGAGTATTTAGAAGAACACATTAATCTCTACAAGGACTTCATGGATGGGTCCAGTAATGGGAACCCACCACAGAAATGTCCCCGTCCTCTGTATTCCCGGGATTTCACACAGGAAGGTCACACCATCCCTCACGATGATGAGGTAGATGAGGAACAATCACTGGTATTTATGATTTATACGCAGGTACTGTATGTTTGTTACAATAAATGTTTTATTACAAATTTAGAGTGGAAACCTCGGAGACTGCATTATTGTTAAAGAAGAGTATATAGAGGAGGATGAGGAGTATGGAGTGATGGAGGAGCTTTTCGATAGACACACTGATCTCTATAAGGATATGATGGAGCCACCTAATACAAGAAACCCACCAGAGAGATGTCCCCGTCCTCTGTATTCCCGGGATTCCACACAGGAAGGTCACACCATCCCCCACCATCATCAGGTAGATGAGGAACAATCATTGATAGTTATAATTTATACACACGCTTGTTTCTTCTAATAAATGTTTTATTTTATATTTAGAGTGGAAACCTTGGGGATTATAAGGTTGTTGTTAAAGAAGAGTATGAAGTGATGAAGGAGTTTTCTGGAGGACACGAGGATCTCAATGAGGATGTTATGATAGAGCCATCTAAAAAGAGAAACCCACCAGAGAGATGTCCCCTTCCTCTGTATTCCCGGGATTCCACACAGGAAGGTTACACCATCCCCCACCATCGTCAGGTAGGTGGAGTTGAGGGTCGGGAACATAAAGTGATTGAACACTCTGACATGTGGAGATGATGTGTGGACTCTACAAAGATGATATTTTCTATGTGATCTCACATCATAAATACTTCTATGTTACAGATGTTATTTTCTGCCATTCTGTTGGTTTAGGGTGAAGATCTGATGATCATGAAAGTTGAGGGTGAAGAAGAAGAGACGTATGTGAGGGATGATCAGCAATATACGGAGGAGGCTGGAATGACGAGGACATTCATAGAGGAAGACACTCCTACAGAGATCAGCACAGGTGACCCATAATATATTCTTCTCTTATCTCTGCTCTGTTACTGCTCACTGATTGGTCCAGAGTAGGGAGGAGCTGAGTGATATCAGCCAATGTCTTCTCTCGGAGGAGGACCAAAGGTTCTTTGATGGGGGGAAGAGTCCCAGCTGGTTGGGACCTCCACAGAGAACATCTCCTCACTCATATCTACCTGATCCAGATGGAATCTTGATGGAAGTGAACTAACCCTCTCATATATATTGATGATGTTTTTCTATTTTTCCAGGACACGCCATGGAGAAACCCTCAAAGGATCGTCTCACTTTATCTCCAGGTTGTAAAATGGAAGATGAGGACATCACAGGAGATTGTGGAGGAGAAAAGACAATGAGCTCTACTCTGGATGGAGGACTTTACAGTGTGGATAGACAATGGAGTCCCTCTGACTCTGAGCAACCTCGTACTGTGAGGGGTGGGGCCGGGATTCAGAGAAAGAATAAAGTTTCCTGTCCTGAATGTGGGGAAAGTTTTAACTCTAAACAAAGTCTTTCTGTACATAAGAGATCTCACATGGGGGAGGAGCTTTATTCCTGTTCTGAGTGCGGGAAATGTTTTCCTCATGAATCGGAACTGGTCGCACATTACAGACTTCATGCGGAGGAGAATCGCTATGCCTGTACTGAGTGTGGAGACGTTTTTTCACAGAAGGTCCATCTTTCCCGACATCAGAGATTGCATACAGGCAAGAGTTTGTATTCCTGTTCTGAGTGCGGGAAATGTTTTTCACAGAAATCCAGCCTTTCCAAACACCAGAGATTGCACACGGGTGAGAAGCCCTATGCCTGTGATGAGTGCGGGAAATGTTACCCACAGAAATCAGACCTTCTTATACATCAAAGATCCCACACGGGGGAAAAGCCTTACTCCTGTCCCGAGTGCAGTAAAAGTTTTTCACAGAAATCCACTCTTTCCAAGCATGTGATATTGCACACGGGCGAGAGGTTGTATTCCTGTTACGAGTGCGGGAAGTGTTTTACGCAGAAGGCCCATCTTTTCAGACATCAGAGATCCCACACGGGGGAGAAGCCTTTTCCCTGCCCTGAGTGTGGGAAATGTTTTTCGCAGAAGGCCCATCTTTCTAGGCATCAGAGGTCGCACACGGGAGAGAAGCCATATTCCTGCTCCGAGTGCGGAAAATGTTTTTCAGAGAAGTCCTGTCTTTACAGACATCAGAGATCGCACAGTGAAATGAGCATGGCGCCTGACCCGAATGCGGAAAATGTTACGCATTAAAATCGGACCTTGTTGCAGCTGAAGGATCTCACGCCGGAGAGAAGCCTTATTACAAACATTCGTTTTCCTGGAAATCCCATCTTAACGCAGACGAGTAAAGAGGCCATTTTCTTGCGTTGAGTGCTGTTTCCTATAGAAGTCTTGGCCTTCCAAGCCTCAGAGAACCCAAACAACTCTAGAGGAGGTGTAGCCAACGTCTTCTGTCTGATCCATATTTTGCTGTACATCAGAGAAGTCAAGAAGAACGACAGTGTTAGGATCGTGTCTCAGGCAACAGATCGGGGTCTAGGAGAAACGGCTCCCTCTGATCTCATTTGGCTGCCACTCAGGTTCTTCCTCGGGTTGGCTCCTACTTTTCTCACCTTCTATGCCCTTATTGGCCAATGCCCCATGCTCTTAAACATCAGAAGCCCAAGGCTCTGAGCACGTGATAAGTCTCCTAACCACACTGGCACTGCCCTCTGTTTTCCCGACCCTTTAGTGATAGATCTATGTAGCCTTTCTTTATCCTGTCTCAAAATCAGAATTGACTAATTTCATGGATTTTATCTTTTTTTTTTTTAAATAGGGAATGATCATTATAATAGATAATTCAATGCCCCACCCCTCATTTATACAAAATACCTTTTCCATGTTAGATGAAGAATCCATTTGACGAACATCTACGGAATCTCATTCATATACGATAACTCCTCAGAGTAGACATATTGGATTGTTCTCAGACAAGTAATAAATAAAGTTTTAACTTCCAAAGCATGGAGTGTTTGTTCCTTTAGGGGTGAAGTCCACTGATCCCAGGCACTCAAGACTTTAAAGTTCTGAGAGTGAAGGAATGGGTGTCACTGCCGGTTGGGTCCCTCCAGGGGAGAGAAGGAGGTGGTGTCACTGCTGATTGGGTCCCTCTAGGGGAGAGAAGGAGTGGGTGTCACTGCTGGTTGGGTCCCTCTACGGGAGAGAAGGAGGGGGTGTCACTGCTGGTTGGGTCCCTCTAGGAGAGAGAAGGATGGGGTGTCACTGCTGGTTGGGTTCCTCTAGGAGAGAGAAGGAGGGGGTGTCACTGCTGATTGGGTCCCTCTAGGGGAGAGAAGGAGTGGGTGTCACTGCTGGTTGGGTCCCTCTAGGGGAGAGGAGGGGGTGTCACTGCTGGTTGGGTCCCTCTACGGGAGAGAAGGAGGGGGTGTCACTGCTGGTTGGGTCCCTCTAGGAGAGAGAAGGATGGGGTGTCACTGCTGGTTGGGTTCCTCTAGGAGAGAGAAGGAGGGGGTGTCACTGCTGGTTGGTTCCCTATAGGAGAGAGGAGGAGGGGGTGTCACTGCTGGTTGGGTCCCTCTAGGAGAGGGTGTCACTGCTGGTTGGGTCCCTCTAGGGGAGAGGAGGGGGTGTCTCTCCTAGAGGAACCCAACTGGCAGTGAGAAGGAGGGGGTGTCACTGCTGGTTGGGTCCCTCTAGGAGAGAGAAGGAGGGGGTGTCACTGCTGGTTGGGTCCCTCTAGGAGAGAGAAGGAGGGGTGACACTGCCAGTTGGGTCCCTCTAGGAGAGAGAAGGAGGGGGTGTCACTGCTGTTTGGGTCCCTCTAGGAGAGAGAAGGAGGGAGTGTCACTGCTGGTTGGGTCCCTCTAGGAGAGAGAAGGAGAGGGTGTCAGTGCTTGTTGGGTCCCTCTAGGAGAGAGGAGGGGGTGTCACTGCTGGTTGGGTCCCTCTAGGGGAGAGAAGGAGGGGGTGTCACTGCTGGTTGAGTCCCTCTAGGAGAGAGAAGGAGGGGGTGTCACTGCTGGTTGGGTCCCTCCAGGGGAGAGGAGGGGATGTCACTGCTGTTTTGGTCCCTCCTGCAGTGTAGTCTGATCTACAGCAGAAGCTTCAAAGGAAGACACCGTGGTAAAAGAGGAGCTAAATATTGCTTGTGAAGTGAAGGGGAGATCAGACTACATGACAGGAACTGACCATTACAGTGGATCATCTGCAAAAGATCTTTTATCCAGCTTACTATATTGTGGCAATTACATGGGAATCAGGGATAACAGGCCTAACTGCTGTGTGCCCAACTTTTTTTATTTTATTAGTGGGGATAGGGAATGTGTTAATAGGGAGTGATTATCGCATACCTGGTGAAGACTGGACGTTGCAGAGGCCTTTCTTGCACCTCCCACCCAACACACTTAAAGGTGGAGACAGAGGGCCAGATTCACAAAGAAGTTACGTCGCCCTATATGGAGATACGCCGCGTAACTTCTAGGATTCTTTTTTCTGTATTCAGAAAGCAAGATACGCCGGAATTTTGTTTAGATCCGACTCGCGTAAGTCTCTTACGCCATCGTATCTTAGTTGCATATTTACGCTGGCCGCTAGGTGGCACTTCCGTCGATTTACGCGTTGAATATGCAAATGAGCTAGTTACGCAGATTCACGAACGTACTTGCATTTTTTTTTACGTCGTTTGCGTAAGCGTATGTCTGGCGTAAACTTACCCCTGCTCTATGAGGAGTAGCCAATGTTAGGTATGGATGACGGAACAGCGTAGAATTGTTCACGTTGTACGTCGTTTGCGTAAGTCGTCCGTGAATGGGGCTGTGCGTAAATTACGCTCACGTCGAGAGCATTGAGTAGTTGCGGCGTAATTTGAAGCATGCGCACTGGGATACGTTCACAGACGGCGCATGCGCCATTCGATAAAAGCGTCAATTACGTGGGGTCACGATAAATTTCCATAAAACACGCCCACCTCTTCCACATTTGAATTAGGCGCGCTTACGCCAGCCCATTTACGCTACGCCGCCGTAAATTAGGACGCAAGTGCTTTGTGAATACAGGACTTGCCACACTAACTTGCGGCGGCGTATTGTAAATACGATACGCTACGCCCGCTCAAAGTTATGCCGCTGTACATGAATCTGGCCCAGAGCATGTAAGGGCAAGGAGTGGCATACATGCGTAGTAGCTGGCTGGTGATGTCCATCCTGTAGGTGGGTAGAGCTGGTAATCACAGTCCCCAGAACAGGATGCAGGAGAAGCTTGGTACCAGAGCAGGAGGCGGAACCAGGACCAGGAGACGAGTAAGCAACAACCGGGCAGCGAGGAACAAAATCAGTGAGCAAAGCAAGTCCATAAGGCATTCCAAGATCAGCGACAGCTGAGCAATGCAGTACAGAGTTAGCAGGCAGGGCAAGTTCAGTAAACGGGCCAAGGTTGGGCAAAAGAGCTAGAGCAAGTGCAGAAGCGAAGTCCAAAGGCAACCCGGGTCATACTTACTTTGTTGTGGCAATCATGGCTCGCGCTGCTGTCAATCAAATACAATGATGTGGCTGCCGGGGGGGGGGGGGGGCAAGTCCTGTAGTAGGCGGCTATGGACACCGATAACAGGATTCGGGAGCGCGCACAAAAGGTAACCCCTTGGGAGATCGCTTCCCAGAGGGGTTATCAGAAGCACAGACAGCCGCCGAGGGACCCCAGAAAACACAGTTCGGGGCCACTCTGTGCAAAACAAGCTGCACAGTGGAGGTAAGTATAATGCCGCGTACACACGACTATTTTTAATGGTCTAGAAAAAAACTATGATTATTGTTAAGCCTGCCTTGCCCACACACGATCGTGGAAAAAAAAATGCTCTAGCAAAGCACGGTGACGTACAACAAGTATGACGGCACTATAAAGGGGAAGTTCCATTCGGATGATGCCACCCTTGGGGCTGCTTTTGCTTATTTCGTGTTAGTAAAAGTTTGGTGAGAGACGATTCGTGCTTTTCAGTCTGTTTCAGCGTGACGAATGTGCGATCTCCATTACAAACGCTAGTTTTACCAGAACGAGCGCTCCCGTCTCATAACTTGCTTCTGAGCATGCGTGTTATTTTCACGTCGTTAAAGCCCACACACGCGACCATTTTTTACGACGATAAAAAACGACAACGTGAAAAACGACGTGAAAATTTAGAGCATGTTCTAAATTTTTAATGCCCATTTTTAACGTCGCGAAAAATGCTCTGGAGCCCACACGCGGTCGTTTTTAATGACATAAAAAAAAAAAATGGTCGTGTGTACGTGGCATAACATGTTTGTTATTAAAAAAAATAAAAAATAAACCTTTACAACCCCTTTAAGTTGCAGTTCAGTGAATAAAATAAGTATTTGATCCCCAAACAAAACATGACTTATGACACATGATCGGAATTTCTGATAAAAAAAAGTCAGATGGACTTTTTTCCATCTGTGTTTAAAATTAGACATTAAGCTAGTAAGATAGCGCAGGGGGCTAATGCTCCTTGCAGCAGTCTGTGATTGCCTGTGTCCCAAGGGTTTGCAGGTTCGATCCTGGCCTTTCATCCTTCCGAGTTTGGTAAAATGAGTACCATTGAGTTGGGTAATAATGACAACCATTATCAGTGCCTAGACGCAGCGGCATCGCATAAATTGGCGCTATATAAGTGTAAACATTATTATTATGTGCGTTCCCGTTCGTAACGAATGGATTTTCGGACAAATTTGTTAGTATTCGTACATTCGGGTCAATTCGAACATCTGAAAAGCTGAAAGAACCAAAATACGAAAATGACGGAATTACGAATAAGCAAAATAACGAACAAACGAAAATACGAACGCACGATTGGACAATCTCACTAAAATACAAAACTCTGAAAAAGCAAAAGAACGAAAATGACATCTGTAACAAACGATTTCCATTCCGTATTTTAATTCCTTTGTTTATTCGTATTTTCATTCGTATGTTCGTATTTTCATTTGTGTGTTTTGTAAATCTGTTTCTTTGTTGGTAAATTTGTGTACTCGTATCGTTCTTGCGAATGGGCACTGGGCAGTGTAGTTAGTGAGTGATGTATCTTACTTAATATCTTAGCCAATCAGCTTATCTGTTTTGTGCTGAGTCACATTGGACAGTGTCTCGTACACACCAATCGGACTTCAAACTAACTTTTCTGTGGATTTTTGTCTGAAGGGAGTTGGCTGGTCTTTTGAAACACAAAAAGTTTGTCCGATAGAGCGTACACACGGTTGGATTTTTTGGAAACCGCTCATTTTGAAGAAAAATTCCGACCGCGTGTACTGGGCTTCAGAGAAAGTCTATCTTACTATGGATTAGCCGCGCGTGTTGCGATGTATTTACGAAACTACAAAATTACGAATCCATTAAACGAAAATTATTATCTAACAAAATTAAGAATTTCGAATCAACGAAAATAAATTAGACAGAATTACGAATCATTCAGTATAAACGAAAATAAAACTGTTATGAAAATACGAACGGGTCCGAATCGGAAAACTTGCGTCTTACGAAATACGAACGGGTCCGAATCGGAAAACTTGCGTCTTACGAAATACGAACGGGTCCGAATAGGAAAACTTGCGTCTTACGAAATACGAACGGGTCCAAATAGGAAAACTTGCATCTTACGAAATACAAATGGGTCCGAAAAGGAAAACTTGCGTCTTACGAAATACGAACGGGTCCGAATAGGAAAACTTGCGTCTTACGAAATACGAACGGGTCCGAATAGGAAAACTTGCATCTCACGAAATACGAACGGGTCCGAATAGGAAAACTTGCGTCTTACGAAATACGAACGGGTCCAAATAGGAAAACTTGCATCTTACGAAATACGAACGGGTCCGAATAGGAAAACTTGCGTCTTGCGAAATACGAACAGGTCCGAATAGGAAAACTTGCGTCTTACGAAATACGAATGGGTCCGAATAGGAAAACTTGCGTCTTACGAAATACAAACGGGTCCGAATAGGAAAACTTGCGTCTTACGAAATACGAACGGGTCCGAATAGGAAAACTTGCGTCTTACGAAATACGAACGGGTCCGAATAGGAAAACTTGCGTCTTACGAAATACAAACGGGTCCGAATAGGAAAACTTAGGCTTGGCTGACTATCCGATTTGTTTCCTGAACCCTGGTTATGTTTTGACTACGCTTACTTTGTTTATCTTTTTATTATTATTAAACAAGTGTGATTTAAAGTGGATGTAAACCCAAAAAAAAATGTTTTTGATGTCACAATGTAGAGTATCATCTGTGCCCAGTCTTGCCACACAGAGTTAATCCAGATCTGAGAAATCCTCTTTTATGTTCAGTGAAAATGAACAGCCTTCCACATAAAACCCTGCCTAGATAAAAAGTCAGTTTTTTCTCTTCTTGCTTTAGATTAGACGACGTAGATTAGACGACCCATCAGATTTTGTAACGCAAGTAACGTTTCGTTGCCGCCATCTTGCTACACCCCGCACTCGTCCACAGTGAGAAGGCAGCAAGTGGAGATCTTGTTACACCCACCGGAGTCTTGCATTTCACACTTATTTTTAACAGTACACTCAGCTTATATAGTTAAATGCAGTATTTAACCACTTAAGACCCGGACCAAAATGCAGGTGAAGGACCAGGCCCCTTTTTGCGATTCGGCACTGCGTCGCTTTAACTGACAATTGCGCGGTCGTGCGACGTGGCTCCCAAACAAAATTTGCGTCCTTTTCTTCCCACAAATAGAGCTTTCTTTTGGTGGTATTTGATCGCCTCTGCGATTTTAATTTTATATACAATATATACAAAAATAGAGCGACATTTTTGAAAAAAAAACAATATTTTTTACTTTTTGTTATAAGAAAAATCAAATAAACTAAATTTTAGTCAAACATTTAGGCCAAAATTAATTCGGCCACATGTCTTTAGTAAAAAAAATTGCAATAAAAAAAAAAAAAAAAGCTACCTAGTGGGAACGACACTAATACAGCGATCAGAAAAATTATCGCTTAGTGATGCTGGCAATAGGGAGTGAAAGGGTTAACTAGGGCGGTGATCAAGGGGTTAAAACTTTATTAAGGGGGGGTACGGGGGCTACCCTGAACATGTATGATTACTGTATTCAGTGACACTGTGACAGGGGGAGGGGGGGTGATCGCAAGGGGTTAAGTGTGCCTGCGTGTCCTGTGTAGTGTTGTGAAGACTTACTAGGTGATGTGATCTCTCCTCAGCGGCGGTTGAAAATACCGCCGAGAGCAGAGATCACTTCCTCCTCCTGTGTTTACACAGGAGGAGGAAATGACACGCAGGGGGAGCGCGCGGATTGGCTGGGAGCGATCCGGAGGGGGCGGACAAAAACGAATAGCCGCCCCCTCATCCCGGATCGCTCGTACAGCAAACAGGACCGCCGCATGTACCGGGGGGGGGGGTCCCGATCGGACCCCCGACCCACGTCAAGTTAGGCATGTATATATACGTTGATGTGCCTGCCTGTGCCATTCTGCTGACCTAAATGTACATGCGGCGGTCCGCAAACGGTTAAAAATCTGCCTGACTATTTTGATTTGAAAAAAATCAACATCAAAACATTCAGACGGATTTTTAAATCCTGTATTCCACTATATAAATTGAGTTTACTATTAAAAATAAGTGTAAAATGCTTGGCTCCGGTGAGTGTAACAAGATGTCCGCTTGCCGCCTTCTCGCTGTATCCTTACTATGGAGGAGTGTGGGGTGTAGCAAGATGGCAGCGAAGGAACGCCACTTCTGTTATAATATCTGACGGGTCGCCTAATTTGACTAAACACTGTGACGTTTTTTTAAGGCTGCAGTTGCTCTGAGCTCCACAAGGTGGTGATCTCACATCTACCCAGACAGGAAGTCTCCATGAAAGACAGGAAGTGATGTCAGTTACAGAAGGAAGTTCCGGGTGAGAGGTGAGACGGGAGGAAGTAGTGAGGAGACATTTTTGGAACTGGCAGGAGAGGAGGTAATAAGATCTTATTTTCTATTTACACCCAGTAACCCCGTCATGTCCGTCCTCTTCCTCCATAGTCACTGTGACGTCTTTTATCTCCAGCAGATGATAATACACACATATATATAGTGTGGGAACCTAGATTTACCTCTTCAGGGGCAGAACAATTCGAATTCTGAGTTGTCTTGGGAGTGGGGGTTGGAGGTTTTTATTCAGACGTAAAGAGAATCTTCTTCGGTTTTCTTTGCCGGGAGATTAAAAATGAAGTAAAAATAAGCAGTTCAACACAAAACCGACTTTACGTAGAAAATGAAATTTGATCTGGCAGGCAATGCTGTACTGCAAGGGGTGGTCTGTACTGAGAGGTTAGGATGGAAATGGGGGTGTCTATACTGAGGGGATAGGAGTGGGGGTCTGTACTGAGGGGTTTAGATGGGAGTGGGGGAGTCTGTACTGTGAGGTTAGGATGGAAATGGGGGAGTCTGTACTGAGGGGTTAGGCTGAGAGGGGAGTCTGTACTGAGAGGCTAGGATGGAAATGGGGGAGTCTTTACTGAGGGGTTAGGCTGAGAGGGGGGTCTGTACTGAGAGGTTAGGATGGAAATGGGGTAGTCTGTACTGAGAGGTTTGGATGGAAATAGGGGAGTCTGTACTGAGGGGTTAGGCTGAGAGGGGGGTCTGTACTGAGAGGATAGGATGGAAATGGGGGAGTCTGTATTGAGGGGTTAGGCTGAGAGGGGGGTCTGTACTGAGAGGTTAGGATGGAATTGGGGGAGTCTTTACTGAGAGGTTTGGATGGAAATGGGGGAGTCTGTACTGCGAGGATAGGGTGGAAATGGGGGAGTCTGTACTGAGGGGTTAGGCTGAGAGGGGGGTCTTTTCTGAGGGTTAAGATGGAAGTGAGGGGGTCTGTACTGGGGGGGGGGGTTAGAGTGGAATTGGGGGATTTGTCCTGAAGGGTTAGGATAGGAGGGGGGTCTGTATTAAGGGGTTAGAATGGAAGTGAGGGGTTCTGTACTAAAGGGTTAGAATGAACGGGAGGTCTGTACTGAGGGGTCGGGATGGAAACAGGGGGGGGGGGGGTCTGTACTGAGGGGTTCGGATGGAAATGAGGGGTCTGTACTGAAGGCTTAGTGTGGGGGGGGTCTGTACTGAGGGTAAAGATGGACGTCTGTATTGAGGGGGTTAGAATGGAATTAGGGGGATTCTACTGAAGGGTTAGGATGGGAGGGGAGTCTGTACTAAGGGGTTAGGATGAAAGATAGGGTGTCTGTATTAAGGGGGTTTGCAATGGAGGCACAGTGAGTCTGCAATGTGGGGCACAGTGAGTCTGCAATGTGGGGCACAGTTTGTCTGCAATGGTGGGCACGGTGAGGCTGCATTGATGAGCACAGGTGAGGCTGTGCTGAGGGGAACTGATAAAGTTGTTGTTAATATTTATTTCTGTAACTTAATCCTGCTTAAAACATTTACAAGTGTCATTTCATGAGATAATTTATGAGGGCGTGATTAGCGGCAGAATTTTTTTTTTCTATTGAATAGCCTGTGGTGTGCAAAACACAACCCAAAAACTTCACCCGGTGCAGGAAAAATGTGCACACACATAAGGAGGTTCAACAAAAAACTGTGACGGGTGCAACGTCAATTGGCCCTCCGAAAAGGGCACAACCCTGATCCCCCGGGGCATTAGGCTCCTGACAGGGACTGAGGTTAACTGTGGTCCATGTAGCCGAAGCCGCATGAACCCAAATAGGCCCATGCAGCTGCAGAATTAGGGGCGGAGCAGGGTAGGTGTTGGGTTGGGCAACTGGTGGCGAGTAACCCTTGAGGCCTGGCTAGTGGCTCTAGACTTGAAATATTGAGCCCTGCTGAGGTCATGGGTAGGGAACGGTGTCTGTACTGAAGGGTTGGGCTGGAAGGGGGGATACAGGGCTGTGGGAGACGGACTGTACTAAGAGAGAGAGATTGGGGTTGTTGGTGAGATTTGTACTGTAGGGAACATGGGCTGGGGGTTGTACCGGCAGGAGGAGGATATATTGTACAGCCAGTTCAGTCCAGATAAATCTCTCTTATCAATTATTGGTCTACAGAGAACCGGCAAAGATCACATGACCAATGAGGATGAAGGAAAATTGGAGTCACATGACTGAGAGGATACTAAATCTCACTTTGGAGATGATCTATCTGCTGACCGGAGAGGTGAGGAGGATTCTGGGAGGTCACATGACATCACTCTTATCTCTATTAATAATACACAGACCTGACCGGAGAGGTGAGGAGGATTCTGGGAGGTCACATGACATCACTCTTATCTCTATTAATAAAACACAGACCTGACCGGAGAGGTGAGGGGGATTCTGGGAGGTCACATGACATCACTCTTATCTCTATTAATAATACACAGACCTGACCGGAGAGGTGAGGAGGATTCAGGGAGGTCACATGACATCACTCTTATCTCTATTAATAAAACACAGACATGACCGGAGAGGTGAGGAGGATTCTGGGATTCTAACATATTCCTATTGGTTCCTCAATACAGAGATTTCCTCTTGTGAAGTCAGGTGATCATATGACCATCACAGTGCCTCCATGTGACTCCCTAAAACCTGAGAGACACAACATGGAGAAGATTCTAGAAGTCACCAAGAAGATGATGGAGCTGCTGACAGGAGAGGTGAGGAGGATTCTGGGAATTCTGGGACATTATCCAGTAACAGACAAGGGGTGTGTCTGGATGGTGACTGTATCATTGTGTGTGTCAGGTTCCTATAAGGTGTCAGGATGTCACTGTCTATTTCTCCATGGAGGAGTGGGAGTATTTAGAAGGACACAAGGATCTCTACAAGGACGTCATGATGGAGAATCAGCCGCCCCTCACATCACCGGGTAAGAGGAGACTTTATTGTAAAGGAGAGAGCAGTACGGAGGCTCCACCTAGATCCCCCATCATCTGATAAACACATAGAAACAATGGATTCAGTCAGTGTGTGTGTTTCCTACAGATGGATCCAGTAATGGGAACCCACCAGAGAGATGTCCCCGTCCTCTGTATTCCCGGGATTCCACACAGGAAGGTCACACCATCCCCCACCATCATCAGGTAAATAAATAACTATTATTGGTAGTTCTGATTTATACACAAGCTTGTTTGTTACAATAAATGTCTTAATATATATTTAGAGTGAAAACCTCGGGGACTATAATATCGTTAAAGAAGAGTACAAAGTGGAGGATGAGGAGTATGGTGTGATAAAGGAACTTTTTGATGGACACAAGGATCTCTATGAGGATGTTATGTTGGAACTACCTAATACCAGGAACCCACCAGAGAGATGTCCCCATCCTCTGTATTCTTGGGATTCCACACAGGAAGGTCACACCATCCCCCACCATCATCAGGTAGGTGGAGTTGAGGGTCGGGAACATAAAGTGATTGAACACTCTGACATGTGGAGATGATGTGTGGACTCTACAAGATGATATTTTCTATGTGATCTCACATCATAAATACTTCTATGTTACAGATGTTATTTTCTGCCATTCTGTTGGTTTAGGGTGAAGATCTGATGATCATAAAAACTGAGTCTGACGTAGAAGAGACGTATGTGAGGGATGATCAGCAATATACGGAGGAGGCTGGAATGACGAGGACAGAGATCAGCACAGGTGACCCATAATATATTCTTCTCTTATCTCTGCTCTGTTGGGACCTCCACAGAGATAAGGCTGTGTAAATGTAGAAGTGATCTGGGAGGAGGACCAAAGGTTCTTTGATGGGGGGAAGAGTCCCGGCTGGTTGGGATCTCCACAGAGAACATCTCCTCACTCATATCTACCTGAGCCAGATGGAATCTTGATGGAAGTGAACTAACCCTCTCATATCTATTGATGATGTTTTTCTATTTTTCCAGGACACACCATGGAGAAACCCTCAAAGGATCGTCTCACTTTATCTCCAGGTTGTAAAATGGAAGATGAGGACATCACAGGAGATTGTGGGGGAGAAAAGACAATGAGCTCCACTATGGATGGAGGACTTTACAGTGTGGATAGACCACGGAATCCCTCCGACTTTGAGCAACCTCGTACAGTGAGGGGTGGGGTCGGGATTCAGAGGAAGAAGACATTTTCCTGCCCTCAATGTGGGGAAAGTTTTAGCTCTGAATTAAGTCTTACTGTACATCAGAGATATCACACAGGTGAAAAGCTTTATTCCTGTTCTGAGTGCGGGAGATGTTTTCTTCATAAATCAAAACTGGTCACACATTACAGATTACACACGGGCGAGAAGCCGTATTGCTGTTCTGAGTGTGGGAAATGTTATCAGCGGAAATTCGACCTTGTTGTACATCAAAGATCTCACACGGGGGAGAAGCCTCACTCCTGTACTGAGTGTGGAAAATGTTTCTCAAAGAAGTTCGTTCTTTCCATACATCAGAGATCCCACACAGGTGAGAAGCCGTATGTCTGCCCCGAGTGCGGTAAAGGTTTTGCACAGAGGTCCGCTTTATCCAGACATCAGAGTTTTCACACAGGCCAGAAGCCACACTCCTGTCCCGAATGCGGGAAATGCTTTACACAGAAATCAGACCTTGCTGCACATAGAAGATCTCACTCAGGGGTGAAGCCGTATTACTGCACTGAGTGCGGGAAATGTTTTCTAAATAAATCAGATCTTGCTAAACATCAGAGGTCTCACACGGGAGAGAAGCCGTATTCCTGTCCTGAGTGCGGGAAATGTTTTTCGGATATGTCCTGTCTTTCCAGTCATCAGAGATCGCACACGGGCGAGAAGCCACATGCCTGCTCTGAGTGCGGGAAATGTTATACTCGGATATCAGGACTTGTTATGCATAAAGCATCACACTCAGTGGAGAAGCCGTAGTGCTGCACTGAGTGCATGAATTCCTGTGAACACCCTCAGTGCACAAGATAGGGTGCTCTAGATCATGTTATTAATAAAATACTTTCATATGGAGCTGCTGTATGCTTTATTCTAGTGGTCTCCAAACTACGGCCCTTTGCTTTCCTTTATCCGGCCCTTGGGACACACAAACAGTGGGGCATAATTACACCCACTGACACCAACAATGGGGCACTATTCCTCAAACTTACACCAACAGTGGGGCACTCTTCTTCCCAGTTCCGCCAACAAAGGGGGGAATTTTTCTCCCACTCACCCCAATGATGGGGCACTATTCCTCCCAGTGACACCAACAATTGGACACTATTCCGCCCAATGACACCAACAATAGGGGACTATTCTTCCCTGTCACACCAACAAAGGGGGGATTTTTCTCCCACTCACACCAATGATAGAGTACTGTTCCTCCCACTGACACCAAAGATGGGGCACTGTTCCTCCCAGTGACACCAACAATGGTGTACTATTCCTCCCAGTGACCCCCAACAATTTAAGGGACTTTGATAAGGTCCAAATTGTAATGTTTAGACGAATGGGTCAGAACTGCAGTGCTTGTGGGATGTTCCCAGTCTGCAGTTGTCGGGACTGACCAAAGTGGCCCAAGGAAGGAACACCAGCCAACCAGTGGCAGGGTCATGGGCAGCCAAGGCTCATTGATGGAAGTGGGGAGGGAAGGCTCATTGACGGAGGTGTGGGGGGGGGGGGGGCTCGTTTATGGAGGTGGGGGGAAGGTTTGTTAATGAAAATGGGGAGGGAAGGCTCATTGATGGAGGTGGGGGGAGAGTTTGTTAATGAAGGTGGTGAGGGAAGGGTCATAAATGGAAGTGGGGAGGGAAAGCTAATTGGGGAGGTGGGGAGGTAAGGCTTATTGATGGAGGTGAGGAGGGAAGGCCCATTGATGTAGAATGTGAGGGAAGGCTCATTGAAGGAGGTGGGGAGGGAAGGCCCATTGATGGTGGTGGGGAGAAGGCACATTGATGGAGGTGGGAGAAAAGGCTCACTGATGGAGTTGGGAGGGAAGACTTATTGGTGGAGGTGGGGGGGCTCATTGATGGAGAATGGGAGGGAAGGCTCATTGATGGAGGTGGTCAAAGAAGGCTCATTGATAGGTGTGGAGAGTGAAGGCTCATTGGAGGAGGTGGGAGGGAAGGCTCATTGATGGAAGTGGGCAGTCAAGGCTCATTGATGGAGATGGGGAAAGAAGGCACATTGATGGAGGTGGGGAGGGAAGGCTCATTGACGGAGGTAGGGGGTCTCGTTGATGGAGATGGGGAGGAAAGCCTCATTGATGGAGGTGGGGAGGGAAAGCTTATTGGTGGAGGTGGGGGGAGGTTCAATGATGGAGGTAGGGCTCATTAATGGAGGTGGGGAGGGAAGGCTTATTGATGGAGGTGGGGAGGCAAGGCGCATTGATGGAGATGGGGAGGGAAGATTTATTGATGGAGGTGGGGAGGGAAGGTTCATTGATGGCGGTGAGGTAGGGACGGCTCATTGATGTTGGTGGGGAAGGAAGGCTCATTGATGGCGGTGGAGAGAGAAGGCTCATTGATGGCGGTGGGGAGGGACAGCTCATTGATGGAGGTGGGGTAGGGAAGGCTCATTGATGGCAGTGGGGAGCGAAGGTTGGCCTGTGTAGTCCGATCCAATAGGAGAGCTACTGAAGCTCGAATTTCTGAAAAAGCTCATGGTGGTTCTAATAGAATGGTGTCAGAACATACAGAGCATTGCTGTTTTTATGGGTAGGGTGTTAAGCAGCCACAGACCGGTCCGGGTGGCCATAGTGACCCATGTCCACAGCCAAAAGAGCCTACAATGGACATGTGTGCATCAGGACTGGAGCACGGGGCAATGGAAGAAGGTGGCCTGGTCTGATGAATTTACAAACGGACCATTACATGCGGAGTCCCGCAAGGATCACCTCTTTCTGTACTCTTCAACATCTACATCAGCCCGCTCCTCAAAATCATCAGCAAACAGGACCTGCGCTACCACTCCTATGCCAACGACACACAAATTTACCTTCGAATCACCAACAAAAAATATCATGAACTAGGAAAATGCCTCACACTGATCGACAATTGGATGACCAAAAGCTCCCTCAAACTCAACGGATCCAAAACAGAACTACTCATCCTTCACGCAAATCGGAATTCCAATTCTAGGACCACATGGACACCACCCACCATCCTCGGACAAACCATCGCGCCAAGCAACAAAGCCAAAAGTCTCGGAGTCATCTTTGACTCAGAAATGACGATGGATGTACAAATAGGATCAGTCGTCAGCGGGGCTCATCATTTGCTCCGCATGCTACGTAGACTCGTCCCCTTCATCCCGGAAGAAGACACAGCAGTAGTGGTGGAAACAATCATCAACTCACGACTCGACTACACAAACTCCCTCTACTTAGGACTACCAAAATACCAGATCTCACGTCTACAAGTCGTCCAGAACACGGCAGCCTGACTGGTAGCAAGAAAAAAAACGTGGGAATCAATCTCCCCTTTCTTGAGGGCCCTCCACTCGCTGCCCGTATAGGATCGGGTGACTTTCAAGACACTCTGCCTAACTCACAAATGTACACAAGGAAACGCTCCCCAATACTTAAGTGAGAAAATAAAACCCTACGTCACCAAGCGTGTGCTCCCGTCAACCAACCAAAACCTTCTCCAAATCCCTAAATCCCGCTACAAATCTAAGGGAGAACGCAGATTTTCAGTCCAAGGACCTCGACTCTGGAATGCTCTACCCACGACCATCCGCCTGGAAGAAAACCATCTGGTTTTTAGGAAAAAACTAAAGACCCACCTCTTCTGAAGGATCAGGACGACACTGGAAGGAAAGCGCCTTGAGGCGATTAAGTTCGCATTTGTTGCGCTATACAAGTTACTCACTCACTCACAAATAGTTTGAGGAACACAATAATGAGTTTGAGATGCTGACTTGGCCTCCAAATTCTCAAGATCTTAAAGGGGGTTGTTTTAAATAACAAACATGTTATATTTACCTCCACTGTGTGGCTCGTTTTGCACACAGTGGCCCCGATCCACGTCTTCTGGGGTCCCTCGGTGACTGTCTCGGCTCCTCCCCCACAACAGCTTTCCACCTTCATGCGAGCGAGCTTGCATGGTGGAAAGCTCTTGCGGCCGCGCTCCTGTGATACAGCGGTGGCCATAGCCGACGACTGTATCTCTCGGCCCCGCCCCCAGCGCGCGGCGTCATTGGATGTGATTGACAGCAGTGCCAGCCAATAGCTACGCTGCTTTCAATCCATCCAGTGAAGCCAATCAACGGCCAGGCTGGGAACCAAAGAGGATGACTGGGACGAGCGCGGGACTTTCGAGGGTGAGGTAAGTAAAACGGGGGTGGGGGGGGCAGTGCTGTTGGATGTTTTTTCACCTTAATGCATAGGATGCATTAAGGTGAAAAAACATTTACCTTTACAACCCCCCTATTGCCTTGTTGGTTCACTTACTTTTTCCTTCAATTTCCCTTCTAAGGGCCAGATTCAGGATGGCGAGCGGTTCTTTTGGCCGGCGTAACGTTTCTCATTTACGTTACGCCGCCGCAACTTTAAGCGCAAGTGCTGTATTCACAAAGCACTTGCTCCTAAAGTTGCGGCGGTTTAGCGTAAATGGTCCGTCGTAATTCAAATTCGGCTGGTAGGGGGCGTGTAGTATTTAAATTAGGCGCGATCCCGCGCCGAACGTACTGCGCATGCGCCGGCCGTCAATGTATCCCAGTGCGCATGCTCCAAATTATGACGGTGTTTTCGACGTCCCCATTCAAGGACGAGTTACGCAAACGACGTAAACATTTTCAAATTCGACGCGGTCACAACGTCTATACTTAACATAGGATGCGCCTGCTTTTTGGTGCTTTATCTTTACGCCGGGAAACCCCTTACAGAAACGGCGTAAAGTCACTGCGTCGGGCTGTCGTATGTTCGTGAATTGGCGTATCTCGCTGATTTACATTTTCTTGGCGTAAATCAGCGGGAACGCCCCTAGCGGCCATTTTAAAATTGCAGTTAAGATACAACGGCGTAATACAATTATGCCGCTCGTATCTTAGCTGCAATTCGGCGTATCTTGTTTTCTGAATAGAGAAAACAGATACGCCGGCGCAGATTCAGAGTTATGGCGGCGTATGACTGATACGCCGGCGTAACTCTACCTGAATCTGGCCCTAAATGTTTTTTTTGTTCGTTGTCTGAATTTCTCACTTCCTGTTTCTCCTCAGTAAGCTTGCACCCCTTCATCCCAGCCGTTCTGGCCTTGTGACGTGTCATATTCGGCTCCCCGTCACAGACTGCTCCCGGAAGTGCTGTGGTGGTCCACTGCGCATGCACGATGCGTTCCAAACGCATCTGTGATGCGTTCCAATGCATTTACGACACTGCACACCAGCGAAGCCGTCATTCAGAGCGACGTGGACTTAGAGGTAAGTGGCCAGTCGGCCTCACGTGCTCGCTTCGCTCGGACGGCTCGCTCCGCTCGCTCGGCCTCCTGGCTCTTTTTTTAACATCCTCCAATCCACAGGGATGTTAAGGAAAGAGCCTGGATGCCGAACGAGGTTTCGCTGGTGTGCACTGCCGTAAATGCATTGGAACGCATCGCGCATGCGCAGTTGCCCACCACAGCACTTCCGGAGCAGTCTGTGATGAGGAGCGGAGTATGATGATACACCGGAGGTTAGTCAGCTTGCTCGTCCCCTTCCTTGGGACGACATCCCTGTGGGGAGACACAGCCCACTACAAGATGTTTCTCTGGGGCTGCAGTTTTTCTGACCTCCACAAGGTGGTAGTCTTTCTTATATCATAAAAAAAGAGGAAGTCTCTATGGAAGACAGGAAGTGATGTCAGATATAAACAGAAAGTTCCGGGTGAGAGGTGAGTCGGGAGGAAGTAGTGAGGAGACATTCCTGAAACTGGCAGTAGATGAGGTAATAAGATCTTATTTTCTATTTACACCCAGTAACCCCGTCATGTCCGTCCTCTTCCTCCATAGTCACTGTGACGTCTTTTATCTCCAGCAGATGATAATACACACATATATAGTGTGGAAACCTAGATTAACCCCTTCAGGGTCTGAACATTTCTCCACTTACCGGGCCGGAACATTCTCTTCATTTTAGAGATGTGTCACCTTTTCTGCCTAGCGTATCGTATGCCTTTTCTTGGGGGGTGTATTTGGACTTAAAGGGGTCCTGTTTTATAGGCATTGCAAGGTCACTTCTATTTGTCTTGACAGCAGCAGCTCAGATCGAAGGGGAGGCTCCTCCTCGGCTCTGGTCACCCTGAACTGCCGCTGGTTAGTAAGGATAATTTGACTGAGCGAGGGTCTGTAATAAAGGGGTCAGGCCAGGAGAGGGCGCTCTATTAACCACTTAAGCCACCGGACCAATATGCTGCTAAATGCCCAAAGGCGTTTTTACAATTCGGCACTGCGTCGCTTTAACTGACAATTGCGCGGTCGTGCGGCGTGGCTCCCAAACAAAATTGGCGTCCTTTTTTCCCCACAAATAGAGCTTTCTTTTGGTGGTATTTGATCACCTCTTCGGTTTTTATTTGTTGCGCTATAAATAAAAATAGAGCGACAATTTTGAAAAAAATGCAATATTTTTTACTTTTTGCTATAATAAATATCCCCCCAAAAACATATATAAATTTTTTTTTCCTCAGTTTAGGCCGATACGTATTCTTCTACCTATTTTTGGTAAAAAAAAAAATCGCAATAAGCGTTTATCGATTGGTTTGCGCAAAATTTATAGCGTTTACAAAATAGGGGATAGTTTTATTGCATTTTTATTATTATTATTTTTTTTTTACTACTAATGGCGCCGATCAGCGATTTTTTTTCGTGACTGCGACAATTTTGACACATTTTTGGGACCATTGTCATTTTCACAGCAAAAAATGCATTTAAATTGCAGTGTTTATTGTAAAAATGACAGTTGCAGTTTGGGAGTTAACCACAGGGGGCGCTGTAGGATTTGTGGTGTGTGTGTTTACAACTGTAGGGGGGTGTGGCTGTAGGTGTGACGTCATCAATCGAGTCTCCCTATAAAAGGGATCACTCGATCGATGCAGCCGCCACAGTGAAGCACGGGGAAGCCGTGTTTACATATGGCTCTCCCCGTTCTTCAGCTCCGGGGAGCGATCGCGAGCGGGCGGCTATAAACGAATAGCCGCGCCCTCGTCCCGGATCGCTCCCCGCGATTTCCCGACCGCCGCATGTAGCGGGGGGGTCCCGATCGGACCCGCGCAAAGGCAGCCACGTGTATATATACGTCCATCTGCCTTAAAGCGGAGTTCCACCCTTAAAATCACTTTTTTTCATTACATCCAGCATACTGGCGTCAGCGCCAGTATGCTGTTTTTTTTTTTTTTTAATGCGCATACTTACTTTATATCAAATCATTGAATTCCAGGCGCACCGCGGAATGTCGCCGCTATAAGGCGTCACGCCTTCCGGAAACAGCCGATTAGCATCCGGCTTTTCTCGGCGCCTGCGCACAGACCCAGGAGCTGACTGCGCAGGCGCGTATATAGCCGCGTCGCGCCCTCCGAAAAAACCCGAACTAGGACCGGCTATTTTCGGCGCCTGCGCAGTCAGCTCCTGGGTCTGTGCGCAGGCGCCGAGAAAAGCCGAATGCTAATCGGCTGTTTCCGGAAGGCGTGACGCCTTATAGCGGTGACATTCCGCGGTGCGCCTGGAATTCAATGATTTGATATAAAGTAAGTACGCGCATTAAAAAAAAAAAAAAAAAACAGCATACTGGCGCTGACGCCAGTATGCTGGATGTAATGAAAAAAAAGTGATTTTAAGGGTGGAACTCCGCTTTAACGTGCCATTTTGCTGACGTAAATCTGCATGCGGCGGTCGGGAAGTGGTTAAGAGGGCGTGTCACTCTGTACTGCCGCTGATCCACCATAAAAAGGTCTGAAAGAAAGGGGTGTCTGTACAAGAGAGTTTTGCCGTGTATACTAGAGCTGCACGATTCTGGCCGAAATGAGAATCACAATTTTTTTGCTTAAAATGAAGATCACGATTCTCTAACAATTCTCGGGGGCTTAAAATCTTTTACATTTATACAAAAAAAAAAGGGGGCTAACTGGCTATTTTTTTTTAATTTTTTTTTTTAATTCATTAAAGTAATTTTTCCCCCCCAAAAAAAAATGCATTTAAAAAAGACTGCTGCGCAAATACAGTGCAGCATAAAATATTGCAACAACCGCCATTTTATTCTGTAGGGTCTCTATTAAAAAAAAAATATATAATCTTTGGGGGTTCTAAGTAATTTTCTAGCAAAAAAAAATAATGATTTTAACTCGAAAAGAGCTGTCAGAAAAAGGTTTGGTGTTTAAGTGGTTAAACGTTCCTAATTTACATACAAAAGAAGTTTATTCCTTTGAAGAGATACAATGTTTAGACTTAACTTTCCACTGATAAAGAATGTTTCCAAAACTTGGCAGGCTGCCCAGACTTTGACATTTGGCTGAGAGCAGACAGGAAATTCTTTGCATACCAAAGTGCAGAGAGAAAATGATTTTCATGTGAAAGATCGTGAAACCCTGTATCAAGAATCGCAACGGGAAAAAGGTCGCGATAACGATTCTTGACGATTAATCGTGCAGCTCTAGCGTATACACAATCATTTTTCGGCATGAAAAAAAAACATTGGGCCAGATTCTCAAAGGAATTACGCCGGTGTATGTACACATACACCGGCGTAATTCGAAATTCCCGCCGGCGTATCATTGTTTTCTATTCTGAAAACATGATACGCCGGTTTTAAGCTTGGATCCGACTGATGTAAGTCATTTACACCGTCCGATCCTAAATGCAATACTACGCCGGCCGCTAGGTGGCGTTTACGTCGATTTCACCGTTGAATATGCAAATGAGCCGATACGCCGATTCTCTAACGTTTTTGCGCCGCGGCGACGTAGTTTACGTAGGTTGCATACGCGTAAGGTTACCCCTGCTACATGAGGGGTAACCTTACGTCAGTCCGCCGTATGCCATGTTAAGTATGGCCTTTGGGTTAGCGTGGGCTTTTTCCGTCGTTTACGTAACGCGTCGTGAATAGGGACGTGCGTTAATTACGTTCACGTCGCAACCTATGTATTTGCGGCGTATTACGGAGCAAGCGCAGTGGCCCCCTGCTACATGAGTGGTAACCTTACGTCAGTCCGCCGTATGCCATGTTAAGTATGGCCTTTGGGTTAGCGTGGGCTTTTTCCGTCGTTTACGTAACGCGTCGTGAATAGGGACGTGCGTTAATTACGTTCACGTCGCAACCTATGTATTTGCGGCGTATTACGGAGCAAGCGCAGTGGCCTACGTTTAAGACCTGCGCATGCGCAGTTCGTTCGGCACGGGGGCGCGCTTAATTTAAATACAGCACGCCCCCTCCTTCACTATTTGAATTACGCGGCCTTACGACGCCGCATTTACGCTACGCCGCCGAAAAATACGGAGCAAGTGCTTTGAGAATACGGCACTTGCTCCGGGAATTTGCGTAGGCGTAGCGTAAATACGATACGCTACACCGCCAGATACGCAATTTTTTAAGAATCTGGCCCGTTGTTTTTAAATAATGTCATGTAAAATGATCGTGTGTGGGCTTCTCATCATTTTTTGGGTTCTGAAAAACGAAAAAAATAATTTCCGAACATGCTGCGTTTTTTAACGTAATTTTAAACTATGTCCTTTTTCGGGTTGTAAAAAATGATCGTGTGTGGGCTAAAATGACGCTAAAAATTTGCACGTGCTCAGAAGCAAGTTATGAGACGGGAGCGCTTGTTCTGGAAAAACTACCGATTGTAATGGAGATAGCACATTCATCACGCTGTAACAGACTGAAAAGCGCGAATCGTCTTTTACTAACACGGAATCAGCTAAAACAGCCCAAAGGCGAATTGAACTTCCCCTTTATAGTGCCGTCCTACGTGTTGTACGTCACCGCGCTGTGCTAGAGCATTTTTTTAAAACCATAGTGTGTGGGCAACGTCGTTTTAATGATGAAGTTGGAAAACATTGTTTTTTCTGCATGCCGAAAAATGATCGTGTGTACGCGGCATCAGTCCTGGGGGGGCTGTACTGAGGTGTTATGCTGGGCGGGGTTGTCTGCAATGGGGGCTGTCTGGACTAAGGGGTTATGTGCAAGTGTGGGTATGTATTTGGAAACATGCACTGAGAATTTAGGCAAAGAGGGGTGTCTAAGGGGATAGGAGTGGGGGGTCTAAAATGAGGATTTAGGCTGGAAGGGGGGTGGTCTGTACTGAAGGGTTATGATGGAAAGAAGGACTGTACTGAGGGTCTGTACTAAGAGTAAGAGGGTCTGTACTTGGGGGGAGGGGGTCTGTACCCAGAGGTTAGGATGGGGGATCTGTACTAATATTGTACAACCAGTGCAGTCCAGATCATTCTCTGTTATCAATTATTGGTCTACAGGAAACCTGTATAGATCACATGACTAATGAGGATGGAGGAGGACCGGAGTCACATGACTGAGAGGATACTAAACCTCACCCTGGAGATCATCTACCTGCTGACCGGAGAGGTGAGGAGGATTCTGGGAGGTCACATGACATCACTCTTATCTCTATTAATAATACACAGACCTGACCGGAGAGGTGAGGAGGATTCTGGGAGGTCACATGACATCACTCTTATCTCTATTAATAAAACACAGACCTGACCGGAGAGGTGAGGGGGATTCTGGGAGGTCACATGACATCACTCATATCTCTATTAATAATACACAGACCTGACCGGAGAGGTGAGGAGGATTCTGGGAGGTCACATGACATCACTCTTATCTCTATTAATAATACAGACCTGACCGGAGAGGTGAGGGGGATTCTGGGAGGTCACATGACATCACTCTTATCTCTATTAATAATACACAGACCTGACCGGAGAGGTGAGGAGGATTCTGGGAGGTCACATGACATCACTCTTATCTCTATTAATAATACACAGACCTGACCGGAGAGGTGAGGGGGATTCTGGGAGGTCACATGACATCACTCTTATCTCTATTAATAAAACACAGACCTGACCGGAGAGGTGAGGAGGATTCTGGGATACTAACATGATATTCCTATTGGTTCTCCAATACAGAGATTTCCTCTTGTGAAGTCCGGTGATCATATGACCATCACAGTGCCTCCATGTGACTCCCTAAAACCCGAGAGACACAACATGGAGAAGATTCTAGAAGTCACCAAGAAGATGATGGAGCTGCTGACAGGAGAGGTGAGGAGGATTCTGGGAATTCTGGGACATTATCCAGTAACAGACAAGGGGTGTGTCTGGATGGTGACTGTATCATTGTGTGTGTCAGGTTCCTATAAGGTGTCAGGATGTCACTGTCTATTTCTCCATGGAGGAGTGGGAGTATTTAGAAGGACACAAGGATCTCTACAAGGACGTCATGATGGAGAATCAGCCGCCCCTCACATCACCGGGTAAGAGGAGACTTTATTGTAAAGGAGAGAGCAGTACGGAGGCTCCACCTAGATCCCCCATCATCTGATAAACACATAGAAACAATGGATTCAGTCAGTGTGTGTTTCCTACAGATGGATCCAGTAATGGGAACCCACCAGAGAGAGGTCCCCGTCCTCTGTATTCCCGGGATTCCACACAGGAAGGTCACACCATCCCCCACCATCATCAGGTAGATGAGGAACAATCACTGATAGTATCATTAGGATCTGTACATTATCTGCATTGTTACCATTGATGTCATTTTTATTCTATTTTCAGAGTGGAAACCTGAGAGATCCTAAAGTTGATGTTAAAGAAGAGATAAAAGAGGAGGATGATGAGGATGGGGTGATGGAGGAAGAACACAAAGATCTGTACCAGGACACCATGGTGGAGTCATCCAGCTACAGAAACCCACCAGAGAGATGTCCCCGTCCTCTGTATTCCCGGGATTCCACACAGGAAGGTCACACCATCCCCCACCATCATCAGGTAGATAATCAACACTTATTTGTAGTTATGATTTATACACAAACATGTTTCTTATAATAAATATTCTATTATATATTCAGAGTGAAAACCTCAAAGATTGTAATATTGTAGTTAAAGAAGAGTATAAAGAGGAGGATGAGGAGTATGGAGTGATGGAGCCGCCTAATAACAGAAACTCACCAGAGAGATGTCCCCGTCCTCTGTATTCCCGGGATTCCACACAGGAAGGTCACACCATCCCCCACCATCATCGGGTAGGTGGAGTTGAGGGTCGGGAACATAAAGTGATTGAACACTCTGACATGTGGAGACGATGTGTGGACTCTACAAGATGATATTTTCTATGTGATCTCACATCATAAATACTTCTATGTTACAGATGTTATTTTCTGCCATTCTGTTGGTTTAGGGTGAAGATCTGATGATCATGAAAACTGAGTGTGACGTAGAAGAGACGTATGTGAGGGATGATCAGCAATATACGGAGGAGGATGGAATGACGAGGACATTCATAGAGGAGGACACTCCTACAGAGATCAGCACAGGTGACCCATAATATATTCTTCTCTTATCTCTGCTCTGTTACTGCACACTGATTGGTCCAGAGTTGGGCGGGAGCTGAGTGATATCAGCCAATAATAGGTTGATAATGGTCCCCTCCCTGTACTGATACCCGTCCTGGGGTTTAGCTGGCAGTATTAGGTTGTGTGTCACTTCTAGTTACAGTAGCACAGATATGATCACACAGATTGAGCCTTTCTTAGGTTGGTCCCTCTTCTTCTATTGGACTTCTTCCAGTGCTGCATATCACCAGAAGCCTAGGCCTATGGTCACTTGTTCTATGGTAGAGGGTCTACAAGTCTGAACTTTGACCCTCTTTTCTATCAGAGATCACATGACCCAGTGCCTAGGCTTGTGGTTGTGTAAAGAGCACGCCCCTCCCAGTCCCCATTGGTTCCTGCTCTTCTGACAAGGCTGTGTAAATGTAGAAGTGATCTGGGAGGAGGACCAAAGGTTCTTTGATGGGGGGGAAGAGTCCCAGCTGGTTGGGACCTCCACAGAGAACATCTCCTCACTCATATCTACCTGATCCAGATGGAATCTTGATGGAAGTGAACTAACCCTCTCATATCTATTGATGATGTTTTTCTATTTTTCCAGGACACGCCATGGAGAAACCCTCAAAGGATCGTCTCACTTTATCTCCAGGTTGTAAAATGGAAGATGAGGACATCACAGGAGATTGTGGAGGAGAAAAGACAATGAGCTCCACTATGGATGGAGGACTTCACAGTGTGGATAGACCATGGAATCCCTCCGACTCTGAGCAACCTCGTACTGTGGGGAATGGGGCCGGGATTCAGGGGGAGGAGACATTTCCCTGTCCTGAATGTGGGGAAAGTTTTAGCTCTGAATTAAATCTGAATCTACATCAGAGATCTCACACGGGGGAGCAGCTTAATTCCTGTTCTGAGTGCGGGAAATGTTTTCTTCATAAATCAGAACTGGTCTTGCATTACAGATATTACACGGAGGAGAACGTGTATTCCTGTCCTGAGGTTGGAAGATGTTTTTCGCTAAAGTCCAATCTTACATTACATCAGAGTTTACACACAAGTGAGAAGCCGTATTCCTGTTCTGAGTGCGGGAAATGTTTTTTAAGGAAATCGGACCTTCTTGTACATCAAAGAGCTCACACAGGGGAAAAGCCTTACTCGTGCCCTGATTGCGGGAAATGTTTTTCACAGAAATCCAGTTTTACCAAACATCGCCTATTGCACACAAGCCAGAAGTCGTATTCCTGTCCTGAGTGTGAGAAATGTTTTTCACAGAAGGCCCACCTTTCCAGACATCAGAGATTGCACACGGGCGAGAAGCCGTATGGCTGCCCTGAGTGCGGGAAATGTTATCCACAGAAATCGGACCTTCTGGTGCATCAAAGGTCTCACACTGGGGAAAAGCCTTACTCCTGCCCTGAGTGCGGGAAATGTTTTTCACAGAAATCCAGTTTTTCCAAACATCAGAGACTGCACACGGGTGAGAAGTTGTATTCATGTCCTCTGTGCGGGAAATGTTTTTCACAGAAGGCCCATCTCTCTAGGCATCAGACGTCGCATACAGGTGAGAAGCTTTATGCCTGTCCCGAGTGCGGGAAATCTTTTTCACAGAAGGTCTGTCTTTCCAGACATCAAAGATTGCACACAGGCGAGAAGCCGTATTCCTGCCCCGAGTGCGGAAAATGTTTTTCTCAGAAGTCCTGTCTTTCCAGACATCAGAGGTTGCACACTGGCAGGAAGCTGTATCCCTGACCTGAGTGCGGGAGATGTTATACACAGAAATCGGGCCTTGTTCCACATAAAATATCTCACTCAGGGGAGAAGTTGTTACTGCACTGAGTGCGGGAAATGTTTTTTTCAAGGAAACCCTGTTCTAACATATAGGAGATCTCACACAAATAAGAAACAATGTTCATGCTTTGAGCACCAGAAATATTTCCCACAGAAGTCTAACCCTACCAAACATCCGGGAACCCAAAGAACCCTTGAGGTGAAGGCAACGTCTTCTGTAGAAACCGTATTTTGCTGTACATCAGAGCAGAAGCACCCTACTAGGAGCGTCTCTGGTTCCTATGCTGCCCCCTTTCTGTATCCTGGCAGCCTGCTGCTCATCTCCTGTCCAATCCCCAGAGTTTGTGTCAGTTGCTAGGCAACAGACCCGGGTCTGGCCGCGACGGACCCAGGACTGGCCGCAACATACCTGGGACTGACCGCAGGCAGACAGCAACAGCCCCGCAGATCTCTGGCCACCGCTGGCACTCCACTTGTGATCTTCCTCGGTGCTAGCCGACAGGTCAGCTTTGCGTTTCCTGCTTTCTTTGCCCTTATTGGCCAACGTGCCCCAGTAGAGGGTCTGGGCATTTGATAGGTCTAACTACACTGGCACTGCACTGTATATCCCTGACCCTCGGTTTTTACCCTTACTAACCTTTCTGTGGATTATTTTCCTTTTTCTGCAATCAGTGACGCCTCAATAGTGCCCGTCAGTGGCGCTGTCCCGCCGAGAAGGGTTACCCAGCGGATAAGGTTACTGCGTCGGCATTTTGCGTGTCAGAATTACTACAGACAATCAGAATTTTTTTTCCGTCGGAAAAATAGAGAACCTGCTCTCAATCTTTGGCTGGCGTAAAGATTCCAACAGCAAAAGTCTGAAATGGAACCTACCGTATTTATTGGGGTATAGCGTGCTCCCGCGTATAGCGCGCACCCCTAAAGTGGCCCCCATTCCTGTGGGAAAAAGTTTTTTGTACTTACAGTTTTGGTGTCTTGCGCGGCGTCCATCGGCGGCTTCAGGTGTCCCCTTCGTCGGGTCTGGCGTGCGTCTGCGGCTTCAGGTGTCCCCTTCATCGGGTCTGGCGTGCGTCTGCGGCTTCGGGTGTCCTCTTCGACGGGTCCGGTGTGCGTCTGCGGCTTCAGGTGTCCCCTTCGTCGGGTCCGGTGTGCGTCTGCGGCTTCAGGTGTCCCCTTCGTCGGGTCCGGTGTGCGTCTGCGGCTTCAGGTGTCCCCTTCGTCGGGTCTGGCGTGCGTCTGCGGCTTCAGGTGTCCCCTTCGTCGGGTCTGGCGTGCGTCTGCGGCTTCAGGTGTCCCCTTCGTCGGGTCTGGCGTGCGTCTGCGGCTTCGGGTGTCCTCTTCGACGGGTCCGGTGTGCGTCTGCGGCTTCAGGTGTCCCCTTCGTCGGGTCTGGCGTGCGTCTGCGGCTTCGGGTGTTCTCTTCGTCGGGTCTGGCGTGCGTCAGCGGCTTCGGGTGTTCTCTTCGTTGGGTCTGGCATGCGTCTGCGGCTTCAGGTGTCCCCTTCGTCGGGTCCGGTGTGCGTCTGCGGCTTCAGGTGTCCTCTTCGACGGGTCCGGCGTCCTTCTTCGGCTTCTTTCCCGCTCGATCCCCGCTTTCCAATGCCGAGTTTGAATACTGAGCCGACATATACTGAGCGTAGTACACTCGTGTATAGTCGGGCAGGTTCGGCTACGCTCGCGCTCACGTCCTGTACATCCAGGATGTGAGCGCGAGAGGAGCTGAGCCTGCCCGACTATACACGAGTGTACTGCGCTCAGTATATGTCGGCACAGTATTCAAATTTGGCGCGGGTATCGGCGTATATCGCGCACCCACGATTTTGCCCTGATTTTCAGGGCAAAAAAGTGTACGGTATATATGGTCAGAGTTTCCGACCAAGAGCTCACATCGGACTTTAGTTGGCGGAATTTCCGACCATGTGTACGCGGCATAAGAAAAACTTTTTTGTTTTTCAAAAATGTGGGTATTTGTTAGTTTGTTTAGCAAAAAATAAAAACCCCAGAGGTGATCGAACGCCACCAAAAGAAAGCTCTATTTGTAGGGAAAGAAAATTATAAAAATTAAACTTTGGGTACAGTGTAGCATGACCGTGTAGTTGTCATTCAAAATGTGACAGCGTTGGAAAATGAAAATTGTCCTGGGCAGGAAGGGGCAAAAGTGCCCGGCATTGAAGTGGTTAAAGAAACTGGAGGAAGGTTTCTAACGAATCTAAAGCCGCATACACACGATCGGACGCTCCCGGTTTGAAGAGACGTCAGCACCCCACATGCATCCTTTTGCCGCGTACACACGATCGGACATTCCGACAACAAAACCTGCAGATTTTTTTTTACGACGGAACGTTGGCTTAAACTTGTGTTGCATTACACACGGTCACACAAATGTTGCCGGAAATTACGAACGTCAAGAACGCGGTGACGTACAACGCGTACGACGAGCCAAGAAAAATTAAGTTCAATGTTTCTGTTTTTTTGCGCGTCAGAATTGGCTACAGGCAATCGGAATTTCCGACAAGAACTTTTGCTGTCGAAAAAATTGAGAATTGGCTCTCAAACATTTGTTGTCGGAAATTCCGACAGCAAATGTCCGATGGAGCCTACACACGGTCGGAATATCCGACCAAAAGCTCACATGGAACTATTCTTCGACATTAGAAATAGTGTTGCTCACGAATATTCGCATTGCGAATATTCGCTACGAATATTGCATATTCGAGTATTCGCGAATAACTCGAATATCGCGGCGAATATTCGCTATTTCGAATATTTGTATTTTTTACATTTTTTTTTTTTAGAACAGATCACATCCTAGAGATCCCCATCGACGTCTAAAAGCATTGCTGGTATGATTAGAGACCTTGGGCCAAGTAGCTGCAGCGCTCATTTTATATTGCCGAAAAATCGCAATGCAATTATTCGGCAATAGCGATATCGCGCGATTATTTTGTATTGTAATATATCACGAATATTCTGAGCCAATCAGAGTGCTCCATTCCGCATTTCTCGAAATTTCGCATTCGCAATAGCGAAATTTCGCAATCATTTCATTTCCAAAAAATATCACGAATATTCGTATTTAGCGAATATATCTCGAATATTCGACTATATATTCGAGATATATCGCAAAATCGAATATGGCATATTCTGCTCAACACTAATTAGAAAGAATTTTAAGCACTTCCATACCGGGGGGCACTTACGCACCTTCCCGCCCAAGCCAATTTTCAGCTTTCAGCCATGTCGCACTTTGAATGACAATTGCACGTACATGCTACACTGTACCCAAACTAAATTGGCGTCCTTTTTTCCCCACAAATAGAGCTTTCTTTTGGTGGTATTTGATCACCTCTGCGATTTTTTTTTTTTTTTTTAAATAAGTACGTTTTCTCTTTTAATTACGGGCACTGATATGGCGGCACTGATGGGCACTCATAGCGGCACTGATGGACACTCATAGGCGGCACTGAGCACTCATAGGCGGCACATATGGGCACTGATGGGTACTTATGGGTGGCACAGATGGGCACTGATAGGTAGGCACTGGGCATGGATTGGCACTGAGGGGTGGCACTGATGCATCCATGTTGCCAGTCAGTGCCCATTTGTGGGCACTGATTTGTATCTTTTTTTTTTTTTATTCCCTGGTGGTCCAGTGTGGCGATCCGAGGGGGGGGATCGGCTCTCCTCTACTCTCAGACGCGAGTGAGGAAGAGCTGTTAACGGCTCTTCCTGTTTACATCGTGATCAGCCGTGATTGAACACGCCGGAGACTCGTTACCGAGATCGGGAATGCCGGGTGTCAGACTGACACCCCACATCACCGATCGCCGCGATGCACGCCCCCGGGGGTGCGCAGCGGCTCAATATCCTGACGACGTCAAGTCAGGAACTAGTAACCACTTTGCCGCCGTCAATATGTCATTTCAATACTGAAAGAGTAGTTGATCCTTGGAATGGATTTCTATCAGAGTTGGCAAATCAATCAACAGTAAATGGCTTCAAACGTGTTTGGGACAAACATAGACCTATACCAGTGATGGCGAACCTTTGGCACCCCAGATGTTTTGGAACTACATTTCCCATGATGCTCCACTACAGCTTGGAGATACAAGGGACGTCACTCCTGGCTGAGTCCCTCCTAGCCGTGTTGTCTCTTCTTCCCTACTCTTAACCACTTCAGCCCTGGAAAAATTGGCTGCCCAAAGACCAGGCCACTTTTCGCGATTCGGCACTGCGTCGCTTTAACTGAAAATTGCGCGGTCGTGCGACGTGGCTCCCAAGCAAAATTTGCGTCCTTTTTTTTTTTCCCACAAAAAGATCTTTCTTTTGGTGGTATTTATTCACCTCTGCGGTTTTTATTTTTTGCGCTATAACAAAAAAAAAAGCGCAGATTTTGGGGGAAAAAAACAATATTTTTTGCTATAATAAATATCCCCCAAAAGATATATATATAAAACATTTTTTCCTCAGTTTAGGCCGATACGTATTCTTCTACATATTTTTGGTTAAAAAAAATCGCAATAAGCGTTTGATTGGTTTGCGCAAAAGTTATAGCGTTTACAAAATATAGGGGATAGTTTTATGGCACTTTTATTATTTTTTTTACTAGTAATGGCGGCGATCTACGATTTTTATCATGACTGCGACATTATGGTGGACACATCGGACACTTTTGATGCTATTTTGGGACCATTGTCATTTTTGCAGCGATCAGTAGTGCTATAAAAATACACTGATTACTGTGTAATGGAAGGGGAATGTAATGGCAGGGAAGGGGTTAACCACTAGTGTTAAGTGTGTCCTAGGGAGTGATTCTAACTGTGGGGGGCTGGGCTACAGGTGACACGACATTGCTCCCGAGAGGGAGCAGACAATCCGTGCCCTGTCACTAGGCAGAACAGGGAAATGCCTGGTTTACATATCCCTGTTCTGCCGCTCCGTGACGTGATCGCGGGACACCGGCGGCCGTTGAGTCCGAGGGTCCTACGATCACAGAGCATGTGGTGGCCGCACACACACACCCACCCACCCACAATGCCGCGTTTTAAAAGGGACGTACCTATACGCCCATTTGCTCAGCCGAGCCATTGTGCCGACGTATGTTGTCGTGCGCTGGTCGGCATTTGGTTAAGCAGGAGATTGGAAAGAAGACGTCATGATGAGAGAGATTCTAAATATTGCTTATGTAGCGCCTGTGTACTTTATGGTACTGGTGCTAGTTAAATTTAAGGGTAGATCAGAGTGTAGTTCGACTCTGATCCAGATTGTTAAATGCAAAACAGGGTCTCTGTCTCAGCTTAACTGTTCTGTGGGCTCATTCTGCTGTGCTGGGGTGTTCTTCCAGCCCCGGTGCTGCAGGTGGCAGCAGTGGAGTCAAGGTTTGGGTGCTCTTTCTCAGAAGTCAATCAGGAGGGTTTAACCTCGCTGTGCATGCTGGGGAGGGGTACTTATGGGGCAGATGCCATTGGTTCAGGGTCTTCTTCGTCCAGTGTGGCCACATCACGGCGCCCTGGCGTTTTGGCCTACCTGGCCGGGGCGTGCGTGCCACGTGGTGTTCTTGGTTTCCGGAGCCATGCTGACCCGGAGCATCTGAGTATCGACTGGGTTGCCACTTTTGAGGATCCCAAGCTGTACTGCGGTTCGGTGGGGAGTCAGTCTGAGGAGCGCTATTGAGAGGCTGGTGGTCCAAAAGGGGCCTTGACAAACCACCGGGGATCAAGGTAACCTGACACTGAGGGATTGATCACCTGTCAGTCGGTACCTGGGCGACAAGTTGAAGGAGATCCAGACTTAACTCATTTTAGGAGAGATATCTCCAAGAATTCAACCCAGAGGGGACCTGTGGCAGAGGTGTCTTCTGATGCTCATTGAGAGGGGTCTGTGGCAGAGACTTTCTCCCAAGTTCAAGTTCACCTAGGAGGGTCTGTGGCAGAGACTTATTCCTATAGTTGAGTGATACTCCGGCTGCCAAGTCAGTGAGATAGGCCTGTCCGGGTACACTAGACCCACTCCGGCGGGAGTGGCGCAGAGAAGTGTTACGCTTGGGAGCAGGACTGTTTCCTATCATTACGCCTGAATTTGCTGTTCTCTTTCTTCTTCAGCTTTATTTTCCTCACAAGTTTACTGTTTTTACCCGGCTGGGTAATAAAGAGCACCTGTCTGGACATTCCTTTACTTCTACTAGATGTACTACACATCAATTACCCCTAGGAGTTTCATAAGAGCCACAAGGTAACATGCCGCCCAAAAATCCAGCTGCTCCACTGGGGGTAATGCTACATTTATTATGGACGAAGAAATGGGGCGATCGGACGCCATGACAGGATTGGCCATTTCACCGCTAACCCACTTTGTTTGTTGAGAGCCACCTGCTGGCTGAATGTGGAAAATATTCAACATTTCATATTTGCTTGATTAGAAAAATGTAAAAGACATTTAATATAAACCAAATAAAGATGACATTTTTATGTTCCTAAAATCATGATATTCTTTGTAAATTGACTGATAAAAGTCAGCCTTCAGATTTGTATTATCAAACGTTCTTTTCTTTTTTTCCTATAAGGAACTCTACAGGTAAGGTAGGCCTAACCGATGTGTGCCTAACTTCTATTTTATCTATGTGGATAGGGGGGGTGTGTTAAATGGGAGTGATATTCTGAGACATCTATTGGGAGAGGGGGAAAATTCAATAAAGAAAAGTATCGGGTTGAGGTTAGGACTTAAGTTCCTCCATCCCAAACTCACTCGTTCGTCTTTATGGATTGACCCCTTTGTCTGACACATAATAAGTGTAATAAGTCAAGGAAGTGCCCCCCAATATTTATGTGAAAAATTAAAATTTCACAACCCCGATCGCGTTTTCCGTTCCACCAACCAAAAACGACCCCAGATACCCAAGGCCAGATACAAGTCCAAAGGAGAACGAAGATTTGCAGTCCAAGGACCTAAACGGTGGAACACGCTACCAACCAGCATTCGAACGGAAGTAAATCACCAGGCCTAGGGATTTTTTTTTTTTTTTTACCTTTACAACCCCTTTAAAGCGGATCTCCACCCAAAATTAAACATGATCACCGAAATAATATTGCTCCTAAACAATGCCGAAACCGATATTTGCAATTAAAATAACATTTACAGTACCATTAAACTAGATGGTTTTCTGGTCTGCCTTCCTCGGGTTATTGCTCGGGTTTCTGTTTGTTTCCTGTCCCGCGCAGTGTCTACTGAGAGCTTGTGTCATAGCTCCCTTGAGATGGTATTCTTCCCACGTTAGACACGATATCGCGCGATTTTGAGGAAGTGACGCGCGATGTAAATCAATGTTGTTGTTTGGTCAGTCTGGGTAAAAAAAGGAGGCGGGATCTTTTAACTTCTTGTGTTGCCGCTGTCATGGCAACACATACGCCAAAGCCGCTGCTGCCCGTCGCTCGTGCGCATGCGCGAGATCGAGCGGTGGATGCTGGGACATCAGCATCCACCGGAACAAGGAAGTGCCGGGCTGTGGGCTTATGCCCACAGTTAAAATGGAGCAGGAACCGGATGGATGAATATAACTTTTTATTTGCCACTGTATTGCAGCGGAGCGGCGGGGAGAGACAGGACACGTGAGTAGCGCTAATTCTGGTGATTTAACTTTTAAAGAGCCATTAAAAAAAAACGTTCTTGCCGTGGGAGATCCGCTTTAAAGCGGATGGTTCACCTTAAATAAATATTAAAAGCCAGCAGCAACAAATACTGCAGCTGCTGACTTTTAATATTAGGACACTTACCTGTCCTGGAGTCCAGCGGCGTCCGCAGCAGAGGATGAGCGATCGCTCATCACCCTGCTGCTCCCCCCTCCATCCACGGCGAGGGAACCAGGAAGTGAAGCGCTCCGTCTTCACTGCCCGGTTCCCTACGGCGCATGCGCGAGTCGCGCTGCGCCCGCGATTGGCTCCCGCTGTGTGCTGGGAGCTGAGAGTTCCCAGCACACAACGGGAAAAGCCCGTCTTTTGCCCGAGACTGCGGGCCGGAAGTGGGTGTGGATACCTGTCTTTAGACAGGTATCTGCACCCCCCTCCCCCCTGAAAGGTGTCAAATGTAACACCGGAGGGGGGGAGGGTTCCGATCAGCGGATCTTCACTTTAGGGTGGAGATCCGCTTTAAGGCCTTGTTTACACCACGAGACGTTTCTTGGGGCTGCAGTTCCTCTGAGCTCCACAAGATGGGGATCTCACGTAAACAGAGACTGAGTCTCTATGATACCTACAAACAGGAAGTGATGTCAGGTACAGACAGGAAGTTCCGGGTGAGAGGTGAGTTGGAAGGAAGTACAGAGAAGACATTGCTGGAAGTGGCAGTAGAGGAGGTAATAAGATCTTATTTTCTATTTACACCCAGTAACCCCGTCATGTCCGTCCTCTTCCTCCATAGTCACTGTGACGTCTTTTATCTCCAGTAGATGATGATACACACATATATAGTGTGGAGACCTAGATTAACTCCTTCAGGTTCAGAACATTCCCCCACTTACCGGGCCGGAACATTCTCTTCATGTTGGAGATGTGTCACAATTCCCACCACTTACCTTCTCACCTTATCAGTCTATACTAATGAATGATATGACTTGTATTAGTGGCGGGGGATGGGAGGTTTATTTGGATGTAAAATAAATCTTCTTCAGGTTTTCTTTGCCGGGAGATTAAAAATTAGGTGGAAATCAACACAAAACAGACTTTACATAGAAAATAATCTGGAGGGAAGAGGCGTCCTGCTGGGGGGGGGGGGCGCAGTTCGCACCAGGTAACGGCACTCTAGGGGTGTTGGCCAGTTGCCCACATAGCTCTTTGTGTAAAGCGGGCAGAAGTGACAGTAGGTCTTGTGTTGTGGGCATTGCAGCACAGCATCAGTCTGTCAGAAAGTGGCAGTTCAGGTCCAGGAGGAGGCTTCTTCTTACTCCAACACGGGACATCCCTAACTATGAACTGCCAATAATCAACAAGGAAATCTGCACTAAGGGAAGACTGTACTGAAGGGGTTAGACTTGGAGGGGGGGTTTCTGTACTAAAGAATAATGCTGGGAGGGGGTGCCTGTACTGAGGGGTTAGACTTGGAGAGAGGGGGTGTCTGTACCGAGGAATTATGGTGGGAAGGGGTGTCTGCACTGGAGGGTGTCCGTATTATGAGGTGTCTGCCAATCAAACAATACCTGCCAATCAGTGATGCCCATTGTGGGCACTGATTGACATCCATTGTGGGCACTTATTGGCATCCATTGTGGGCACTGATTGACATCCATTGTGGGCACTTATTGGCATCCATTGTGGGCACTGATTGACATCCATTGTGGGCACTGATTGGCATCCATTGTGGGCACTGATTGACATCCATTGTGGGCACTTATTGGCATCCATTGTGGGCACTGATTGACATCCATTGTGGGCACTGATTGACATCCATTTGTCAGCCCTCAAAATTTCCACTCGCCCGCTAGCATTTGGCGAGTGGATTTCAGCTGGGGGCGAGTGATGACAGGACTGCATGACCAATCTCCCTGCAATCTGTGCCTACACTTATAGCCCCAATTTGATTGGCGGCCGAAGAGGAAAGGTGCATGCTCGGGAAAAGTAGTCTGGTGAGCCGCGCACAGGCAGAGCAGTACACAGGAGCTCTCCTTACAATTCTCATTAAGCCATGGGACCTAATAGTATGACCTCTCTGAGCCCCCCCGATCAATGTAGCTGGAGAGCAGGGAGCAGGAAGTAATGAATGAGGTGGAGGATTGCGAAAATGACCACTCAGGGTGTCCCAGGTAGGACATGAGAACGACAGCCTTCCAGTTTGTACAGTTTTCTTCTCCTTGTGCTCTATGTAAGTGTCCAGCAGTTCAGCCTGAGCACTGTGAACAGATTGGTCTCAATGTGTGCTGTGCGGTGTCAGTGTGTGCTGTGCTATGGTGCCAATGGCTGTGCAGTTGTGTGGATCTCAGTGCTGGATTGTACTCCCTCCCGCTGTGCTGCAGCTCCTCTCCTCACTGCTAGCCTGAATAAAAGGGGGAAGTGGGGACATGCAAGTGTGGAGCCGCACACAGGGGCTCCTGATGATGAGATGAATAGGAGAGGGAGAGAGAGAGAGAGAGAGGATGGATTGGATTTGCAGAGGAGACTGGATGGATGGGAGTTGCAAGAGAATGGGGAAGAGACCCGGTTCTAGTGCCCTGTGCCTCTGGTCTGCCCCCAGTGCCCTGTCCCTCTGGTCTGCCCCCAGTGCCCTGTGCCTCTGGTCTGCCCCCAGTGCCCTGTCCCTCTGGTCTGCCCCCAGTGCCCTGTCCCTCTGGTCTGCCCCCATGCCCTGTCCCATTTTGTTAAAGTTGTTGGTAATATTTAATTAAATATTTAACAGTGTCATTCCATGAGATAATCTACAAGGGCGAGTTTAGGGGCGCAATTAGGCGCGGGGGAGTGTATGAATGGGCTGTTAGGTGGGGCAACTGGTGGCGAGTAACTCTTGAGGCCTGGCTAGTAGCTCAGGGCTTGAAATTTTGAGCCCTGCATTTGTGATTGTCATTCCTGGTGGTCTAGGGTGGCATACCTGTGTTTTGCATCCCTGGTGGTCTAGTGGCATCCTTGGTGGTCCAGTATGGGCATCCTTGGGGGGGCTGTGCTGATAATCGATCAGCACAAACCCCCCTGTCAGAGGAGCAGCCGATCAGCTCTCCTCTACTCGCGTTTGACAGACGCGAGTGAGGAAAAGCCGATTACCGGCTTTTTCCGTTTACATCGTGATCAGCCGTGATTAGACATGGTTGATCACGTGGTAAAGAGTCTCCGTTGAACTCTACTGGAGGCTGTGTGTATTATGAAGTGTCTGTACTGAGTTGTTAGGTGGAAAGCCAGGTCTGTACTTGGAATCCTGTAATGAGGGGCTGGGCTCGGAGGGGGGAATATACTGGGGGGTCTATACTGAGGTGATAGGATAGGAGAGACAACTGTACTGAGGGGGGTCTGTACTGAGGGGTAGTTTGGGTGGGAAAACTGTATTGGTGGGGGGGCTCTATAATGCGGGAATAGGCTGGGAGTGGGTTCTGTATTGGAGGGTCTATACAAGAGCTGCACGATTAATGGTTAAAAAAATCGCAATCTCAATTCAACACCCCCTCACGATCTTAATCCAACATTTCCACGATTCATGTAACAAGTGCAGAACAGTTCTGCTCACAGCTGTCAAAAAAACAAAAAGCAGCTGGCAATGTTTATCAACAACATTGCTCAGAAAGAGAGAGAAAAAAAAACATTGTATCCTGTTCTTCTAGATCAGAAACTGCGGCCCGAGGGCCGGATGTGGCCCTTTACTAGCCTTTATCCGGCCCTTGGGGCAGTATTGCTTCCAATAGGGTTGTCCCGATACCACTTTTTTAGGACCGAGTACAAGTACCGATACTTTTTTTCAAGTAGTCGCCGATACCGAATACCGATACTTTTTTTTTTTTTAAATGTGTCCACAAATGCAGCCATGTCCCCACACATATGCAGCCATGTCACCTCCATATATGCAGCCATGTCACCCCCATATATGCAGCCATGTCACCCCCATATATGCAGCCATGTCACCCCCATATATGCAGCCATGTCACCCCCATATATGCAGCCATGTCACCCCCATATATGCAGCCATGTCACCCCCATATATGCAGCTATGTCACCCCCATATATGAAGCCATGTCACCCCCATATATGAAGCCATGTCACCCCCATATATGCAGCTATGTCACCCCCATATATGAAGCCATGTCACCCCCATATATCCAGCCATGTCAGCCCCATATATCCAGCTATGTCAGCCCCATATATCCAGCTATGTCAGCCCCATATATGCAGCTATGTCAGCCCCATATATGCAGCTATGTCAGCCCCATATATGCAGCTATGTCAGCCCCATATATGCAGCCATGTCACCCCCATATATGCAGCCATGTCACCCCCATATATGAAGCCATGTCACCCCCATATATGCAGCCATGTCACCCCCATATATCCAGCCATGTCACCCCCATATATCCAGCCATGTCAGCCCCATATATCCAGCTATGTCAGCCCCATATATCCAGCTATGTCAGCCCCATATATGCAGCTATGTCAGCCCCATATATGCAGCTATGTCAGCCCCATATATCCAGCTATGTCAGCCCCATATATGCAGCTATGTCAGCTCCATATATCCAGCTATGTCAGCCCCATATATCCAGCTATGTCAGCCCCATATATGCAGCTATGTCAGCTCCATATATCCAGCTATGTCAGCCCCATATATCCAGCTATGTCAGCCCCATTTATCCAGCTATGTCAGCCCCATATATCCAGCTATGTCAGCCCCATATATCCAGCTATGTCAGCCCCATATATCCAGCTATGTCAGCCCCATATATGCAGCTATGTCAGCTCCATATATCCAGCTATGTCAGCCCCATATATGCAGCCAGTTCCCACATACCTGCATCGCCGCCGCTTAGTTAATACAGGCGGGGAAGATAACGGCTTTCATTTGAATAGCTGTATCGTTTCCTGCCGCACCGCGTATAGACACTCCCCCTTGCTCGCGATCTGTCCAATCACGAGCAAGGGGGAGTGTCTATGTGCGGCGCCGCGGGAAACGATACAGCTATTCAAATGAAAGCTGTTATCTTCCCCGCCTGTATTAACTAAGCGGCGGTGATGCGGCGATGTTGCGCGGCGGTTAGCAGGAGCGGCGGCGGCGGTGATGGCGGCGGCGGCGGGGGGGCGAGTATTCTATTCTGGTATCAGGGGTATTTGCGGGAGTACAAGTACTCCCGCAAATACTCGGTATCGGTCCCGATACTGGTATTGGTATCGGGACAACCCTAGCTTCCAATGATATGAGGCACTATTCCTTCCAATGGCACCAACAATGGGGCACTATTTCTTAGACCAATAGCAATGATGGAGCACTATTCCTCCTCCTACTGCCCACCAACACTGGGGCCATGTTTATTCTCACTGATGCTCAGCCCTGGGGCATTTTTTATACCCGATTTGGCCCCCCGAAGTCTGAAAGACCGTAAAGGGATGAAGTTCGGTCTGCAAATGAAGTCAGTTTAACCACTTAAAGACTAAACCCTTTTCTGACACTTGTTGCTTACAAATTAAAATCTATATTCTTTGCTAGAAAATTACTTGGAACCCCCAAACTTATATATATATTTTTTAGCAGAGACCCTAGTGAATAAAATGGCGTTTGTTGTTATATCTTAATTCACACAGTATTTGTGCAGCGGTCTTTCAAAAGTATTTTTTTAGGAATAAATACACTTCAAAGATTTAAAAAAAAACGAAACTGGGACATCTGTATTGAGGGGATAGGCTGGGGGGGGGGGGGGTCTATACTGAGGCATTAGGCTGGAAGTAAGGAGTCTGTATGGAGAGGTTATGCTGGGAGGAAGGACTATACTAGTGGGGGGTCTGTACCAAGTAGCTGGGAGGGTTTGTACTGAAGGGTTAGGCTAGGAGTGGGGAGAACTGTACTAGGAGAGAGATTAGAGCTGTTGGGTGATTTTTGTACTGTGGGGGATACGGCCCTTGGGGTGATTTGTACTCGCCTATGTAGGGGGGAGGGGTTTCTTGGTTGTATTCTGTGCAGTGGCCTGGGTGTTGCTCACTCATGAGAGTTTAGCTACAACTATTGTGGCATATACTGTATGTGTTGTGTATACAGTGATAATGCTCCGTTTTTATTTAACTATGGCCTTTTAAGCCCCTCCCACTGTAAGCACAATTTGGCCACACCCACCATTTGGCTTTATTCCTATAATTATTTCATGTGTGTGTGTATTATCCCCCACACATCCCCATCCTACTTTTGTACAACCCAGATAATTCTCTGTTATCAATTATTGGTTGACAGGAAACCCGTATAGATCACATGACCAATGAGGATGGAGGACAACCAGAGTCACATGACTGAGACGATACTAAACTTCACCCTGGAGATCATCTACCTGCTGACCGGAGAGGTGAGGAGGATTCTGGGAGGTCACATGACATCACTCTTATCTCTATTAATAAAACACAGACCTGACCGGAGAGGTGAGGAGGATTCTGGGAGGTCACATGACATCACTCTTATCTCTATTAATAATACACAGACCTGACCGGAGAGGTGAGGAGGATTCTGGGAGGTCAGGACCTGAGGAGGGTGAGGAGGATTCTGGGAGGTCACATGACATCACTCTTATCTCTATTAATAATAACACAGACCTGACCGGAGAGGTGAGGAGGATTCTGGGAGGTCACATGACATCACTCTTATCTCTATTAATAATACACAGACCTGACCGGAGAGGTGAGGAGGATTCTGGGAGGTCACATGACATCACTCTTATCTCTATTAATAATACACAGACCTGACCGGAGAGGTGAGGAGGATTCTGGGAGGTCACATGACATCACTCTTATCTCTATTAATAATACACAGACCTGACCGGAGAGGTGAGGAGGATTCTGGGAGGTCACATGACATCACTCTTATCTCTATTAATAATACACAGACCTGACCGGAGAGGTGAGGAGGATTCTGGGAGGTCACATGACATCACTCTTATCTCTATTAATAATACAGACCTGACCGGAGAGGTGAGGAGGATTCTGGGATTCTAACATGATATTCCTATTGGTTCTCCAATACAGAGATTTCCTCTTGTGAAGTCAGGTGATCACATGACCATCACAGTGCCTCCATGTGACTCCCTAAAACCCGAGAGACACAACATGGAGAAGATTCTAGAAGTCACCAAGAAGATGATGGAGCTGCTGACAGGAGAGGTGAGGAGGATTCTGGGAATTCTGGGACATTATCCAGTAACAGAGAAGGGGTGTGTCTGGATGGTGACATCATCTCGGAGAATGGATCCAGTAATGGGAACCCACCAGAGAGATGTCCCCGTCCTCTGTATTCCCGGGATTCCACACAGGAGGGTCACACCATCCCCCACCATTGTCGGGTCGATGAGGAACAATTATTGGTAGTTCTGACAAGTATGTTTGTTACAATGAATGTTTTTTTTTATATATTTAGATTGGAAACCTCGAGGATTATAATATTGTTGTTAAGGAGGAGTATAAAGAGGAGGATGAGGAGTATGGAGTGATGAAGGAGCTTTCTGAAGGACAGAAGGACATTACGATGGAGCCACCCAATAAGAGAAACCCACCAGAGAGATGTCCCCGTCCTCTGTATTCCCGGGATTCCACACAGGAAGGTCACACCATCCCCCAACATGATCAGGTAGGTGAAGTTATGACTAAGCACTGTTTGTTATTGTGAAACGCGTCAGTTCTTCTGTCCGTTCTGCTGTGGCATGTATTTTTGATTTCATTGTATGAATAAAAGGCAAAAACTTTTTTGGAGTGCGACTGTCCAGAACTTCTTCCTGTTTTGTAAGTGGAGTTGAGGGTCGGGAACATAAAGTGATTGAACACTCTGACATGTGGAGACGATGTGTGGACTCTACAAGATGATATTTTCTATGTGATCTCACATCATAAATACTTCTATGTTACAGATGTTATTTTCTGCCATTCTGTTGGTTTAGGGTGAAGATCTGATTAAAATAAAAGTTGAGAGCGAAGCAGAGGAGACGGATGTGGAGGAGGCGGAAATGGGAACGTTCGAAGAGGACATTTCTACAGAGATCAGCACAGGTGACCCATAATATATTCTTCTCTTATCTCTGCTCTGTTACTGTTCACTGATTGGTCCAGAGTAGGGCGGGAGCTGAGTGATATCAGCCAATAGGTTGATAATGGTCCCCTCCCTGTACTGATACCCGTCCTGGGGTTCAGCTGGCAGTATTAGGTTGTGTGTCACTCCTAGTTACAGTAGCACAGATATGATAACACAGATTGAGCCTTTCTTAGGTTGGTCCCTCTTCTTCCAGAAGACTTCTAGATAAATGTTACCCTAAAACTCTATTACCAGTCTTGTTGGGATGACAAGTAAGGAGTAACATAAAACTAGAACACAACTTTCCAGGAGGAAAGTTGCAAGCTCCCTCCAGTGCTGCATACCCCCAGAAGCCTAGGCCTATGGTCACTTGTTCTATGGTAAAGGGTCTGCAAGCTTGAACTTTGACCCTCTTGTTTATCAGAGATCACATGACCCAATGCCTAGGCTTGTGGTTGTGTAAAGAGCACGCCCCTCCCAGTCCCCATTGGTTCCTGCTCTTCTGACAAGGCTGTGTAAATGTAGAAGTGATCTGGGAGAAGGACCAAAGCTTCTTTGATGGGGGGAAGAGTCCCAGCTGGTTGGACCTCCACAGAGAACATCTCCTCACTCATATCTACCTGATCCAGATGGAATCTTGATTTAAGTAAACTTATCCTCTCATATCTATTGATTGTGTTTTAATATCGTTCCAGGAGACACCTTTGAGAATTTCTCTAACAATCGTCTCACTTTATCTCCAGGTTGTAAGATGGAAGATGAGGACATCACAGGAGATTGTGGAGGAGAAAAGACAATGAGCTCCACTATGGATGGAGGACTTCACAGTGTGGATAGACCATGGAATCCCTCCGACTCTGAGCAACCTCCTACTGTGGGGGAAAGCGCCGGAATTCCGAGGGAGAAGACATTTTCCGGTCCTGAATGGGGGGGGAGTTTTAGCTCAGAATTAAATCTAAATCGGCCTCAGAGTTCTGACACGGGGGAGGAGCTTCATTCCTGTTATGAGTGCGGGAAATGTTTCCTCAATAAATCAGAACTGGACATGCATTATGGTTTTCACATGGAGGAGAATCTGTATTCCTCTCCTGAGTTTTGGAACTCTGGACAGGAAAACACAAGCACCCCCCCACAAAAGTCCCCTCTTTCCGTACATCAGAGTTTACACACAGAAGAGAAGCCGTTTTCCTGTTCTGAGTGCGGAAAAAGCTTTTTACGGAAATCGGACCTTCGCGTGCATGAAAGAACTCACACGGGGGAGAAACCTTACTCCTGCCCTGATTGTGGCAAATGTTTTACGCAGAAATCCAGTTTTTCCAAGCATCAGGTTTTGCATACGGGCGAGAAGTCGTATTCCTGTTCCGAGTGCGGGAAACGTTTCTCACTGAAGGCCCACCTTTCCAGACATCAGAAATCGCACACTGGCGAGAAGCCGTATCCCTGCTCCGAGTGCGGGAAATGTTATCCATGTAAATCGGACCTACTTGTACATCAGAGGTCTCACACCGGCGAGAAGCCGTATTCCTGTCCTGTGTGCGGGAAATGTTTTTCCCAGAGTTCCAGCTTTTCCAATCATCAGATAATGCACTCGGACGAGAAGTTGTACTCCTGTCCCGAGTGCGGGAAATGTTTTTCTCGGAAGGCCCATCTCTCCAGACATCAGAGGTCGCACACGGGGGAGAAGCCGTTTGCCTGCCTCGAATGCGGAAGATGCTTTTCACAGAAGGTCTGTCTTACCAGACATCAGAGATCGCACACGGGGGAGAGGCCGTATTCCTGCCCAGAGTGCGGAAAAACTTTTTCACTGGAGACCTGCCTTGCCAAACATCGGAAAACGCACGCGGGCAAGAAGCTGCAGGCCTGACCTGAGGGTGGGAAATGTTACACACAGAAATAAAAAAATAAACAAATAGGAGAGCGCTGATCCAAGGAATGGCAAATGGTCAATAGAGGATAAATTCCATGTAAAAGATAAACAATTTATTGATAAGAAAGGATAAAAGAATCGTATATTTGGTAAAATTGGCAATGAAAACGATTAGTAAAATAATGTATAGCGCTACAAATGCAAACTAAATCGCCTCAAGGAGCTTATTTCCATCCGGTGTCGCCCTGATCCTTCAGAAGCGGTGGGTCTTAATTTTTTTTTCTGAAGGCCCGATGGTTTTCTTCCATGCGGATGTCTGTGGGTAGAGCGTTCCATAGCCGTGGTCCTTGGACTGCAAATCTACGTTCTCCCTTTGATTTGTAGTGGGACGTGGAGGAGGTTTTGGTTTGATGATCGGAGAATGCAATTGGGGGTGTAGTGTTTTATTTTCTCGCATAAGTATTGAGGAGCGTTTCCTTGTGTACACCACTTATGAGTGAGGTAGAGGGTCTTGAATGTGATCCGATCCTTTACGGTTAGCCAATGGCGGGTCCTCAGGGAAGGCGTGATGGATTCCCCCGTTACCAGTCTTGATGCCGTGTTCTGGATGACTTGTAGGTGCGAAATCTGGTATTTAGGTAGTCCTAGGTAGAGGGAGTTTGCGTAGTCAAGTCGGGAATTGATGATTGTTCCAACTACTACTGCTATTTCCTCTTCTGGGATGAAGGGGATGAGTCTACGCAGCAGGCGGAGGAGATGGTGAGATCCACTGACTACTGATCCTATTTGTGCATCCATCGTCCTCTCCGAGTCAAAGATGACTCTGAGACTTTTGACTTTGGTGTATGGGGTGATGATCTGTCCAAGGATGGTGGGTGGTGTCCATGAAGTCTTAGCTTTTATCTTTCGGTTTGCATGGAGACATAAAGTCAGAGATGGTAGATGGATGGCTGTCACACCTTAGAAGCTGTCTGGGGGGAAGGGACAGGCACACCAAGAGACAGGGGTGCCAGGTGGAATCCTTCCAGAGTGTAGATGCGGGGATCATGGCCAGATCTCCAGGAGAGGAGGGAGATTTAGCAAGAGCCCGAGGTTCCAGATCACAGGACGCCCAGGGAGAAGAAGGAAGAAGCCGAACCAGTAACCAGAAGATCTGAGAGAGCATGGGAGCTGGAGAGGTTTCCATAGGATTAACAGGACCAAACACAGCTAGACTTCTGGGTGTCCAGACACACCGGAGCTCCTCCCTGGAAAACTGGATTTTTCAGGATTGAACCCCTTCCTCAGGTTTAACGCCGAAACGTGTAGTTTTGCACCACTCAAACTCCAGCACCGCTTCATATCACTGATTCCCTCTCCTCTTCCTCTGTTCCTGGGTCACATGAACCTCTGTGGTCTGCTGGAACCTGCCCATGGTTGGAGGGAAACCGGTGTCCGGACACCCGGAAGTCGAGCTGTGTTTGCTCCTGTCGGTCCTCTGGCAACCTCTCCAGCACCTATCCTCTCCCGGATCCTCTGGTTAATGTACCGGCTCCTTCCTTAATTCCTAGGGGAGCCCTGTGATTTGGAAGCTCGGGCTCTTGCTAAATCTCCCTCCTCTGACACTGCTTTGAGATGTCTGACCCGGCCAGGGAGGTACTCCAGTGTCTGGCCATCCGGAAGTTAAGCTGTATTTGCTCCTGTCGGTCCTGTAGTAACCTCTCCAGCTCCTATCCTCTCCTGCTCCTGTATCGGTCCTTCCTGGATCCCTCTGGTTACTGTATCGGCCACTGGGGTGCCATGTGATCTGGAACCCGGGCTCTTGCTAAATCTCGCCTTGAGATGTCTGACCTGGCCAGAGAGGTACTCCAGTGTCTGGACACCCGGAAGTCGAGCTGTGTTTGCTCCTGTGTGTCCTCTGGCAACCTCTTCAGCACCTATCCTCTCCTGGATCCTCTGGTTACTGTATGGGCGCCATGTGATCTGGAACCCTCGGGCTCTTGCTAAATCTCCCTCGTCTGACGCTGTCTGGGGAAAGGGAGAGGCACACCAAGAGACAGGGGTGCCAGGTGGAAGCCTTCCAGAGTGTAGATGCAGGGATCATGGCCAGATCTCCAGACAGAGTCAGGGTAGGGAGACTTAGCAAGAGCCCTGAGGTTCCAGACCACAGGGCGCCCAGGGAGAAGAAGGAAGGAGCAGTTACAATAATCAGAAGATCCAGGTGATGATAGGAGCTGGAGAGGTTACCAGAGGACCAACAGGAGCAAACACAGCTCGACTTCCGGGTGTCCGGACACCGGAGCTCCTCCCTGGAAAACGGCATGTTTCAAGGATTAACCACTTTCTCAGGTTATATGCCGAAACGTGTAGTTTAACCCCACTCGAACTCCGGCACTGCTTCACATTCTTGATTCCTCTCCCTCTGTTGCTGGGTCACATGACCCTCTGTGGTCTGCTGGAACCTGCCCGTGGTTGGAGTGTCTGACTCCGCCCAGAGAAGAGAACTGGTGTCCGGACACCCGGAAGTCGAGCTGTGTTTTCTAATGTCGGTCATCTGGTAACCTCTCCAGCACCTATACACTCCAACCACGGGCAGGTTCCAGCAGACCACAGAGGGTCATTCGTTGCCAATTGTACTTCTTTGGATATACAATTTTTTGTATCCTTTCTTATCAATAAATTGTTTATTTTTTCCATGGATTTTATCCTCTATTGACTGTTTGCCATTTCCTGGATCAGCGCTCCTCTATTTGTTTTGTTTTTGTCGTTTTGCTCATTTGTTTACTTTAGTTTGGGTGCAGTGTTAATTTTGGCATCAAGTTTCGATTTAGTTCAACTCTTTTAAGGCCCGTACACACTATCGCATTTTCCGACGGGAAGTGTGTGATGGCAGGATTTTGTCGGAAAATACGACCGTTTGTACGCTCCATCGGAGCAAATGTTGTCGGATTCCGACAACAAATGTGGGATAGCACGCTTTAAAATTTTCCGACAACAAATGTGTGTTGTCGGATTATCCGATCCCATGTACAGAAGTCCATCGGACAAAACTCCAATCGGACAAACGCGCATGCTCGAAATCAATGCTCACCATAACACAACATTAGCAGAAGTCAGGGCTGGACTGGGACAAAAATGTGGCCCCAGACTGGCCAACTTTGACAGGTCTTTCCCATGGCGACCGGACAACTCCCAAGTCGTTCTACTTTGTTAGGGTACTGGTACTCTTATAGGCAGTACCAGTGGGGAAGCTAGACATTATTTCTCCTGGGGCAAAGAATCAGTTCCGTGCCCCCCCCCCCCCCTTATGAGTCAAGATTAGGCAGAAGTGAGAAACTCCCAGGCCATAGCTGTTGAGTCAGCTATCTGTCCCCCCCCCCCCCCATGCTCCTCTGTCGCCCCCCCTGCTTCTCTGTTCCCCAGGTGAGGGCTGCGGGAAGGGAGAGGAGGTGAGCACTGCGGGAAGGGAGATACAGAGGAGCGGGGGGGGGGCGGCGGTCCGCTGTCATTGAAGCCGGCCCACCGGGAAACTCCCTGTAGTCCCAATGGCCAGTGCATTCCTGGCAGAAGTTGCCCAAAGGGTGGAGCTAAACAGCTGAAAAAACACGTAGCTTTCGTGTTTGTCGGCCGACAATTCTTTGCCGTTTGTATGCAAGACAGGTTCATGGCCAACGTACTTCAGACAAAAGTCCACAAAAAAATCCGATCGTGTGTACAAGGCTTTAGCCTTAGGGCTAAAATAGTATTTTAGTTTTAGTCCCATTTTAGTCTTCTGCAATTGTTTTTAGTCGTATGTAGTCAACTAAATGTCCAGGACATTTTAGCCAATTAAAATGATTTTAGGCGACCAAAACTCATTTTGGTCATCTAAAATCGAATGGGTGGAGTTAAACTGTAATGCATTATTTAAGCATTTCTCTACAATTTCCAAACTCATTACAATGGAATCTCGGATTACGAGCATAATCCGTTCCAGGAGAATTCTTGTAATCCAAAGCACTCGCATATCAAAGCGAGTTTCCTCATAGAGGTCAATGAAAATTAAAATAATTACTGTATATACTCGAGTATAGGCCGACCCGAATATAAGCCGAGGCACCTAATTTTACCATAAAAAATGAGAAAAAATATTGACTTGAGTATAAGCCTAGGATGTCCATGTGCATGCCTCACTGTGCCCATGCCTCACTGTGCCCATGCCTCACTGTGCCCATGCCTCACTGTGCCCACGCCTCACTGTGCCCACGCCTCACTGTGCCCACGCCTCACAGTGCCCACGCCTCACTCTGCCCATGCCTAGACTGACGTTTAACATGGGAGTCTATGGAAGGGGTGCCCGGCTTTGAAAAATCGCTGCTCCCCGGCCGTAGGTCCCCCAGACAACAAACTTTGTGCACTTGTAGAGGAGAAATGGAGCTACAACCGGCCAGTACCGGGTCGACAAAGTTACCGGAGAAATTACCGTTTAACATAGGAGTCTATGGAAGGGGTGCCCGACTTTGAAAAATCGGTGCTCCCCGGCCATAGGTCCCCCCGGACAACAAACTTTGCACACTTGTAGAGGAAGTTTGGTGTCCAGGGGGCCTACGGCTGGCCGGTACCGGGTTCCCAAAGTCCGGGAGATCAGGCTCAAAAATGTGTCTTGAGTATAAGCCAAGGGGGGCATTTTCAGCACAAAAAAAATGTGCTGAAAAACTCAGCTTTTATTAGAGTATATACGATAGTTCCACATTGACTTCTATGGTACGCAATACCGCATGTGGCCAGAGGTGGGGGGGGGGGGCCAGAGAGACTCAGAAATACTCTGAGATTGTTCGGCAGGCTCGGGAACTGAGTATTTCCGAACGGCTCCGGTGCCCCCGCACCTCTGGCCAAATGCGGTACTACACACCGCAAAGACTTGCATCCCACTCGTTTTGTGAGACAGCACTCACAAACCGAGTCAGGATTTAAAAAAAAAAAATTGCTCGTATTGCGAAACGCTCGTTAACCGTGTTACTTGCGATCCAAGGTTCCACTGTTAATACTGCTGGATAGGGATGAGCTTCGAGTTGGAGTAGAACTCATGTTGGACTCGAACATTGCCTCCTCGCCGAACAGCGAACTATTTGGGGTGTTCGCGGCAAGTTCTTGTGAACTTTAGAACCCTGTTTAAGTCTATGGGACTCGAACGTTTGAAGTGTAAAGTTGGGTGGAGTTCCCCTTAAAATCCAGACCAGACCTGAAGGGTCTGGAATGGAAATTTGGGGGGAACCCCACATCATTTTTTTTTTATTTGACGCAGGGTTCCCCTTACTATCCATACCAGACCCTAAGATGAGTGATTTTAAATGACTTTTTTCCTTCAGAAATGACACTTTGTGCAGGGACAGTTCTAAGCACAGGAAACAAGCGCTACTTTACAGGCATACTATACACCCCCCTAGGTACAACATTTAAAGGAATATTTCAATTTTATTGTTTCACTTTAAGCATTATTAAAATCACTGCTCCTGAAAAAACGTCAGTTTTTTAAAACTTTTTTTGCATTGATACATGTCCCCTGGGGCAGGACCCAGGTCCCCAAACACTCCCCTGGGGCAGGACCCGAGTCCCCAAACACTCCCCTGGGGCAGGACCCGAGTCCCCAAACACTCCCCTGGGGCGGGACCCGAGTCCCCAAACACTCCCCTGGGGCGGGACCCGGGTCCCCAAACACTCCCCTGGGGCGGGACCCGGGTCCCCAAACACTCCCCTGGGGCGGGACACGAGTCCCCAAACACTCCCCTGGGGCGGGACCCGAGTCCCCAAACACTCCCCTGGGGCAGGACCCGAGTCCCCAAACACTCCCCTGGGGCAGGACCCGAGTCCCCAAACACTCCCCTGGGGCGGGACCCGAGTCCCCAAACACTCCCCTGGGGCGGGACCCGAGTCCCCAAACACTCCCCTGGGGCGGGACCCGGGTCCCCAAACACTTTTTAGGAAAATAACTTGCATATTAGCCTTTAAAATTAGTACTTTAGATTTCAAATGTTCAAGTCCCATAGACTTTAACAGGGTTCTAAAGTTCACACAAACTTTTGGTCTGTTCGCAGGTTCTGGTGCGAACCGAACCCGGGGGTGTTCGGCTCATCCCTACTGCTGGAGTGAAAAATGTAATATGTTATTGTTTATGGTATTGAGGTATGAACATGCACTAGACCAGTGTTAATTTTGACGTCAAATTTCAATGGCATTTTAGTTTTAGTCATCGCAATTGTTTTAGTCCTATTTTGGTCATCTCAATTGTTTTAGTTTTAGTCCTATTGTAGTCGACTAAAATGGTATTAAGTTAGTCGACGAAATTATTAGGCTTCCTTGGTTTTCATTTTTTTTTTTTTTGCGCCTGGCTTTCTGTTACATGCCGAAATAAGACCTTGCAAGATCTCGCTCCGGGAAGACGTCGTATTACTGCTCAATTTATTTTTTCATGGAAATTCCTTCCCCACGCACATCAGAGACCTGAGACACAGAAGAGAGAGCGCACCGGCCTTGCGCGTTACCCAAGTTCTATCTTCAATAACGGATAAAAAGACGTCTACTCAACAACAAATACGTGATAAAAGCATATCGGGTGCCGTGGTAGACGCAAAGCAACCAGGTCACCGAGACCGTTTCCAGCAAACCAGAGGACCTTTCAGATGGCTGACGCGTTTCGAGGGGAGGTCTCCCTGTTCCTCAGAATCTCCCCTCAAAAAATGTGTCTTGGCCTACCAAACATCGGAGAACCCAAACAACCCTTTGAGGTGAAGTTAATGTCTTCGGTAGGAGCCGTATTTTGCTGTACATCAGGGATCTCCTACTGGGAAGTCCCTGGCTCATATACTGTCTTTCCTCTCCAGTCAAATCCCCCCCCCCATTTGTCAACAACCTCCGTTCTCGGCTCTCTACGGCGCTCCACTCGATCTTCCTTAGGCTGCAGGTCGGCTCTGCTGGCTAAAAGTGGAAAATGTCAATATTGACAATATCAGATGTACCGTTTCATATTTAGCTGATGAAATGTTAACACTTTTTTGATTGAAACAAATAAAGATTGCATTGTTAGATCCCTAAAATCGTGATATTCCTTCTAAGCTAATTGATAAATCTGCCTATGAAATGCTCTTTTCTTTTCCCACATTCCTTTTGTATGTTGTACGTCACTTACTCCTGACCCCTGTACTATATACTCTATGGTGTACATCACATACCCCTGACCCCTGCACTATATACTCTGTGTTGTACATCACATACCCCTGACCCCTGCTCTATATAATCTTATTCACTTATTTATTTGTATTTATTTATCTTATTTACGTGGTGGCGCAAGAGACTCTTTTTGCACATATCCCTGCTCTATATATTCTATGTTTTACATAAAATACTCCTAACCCCTGTACTATATACTCTGTTGTACATTACATACCTTTGACCCCTGCACTATATAATCTATGTCGTACCTTACATACTTCTGCTGTATATACCCTATATTGTACAATACATACACCTGACCCCTGCTCTATATAGTCTATGTTGTACATAACATACTCCTAACCCCTGTACTATATACTCTATGTTGTACATAACATACCCCTGACCCCTGCTCTATACTATACATTACATGCTCCTGACCCCTGCGCTATATACTCTATGTTGTACATTACATACTCTTGCTGTATATACTCTATATTGTACATTACATACCCCTGACTCCTGGACTATATACTCTATGTTGTAGATTACATACTCCTGCTGTATATACTCTATGTTGTACATTACATACCCCTGACTCCTGGACTATATACTCTATGTTGTACATTACATACTCCTGCTGTATATACTCTATATTGTACATTACATACCCCTGACTCCTGGACTATATACTCTATGTTGTACATTACATACTCCTGCTGTATATACTCTATATTGTACATTACATACCCCTGACTCCTGGACTATATACGCTATGTTGTACATAATTATAATACTGTATAGCCCTATCTGTTGTATTTTATACTCTCTTGTACATTACATAGTCCCGACTTCTGCTCTCTCCCTTCTAGTATTGAGCCTTAAGGCTCTTTCACACGGAGCGGATCCGTATTGATCCGCCCCGCGTGTGTCCGTCTGCTCAGCGAGGATCATTCGTAAATCGCCGCTGAGCTGTCGGCGGACTGGGCGGTCCCCGCACACTGTGCAGAGACCGCCCTGTCTTTCCTCCGCTCTCCCCTATGGGGAATCGGATGAATACGGACCATGTGTCCGTATTCATCCGATCCGTTCCGCCAGACGGAAGAAAAATAGGGTTTTCTTCTGTCCGAAAAAGCGGATCTTTGCGGACGCGGATCTTTACGGACGTAAGCGGATGCATCATCCGCTAACGTCCACAATCCCATAGGGATGCATTACAAGTCCATAAACGGACTTGTAAAAAACGGACCGTTTGTCAGCCCATGTGAAACGGCCCTTACAAAAAAAATTGCTCTGGTCGTTAACCACTTCAGTCCTGGAAGATTGTGCCCTCTATAAAAATGCACTGATTACTGTGTAAATAGCACTGGCAGTGAAAGGGTTAACCACTAGGGGCGAAGAAGGTGTTAAGTTTGTCCTAGGGAGTGATTTCAACTGTGGGGGGGCTGGGCTACATGTGACACGACATTGATCACTGCACCCGATGAGAGGGAGCAGACGATCAGTGTCCTGTCACAAGGCAGAACAGGGAAATCCCTTGTTTACCTCTCCCAGTTCTGCAGCTCTGTGACATGATCGCGGGACAACGGCGGACATCAAGTCCGTGGGTCCCGCGGGCACAGAGCTTGCGGCGCCTGCCCGCATGGAGGGACTTTCAAAGCAACGTACAGGTACGTTGCTTTGCCCAGCCGAGCCATTCTGCCGACGTATATAGCCGTTAGGTGGCAAGTGGTTAAAAGAGTTATTGTTGACTTTATTGCGATGCTCAACTTATTTGCATAAATGCCCTACCCTATGGTAATGCATAGATCTGTTTATTAGTGTTTGACCTTACCATGCATCTGTACCTCCCGCGATTCTTCAGAGGAAGAAACATCTAAAGCAGCCATTCATAACCAGAGTTTCTCAAGAGTTTGCTAGGGGTTCCTTGAGCTGTGGCTGATTAACCCCTTATTTGATCATCGGTGGTGCCTGGGTCCAGTACCACTTGTCAGAGCCAGTGGCATAACACCAATTATATTCTTGGCTTTGTCAAAGGGTGGCGTACTGACCATCATTGTAAAAGGGGCACTCTTCCCTTTGTTACCACTGACCCCCGATGACTTTGTTTATTCAGGGATCCTCTGAGTCCTGAAGGGTTCTTCTAGGTTAGAAAGGTTGAGAAAGACTGATCTAACGGTTCAGCCATTATGTTTCATCACGTATGGAGAATGATGAAGAAGACGAGGTTGTGCCTTCGAAACGCGTTCTGATTGGCCAGACAGCGTGTGGGCAGCTCCCCAGTTGGACAGCCCTGGACCACTCCCACCCAGAGACACACAGCCGACGTCTCCATGAGGCTTCCCAAGGCTCCAGCTGTGGCTAACACGCAACGCTCATGGATCCCTCAAAAGAGACTTCCCGGCGGTCCTCATGTGCTCCTGTGACACTGCACGTGGAAGCTCCCACCCGCTCTAGCTCTCTGCAAGTGCGTCAACATTTTTCTCGCAAGTTTTTTGTGTTGATTTATAGACATGTGCGTTCCCGTTCGTAAAAAATGGATTTTCGTACGAATTTGTTAGTATTCGGATCAATTCGAAGATCCGAAAAGCTGAAAGAACCAAAATACAAAATGTACGGAATTACGAATAAGCCAAATAACGAACAAGCGAAAATACGAACGTATGATTGGACAATCTTGCTAAACTACGAAACCCTGAAACGGTAAAAGAGCGAAAATGACATCTATAACAAACGATTTGCATTCCGTATTCAAAATCCTTTGTCTGTTCGTATTTTCATTTGTGTGTTTTGTAAATCCGTTTCTTTGTCTGTTCGTAAATTTGTGTACTCGTATTGTTCTTTCAAATGGGCACTGGGCAGTGTAGTTAGTGAGTGATGTATCTTACTTAAAAGGGTTGTAAAGGTAAAAGTTTTTTTACCTTAATTCATCCCCCCCCCCGAGCCCCCGTTTTACTTGCCTGACCGTTCGAAATTCCTGGGCGCATCCATGTCATCCTGTTCGGTTCCCAGCCTGGCCGTTGATTGGCTAGGCTGGGCGGATTGATAGCAGCGCAGCCATTGGCTGGCGCTGCTGTCAATCACAGTGGAAGACGCGGCGCGCCGGGGGCGAGTGATACAGTCGGCGGCTATGGACGCCGCTGTATCACGGCAGCGTGCTCGCAAAAGCTTTCCACCATGCGAGCTCGCATGAAGGTAGAAAGCTTTTGCGAGGAGGAGCCGAGACAGCTGCGTAGGGACCCCAGAAGGCAGCGTTCGAGGACACAGTGTGCAAAAACGAGCTGCACAGTGGATGTAAGTATAACATGTTTGTTATTTTTATTTTATTTTTTAATCCTGACTTTAGTGTTCCTTTAATATGTTAGCCAATCAGCTTATCTCTTTTGTGCTGAGTCACAATGTACAGTGTAAAGCCTCGTACACACGATCGGACTTCAAACAAACTTTTCCGTGGATTTTTGTCTGAAGGGAGTTGGCCGGACTTTTGAAACCGAAAAAAGTTTGTCCGATGGAGCGTACACACGGTAAACGCTCATTTTGAAGTTTGTTGGCAAAAAGTCCGACCGTGTGTACGGGGCTTAAGAGAAAGTCTATCTTAATATGGATTAGACGCGTGTTGAAAATGAAACTAAAACACGAGATTGCGAATGACCGCACCGCGATGGAATTTACAAAAATTATTATCTAACAAAATTACGAATTTCGAATCAACGAAAATAGATTAGACAGAATTACGAATCGTTCAGTAAACGAAAATAAAACTGTTACGAAATACGAACAGGTACGAATAGGAAAACTTGCGTCTTACGAAATACGAACGGGCCCGAATAGGAAAACTTGCGTCTTACTAAATTACGAATCTTTACGAACCTACGGAACTAGATTTTTTTGTTGTGCACATGTCTATTGTTTTATACTTCTATACTGAATAAATTCCTAAGCTGTTTAAAGGATTGGCTTAGCGTTTCTCTCTCCTCCTTTTGCTTTCCTATGGAGAAAAAGAACCTATTGATTCTTTTGATACTATTGATACTCAGAGGAAGAAGCATCTAGAGGAGCCATTCTCACCCAGAATACCTCAAATGTTTGCTAGGGGTTCCTCCAGCTGTCGCTGATTGACCTCCCATCTGAAGCTGCCTGAGTCCAGGGCCACTTGGCAAAGCCAGCAGCACGACACCAAGAATCTTGGATTTTTGGAATGGCGGCATTATGACCGCCAATGTAAAGTGGGCAATCTCCCCTGACCACCGATATAAAGGGAATTTTTTCCACTGATCCTCAATGACTTAATTTTATCAGGGGTTCTCTGAGACCTGAATATTATTTCCTGACAATAGTTTGGCTATGGAGGTACTCTTACCATACAAGCTTTCTAGACGACCCCCAATAGCTGTTCTACTATCCCTTTCCTTCTCGGGAAGAACCATCACAGCCCGGCGGGCTTCTCCTTCAAGCGCATTAACAGCCAAATCTCCAAATTGTGCTGAGGGTATTTCGAACAAGCGGATTCAACAGTCCAATCTCTCCACCCAGCCTGTCAGGGGAGTATTTGTGCCGTTAAATTTTGGAATCGGGGGCCAAAGCCGCTCCATATGGTGCCATGAAACCCTCTAGCCACTCCCCTGCTTGAGGACGATGGTTCTGATATCCTGCCGACTACGCCAAAATGTAAGCGGGGTGTAGCGGCTTACAGAGGGAATCACACATACTGATTTTATAAAGCAGGCAGCATTTATTACCAGAGAGACGGTAGTAGCCAAGAGTATTTACAGCAGTAATGCAAGTAGTTTCATCCGAGCATGGAGGCACAGATACACGGCAAAGACACTTCAGGAAGGCCCGGAGTGTAGAAAAACAAAGAGAAAGATAACGGAGGGCCGGGCCGGGCATGACTAAGTGTAAAGTAAGCCATTAAAGGGTTAAGATAGTGGAGATGTGAAGGGGAGGTGACAGGATGAGAAAGTTGGTGGAAAGGGAGGAGCGATATATAAGGAGGAGGGGACTGCAGGGAACAGTTCATGTGGAGTGAGAAAGGAGGAGGCAGTTTTTCCCACCCACCCTCCCTGTGTTTTGCATATTGTTTGTTTGTTTGTTTTCTTCTCTTTCAGGTTCGTGGATTTGGGTCGTCATAGTAGCGGTGTAACGGCAGTGTCCTTGGTCTTTGATGGTGGCAGATGACATATGTGATGGGAGTGGTGGGAGTGGTGGGGGGCTCATCTGTGGTGGGGTATTCCAGTGGAACGGTGTCTGCTGGAATACGGTTAAGGTTGCACTGCGGGAAAAGGGGGTTGTCTCCGAGCTGGTGATACGGCAGGAGGCCTGGTATAGTAAAAAGGTTGTCCCCCAGTGTAGTGGTGGAAAAGGTTAAGTTTGGGGTGCGGTCAAAGACCAACAGGCTGTGTGTGTGTGTTTAAAACAGTTGTCGTTACAAAAGTTATTTGGAAATTAATTAATTATTTAATTAATTGGTTAATAAAAAGGCTGCTATGGCCATTTTTAACTCCAAACTCTTGTGTGGTCATTTTCATTTAACCCGAGCGGTGCGTGGAGGACTGTTGAGAGCCAACAGCCTAGCTAATGACAGTCTGTGGCTGGCTGTTGGCACCGATGAGAGGCACTCCCCCCCGCGCAACAACTGTAGAAATCCCCCCGGACAACAACAAAAATGCGGCCGCCCCCCTGCTCAACAAGCAAGCTGAATGGGCACCGCGGCAATAGGAGGAACCGTAGCGGCGCGTAGATTACTGCAGCGCCGAAGGGAAGAGAGCTGACACATTCTGTGCACAGGTGAGAGGATCAACAACTTCAATTCTCCCCCCTCAACAACTTCAATTCTCCCCCCTCAACAACTTCAACCCCCCCCTCAACAACTTCAATTCTCCCCCCTCAACAACTTCAATCCCCCCCACATCAACAACTTCAATTCCCCACCCCCCCCCCCCCTCAACAACTGCTGTCCCGCAGTAGATTTTTAAAATGTTAGTATGCACGTGTTCTTCTCTCAACGTGACCAAGCTTTCCTATATAAGATATCCACCCAAACATGGCTGACCAAATCTCCCGAGATTTTGCTGTCCTATCAGGACACCAGGCTTCTCCAAAATGGTGCTGGAGACAATTATAGAGGCCGAACAGCTCTGAACATATGTACACATAACATATCAAATGGGCAGAAAAGTGAGTATATACACGTGCTAACCCACTTCCTCTTGCAGCCAACTAGGCTGCCCAGCACTACATTAGAGCTGCACGATTCTGGGAAAAATGAGAATCGCAATTTTTTTTGTATAAAATGAAGATCACGATTTTCTCGCAATTCTCAAAATTGTATTTATTTAAAGTTATTTTCAACACAAACCGGAGCTTATGTGGTTAAATACAGGATATGTAAATCTGACGGACTGTTTACATGTTAAATTTTAAAAGCCACAGCAAACAGGGACCTGCGGTGGCTCAACGCGATTGGCACTGCGCTGACAAGTCGTTCACCTCTGCAGCTAAGGGTTCGGATCCCGGTCTCGGCTGCATGTGAATTGAGTTTGGTGGTCTCAGCCCGGGTCCCGGTGGGTGTGCTATGCGAGGTAAGCCTGCGCTTAGTACGCCCACCCCCCTCCCACAAAAAAACACCACACTTACACGCACTCGAAATTGTGTTAACATGCACACACTTTGGCCACGCGGTCTCCGAAGGACTAACAGGGCTGGCTGAGCAGGCTAGATCCTCTCCCTCATAGGGGAGTCCCTCTGCCCCGTTGGCCTTTAAAGCGGAGCAGGTAGGGCGGGCTATGTGGGAGGACCCCCGCACCCGCCATTGCCACCAGGGGACATGGAGAAAGATGGCAGATTGCCTCTGGGGGAGGTCTGCCTACTCCTAACTCCTGCAGTCCGGCTCCTCTCTCAAGTACACGCACAAATACACTTTAAAAAAAAAAAAAAAAAGCCACAGCAAACCTGCTGACCTTTCATGCTTGCTAATGTGACAGAACACCTCTGATTTCACATTTAACTAAATATGAAAATCAGAGGTGTTCTGTCACATTAGCAAGTAGGTAAGGTTTGCTGCTGCTTTTAGAATTTAACAGTCTGTCAGATTTACATATCCTGTATATAATTTGCCCTTATTATATTGAAAATAACAAAATTATGTTTTTTTTTACCTTAATATCTACCTTAAATCACATTGCTATTTGCCTAACGTACTTGTTTGTAGCCTAAATACTGAAATTTGCACCTAAAAATGTAATTTAGTAACTTTTGTCAAATGCCAGTAAAAACTATGCTGCGCCAGTAAATTTTGGGTGTCGTGCCAGTAAATTTCAATCTGGCAGGTTGGCAACACTGACTGTTGGGTGTAAAAAGATGTCCGCTTGCCCCCTTCTCACTATCATTACTGTGGAGTGGAGTAAAATGGCGGCGATGAAACGTCACTTCCTGATGAGACAGACGCCGCAGGGTGTACCAAGATGACCGCTGCTCCAGAGCTAGGCCGAAGCCAGGGACTTTCCTATGGCCGCACCTGAAATTCGTGGGTCATCCAGCCTGGAGATCGAGGGGGGGGGGGTGTGAATCGAGATCGTGATTTTCTGACGATTAATCGTGCAGCTCTACACTACATCTGCCTACATGCACATGCAAGTAATCTCTGCATCCTTAGTTGGGCGACCTAGTTTCAGCTTGCTGCAGGTTCATCAGCATCATCAGGGGCCCAGGTGAAGAAAAGAAGGCTGGATCTTAGACTCCGTGCCCTGGGGAACTCCGAGTTGGTGATCTACAGTAGTGCTAGGCTGCTACACAGGGCTGATCCTAGGCAGGTGCGTGGGGTGCAGTGCACCCAGGCGCCACAAAGGTGGGGGCACTGAACCACCAGAGTGCTCCCCTCCCTCCTCCTCCTCTTCTTGTCGTGCGCAGAGGCAGCTCTCTCCTCCGGTCACTGCTGCCACCACTGTGTTTCTTGCCCAAGCCCGTCCCCCCTCCCTCCTCCTGTCCTGTGTTTGAGTTGTTGCCATAGAAACAATTGGAAAGGGGGTTGGTAAGATGACCACGCCCATGTGGGGGTTCCAGAAATATTTCTGCACCCAGTCTGTGACCCGAGGATCGGCCTTGCTGCTACTTCTCTGATTGCTCAGCAGATGATAGATTTTTGGATGTGTACTGAGGAGCTCCTAGTGCTCTCTGGCGCCCCCCACCTCTGGCCACATGCGGTATTGCATCCCATTGAACTCAATGCGGAACAAATTATTTTCGTTTCCATTGACTTCAATGGGGAAACTCGGTTTGATATGCAAGTTATTTCAATTACGAGCATTCTCCTGCAAAGGATTATGCTTGTAATCCGAGGTTCAACTGTTTAGTACTTTTTAGCAGGGGTTTTTAAAACCCGGGCACCCCTTCTATAGACTCCTATGTTAAACGTTAGTCTAGTCATGGACACAGTGAGGCATGGGCATAGAGTGAGTGAGTGAGTAACTTATATAGCGCTACAAATGCAAATTAAATCGCCTCAAGGCGCTGTAGCCAATCTGATCGTGCAATCAAGCTTCAGAAAAGATGGGTCTTAAGTTTTTTTCCTGAAGGCCCGATGATTTTCCTCCAACCGAATGTCTGTGGGTAGAGCGTTCCATAACCAAGGTCCTTGGACAGCGAATCGTCGTTCTCCTTTCATTTTGTAGCGAGATTTGGGGATGTGGAGGAGGTTCTGATTTGTTGATCAGAGGACCCGATTTGGGGTGTAGTGTTTTATTTTCTCACATAAGTATTGCGGCGCGATTCCTTGCGTGCATTTGTGGGTGAAGCAGAGGGTCTTGAATGTCACCCAATCTTTTACGGCTAGCCAGTGGAGGGACCTCAAGACCGGGAAGATTGGCTCCCACGTTTTTCTACCCGCTACCAGTCTGGCTGCCGTGTTCTGGACCACTTGTAGACGAGCCATCTGGTATTTCGGTAGTCCTAGGTAGAGGGCGTTTGCGTAGTCGAGTCTGCAATTGATGATTGTTCCCACTACTACTGCTGTGTCTTCTTTCGGGATGAGTCTACGCAGCAAGCGGAGAAGATAGTGAGAACCGCTGACCACCGATCCTATTTGTGCGTCCAAAGACACGTCGGAGTCAAAGATAACTCCAAGGCTTTTTACTTTATTGCTAGGTAGTGAGGCATGGGCACAATGAGGCATGGACACAGTGAGGCATGCACATGGACACCCTAGGCTGAGGCCGTGTACACACGACCGAGGTTCTCGCTGGAAACCAGCGAGAACCTCGCTGGAAGCTGCATTCCAGCGAGGACCTCGGCCGTGTGTACGCTCTCGGCGAGCTTCCCGTCGGGAAGCCCGTCGAGCAGAAATAGAGAGCACGCTCTCTATTTGCTCGACGGCCCGCCCGGAAGAATGGCTGGTTGCCATTCCCGACGGGCGGGTCGCCGATTTCGACGGCCGGCAGGGAACCTCGATGGGTGGAACGATGTGTTCTGCCCGTCGAGGTTCTCTGCCGTGTGTACACGGCCTCATACTCGAGTCAATATTCTTTCCCAGCTTTTTGTGGTAAAATTAGGTGCCTTGGCTTATATTCGGGTCGGCTTATACAGTATGTTATCTTGAAAATATAAAATAAAGATTATACAAAAAAAAAGAGAAATTAACAGCAGTTCCTAATTACAAAATGTATTTATTTTGGTAAAACACGGAATCCATGAATACATTATCTCTATGGAAATAGAATACGGTCTGGCGTAATGGATGGTGGTGCTCCTCCAACTTCTGACTCTTCTCTTTTCCCTAACTATTCCTTTACTCGTTTTTTTACCGTTCTTATTCTCCTCTCAGGTATTTCCTGGTTTGGATCGTCAAATTGTTGTTTTGAGTGTTAAGGAACATCGGGTAATGTTTGTGGAAGATGTGCTTTCACCTATTGACGCTACGACTAGTACTACGTTTGCATTACATTGCATTATCTACCGTGGTTTTCTAATTGCTATAAATTTACAATGTACACTACGTTGATTCTTGTCTTCCAAGTGATACATAGAACGGCGTTCACAGCTATGTGTACTACTACTCTTTTGAGTACTCTGTTCTAATAGAAATTAAAACAAAATGAAATGAAAGGTTCACATAAAGTGGCCCACACGGGTTTTCAGCTTCACAAAGCAAACAGCCAACCGAAAAATGCTAAGGAAATCCCCTAACCAAGACAACCACTGGGCTCTCTTGGCAGCGTCTCTTATGCCGCGTACACACGATTGGAAATTCCGACAAGAAAACCGTGGATTTTTTTCCGACGGAATGTTGGCTCGGGCCTCCAGCGGTCAAAATAGGAGCGTGGGCTTGGCTTATAACGAACATGCACCCCTGCCTACCTACACAACATTCAGGTCTCCAGTAGGACCTGGACACGGGATTGGAGACTTCTTCCCACCTAAAACTCTTTTGCACATCTCTCCTCCAGATCTGAAGCTTTCCAGCTGAGATCGCCGCTTTGTTGACATCCGTGAGCCAGACGTGACATCATAATGTCGCGCCCGGGCCTCCGACGGTCATAGAGATGACTGGTGACCATCAGTCAGATCATGCAGCAACCCTGCATACACACGGTCACATTAAAATCCGACCGTCAAGAACGCTTTGACGTAAAACACTGAGACAACCACTGGGCTCTCTTGGCAGCGTCTCTTATGCCGCGTACACATGATTGGAAATTCCGACAAGAAAACCGGATTTTTTTCCCGAAGGAATGTTGGCTCAAACTTGTGTTGCATACACACGGTTACACCAAAATCAGACCGTCAAGAACGCGGTGACGTAAAACACTACGACAAGCCAAGAAAAATGAAGTTTAATGATCCCGAGCATGCGTCAAATTGATTACGAGCATGCGTTTTTTTTTGTGCGTCGGAATTGCATACAGACGATCAGAATTTTATCCAAGAACTTTCCTTGTCGGAAGATTTAAGAACCAGCTCTTAAATTTTTCTTGATGGAAATTTCGACAGAAAAATTACCAATGGAGCCTAAATACGGGCGGAATTTCCGACCGAAAGCTCACATCGGACTTTCTTGTCGGAATTTCCAATCGTGTATGCGGCATTAGACCTGTCCCACCCAACTCCTCTTGGCTCAATCAGCTGGAACAGATGCAGCAACCCTGCTACACGGGACCACTCCTTGACCTCTCAAAAAGGGGTCTCCAAGTACCCTCACGCTCCTCCTGAGACTTACAGACTTCCTCCAGTCTCCTGGACACATTAGCCGCCTCACTTTTCTTATTCTCCACAGACTTACGCAGCTGTCCTAATCGTGTGGACAAGGAATCCCTCCAACATGGGGAACAGTCTCTTAGTGGGAACAAGCCACCCTCTCCTCACAGGACTCCGTCTCTAAAATTGGAGCCCTGAGCTATTCTTAGAGTTGGTTTATAACGAGCATGCACACCTGCATACCCACACATAACCTGCAAGTCTCCAGTAGGACCTGGACACAAGATTGGAGGCTTCTTCCCACCTAACCCTCTTTAAAGTCTCCAAGCTCCAGACCCCCAATCCAGGATTACAAAACCACTGACTAGCCAGTCTTCTATGCTCAGAAACAATTACATGGAAAGGCTTTGTCTCTAGAATCGGAGCCCTGAGCTATGCTCAGGCTTGGCTTATAACGAGCATGGAAATCTGCATACCCACACAACCTGCAGGTCTCCAGTAAGACCTGGACATGGGACTGGAGACTTCTTCCCACCTAAACCTCTTTTGCACATCTATCCTCCAGATCTGATGCTTTCCAGCCGAGACCGTAACTTAATTGACATCCACAGCCCGGGCCTCCGACGGTCATACAGATGACTGGGGACCATCAGTCAGAACTTTTGCACATCTCTCCCCCAGGCTGGAAGATCAGATAAAAAAAAAATACAGATCTGATGCTTTTCAGCCGAGATCGCCGCATTGTTGACAATTGACATCCGCGGCCTGGAGGTGACGTCATAAGGTCGCGCCCGGGCCTCTGATGGTCATAGAGATGACCATCTTGTCACCGGAAATCTTATGCTCTTCATCCGGCGGCAGCAGATTCTTTCTCCGGGTCCCCGATGACACAGGAAAGCCCAGAAAAGCACCGGAGGGCGGCGGGAGGGGGTTGTCCCCTCCCATTGCCTGTAAGAACAATCAAGCGGCTGAACAGGATTACAAAACCTGGTTAATACTGGCTAAGTCCTCTCCACTCAGAAATAACTGTCTGGAGACTTGGCTTATAAATGACCCTGGACACCTTTATACCCACACAAAGTACAGGTCTCCAGTAAGACCTGAACACAGGACTGGAGACTTCTTCCCATACAAATCTCTTTAAAGCCTCCAAGCTCCAGATCCCACGGAAGATTACAAAACCTGGTTAACACTAGCTAGCCGGTCTTCTCCGCTCAGAAATAATCATCTGGAGAAAGAGCTCTGTCTCCAAAATGGGAGCCCTAAACTCAAGCATGCCTCATAACAAGTGTGCACACCTTCATACCCACACAACTTGGTCTCCAGTAAGACCTGGACATAGAATTGAAGACGTCTTCCCACCCAAACCTCTATAAAGCCTTCAAGCTCCAGACTCCAAACCGGGATTACAAAACCCAGTTAACACTGACTACCCAGTCTTCTCCACTCAGAAATAATCTTCTATAGACAGAGCCCTGTTTTCAAAATGGGAGCCCTGAGCTCAAGCATGCCTCATAACGAGCCTGGACACCCTCACACCCACACAACTTGCAGGTCTCCAATAAAACCTGGACACAGGAATGAAGACTTCTTCCCATCCAAACCTCTATAAAGTCTCCAAGCTCCGGACTTCGATCCAGGATTACAAAACCCGGTTAACACTGATTAGCCAGTCTTCCCCCCTCAGAAATAATCTTCTGGAGACAGGGCCCTGTCTCCAAAATGGGAGCCCTAAGCTCAAGCATGCCTCATAACGAGCCTGGGAACCTTCATACTCACACAACTTGGTCTCCAGTAAGACTTAGACACAGAAATTAAGACTTCTTCCCACCTAAACCTCTATAAAGCCTCCAAGACTCCGTTCCAGGATTACAAAACCCAGTTAACACTGACAAGCCAGTCTTCTCCACTCAGAAATAATCCTCGGGAGACAGAGCTCTGTCTCCAAAATGGGAGTCCTGAGCTCAGGTTTGGCTTATAACGAGCCTGGAAACCTTCATACCCACACAACTTGCAGGTCTCCGATAAGAACTGGACACAGGAATGAAGACTTCTTCCCACCCAAACCTCTACAAGGAGTCCAAACTCCAGCCACCAATCTGGGATTACAAAACCCAGTTAATACTGACTAGCCAGTCTTCCCCACTCAAGTAATCTTCTGGAGACAGGGCCCTGTCTCCAAAATGGGAGCCCTAAACTCAAGCATGCCTCATAACAAGCGTGCACACCTTCATACCCACACAACTTGGTCTCCAGTAAGACCTGGACACGGAAATTAAGACTTCTTCCCACACAAACCTCTATAAAGCCTCTAAACTCTGGACCCCGATCTGAGAATACAAAACCTGTGTCCAGGTCTCCAATAGGACCTGGATACAGGATTGGAGACTTCTTCCCATTCAAATCTCTTTACAGTCTCCAAGCTTCAGACCCCCAATCCAGGATTATAAAACCAACAGAACACTGACTAGCCATTCTTCTCTACTCAGAAATAATCCCCGGGAGACAGGGCCCTGTCTCCAAAATGGGAGCCCTTAGTTCAAGCATGCCTCATAACAAGCCTGAACACCTTCATACCCACACAACTTGCAGGTCTACAATAAGACCTGGACACAGGAATAAAGACTTCTTCCCACCCAAACCTCTATAAAGTCTCCAAGCTCCGGACTCCGATCCGGGATTACAAAACCCAGTTAACACTGACTAGCCAGTCTTCTCCACTCAGAAATAATCTTCTGGAGACAGGGCCCTGTCTCCAAAATGGGAGCCCTAAACTCAAGCATGCCTCAAAACAAGCGTGCACACCTTCATACCCACACAACTTGGTCTCCAGTAAGACCTGGACACAGAATCAAAGAATTCTTCCCACCCAAACCTCTATAAAGTCTCCACGCTCCGGACTCCGATCCGGGATTACAAAACCAGGTTAACTCTGACTATCCAGTCTTCTCCACTCAGAAATAATCTTCTGGAGACAGAGCTATGTCTCCAAAATCGGAGTCCTGAGCTCAAGCATGCCGTATAACGAGCCTGGTCACCTTTATACCCACACACCTTGGTCTCCAGTAAGACCTGGACACGGAAATTAAGGCTTCTTCCCACCCAAACCTCTATAAAGCCTCTAAGCTCTGGACCCCCATCTGAGATTACAAAACCTGTGTCCAGGTCTCCAATAGGACCTGGACACAGGATTGGAGACTTCTTCCCATCCAACTCTCTTTACAGCCTCCAAGCTTCAGACCCCCAATCCAGGATTATAAAACCAACAGAACACTGACTAGCCATTCTTCTCTTTAAAATGGGAGCCCTTAGTTCAAGCATGCCTCATAACGAGCCTAAACACCTTCATACCCACACAATTTGCAGGTCTACAATAGGACCTGGACACAGGAACAAAGACTTCTTTCCACCCAAACCTCTATAAAGCCTCCACGCTCCGCACTCCGATCCGGGATTACAAAACCCAGTTAACACTGACTAGCCAGTCTTCCCCCCTCAGAAATAATCCTCGGGAGACAGAGCTCTGTCTACTAAATGGGAGCCCTAAACTCAATCAATCAATAGGACCTGGACACAGGATTGGAGACTTCTTCCCACCCAAATCTCTTTAAAGTCTCCAAGCTCCAGACCCCACTCCGGGATTACAAAACCCGATTAATGCTAACTAGCCAGTCTTCCCCAAATAATCATCCCAAAATTGGAGCCCTAAGCTCAAGCATGCCTCATAACAAGCCTAGACACCTTTATACCCACACAATTTGGTCTCCAGTAAGACCTGGACATAGAATTAAAGACTTCTTCCCACCCAAACCTCTATAAAGCCTCCAAGCTCCGGACTCTGATCTGAGATTACAAAACCTGTGTTTAGGTCTCCAATAGGACCTGGACACAGGATTGGAGACTTCTTCCCACCCAAACCTCTATAAAGCCTCCAAGCTCCGGACTCCGATCCGGGATTACAAAACCTGTGTTTAGGTCTCCAATAGGACCTGGACACAGGATTGGAGACTTCTTCCCACCCAAACCTCTATAAAGCCTCCAAGCTCCGGACTCCGATCCGGGATTACAAAACCTGTGTTTAGGTCTCCAATAGGACCTGGACACAGGATTGGAGACTTCTTCCCACCCAAACCTCTATAAAGCCTCCAAGCTCCGGACTCCGATCCGGGATTACAAAACCTGTGTTTAGGTCTCCAATAGGACCTGGACACAGGATTGGAGACTTCTTCCCACCCAAACCTCTATAAAGCCTCCAAGCTCCGGACTCCGATCTGAGATTACAAAACCTGTGTTTAGGTCTCCAATAGGACCTGGACACAGGATTGGAGACTTCTTCCCACCCAAACCTCTATAAAGCCTCCAAGCTCCAGACTCCGATCCGGGATTACAAAACCTGTGTTTAGGTCTCCAATAGGACCTGGACACAGGATTGGAGACTTCTTCCCACCCAAACCTCTATAAAGCCTCCAAGCTCCGGACTCCGATCCGGGATTACAAAACCTGTGTTTAGGTCTCCAATAGGACCTGGACACAGGATTGGAGACTTCTTCCCACCCAAACCTCTATAAAGCCTCCAAGCTCCGGACTCCGATCTGAGATTACAAAACCTGTGTTTAGGTCTCCAATAGGACCTGGACACAGGATTGGAGACTTCTTCCCACCCAAACCTCTATAAAGCCTCCAAGCTCCAGACTCCGATCCGGGATTACAAAACCTGTGTTTAGGTCTCCAATAGGACCTGGACACAGGATTGGAGACTTCTTCCCACCTAAACCTCTATAAAGCCTCCAAGCTCCAGACCCCCAATCCAGGATTACAAAACCACTGACTAGCCAGTCTTCTATGCTCAGAAACAATTACATGGAAACAGGGCTTTGTCTCTAAAATCGGAGCCCTGAGCTATGCTCAGGCTTGGCTTATAACGAGCATGGAAATCTGCATACCCACACAACCTGCAGGTCTCCAGTAAGACCTGGACATGGGACTGGAGACTTCTTCCCACCTAAACCTCTTTTGCACATCTATCCTCCAGATCTGATGCTTTCCAGCCGAGACCGTAACTTAATTGACATCCACACAGGATTGGAGACTTCTTCCCACCCAAACCTCTATAAAGCCTCCAAGCTCCATACTCCGATCCGGGATTACAAAACTCGGTTAACACTGACTAGCCAGTCTAACACCCCCCCCCCTCAGAAATAATCCTCTGGAGCTTCATACTCCACCTTAATACCCCTCTGCGGTTTTTCCCTAAACTAACACTGCGGTAGGGCCCAGCACTGTAACACTGTATATACAACTATACAACAATCTTAATTAATACAATTCTAAAATATACCAAGGGGATATATACAAGACATGGATCAACCCCTAAGAAATAACAATAAAAAAAAAGGTAAATCTGGGCCATGCCAAATACGATGACATTTTTGCCAACTATTTATATGGAATATAGAGGCCGGAATAGAAAAACAGCCATAAATTGTAAATATCAGTACCGGAAAGGAGTATAGATGATCGTTTCTGCCCGTTCCCAGTTGACTTTACTAATGACCTCAAATATTATTACATTATCCGTTGCACTGGTACAGTGCCAAGTCCCCTTATCGTCTTTTTTTTTTGCCAATCCCTTGGCTATTAGCCTAAAAAATTTACAAAACTGGTTTGGCCCACTGTTGACTTCAACAGTTTGGATTCGGCAGCCCAACGTTTAATATGCTTGGCCCGATCCAATCTAAACCGAAACCAGGTGTGTTCGGCTTATCCATAACTACAATGACGTCTTCCATCGAAACTTCTGCTGAAGATCTGCTGGACCTTGCTTTGTGCACTGGTGGGCAGTCGTGTTGGAACAGGAAGGGACCGCCCCCAAACTGTTCCCACAAAGTTGGGAGGATGAAATTGTCCAAAATGTCTTGGTATGCCGACACCTTAAGAGTTCCCTTCACTGGAGCCAAGGGGTCCAAGCCCATAATCCCCCCTCCACCAAAAGATTTGGACCAGTGCACAAAGCAAGGTCCATAAAGACATGGATGAGCGAGTTTGGGGTGGAGGGACTTGTCTGGTCTGCACTGGTCTATCAACCCAATAAAACACCTTTGGGATGAATTAGCGGAGATTGCGAGCCAGGCCAGTGCCTGACCTCACAAATGCTCTTCTGGAAGAATGGTCAAACATCTCCATAGAAACACTCCTAAACCTTGTGGACGGCCTTCCCAGAAGAGTTGAAGCTGTTATAGCTGCAAAGGGCGGGGCCAACTCAATATTGAACCCTACGGACTAAAACTGGGATGCCATTAAAGTTCATGTAAAGGCAGGCGTCCCAATACTTTTGAAAATATAGTGTATATATTGGGAGGTCCTTATACAGGTGTGCCTCAACGCGTTTCGTGGGATAAACCCACTTCTTCAAAAAGACTTTGAGGGACAAATTTGAGGCCAACTGAGCTGCAAAGGGTGGGCCAACTCAATATTGAACCCTACGGACTAAGACTGGGATGCCATTAAAGTTCCTGTAAAGGCAGGCGTCCCAATACTTTTGACAATATAGTGTATATATTGGGAGGTCCTTATACAGCTGTGCCTCAACGTGTTTCGTGGGATAAACCCACTTCTTCAGAAAGACTTCGAGGGATAGAGATAAATCTGAGGCCAACTGAGCTGCAAAGGGCGGGGTCAACTCAATATTGAACCCTACGGACTAAGACGGGGATAACATTAAAGTTCATGTAAAGGCAGGCGTCCCAATACTTTTGGTAATATAGTGTAAAAGACATTTCCCTCACTCAGGACAATAATACACCTCGAGGGTTGTGCAAGTTCTCTGATGTTTGGCAAGACCAGACGTCTATAAAAAACATTTCTCGCACTCGGGGCAGGAATACAGTTTCTCCCCTGCCTGAGATCTTTGACGTGCTGATTTTTGGCCAAAACATTTCCCGCACTCAGCAGGAATGCAATTTCTCCCCTGTGTGAGTTCTTTGATCCATAACAAGGTCTAATTTCCATGCAAAACATTTACCGCACTCAGGGAAGGTTCTACGGTTTCTCCCATATGTGGGTCCTTTGATGTACTGATTTCTTTCCAAAATGTTTCCCGCACTCTGGTCTAATTGCCATGAAAAACATTTCCCGCACTCAGGGCAAGAACGCGGTTTTCTCCCCCGTGTGCGATCTTTGAAGTCTGAAAAGTGTGGATCTCTGTCCAAAAGATTTCCTGCACTCAGAGCAGGAATACGGCTTCTTGTGTGAGTTCTTTGATGCATAATGAGGTCTAATGTCCGTGGAAAAAATTTACGGCACTCAGGGCAGGTTTTGCGGCTTCTCACCTGTGTGAGATCTTTGATGCCTGACGAGTACCGATTTCTGTCCAAAACATTTCCCGCACTCAAAGCAGGAGTATGGCCTCTCCCCCGTGTGAGATTTCTGGTGCCTGACGAGTACCGATTTCTGTCCAAAACATTTCCCGCACTCGGGACAGGGAAAGGGCTTTTCACCTGTGTGGGTTCTCTGGTGCATATCCAGGTCTAATTGGCGCGCAAAACATTTCCCGCACTCAGGGCAGGTATACGGCCTCTCCCTTGTGTGACATCTTTGATGCATAACGAGGTCTACTTGCCGGGCAAAACATTTATCGCACATAGGGCAGGAAAATGGCTTCTCGCTCGCGTGTATCAACTGATGTCTGTAGAAGCTGGTCCTATGTGAGAAGCATTTGCCGCACTCGGGGCAGGTATGCGGCTTCTCCCCCGTGTGAGATCTCTGATGTGTGATAAGGTTTGATTTCTGTGAAAAACTTCTCTCGCACTCGGGGCAGGAATACGGTTTCTCCCCCGTGTGAGACCTCTGATGTATGACCAGCGTCGACTTACGAGGAAAACATTTTCCGCACACAGGACAGGAATGAAGCTTCTCCCCCGTGTGAGACCTCTGATGTACAGAGAATCTTAATTCAGAAAAAAAACTTTCCCCAAATTCAGGACAGGAAAATGTCTCCTCCCCCGGAATTCCAGAACCATCCCACACAGCGCATGGGTGCTCCAACTCAGAGGGATTCCATGGTCTATCCACACTGTGAAGTCCTCCATCCATAGTGGAGCTGTTTTCTCCGGCACCATCTCCTGAGGCGTTCTTATCTTGTATTCTCCATAAAATGGGGCGATCCTTTGAGGGTTTCTCCATGGCGTGTCCTGGAAAAAATATAAAAACATCATCAATATATGTGAGAGGGTTAGTTCACTTCCATCAAGATTCCATCTGGATCAGGTAGATATGAGTGAGGAGATGTTCTCTGTGGAGGTCCCAACCAGCTGGGACTCTTCCCCCCATCAAAGAACCTTTGGTCCTCTTCCCAGATCACTTCTACATTTACACAGCCTTGTCAGAAGAGCAGGAACCAATGGGGACTGGGAGGGGCGTGCTCTTTACATGTAGAAGTGATCTGGGAGGAGGACCAAAGCTACTTTGATGGGGGGAAGAGTCCCAGCTAAAACATTTAGAAGGGAAATCGAAGGAAAAGGTAAGTGAACCAACAATGCACTAGCTTAAAGGAACCGATTTAGAAAATAAAAAACAAACCTTTACAACACCTTTAAGATCCTAACAAGACTGATAATAGAGTTTTATGATAACATTTATCTAGAAGTCTTCTGGAAGAAGAGGAACCAACCTAAGAAAGGCTCAATCTGTGTTATCATATCTGTGCTACTGTAACTAGGAGTGACACACAACCTAATACTGCCAGCTGAACCCCAGGACGGGTATCAGTACAGGGAGGTGACCATTATCAGCCGATTATTAGCTGATATCACTCAGCTCCCGCCCTACTCTGGACCAATCAGTGAGCAGTAACAGAGCAGAGATAAGAGAAGAATATATTATGGGTCACCTGTGCTGATCTCTGTAGGAGTGTCCTCCTCTATGAATGTCCTCGTCATTCCAGACTCCTCCGTATATTGCTGATCATCCCTCACATACGACTCTTCTACGTCACTCTCAACTTTCATAATTAGATCTTCAACCTAAACCAACAGAATGGCAGAAAATAACATCTGTAACATTGAAGTATTTATGATGTGAGATCACATAGAAAATATCATCTTGTAGAGTCCACACATCGTCTCCACATGTCAGAGTGTTCAATCACTTTATGTTCCCGACCCTCAACTCCACCTACCTGATCATGATGAGGGCTGGTTTGACCTCCCTGTGTGCAATACAGAGGAGGGGGACATCTCTCTGGTGGGTTTCTGTTACTAGGTGGTTCCATCACATCCTTGGGTCCTCCAGAAATCTCCTTTATCACACCATACTCCCCATCCTCCTCTATATACTCGTCTTTGACAACAACTTTATGACCTCCATGGTTTCCACTCTAAATATATAATAAAACATTTTAACAAACATACTTGTTTATAAATCATAACTACCCATAATCCTTGATCACCTACCTGGTGATGGTGGGGGATGGTGTGGTCCTTCTGTGTAGAATCCCGGGAATACAGAGGACGGGGACATCTCTTTGGTGGGTTTCTGTTACTAGAAGACTCCATCACATTCTTATGGCCATCTAAAAGCTCCTTTATCACTCCATACTCCTCATCCTCCTCCATATTCTCTTCTTTAACATCAATATCGCTATCACTAAGGTTACCACTCTGAAAATATAAAAAAAAACACTCATTGTAACAAACATGTTTTTATATCATTTATAACCACCAGTAATTGTTCCTCATCTACCTGATGATGGAGGGGGGTGGTGTGAGATTTCTGTGTGGAATCCTGAGGATGAGGACATTTCTCTTCCGGGTTCTTATTACTGCATCCATCTGTAGGAAACACACACACTGACTGAATACATTGTTTCTATGTGTTTATCAGATGATGGGGGATCTAGGTGGAGCCTCCGTACTGCTCTCTCCTTTACAATAAAGTCTCCTCTTACCCGGTGATGTGAGGGGTGGCTGTTTCTCCTTTATGATGTCACCTTCCAGATACTTCCCCTTTCTTTTACGGGATAATGTCCCAGAATTCTCGGCACTGCTGAATTTTCCTGTCAGCAGCTCCATCATCTTCTTGGTGACTTCTAGAATCTTCTCCATGTTGTGTCTCTCAGGTTTTAGGGAGTCACATGGAGGCACTGTGATGGTCATATGATCACCTGACTTCACAAGAGGAAATCTCTGTATTGGGGAACCAATAGGAATATCATGTTAGAATCCCAGAATCCTCCTCACCTCTCCGGTCAGGTCTGTGTTTTATTAATAGAGATAAGAGTGATGTCATGTGACCTCCCAGAATCCTCCTCACCTCTCCGGTCAGGTCTGTGTTTTATTAATAGAGATAAGAGTGATGTCATGTGACCTCCCAGAATCCTCCTCACCTCTCCGGTCAGGTCTGTATTATTAATAGAGATAGGAGTGATGTCATGTGATCTCCCAGAATCCCCCTCACCTCTCCGGTCAGGTCTGTGTTTTATTAATAGAGATAAGAGTGATGTCATGTGACCTCCCAGAATCCCCCTCACCTCTCCGGTCAGGTCTGTGTTTTATTAATAGAGATAAGAGTGATGTCATGTGACCTCCCAGAATCCTCCTCACCTCTCCGGTCAGGTCTGTGTTTTATTAATAGAGATAAGAGTGATGTCATGTGACCTCTCAGAATCCTCCTCACCTCTCCGGTCAGGTCTGTATTATTAATAGAGATAAGAGTGATGTCATGTGACCTCCCAGAATCCTCCTCACCTCTCCGGTCAGGTCTGTGTTTTATTAATAGAGATAAGAGTGATGTCATGTGACCTCCCAGAATCCTCCTCACCTCTCCGGTCAGGTCTGTGTTTTATTAATAGAGATAAGAGTGATGTCATGTGACCTCCCAGAATCCCCCTCACCTCTCCGGTCAGGTCTGTGTTTTATTAATAGAGATAAGAGTGATGTCATGTGACCTCCCAGAATCCTCCTCACCTCTCCGGTCAGGTCTGTGTTTTATTAATAGAGATAAGAGTGATGTCATGTGACCTCTCAGAATCCTCCTCACCTCTCCGGTCAGGTCTGTATTATTAATAGAGATAAGAGTGATGTCATGTGACCTCCCAGAATCCTCCTCACCTCTCCGGTCAGGTCTGTATTATTAATAGAGATAAGAGTGATGTCATATGACCTCCCAGAATCCTCCTCACCTCTCTGGTCAGGTCTGTGTTTTATTAATAGAGATAAGAGTGATGTCATGTGACCTCCCAGAATCCTCCTCACCTCTCCGGTCAGGTCTGTGTTTAATTAATAGAGATAAGAGTGATGTCATGTGACCTCCCAGAATCCTCCTCACCTCTCCGGTCAGCAGGTAGATGATCTCCAGGGTGAGGTTTAGTATCTTCTCAGTCACGTGACTCTGGTCCTCCTCCATCCTCATTGGTCATGTGATCTATGCCGGTTTCCTGTAGACAAATAATTGATAACAGAGAATTATCTGGACTGTACTGGTTGTATAATATTAGGATGGGGGTAATATGAGGGTTTATATCATGGAAGAACGGTCCTCAATAAGATTACACACAAAGGAACATTCCGTTTAGGGTTTGTATTGTTTTTGGGGTTCGGTAGACTCTTTCCCTTTGCCCTTTATATCTAAATAAGACTCATATCCTCCGGCCCCGTTAATAAGGCAACGTTCTGCCCCTGAAGGGGTTAATCTAGGTTCTCACACTATATATGTGTGTATCATCATCTTCTGGAGATAAAAGGCATCACAGTGACTATGGAGGAAAAGGAAGGACATGACGGGGTTACTGGGTGTAAATATATAATAAGATCTTATTACCTCCTCTGCTGCCACTTCCAGCAATGTCTCCTCTCTAATTTGTACAAGGAGCCTATTGTCTATAGCTGACATCACTTCCTGCCTGTACCTGACATCACTTCCTGTCTATCTTCCATAGAGACTTCCTATTTGGGTGGAAGTTAGAAGATCACCATCTTGTGGAGCTTAAGGGAACTACAGCCCCGAGGAAACGTCTCGTAGTGTGAACTGTGCATGCCGAAATTTTTAATTTTGTTTAGTTTCAGATGCATTCGTCCATCGGAGAATATTGTTATGTCATTCGTTATGCTGAAGTGATTCGCTTTCGGGATCAGTTCTCCTATCTTCGGTGTTCATTTCGTATATATATTCCTTGGTCCAGGTGGATTTGAAAGATTTTGCTTTTTCTTTTTCGGAAAATTGCGATATATTAGTTTTTGGTTTCAATATTTAGTGTGGATTCGTTATTCATATAGCAAAACTATTGAGAAGGATTTGAAATGTGATATTTGAAATTCAATAGACATGTGCACAACAAAAGTATTTTTCTTGTTCCGTTTCTTCTCGTTCCGTAGATTCGTATTTTCGTAAGACGCAAGTTTTCCTATTCGGACCCGTTCGTATTTCGTAAGACGCAAGTTTTCCTATTCGGACCCGTTCGTATTTCGTAAGACGCAAGTTTTCCTATTCGGACCCGTTCGTATTTCGTAAGATGCAAGTTTTCCTATTCGGACCCATTCGTATTTCCCAAGACGCAAGTTTTCCTATTTGGACCCGTTCGTATTTCGCAAGACGCAAGTTTTCCTATTCGGACCCGTTCGTATTTCGTAAGACGCAAGTTTTCCTATTCGGACCCGTTCGTATTTCGTAAGACGCAAGTTTTCCTATTCGGACCCGTTCGTATTTCGTAAGACGCAAGTTTTCCTATTCGGACCCGTTCGTATTTCCCAAGACGCAAGTTTTCCTATTCGGACCCATTCGTATTTCCCAAGACGCAAGTTTTCCTATTTGGACCCGTTCGTATTTCGCAAGACGCAAGTTTTCCTATTCGGACCCGTTCGTATTTCGTAAGACGCAAGTTTTCCTATTCGGACCCGTTCGTATTTCGCAAGACGCAAGTTTTCCTATTCGGACCCGTTCGTATTTCGTAAGACGCAAGTTTTCCTATTTGGACCCGTTCGTATTTCGTAAGACGCAAGTTTTCCTATTTGGACCCGTTCGTATTTCGTAAGACGCAAGTTTTCCTATTCGGACCCGTTCGTATTTCGTAAGACGCAAGTTTTCCTATTCGGACCCGTTCGTATTTTCATAACAGTTTTATTTTCGTTTATACTGAATGATTCTTAATTCTGTCTGATTTATTTTCGTTGATTCGAAATTCGTAATTTTGTTAGATAATAATTTTTGTTTAATGGATTTGTAATTTTGTACTTTCCTAAATACATCGCAACACGTGGCTAATCCATAGTAAGATAGACTTTCTCTTAAGCCCAGTACACGCGGTCTGACTTTTTGCCAACAAACTTCAAAATGAGCGTTTTCCAAAAAATTTGACACAAATCCACGGAAAGGTTTGTTTGAAGTCCGATGGTGTGTACGAGGCTTTACACTGTCCAATGTGACTCAGCACAAAAGAGATAAGCTGATTGGCTAAGATATTAAGTAAGATACATCACTCACTAACTACACTGCCCAGTGCCCATTCGCAAGAACGATACGAGTACACAAATTTACCAACAAAGAAACGGATCTGCAAAACACAAAAAATGAAATTACGAACATACGAATGAAAATACGAACAGACAAAGGATTTAAAATACGGAATGCAAATCGTTCGTTACAGATGTCATTTTCGTTCTTTTGCTTTTTCGGTGTTTCGTATTTTAGTAAGATTGTCCAATCGTACGTTCGTATTTTCGCTTGTTCGTTATTTTGCTTATTCGTAATTCCGTTATTTTCGTACTTTGGTTCTTTCAGCTTTTCGGATGTTCCAATTGATCCGAATCTACGAATACTAACAAATTCGTACGAAAATCCATTTGTTACGAACGGGAATGCACATGTCTAAAATTCAAATCTATTCGATGTCCAAATTTTAAATGAATTTAAAAATGTAATTTATTTCCCCATGGGCTCGAAATGAATGAAACAAATTCATTAGGTAATTTCCTTATACTTTTTTTTTTTTTTTTGTAAACTTTGTTTGTTTGGTTTTCTGCACATACAAATGTATACTGCTTAAAAGGCACAATATCGGACAAAGCACACAGGGAACATACCATAAAGATCACAGTATACAGGGCAGAAGACAGTGTATTACACGGCGTGGTTCCGTAGGCCCCAACCAGGGGTCCTAGCAACAAATGTACCATCATAGGTGTACTGGACCCCGAGGGGTCACACCCTATAACAACCTACAGCAATATAAGATTAACCCCAACAAAAAGCAAACAAATCAAACACACACACAGCCAGCCACACACACGCAAACTTACAACCACTCCGCCCCCCCCCCCCACCTGTCCCCTCTCGCTCCCATGTCCTTATACTTTTTAGGAGATTCCTATACATCCGAATCTCCGAAAATCGATTCATTACTAAACAAAACATACATGTCTAGCCTGTAGGCCCCGCTATTTAGGCTCCCCCTGATGCTGGCTCCTGGTAAGGTATATAAACCCTCCCTGTTTTTATGAGCTTACACTAGTGGTCTCCAAATTGCAGTCCGAGGCCAGATAAGGCCCTGTGCTTCCTTTTATCTAGCCCTTGGGGAATTATTTTCATCCAACGATACCAACAATGGGACATAATTCCCCCCACGGACACCAATGAAGGGGCATAATTCCTCCCACTTACACCAACGATGGGGCGCTATTCCTCCCACAGACACCAATGATGGGGCCCAATGACACCAATGATTAGGCAAAATTCCTCCCAATGACACCAATGATTGGGCACAATTCCTCCCAATGACACCAACAATGGGGCACGATTCCTCCCACTGACACCAATGATGGGGCACGATTTCTCCCAATGACACCAACAGTGGGGCCCGATTCCTCCCACTTACACCAACGATGGGGCGCTATTCCTCCCACAGACACCAATGATGGGGCCCAATGACACCAATGATTAGGCAAAATTCCTCCCAATGACACCAATGATTGGGCACAATTCCTCCCAATGACACCAACAATGGGGCACGATTCCTCCCACTGACACCAATGATGGGGCACAATTTCTCCCAATGACACCAACAGTGGGGCCCGATTCCTCCCACTGACACCAACGATGGGACGCTATTCTTCCCACTGATGCCAACTAATGGGCATTGTTTATTCCCACTGATGTCTGGATATTTTCTATTCCCAATGGCCACAGTCCGGCCCCCCCCTGAAGTCTGAATGACTGTAAACTGGCCCCGGTACTGTATATACTGTATTATAGTTAGGCTGTTTGTTTGGTTTCTGCACCACAGTCTTTATTTTCACTTTTGTGTTGGTGTTGGATGGGTGTTGTGTGTGTAGTAGACATGTGCACACTGAAATATTTCATTTCGTAATTTCGTTTTCGTTCGAAAAATTAATTGATTTAGTTACTCCCGAAATTCGTTTTTATTTATTTTGTTTTTCGTTAAAAAAATGCATTCTTCTGAAAATCCAAATTAAGTTTGAATCTGTCATTGAAGGCTTATGGTGTCCGTCGAATGTTCTAAGAAAAAAAAAGAAGATCCGATAGAATCTTGGAAAAAAAAAAAAAAAAATTAACTCTTCATGTCTCTCTATATCGAATCTTCATGTCTCTCTATGTCAAATCTTCATGTCTCTCTATGTCGAATCTGTCATTGAAGGCTTATGGTGTCTGTCGAATATTCTAAAAGAAAAAAAAAAAGATTCGACAGAATCTTAAAAAAAATAAAAATTTGACTCTTCATGTCTCTCAGTGTCGAAACTTTTCTCTCTATAATGTCGAATCTTTTCGCTCTATAATGTCGAATCTTTTCTCTCTATAATGTCGAATCTTTTCTCTCTATAATGTCGAATCTTTTCCCTCTATAATGTGGAATCTTTTCTCTTTATAATGTTGAATCTTTTCGCTCTATAATGTCGAATCTTTTCTCTCTATAATGTGGAATCTTTTCTTCTCTATAATGTCGAATGTTTTCTCTCTATGTCGAATGTTTTCTCTCTATGTCGAATCTTTTCTCTCTATAATGTCCAATCTTTTCTCTCTATAATGTCGAATCTTTCCTCTCTATAATGTCGAATCTTTTCTCTTTATAATGTCCAATCTTTTCTCTCTATAATGTCGAATCTTTTCTTTCTATGTCGAATCTTTTCTCTCTATAATGTCGAATCTTTCCTCTCTATAATGTCGAATCTTTTCTCTCTATAATGTTGAATCTTTTCTCTCTATAATGTCGAATCTTTTCTCTCTATAATGTCGAATCTTTTCTCTTTATAATGTCGAATCTTTTCGCTCTATAATGTCGAATCTTTTCTCTCTATAATGTCAAATCTTTTCTTCTCTATAATGTCGAATGTTTTCTCTCTATGTCGAATCTTTTCTCTCTATAATGTCGAATCTTTTCTCTTTATAATGTCGAATCTTTTCGCTCTATAATGTCGAATCTTTTCTCTCTATAATGTCGAATCTTTTCTTCTCTATAATGTCGAATGTTTTCTCTCTATGTCAAATCTTTCCTCTCTATAATGTCGAATCTTTTCTCTCTATAATGTCGAATCTTTTCTTCTCTATAATGTCGAATGTTTTCTCTCTATGTCGAATCTTTTCTCTCTATAATGTCGAATCTTTTCTCTTTATAATGTCGAATCTTTTCGCTCTATAATGTCGAATCTTTTCGCTCTATAATGTCGAATCTTTTCTCTCTATAATGTCGAATCTTTTCCTCTCTATAATGTCGAATCTTTCCTCTCTATAATGTCGAATCTTTTCTCTCTATAATGTTGAATCTTTTCTCTCTATAATGTTGAATCTTTTCTCTCTATAATGTCCAATCTTTTCTCTCTATAATGTCCAATCTTTTCTCTCTATAATGTTCAATCTTTTCTCTCTATAATGTCGAATCTTTTCTTTCTATGTCGAATCTTTTCTCTCTATAATGTCGAATCTTTTCTCTCTATAATGTTCAATCTTTTCTCTCTATAATGCCGAATCTTTTCTTTTTATGTCAAATATTTTCTCTCTATAATGTCGAACCTTTTCTCTCTATAATGTCGAATCTTTTCTCTCTATAATGTCGAATCTTTTCTCTCTATGTAGAATAATATTGGACTAATATTAAAGTAAAGGTTAGGCACATTCGATCGCAACGAAAACGAAAATAAAGCATTTGTTTATGTCGGATCTTTCGTTTTCTGTGCTTTCGTTATCGTTTGTTAAAACGATAACAAAAATACCTGAAATTTGGACAAAAATGCATTCGGACAAAAACGAATGCACATGTCTAGTATGCAGCACTACCCCCGTAGGAGCTGCTGGTTTAGATTTGGGTTTTGCAAGTTATTGAGTCTATTGAAATTGCAATGTCCACACAAGATGTAAAACCTTCAACCTGAGAAATCTGAGAACGAAAGATGGATAGTCAGGGATCCTCTGCCAGCCTTACAGTAAAAGAGCCTTTAAGCCGATCCGGCGAACTGTAAGACAAATAGAGTAGTGGATCCCTATATATCGAAGTCACCAGGCCTATCGCGAGACATTAGCTTGCTCTCCTCCAGGGCAGGTCCTCCCCCGGGTTTCCTTCTTTAAGCAGCTTCCCCCACTTGGATGGACAGCTTGGGATCCCCTTTCGAATCGTAGGCCCCAGCCAGCACAACTGAGCCTACTCCATGGAAATGCGACCTCGGGCCAACGTAGTCCTGAGGTCGAGATCACACACATGTGCCTCGCGCCAGGAGGGCCATGAGGCGAAGGACCCCGAAAAACGGCGCCTGCCCCTTAAATATCCCTTTCTGCCATTGGCTCAGACACCCTCTAAATTTAGAATAGCGCCCCAGTCATTGGAAGCAGGGCGCTACATGTGTTTTAATAAACGTTATTTTACTCATACTCGGTCTGATTTCAGCTTCTTTAAGTGTAGCCCACCGATCTGGTCATCCCCTCAGTCTCCTCAAAAAATTAACTGAAATTCATAAACAGCTCCTTTGTTACATTTAGATGTAACGAAACGTCCCACACCCCGCTTGAGTGCTTCGTCATATACCACTTCCTCCTAGTCTGAATGTAGATATTATAGCATATGACAACCAAGAACTAGGCAGGACTCGTTTGGCTGCAAAGCTGGAACTGAACTGTTTATTTTTGAATAGAGGCACACAGATATACACTCAGAGGACAATCCCCCCTCCTTTGCATAATGACACAGGGCTGGGTAGACCTTACCTTCACCAGTAGCATGACACAGGTGTATTTAAATTTGTCATCAGTAACCATATGTTGTGGTCCTGTCCCAGAATCCAGACCTTTTGGGAGGAGGTCACGACCTTCGTTGAAACCTTGACCATGATCCATGTTCCCCCTGAATGTATCCATCTGTTGGGTCTGGTGGGCTCCTTGGCCAACCAGAACACTAATAGGACGTCTATTATTTTACACTAGGAAGGCTCTACTCATTAAATGGAAACAAATGGAGGTACCTATCCTTATATACTCGAGTATAAGCCGAGGCCATTTTGGTGGTATTTGATCGCCTCTGCGGTTTTTATTTTTTTGCGCTACAGCCATCCACTGGGAGTTGCGATAGTTCCCTTCACGGGACATCTACATGCCGACAGACTGATGTTAACCCCTCCTCATCTGGATTCAGCAGTGGTCTCGTTGTACACATTTTTATACCAGTATCATACTTGGCTACATGTTTTTATGACTGCTTTTGCTACCGTTTGGAATTACTCGCACCATTTTTACAGTTTATGTAGCTACATCGATTTTATCTCCAGTGCAATATTTATTTTGTTACCTACTTGAAGACTATAAAAGTTTTAATGCTCTTCCCATCGAGCGCTGCCTTTGTGTGTTTTTTGTAGACATGTGTGATTCCGTTCATAACTAATGGATTTTCGTACGAGTTTGTTATGCCACGTACACACAATCATTTTTCGGCATGAAAAAAAAAAAACGACGTTTTTAAAAACGTCTTTTAAAATGATGGTGTGTGGGCTTCACATTGTTTTTCATCTTCTGAAAAACGACCAAAAAAAAAAAAATTCGAACATGCTGCATTTTTTCACGTCGTTTTAAAAAATGTTGTTTTTCGGGTTGTAAAAAATGATCGTGTGTGGGCTAAAACGACGTTTTAAACCCGCGCATGCTCAGAAGCAAGTTATTAGACGGGATCGCTCGTTCTGGTAAAACTACCGTTCATAATGGAGTAAGCACGTTCATCGCGCTGTAACAGACAGAAAAGCGCGAATCGTCTTTTACTAACAGGAAATCAGCTAAAAGCAGCCCCAAGGCGAATTGAACTTCCCCTTTAGAGTGCCGTCGTACGTCACCGCACTTTGTTCAGAATTTTTCAAAAACGATGGTGTGTGGGCAACATTGTTTTTAACCACTTCCTTACTGTGCACCTACACCCCCTTCCTGCCCAGACGAAATTTTAGCTTCCGGCACTGCGTCGCTTTAACTGACAATTGCGCACGCGGCTCCCAAACAAAATTGGCGTCCTTTTTTCCCCCACAAATAGAGTTTCTTTTGGTGGTATTTGATCGCCCGTGCGGTTTTTATTTTTTGGGCTATAAAAAAAAAAAAAAGAGCGAACATTTAAAAAAAAACACAATATTTTTTGCTTTTTGCTATAATAAATATCCCATTTAAAAAAAAAAAAAATATTTCAGTTTAGGCCGATACGTATTCTTCTACATATTTTTGGTTAAAAAAAATAAAATCGCAATAACCGTATAGTGACTGGTTTGCGCAAAAGTTATATTACATACAAAATAGGGGACATAATTATGATTTTTTTATATTTGTTACTAGGAATGGCGGCGATCTGCGTTTTTTTTCGGGATTGCGACATTATAGCGGACACATCGGACACTTTTGACACCTTTTTGGGACCATTCACATTTATACAGTGAACAATGCTATAAATATGCATTGATTACTGTATAAATGTGACTGGCAGGGAAGGGGTTAACCACTAGGGGGCGGGAAAGGGGTTAAATATGTGTCCTAAGTAGTGTTCTAACTGTAGGGGGGTGACCGATTTTGTCCCTATGTACAAGGGACACAGATCGGTCTCCTCTCTCCCTGACAGGACGTGGAGCTCTGTGTTTACACACAGAGCTCCACGTCCCTGCTTAGTTACTGGGCAATCGCGGCTGCCGGGTACGCGCACGCTGTTCCCAGTAACGCGATGGGCGCGCGCGCGTGCCACAGACGGCACGCCCTCTAGCGGCTTTAAATGACAGGACGTCATATGATGTCCTGTCAGAACATTAGAGCACGGTAATAGACAAGAATCAACGAAAAACAAAACAAAACAATGTTACGAATCAAAATAGAAGAGTGCAGCGCAAATGTTACAAAATTACTACACAGTAAATAAAAATACACAATATATAAGCAATCTTACATGATAACAATTACACAAATAAATTACGAATAGTGTACCGAATAAACAAAAATTATCCGATAACCTCCAGACAGATAACAAAATTACGAATTTCGAATCAACGAAAATAAATTAACAATGACAGAATGCATAGTAGAGATCTCCACCATTTGTTGCCAATAACTCAGTATCAACGAAAACCGAATAAAAAAATTATTATCTAACAAAATTACGTTCGAATCAACGAAAATAAATTAGACAGAATTACGAATAACTCAGTATCAACGAAAATAAAACTGTTAGGAAATTACGAACGGGTCCGAATAGGAAAACTTGCGTCTTACAAAATTACGAATCTACGGAACGAGACAAAACAAAACAAAAAATATTTTTTTTTGTTGTGCACGTCTAGTTTTTTGTATCCTGCTCTACATTTTCCCCAGTGGTTGGTAGTTGCACTGGAAATCAGCCTGCAAGGAGATAACCTAAAAGTAGTTGGATCTGTATGTGCGTTATAATCAAGTCGATTAAAAAAAAAAAAACGATTAATCAAACACGAAAATTTTAATCAGTAACAGCCCTTGTTTTTTGACATAATTAGCTTAACTAACAGTTTGCATAGAAACCCACCCTGCAAGTCATTGCGGTTAAAGCTGATTTATGGAGCAGCCTGTTGTGTAAGCAAAATCATCAACTAGTTCTTGTTAAACTAAAATTCAACAGTTTTAATCACGATAAGAAAATACTGAGTTTGTATAACTTTTAGAAACGTATGCATTAAAACGCAGCCCCTCACCTCTTTCTTTTGCATATAAGCCACTGTGGTATTCATTCAAGGTTAGAGATCTTATGAACACACTCAAATCTGTTTCCTTGTGTCTCATTTGGTCTCTCACGGTTCCGGGGGTCTCTGGGGAGATTCCTGCATTACCTGTTTCCTCTTCAACCATAACATAATATAATATTACAGCAAAAAAGATGTTACATTATGTAACGGGAGGGCCCGTGGAACCCCGAAGCTCTTAAAAAGTATGAGCCAGAAAAAATTGAACATTCAGAATATATCTTGGATTGCTTTAACATGGGTTTGTAATTCACAATATATTCCAGGATATCTGTAAAGAACTATTAGGCCGCGTACACGCGACCGGTCCGACGGACTGTTTTCATCGGTTCACCGCTAAAGCGGCCTGATGGTCTGATGTGCGTACACACCATCAGTTCAAAAACCGAGTCCAACGCGATGACGTAAAACACGACGACGTGCAGAGAAAAATTAAGTTCAATGCTTCCAAGCATGTGTCGACTTGATTCTGAGCAATGCGCGGGTTTTGAACCGATGCTTTTGCGTACTAACCATCAGTTTTGACCGATCGGTAGGCGTCAATGAGTTCCGAATTTTAAGCAAGTTCTAAATTTTTGGACTGAAGGACCACAGACTGATGGGGCGTACACACGGTCGGTTTGGACCGGTCCAACTGAACTTCAGTCCATTTTCATCGGTTTGGACCGGTCGTGTGTACGCATCCTTACTGTTTGTTGATTCTGAACTCAACAGGTTAATTGAACTATTGAAAGATGTCATCACCTCCAGCTACCTGTGTAATGTAAATTGAATCCAAACTAACTTCTAGTGATCTTTCATTGTGGCTTATGCTAATTGACCCTGTATTGTGTGAAGGTCTATTGATAATAATGTGTATTGCAAGCTGGCAGACAGTCTAAAGGTCATGTGTCTGAGTCATCAGCTGTAGTTAATTAGCTCAGGTCCGGGAGCCAGGAAGTCTGCTAAAGAGATGTATTGAGGATGAGATGTATTGAGGGGGCTTATTAGGTAAACATTGCGTGATGTTGTGGGTGGAGTTGGGTCATTGTTCATTTGGTTACTGCAGTATCCTAAACTGTATATAAGAGTCTGTATTTCTCAATAAAGGGTCAGACCTAATAACAAGAACTTTGTCTCGTTATTAGGAAGAATTATTATTTTGGGTCTTGTTTGCCGGATTGTGGAGTGTCGGTAGCTGCCTTGTGTTCGGGAATGGAATATCCTAAACGGCTTTTACCCCTGTCCCATTTGGGGTGCCGTTACACATTATAATAACGCAACTCAAAAATCCAGCAGCCTGCTGAGCAGAACGGGAGATGATGTTGATGTTTTCAGGGATAAGAACGTAGTTGGTGTTTCAGAAACGCAGCTTGATCCCCTCACAAGACTGGGCTGTTGGTTGCAACGTAAACAACTTAATCGGAACCCAAAATAATACATAAACCCAGTACAAAAAGAGAAGGGCCCAAAACAGTATTAAAAGACATAAACATGTATATCGACTATTATGGAAGAACCTTTATTAATACGCTATCGGCGAAGAACCTTTATTAATACAATTCCAAAATATACTAATACTAGTGAGCCGTACAAGAGATGGATCTACCCCCAAAATAACAGAGGTTAAACCTGGGCCACGCCAAAGAAGACATTTTTGCTAACTATTTATACATATTTTAGTAGCCCAAATTCAAAAACAAAAGGAAAACATCCATACATTATAAATATTAGTACCGGAAAAAAATTTAGGCAATATTTTGTGCCGGTTCCCAGTTGACTGTAGCAATGATCTCAAATATTTCTTTGGAGCTAGGGACCACGCTGGACCGGTCCAGAAGTTTGCGGATAGTTGTTAGGTGGTTCCGTGGGTAAGTGGGGGTGCTGATCTTCATTATGGATCATGCTGGACAGGTCCAGGAGGTTGCTGATAGTTGTTAGGTGGTTCCGTGGGTAAGTGGTGGTGCTGATCTCCATTAGGAATCATGCTGGACCGGTCCAGAAGGTTGTGGATAGTTGTTAGGTGGTTCCGTGGGTAAGTGGTGGTGCTGATCTCCATTAGGGATCCCGCTTGACTGGTCCAGAAGGTTGCTGATAGTTGTTAGGTGGTTCCGTGGGTAAGTGGTGGTGCTGATCTCCATTAGGGATCACGCTGGACCGGTCCAGAAGGTTGTGGATAGTTGTTAGGTGGTTCCGTGGGTAAGTGGTGGTGCTGATCTCCATTAGGGATCCCGCTGGACTGGTCCAGAAGGTTGCTGATAGTTGTTAGGTGGTTCCGTGGGTAAGAGGTGGTGCTGTTCTCCATTACGTTTGGGCTGCTTACCTTACCGATATGATGGAGCTGTCACCTCAGTAGAACCAATGCTTGAGAATGAGAAGGAAGGAGCACCCGCTGTCCAAGATAATTCAATTCTTGTAAGGAGGTTACAATTGTTTATTGAAAAGCGTGAGAACGTACAGACTGAGTCAACGCGTTTCAGGGGCACTGCCTTCACCATGACGTCTTCCATTGAAGCTCATGTTGAAGGTCAGGGGAGAACATACAAAATGGCTACAGGAACTTAACCAGCAGTGGGGACACCTTCTCTCTCCTAGACCAGAGGTCTCCAAACTACTCCCCTAGAGTTGTTCAGGAACTACAATTCCCATGCCTAGTCATGCCTGTGAAAATCAGAGTTTTACGATGTGTGTAGTTCCGCAACAGTTGGGGGGCCGAAGTTTGGAGATCTCCGTCCTAGACTAAGCCAACAAACGTTAAAGACTTTAGTGATTTCCTTATAAAGCATTTCTTCCATGATAAAGATCAGAGGAGCGCTCAGCCACGTGTTTTCTGAGGTGTATATCAAGGCAAGCTTCTTCCCAGTGTGAGATCTCTGATGTACGGCAAAATATGATCCATATAGAAGACATTTCCCACACTCAGGACACCTAGGGGTTGGCGTGGGTTTTTCGATGTTGGGTAAGATAAGACTTTTGTGAAAAACATTTCCCGCACTCAGGGCAGGAAAACGGCTTCTCCCCCGTGTGAGATCTATGATGTGTAGCAAGGTCGGATTTCCGACCAAAACCTTTTCCGCACTCAAGGCAGGAATACGGTTTCTCCCCCGTGTGAGATCTTTGATGTTTAACAAGGTCTGACTTCTGCTTATAACATTTTCCGCACTCGAGGCAGGGATACGGCTTTTCCCCCGTGTGAGTTCTTTCATGTATAACAAGGTCTAATTTCCGCGGAAAGCATTTCTCGCACCTAGGGCAGGCAAACGGCTTCTCACCTGTGTGCAATATCTGATGTCTGGCAAAGTTGGCCTTCTGCGAAAAAGATTTGCCACAGTCAGGGCAGGAAAATGGTTTCTCCCCCGTGTGAGATCTTTGATGAACAACAAGGTTTGATTTTCGTGGGAAGCATTTCCCGCAATCAGGGCAGGAATACGGCTTCTCGCCCCGGTGCAATCTCTGATGGCTAGAAAGATGGGCCCTCTGTGTGAAACATTTTCCACAGTCAGGGCAGGTATACGGTTTCTCCCCAGTGTGAGTTCTTTGGTGTATAAGAAGTTCTGATTTCCATACAAAACATTTCCCACACTGGGGGCAGGAATATGGCTTCTCACCCATGTGCAGTTTCTGGTGTGCCGAAAGGTAGGACTTCTGAGAAAAACGTTTCCCGCAGTCAGTGCACGAAAACGGCTTCTCCCCCGTGTGAGATTTGGAATGTTCAACAAGTTCCGATTTACAAACGAACCCTTTCCCACACTCAGGACAGAAGTGAAGCTTCTCACCCTCGTGAAAGCTCCGATATATAGAAAGAATTAAATCAGGGCTAAAACTTTCCCCACATTCAAGACAGGAAAATTTCTTCTGTTCCTGAATTTTGGCCGCATCCTCCACAGTACGAGCTAGGTCAGACTCTGAGGGATTCCATGGTCTATCCACACTGTGAGCTTCGCTATCCATAGTGGAGCTTATTTTCTTTTCTTCTCCACAATCTCCTGCGATGTCCTCATCTTCCATTTTACAATCTGGAGATAAAGTGAGACGATCCTTTGAGGGTTTCTCCATGGTGTGTCCTGGAAAAATAGAAAAACATCATCAATAGATATGAGAGGGTTAGTTCACTTCCATCAAGATTCCATCTGCATCAGGTAGATATGAGTGAGGAGATGTTCTCTGTGGAGGTCCCAACCAGCTGGGACTCTTCCCCCCATCAAAGAACCTTTGGTCCTCCTCCCAGATCACTTCTACATTTACACAGCCTTGTCAGAAGAGCAGGAACCAATGGGGACAGGGAGGGGCATGCTCTTTACACAACCACAAGCCTAGGCACTGGGGCATGTGATCTCTGATAAAAAAAAAGGAAGAATGAGGAGTATAAGGAGTAGCCCCTTTCTTATAGCTACATAGTCTGATTGAAAAAAAAGACCATCTAGTTCAACCAATATTTTGAGCAAGTAAAACCAGCTATGGTACACTTGTCACAGCTGGGAATACCTGGCGCCAACAGAGATGGGAGTCTACATCCAAACCTAGCTGGCTGGCCACATACAGGCAAATACAAAGCTTACGTGCAATCTGGTCAACTTAAGGGGTTTGGGGGGGGGGGGGGGGGACGGTCTAGCAATTCGTAAACACTTCTGGGTTTCCTCAAGCTATACTACAGACTACAATCCCGGCGTTATCCAACTTGTTCAGAACTGGCTCTGTGTAAATCAAGCCGTCCAGATCTCATGCCCCTCAATTTATTGAGATATCGATGTGGAATGGACTCTAACCCTTGGTCAATCAACCCTGGTGGAGTTCCCTCCTTAGCCCTGAGGATGGTTCTGCCTTCTGAATTGGCCAGGGCTAAATGGGTCATGAATGGTTTTAATGGCCGGGTCAAGATAGAATTTTTGACACCAGAGCATCAGTCCAAACACCTAATGGATGTCACGGGCAGGCCCCATACAACAGTTTAGGGTTCTGTACACCCAACTCAAATTGTTTTATATCTGTGCGTAGCCAAAGATGAGTATTATGAAAAGGAATTATTGTCATCTCTCTGCAACAAATATTTTAGTTTTATGAAAATTGTCAGAACGTTTTCTTTGGTCTAATATCTAATATACATCAGTTAACAAATTAATGAATGGAAGGGTCCTTGGAATAATTAATTTGGATACATTTCTAGTTTCATTTTGTTACAAGCTTCGTATGCTTTTCTAAAGAGCTCAAACATGTGTTAGTCAGGGGCGTCGGGAGGGGGGACTGGAGCCCAGAGTAGGTCCCCAAAAAGCCCAGAGTCTCATGCATGCAGTCTCCATTGTGACCCTCCGAGCGAGCGGCGAGCGATGGGACCGATCTGATCCCAAGCTCCGCCGAATGTGGCCGAGTGCGGTCGAATGTTGCAGAGTGTGGCCAAGTGCCATAGCAGGTCCCGCCTTCTAAAGCCTGCGCAGCGCCTATGATGGACGTCCCACTGGTCCAATGCCAGGACTGTGGGACGTGTGATGTCCATCATAGGCACTGCAGGCTCCAGAAGGCGGGAATTACAATGTGGCTGCCGTGCCACATCCCGCTCGGAGCTCAGGCAGGCGGCTCTCCTCCCCTCCAGGATCCTCGGCTCTCCTCCCCTCCAGGCTCCTCCCCTCCAGGCTCCTCGGCTCTCCTCCCCTCCAGGCTCCTCGGCTCTCCTCCCCTCCAGGCTCCTCGGCTCTCCTCTCTTCCTTGGCTCTCCTCCCCTCCAGGCTCCTCGGCTCTCCTCTCTTCCTTGGCTCTCCTCCCCACTAGGCTCCTCCTCTGACTGACTAAGTGCCTGCTGTGACACCGCACACTACGGCTGAGCTAAGGTAGGTCAGGCAGTGTATAAATGTCAGTGTATATAGGCCAACTGCTTGGCTTTGAAAAAGGCTTCCATAGACTTCAATAGGGTTTGCAGATTTTAAGCTTCTGTCGTGCATTTTCCTGCGACCTGAACACAGGTCAGGTCACTCATGATTACTCCATACATTTATTCCCAACAAGAGAGTTTTTGTTGTTACAAATAAGTCTGTTCGAAGAAGAGAGACTGTAACAGGAGGGCCCGTGGGACCCAGAAGCTCTAAGAAAGTATGAGCCAGAAAATAATGGACATTCAGTATATGTCTTGGATTCTTGGATTGCTCTAACATGGGTCTGTAATGATTATCCACATATATATTCCAGGATATCTTTAAATAACTAATTACTGTCTGTTGATTCTGAACTCAACAGGTTAATTGAAAGATGTTAATGTCATCACCTCCAGCTACCTGGCTGCCTGTGTAATGTAAACTGAATCCAGACTAACTTCTAAAGATCTTCTCTTTGTGGATTGGGCTAATTGACCCTGCAATTTTGTGAAGGTGTATTGATGATAATGTGTATTGTAAGTTAACAGACAACCAGACTGGGAAGCCTAAAGGTCAGGTGTCCGAGTCATCAGCTGTAGTTAATTATCTCATGTAAATTAGGTCAGGCCCCGGAGTCAGGGTGTCTTCTAAGAGATTTATTGAGGATGATGTGTATTGGGGGGGCTTGTTAGGTAACCATTGTGTGATGTTGTTGATCCGGGCCATATCTCCTGTGGTATCCTAAATTGTATATAAGAGCCTGTATTTCTCAATAAAGTCAGACCTGCTTGAACCCCATACAGAGCTGTGTCTCGTATTATTATTATGGGTCTTGTTCGCCTGACTGTGGAGTGTCGGTAGCTGCCTTGTGTTCGGAAAGGGAATATCCTAAACGACTTTAACCCCTTTCGCATTTGGTGTGCCGTTATAGGGACCAACCTAAGAAAGGCTCAATCTGTGTTATCATATCTGTGCTACTGTAACTAGGGGTGACACACAACCTAATACTGCCAGCTAAACCCCAGGACGGGTATCAGTACAGGGAGGTGACTAACGGTATGGCCCGTGGGACCCAGAGGCCCTTGAAGGATGTGGTGTACTCCTGTGTCAGCTTCACCAATGAGTCTTGCGTCTAGGGTCATCCTGTGTCCACTAGGGGCATAGGATGACTGAGAACTGATATCTCGGATTACATGAGATGGGACAGTAATGATAATTCATGTATTGCAGGATATCTTGAAATGTTACAGGTGGTTGATTCTGAACTCAACAGGTTAATTGAAAGATGTTAATCACCTCCAGCTACCTGGCTGTAGTGATAAAGCTTGCTGTGATTGCATTCTATTGTCTATTGTGCTAATTAAGTCTGCTACTGTGGTGATGTGGAATGTGACTTAGCACCCTCTAAAAGGTCAGACGTCTGACTTATGTTTACTAAAGGAATGTGTATTGCGTAGCAGGTGGGAATAGCTTATCGCGGAGCCAGAAAGTCTGGCTAAGATGTGGATTGAGGGGGACTCGTTAGGAACCATTGTTTGATGGTGTGGGTGGAGTGTGTCATTGTCCATTTGAATAATGCAGCATGCTTTTTGTGTATATAAAAGCCTGCCTTCTCAATAAAGATTGTCTATCTGTTTGGAACCAGAGAACAGAGCCGTGTGTGTCTCGTTATTCTGGGGGAAATCCAATGGGTCCTGTCTGCTGGATTGTGGAGTGTCGGAAGCTGTCGTGGGTTGGTGGAATAGAATATCGTAAATGGCGTTAACCCCTGACTGTCACAGTGACCATTATCAACCTATTATTGGCTGATGTCACTCAGCTCCCACCCTACTCTGGACCGATCAGTGTGCAGTAACAGAGCAGAGATAAGAGAAGAATATATTATGGGTCACCTGTGCTGATCTCTGTAGGAGGTGACTTCAACATAATGTTCTTGTAGTGAACCTTGTGTCCTTCAGAAAGCTCCTCCAACATACCATACTCATCATCCTCATCTGTATACTCTTCTTTAACAACAATGTTATAATCCCTGAGGCTTCCACTCTAAATATATAAAGAAACATTCATTGTAACACACATGTTTGTGTACAAATTATATCAACCAGCGATTGTTCTTCATCTACCTGATGATGGTGAGGGATGGTGGAACCTTCCTGTGTGGAATCTCGGGAATACAGAGGACGGGGACATCTCTCTGGTGGGCTTCTGTAGCTGGATGACTGCACCATGGTGTCCTGGTGAAGATCTTTGTGTTCTTTGGGGGACACCGACTCCGTCACCACATCCTCTTCATCCTCCTCCTCGGTTACCTCTTCTTTAACCTCAACTTTATAATCTCTCAGGTTTCCACTCTGAATATATAATAAAAAAATTTTTTTAACAATGCAGATCCCGACACACACAATGATACAGTCACCATCCAGACACACCCCTTGTCTGTTACTGGATAATGTTCCAGAATTCCCAGAATCCTCCTCACCTCTCCTGTCAGCAGCTCCATCATCTTCTTGGTGACTTCTAGAATCTTCTCCATGTTGTGTCTCTCAGGTTTTAGGGAGTCACATGGAGGCACTGTGATGGTCATATGATCACCTGACTTCACAAGAGGAAATCTCTGTATTGGAGAACCAATAGGAATATCATGTTAGACTCCCAGAATCCTCCTCACCTCTCCGGTCAGGTCTGTGTTTTATTATTAGAGATAAGAGTGATGTCATGTGACCTCCCAGAATCCTCCTCACCTCTCCGGTCAGGTCTGTGTTTTATTAAAAGAGATAAGAGTGATGTCATGTGACAACCCAGAATCCTCCTCACCTCTCCGGTCAGGTCTGTGTTTTATTAATAGAGATAAGAGTGATGTCATGTGACCTCCCAGAATCCTCCTCACCTCTCCGGTCAGGTCTGTGTTTTATTAATAGAGATAAGAGTGATGTCATGTGACCTCCCAGAATCCTCCTCACCTCTCCGGTCAGGTCTGTGTTTTATTATTAGAGATAAGAGTGATGTCATGTGACCTCCCAGAATCCTCCTCACCTCTCCGGTCAGGTCTGTATTATTAATAGAGATAAGAGTGATATCATGTCACCTCCCAGAATCCTCCTCACCTCTCCGGTCAGGTCTGTGTTTTATTAATAGAGATAAGAGTGATGTCATGTGACCTCCCAGAATCCCCCTCACCTCTCCGGTCAGGTCTGTGTTTTATTAATAGAGATAAGAGGGATGTCATGTGACCTCCCAGAATCCTCCTCACCTCTCCAGTCAGGTCTGTGTTTTATTAATAGAGATAAGAGTGATGTCATGTGACCCCCAGAATCCTCCTCACCTCTCCGGTCAGGTCTGTGTTTTATTAATAGAGATAAGAGTGATGTCATGTGACCCCCCAGAATCCTCCTCACCTCTCTGGTCAGGTCTGTGTTTTATTAATAGAGATAAGAGTGATGACATGTGACCCCCCAGAATCCTCCTCACCTCTCTGGTCAGGTCTGTCTTTTATTAATAGAGATAAGAGTGATGACATGTGACCTCCCAGAATTCTCCTCACCTCTCCGGTCAGCAGGTAGATGATCTCCAGGGTGAGGTTTAATATCCTCTCAGTCATGTGGCTTTTGTCCGCCTCCATCCTCATTGGTCATGTGATCTATACAGGTTTCCTGTAGACCAATAATTGATAAGAGAGTATTATAAGGACTGTACTTGTTGTGTAATATTTGGATGGAGATGTATAGGGGATAATATGGGGGACGTTCAGTTCAGCGTCTCCTATGTTTTTGGGGTCCAGGAGCCTCTTAATCTACGTCTAAATAAAACCTCAATCGTCCATGACAGGATGGACATGACGGGGGCTGGGGTCACTGGGTGTAAACTTAAAACATTTCACCTAACTTACTGAGATGGAAAAGAAAGACACTCTTATTAAATATTAACTCAGAGGCCACACCCATTACACACCCCCATTTATATAAACCATCATGACAAAGCCCAATCCAAAATAACCTCTCAATCTACTTGTGGCACCGAACATGGCTTTGATGCAGACTAGGGATGAGCTTCGAGTTCGAGTCGAACTCATGTTCGACTCGAACATTGCCTGTTCGCCGAACAGCGAACAATTTGGGGTGTTTGCGGCAAATTCGAAAAGCTGCAGAACACCCTGGAAAAGTCTATGGGAGAAATCAAAAGTGACAATTTTAATGGCTAATATGCAAGTTATCTGGTTGCCGACCAGCCGCCGGCGGCAGGTCGGCTCCCCTGCGCGAGAGCCCGTAGCTCTACGTCGGCTCTTTAAGCGGCCACTAGGGGGCGCGCGCGCCGCCCGCTCCCGAGTCCCGCGCACGCAGCTCCCGGTCCTGTCAGGGAGAGAAACGCTGATCTTCTGTTCATACAATGTATGAACGGAAGATCAGTGATTTCCCCTAGTGAGGCCACCCCCCCATACAGTTAGAACACACCCAGGGACATACTTAACCCCTTCCCCGCCCCCTAGTGTTAACCCCTTCACTGCCAGTGGCATTTTTATAGTAATCCAATGCAGTTTTATAGCACTGATCACTATAAAAATGCCAATGGTCCCAAAAACGTGTCAAAGGTGTTCGAAGTGTCAGCCATAATGTCGCAGTACTGAAAAAAATCGCTGATCGTCGCCATTACTAATAAAAAAAAATATTAATAAAAATGCCATAAAACTACCCCTATTTTGTAAACGCTATAACTTTTGCGCAAACCAATCAATAAACGCTTATTGCAATTCTTTTGACGTAAAATATGTAGAAGAATACGTATCGGCCTAACCTGAGGGAAAAAAATTTTTTTTATATACTTTTGGGCGATATTTATTATAGTAAAAAGTAAAAAATATTGCAATATTTTCAAAATTGTCGCCCTATTTTTTTTTTATAGCGCAAAAAATAAAAACCGCAGAGGTGATCAAATACCACCAAAAGAAAGCTCTATTTGTGGGGAAAAAAGGACGCCAATTTTGTTTGGGAGCCGCGTCGCACGAGCGCGCAATTGTCAGTTAAAGCTACGCAGTGCCGAATCGCAAAAAGTGCTCTGGTCATTGGGCAGCAATATGGTCCGGGGGTTAAGTGGTTAATGTCCTAAAAAGTGTTTGGGGACCCGGGTCCTGCCCCAGGCTCTCCGTTTTTTGCAAGCTGTGATTGGCCAAGCATGCGGGTCACAGTGCATGCTTGGCCAATCATCAGCCAGCAATGCACTGCGATGCCGCAGTGAATTATGGCCCGTGAAACGCCACTCGAATTTGGCGCGAACGGCCCAAAACTTTTGTAATTGGACAAACAATCGAACATACGATGTTTGAGTCGCACATGAGCCTATCTTCTCTGCCTCTTAAACTGGCTATAGATGGATGGAAATTCTGGACCAACGGAATTCAAACCCATGTATGGGCACTGTGTTATACAGAAGCCCATCTACCGATCATGTTGTACAGAGGTCGATCTACTTCTGTACAGCTGCCCTGCTGCAAAAAATGTCCTCCCGATCAGTACTGCAGGCTATAGCCTGCAGTGTTGATCTGTGCATTCTGGCAGTATGGAAGTCTCCCCGGTGTCAGAACACAATGACACAGCGAGAAATGTGTGGACGGGGGAATTGGGACAGTTTTTTCAATTCAACAAAGAAACTGACTCATCTATGGTGTCAGCACCTGGGCTTGAACCTGGGACCTCTTCGGTTTCTGGGATTGACTCTTCCCATTGAGCTGTCTGGGATGCTGGACAGCTCCCTGCCTGATCTGCTGGTTAAACCTATCTGATCCATTAGACTACTCTGCTTGGTGTCTTGATTGCCTTGAACCACTTGCTCCTCCCATGAACTTCCTGATAAAAGCCTTGTCTCAGCGCTTCCTCTTTGCCAGGTTATTGTGCCTTCCCTGCCAATGCCTTACTGTTGTCTTTCCTGCTGCCATTTTTCCCTGCAACCACCCGTGTTTGACCCTCGGCCTGTTCCTGGACTATTCTACTGCCTGATCCCAATCTGGAACCACCCGTGTTTGACCCTTGGCCTGTTCTTTGACTATGCTACTGATTGAAGGCCCATTGATGGAGGCGGGGTGGGGAATGGCCCATTGATGGAGGCAGGGTGGGGTTGATGGAGGCGGGGGAGGGAAGGCTCATTGATGGAGGCGGGGGAGGGAAGGCTCATTGATGGAGGCGGGGGAGGGAAGGCACATTGATGGAGGCGGGGGAGGGAAGGCTCATTGATGGAGGCGGGGGAGGGAAGGCCCATTGATGAAGGCGGGGGGAGGGAAGGCCCATTGATGAAGGCGGGGGGGGAGGCCCATTGGGGGAGGGAAGGCCCATTGATGGAGGCGGGGGAGGGAAGGCCCATTGATGGAGGCGGGGGAGGGAAGGCCCATTGATGGAGGCGGGGTGGGGAAGTCCCATTGATGGAGGCTGGGTGGGAAGGCTCATTGATGGAGGCTGGGTGGGAAGTCTCATAGATGGAGGCTGGGTGGGGAAGGCCCATTGATGGAGGCTGGGTGGGGAAGGCCCATAGATGGAGGCGGGTTTGGGGAAGGCCCATAGATGGAGGCGGGTTGGGGAAGGCCCATTGATGGAGGCGGGTTGGGGAAGGCCCATTGATGGAGGCGGGGTAGTCCGATCCAATAGAAGAGCTACTGGAGTTGCAGTTTGTTGTGTATGGGGCTTTGTAGCCGCAGACCGGTCTGGGTGGCCACGGTGACCCGTGTCCACAGCCAAAAGAGCCTATAACGGACACATGAGCATCAGAACTGGACCACAGAGCAATCAAAAAATGTGGTCTGATCTGATGAATTCAGGGATGGCTTGAGGAACACAACAAAAAGTTTGAGGTGTTGACTTGGCCTTCAAATTCTGCAGATCTCAATCCAATCAAGCATCTGTGGAATGTGCTGGAAAAAAAGGGATTTTTAAATACAGCTTACCTGTAAAATCCTTTTCTTGGAGTACATCACGGGACACAGAGCGGCATATTCATTACTATGTGGGTTATATGGAGTACCTTCAGGTGTGGACACTGGCAATCTTCAAACAGGAAGTCCCCTCCCTATAATAACCCCCTCCCCTAGAGGGAGTCCCTCAGTTTTGTAGCAAGCAGTATGCCTCCCACATGGAACTTCCTTTGTGGTCTATATATAATTTCCTGTCTTTCCCTGACATCACTTCCTGTCAATTTTCCATAGAGAATTTCAGTCTTGATAAAAGACAGATCACCATCTTGTGGAGATCAGAGGAACTGCAGCCCGAGAAATGTCTCGTAGCGTAAACACGTCCTTGTGCTGTGTGTGTATGTACTGTTTATCCTTATAGATGGCTCATCTCGACTCCCACCAACAGATATATCGATATAAGACGCAAGTTTTTCTATTCGGGCCCGTTCGTATTTCGTAAGACGCAGTTTTCCTTATCGGACCCGTTCCTATTTCGTAAGACGCAAGTTTTCCTATTCGGACCTATTCGTATTTCGTAAGACGCAAGTTTTTCTATTCGGACCTATTCGTATTTCGTAAGACGCAAGTTTTCCTGATCGGACCCGTTCCTATTTAGTAAGACGCAAGTTTTCCTATTCGGACCTATTCGTATTTCGTAAGACGCAAGTTTTCCTGATCGGACCCGTACGTATTTTGTAAGACGCAAGTTTTCCTATTCGGACCCGTTCGTATTTTATAAGATGCAAGTTTTCCTATTTGGACCCGTTCGTATTTCCTAAGACGCAAGTTTTCCTATTCGGACCCGTTCCTATTTCGTAAGACGCAAGTTTTCCAATTCGGACCTATTCGTATTTCGTAAGACGCAAGTTTTCCTGATCGGACCCGTTCCTATTTCGTAAGACGCAAGTTTTCCTATTCTGACCCGTTCCTATTTCGTAAGACGCAAGTTTTCCTATTCGGACCCGTTCGTATTTCGTAAGATGCAAGTTTTCCTATTCGGACCCATTCGTATTTCCCAAGACGCAAGTTTTCCTATTTGGACCCGTTCGTATTTCGTAAGACGCAAGCAAGTTTTCCTATTTGGACCCGTTCGTATTTCGTAAGACGCAAGTTTTCCTATTTGGACCGTTCGTATTTCGTAAGACGCAAGTTTTCCTATTTGGACCCGTTGGTAAGACGCAAGTTTTCCTGATCGGACCGTTCCTATTTCGTAAGACGCAAGTTTTCCTATTCGGACCCGTTCGTATTTCGTAAGACGCAAGTTTTCCTATTCTGACCCGTTCCTATTTCGTAAGACGCAAGTTTTCCTATTCGGACCCGTTCGTATTTCGTTAGGCGCAAGTTTTCCTAATCGGACCCGTTCGTATTTCGTAAGACGCAAGTTTTCCTATTCGGACCTATTCGTATTTCGTAAGACGCAAGTTTTCCTATTCTGACCCGTTCCTATTCATAAGACGCAGTTTTCCTATTCGGACCCGTGAATATTTCGTTAGTCGCTAGTTTTTCGGACACGTTTCCTATTCGTAATTGTATTGTTTTATTGTAATTCGGTATTTTCTATCTACTGTATTATCGTAATTCGATTCGCAAGTCGCAAGTTTCGTGATCGGACGACCATATTGATTCTAGGACGCAAGTTTTTTTTCCTATTGGCGACCCGTTCGTATTTTATAAGATGCGCAAGTTTTCCTATTCGGCGACCCGTTCCTATTTCGTAAGACGCAAGTTTTCCTATTCGGACCCTATTTCGTACGCAAGTGACAAGTAGTCAGTTTTCCTATTCGGACGTTCGTTCTTTCGTAAGACGCAAGTTTTCCTGATCGGACCCCGTTCGTATTTCGTTAAGACGCAAGTTTTAAGTATTCGGTTTCAAGACGCAAGTTTTCCTATTCGGACCCGTTCGTATTTCGTGACACGCAAGTTTTCCTATTCGGACCCGTTCGATTTTTCGTGACACGCAGTTTTCCTATTCGGACCCGTTCGTATTTCGTAAGACGCAAGTTTTCCTAGACGGACCCGTTCGTATTTTGTGACACGCAAGTTTTCCTATTGGACCCGTTCGTATTTCGTGACACGCAAGTTTTCCTATTCGGACCCGTTCCTATTTCGTAAGACGCAAGTTTTCCTATTCGGACCCGTTCCTATTTCGTAGGACGCAAGTTTTCCTATTCGGACCCGTTCCTATTTCGTAAGACGCCAAGTTTTCCTATTCGAGACCCGTTCCTATTTCGTAAGACGCAAGTTTTCCTATTCGGACCCGTTCGTATTTCGTAAGACGCAAGTTTTCCTATTCGGACCCGTTCCTATTTCGTAAGACGCAAGTTTTCCTATTCGGACCCCGTTCGTATTTCGTAAGACGCAAGTTTTCCTGATCGGGACCCGTTCGTATTTTGTAAGACGCAAGTTTTCCTATTCGGACCCGTTCGTATTTCGTGACACGCAAGTTTTCCTATTCGGAACCCGTTCGTATTTCGTAAGACGCAAGTTTTCCTATTCGGACCTATTCGTATTTCGTAAGACGCAAGTTTTCCTGATCGGACCCGTTCGTATTTCGTAAGACGCAAGTTTTCCTATTCGGACCCGTTCGTATTTCGTGACACGCAAGTTTTCCTATTCGGACCCGTTCGTATTTACGTAAGACGCAAGTTTTCCTAGACGGACCCGTTCGTATTTTGTGACACGCAAATTTCCTATTGGGACCCGTTCGTATTTCGTGACACGCAAGTTTTCCTATTCGGACCCGTTCCTATTTCGTAAGACGCAAGTTTTCCTATTCGGACCAGTTCCTATTTCGTAGGACGAAGCAAGTTTTCCTATTCGGACCAGTTCCTATTTCGTAAGACGCAATGTTTCCTATTCGGACCCGTTCCTATTTCGTAAGACGCAAGTTTTCCTATTCGGACCCGTTCCTATTTCGTGATAGACGCAAGTTTTCCTATTCGGACCCGTTCGTATTTTGTAAGACGCAAGTTTTCCTATTCGGACCCGTTCGTATTTGTAGACGCAAGTTTTCCTATTCGGACCCGTTCGTATTTTCGTGACACGCAAGTTTTCCTATTCGGACCCGTTCCTATTTCGTTAAGACGCAAGTGGTTCCTATTCGGACCCGTTCGTATTTCGTAAGACGCAAGTTTTCCTATTCGGACCCGTTCCTTGATTTCGTAAGACGCAAGTTTTCCTATTCGGACCCGTTCGTATTTCGTGTAAGACGCAAGTTTTCCTGATCGGACCCGTTCGTATTTTGTTAAGACGCAAGTTTTCCTATTCGGACCCGTTCGTATTTCGTAAGACGCAAGTTTTCCTATTCGGACCCGTTCGTATTTCGTGACACGCAAGTTTTCCTATTCGGACCCGTTCGTATTTCGTAAAGACGCAAGTTTTCCTATTCGGACCCGTTCGTATTTCGTAAGACGCAAGTTTTCCTATTCGGACCTATTCGTATTTCGTAAGACGCAATTCGATTCGTAATTTTGTACTTTCGTAAATACATTGCGGCCACGGTCATTCGCAATCTCGTATTTGAGTTTAATTTTCAACACGTGGCTAATCCATAGTAGATAGACTTTCTCTTAAGCCCCGTACACAAAGTCTGATTGTGCGTACGAGGCTTTACACCGTCCAATGTGACTCGCTGATTGGCTGAGATATTAAAGCGGAGCTCCACCGAAATCGCAACATAATCTCAATATTACAGTTGCTCCTAAACATTGCCAAACGGATATTTTTTTTTTAATAATAAATGTACAGTACCAGATATAATACAGCTCCTTCCGTATCTGCAGCCTTCGGGTTTTTTCTCGGGCATTTCCTCATTTCCTGCACGGCGCAGTGTGTTCTGGGAGCTTGAGTCATAGCTCCCTTGTGATCGCGCGATTCACTTGCAGTCCGTTGTTTCTAATGAGCTGTATTGGTCAATGAGGCTGGGTTAACATCAGGGGCAGTAGCACCTGCCGTTGTCACGGCAATAGAGACGCTGACGCCGCTGCAAGCACGCAACCAGGAAGTCCCTGCTCTTGGGATTCTATAATGCCCACACTTAAAATGGCAACGTCGGACCGAAGGGAATATAAGTGTATATTCCAGACAGAAACAGAGTGGCATGGCATTGGACACGAGAAACGTGAGTTTTTTGAAGCCTTGCTATTGGCTATTTAACCCCCCCCCCCCCCCCAAAAAAAACGTATTTGAATGGGAGATCCACTTTACCGTAAGATACATCACTAACTACACTGCCCAGTGCCCATTCGAAAGAACGATACGAGTACACAAAATTACGAACAGAAAGACAAAGAAACGGATTTACAAAACGCACAAATGAAAATACGAACAGACAAAGGATTTTAAAATACGGAATGCAAATCGTTCCTTAACCACTTAAGGACCAGACCAATACGCTGTATAAATGCCCAGAGGCGTTTTTTACAATTCGGCACCGCGTCATTTAAACAGGCAATTGCGGCGGCCGTGCGACGTCGTGGCTCCAAACAAAATTTGCGTCCTTTTCTTCCCACAAATAGAGCTTTCTTTTGGTGGTATTTGATCGCCTCGGCGATTTTTATTTTTTGCGCTATAAACAAAAATAGAGCGAAATTTTTGGAAAAAAAAAAACAATATTTTTTACTTTTTTGTTATAAGAAAATTGAATAAACTAAATTTAATCAAACATTTAGGCCAAATGTATTCAGCCGCATGTCTTTAGTAAAAAAAAAAAAAAATCGCAATAAAAAATAAAAAAAAATGTTACCTAGCGGGGAACAGCGACACTAATACAGCGATCAGAAAAATGATCGCTTAGTGTTGATGGGGCAATAGGGAGTGAAAGGGTTAACTAGGGCAGTGATCAAGGGGTTAAATCTTTATTAGGGGGGGGTACGGGGGCTATCCTGGGAACGAACACAAACTGCCTGTCACACTGACACTAAATGCAGTGATCATACATATATGATCACTGCATTCAGTGACACTGTGACAGGGGGGTGGGGGAAGGTGATCGCAAAGGGGTTAAATGTGCCTATGTGTGTGGTGTCAGTGTAGTGTTGGTGCGACTTACTGTGAGTGTTCTCTACTCTCGGCGGTTTGAAAATACCGCCGAGAGGAGAGCCGCATCACTTCCTCTGCCTGTGTTTACATTTTACTGGCAGAGGAAGTGACACGGCGGGGGCTGGCGCGATTGGCTGGGAGCGATCACGAGGGGGCGGACAGAAACGAACCTCCGCCCCTCACGATGGATCGCTCGCAAAGGTAAGCCGCCCGCCGCACGCAGCGGAGGGGGTCCGATCGGACCCCCGACCAGCTAGAAGGCAGGGACGTACCTGTACGCCCATCTGCCCGTACGTGCCATTCTGTGGACTTACATTTGCGTGCGGCGAGCGTTAAGCGGTTAAAGATGTAATTTCCGTTCTTTTGCTTTTCCGGTGTTTCGTATTTTAGTGAGATTGTCCAATCGTCTTTCGTATTTTTGCTTGTTCGTTATTTGGCTTGTTCGTAATTCCGTAATTTTCGTACTTTGGTTCTTTCAGCTTTTCTGATGTTCGAATTGATCCGAATGTACGAATGCTAAAAAATTCTTATGAAAATCCATTCGTTACGAACGGAACGCACATGTCTAGTGTCCACCATAACCTCCTGGTAGTCGGTTGCTTTGTTCAGCTGGGGTATCATTGATCAATAAGTGAGATTGGCCCTCTGACTGGTCTGCAAGTTTTACCTACATGTCCGGCCAGAGGCAAGGGGGCGCCAAGAGAGCTCGGAAAACGGACAGAAAGGCCGAGAGGACAGTTCGGCTGACCTCGGCAAAACTTGGAAAGACTCCTTTCCGAGGTTACCAGGTCAGCCGAACTGTTCCATTCACGAACCCTTCGTGCATTTCAACTGCGACAATCGTTCAGCTCCCCGGCCCCCCCCCCCCCCCCACCTCAGGCCAAAAGCGATACTGCACACCGCTTTGGCCTGAATTGTGCTCGTTTTGTGAGACAACACTCGCAAAACGAGTTAGGACTTAGTTAGAAATACAGCGCTCGTATTGAGAAACGCTTGTTAAACTGCGTTACTCGACAAGCCGAGCTTCCACTGTACAAGACATTTCTCAGAAATGTATGGAGATTACCCTGCTGGATGATCCGCCATTCTTTTTACTAGAGTTTGTCCCGATTCCACTTTTTTTAGGACGGAGTACAAGTTACCGATACTTTTTTTTCATGTACTCGCGCGATACCGAATACCGATACTTTTTTTAAATGTGTCCCCAAATGCACCATGTCCCCACACATATTGCGCTCAATGTCCTGTCCCCCAACATATATTGCAGCCATGTCCCCCCACATATATTGCAGCCAAGTCCCCCCCACATTAATTGCAGCCATGTCCCCCCACATATATTGCAGCCATGTCCCCCCCACATATATATCCAGCCATGTCCCACCCACATATATCCAGCCCCACATACAGTATATTGCAGCCATGTCCCCCACATATATTGCAGCCATGTCCCCCCACATATATCCAGCCCCACATACAGTATTATTGCAGCCATGTCCCCCCACATATATTGCAGCCATGTCCCCCACATATTGCAGCCATGTCCCCCCACGCCCCACATACAGTATATTGCAGCCATGTCCCCCACATATATTGCAGCCATGTCCCCCACATATTGGCCATGTCGCCCCCACATAGGAGCCCCACATATATTGCAGCCATGTCCCCCCACATATTTTGCAGTCATGTTTCCCCACATATTGCATCCATGTCCCCCCACATATATTGCAGTCATGTTCCCCCCACATATATCCAGCCCCACATACAGTATATTGCAGCCATGTTCCACCACATATTGCAGCCATGTCCCACCAGACATATATTGCAGTCATGTCCCCCCACACATATTGCAGCCATGTCCCCCCACATATTGCAGCCATGTCCCCCAACATATATTGCAGCCATGTCTGTCCCCACATATATTGCAGCCATGTCCCCCCACATATATTGCAGCCATGTCCCCCCCACATATATTGCAGCCATGTCCCCCCACATATATCCAGCCCCACATATATTGCAGCCATGTCCCCCCACATATATTGCAGCCATGTCCCCCCACATATATCCAGCCCCACATATATTGCAGCCATGTCCCCCCACATATATTGCAGCCAATGTCCCCCACATATATCCAGCCCCACATATATTGCAGCCATGTCCCCCACATATATTGCAGCAATGTCCCCCCCACATATATTGCAGCCATGTCCCCCCACTCATATATTGCAGCCATGTCCCCCCACATATATTGCAGTCATGTTCCCCCCACATATTGCAGCCATGTCCCCCCACATATTGCAGCCATGCATGTCCCCACATATTGTCATGTCCCCCCACATATTGCAGCCATGTCCCCCACATATATTGCAGCCATGTCCCCCCACATATTGCAGCCATGTTCCCCCCACATATTGCAGCCATGTCCCCCCACATATATTGCAGCCATGTCCCCCACATATATTGCAGCCCATGTTCCCCCACATATATTGCAGCCATGTCCCCCCACATATATTGCAGCCATGTCCCCCCACATATTGCAGCCATGTCCCCCACTCAGAGGTCTAGTGGCCTCATGCCCGAACAGCTATGAGCTATTTTGGCGGCAAAAGGGGGGCCTACTCAATATTAGGTAGGTGGTCATAATGTTAAGGCTGATCAATATCAACTGTTTGGGCCCTTAAATTGTATATTTATTTGTGTGTCCATCAGACTGGAAATAGGGCCATATAAGAAAGGTACTGAGCATATTAATTCACAATGATGGCCGGTGACGGGAGCTATGACAAATTAATATCATATTACCTCCTCTGCTGCCAGTCCCAACAATGTCTTCCCTCCTATTCCTCCCACATGGAACTTCCTTTGTGGTCTATATATAATTTCCTGTCTTTCCCTGACATCACTTCCTGTCAATTTTCCATAGAGGCTTTCTGCCTCGATAAAAGACAGATCACCATCTTGTGGAGGTTAGAGGAACTACAGCCCGAGAAACGTCTCGTAGAGTAAACACGGCCTTGTGCTGTGTGTGTATGTACTGTATATCCTTATAGATGGCTCATCTCCACTCCCACCAAGAGATATATCGATATAAGACGCAAGTTTTCCTAATCGGACCCGTTCGTATTTCGTAAGACGCAAGTTTTCCTATTCGGACCCGTTCGTATTTCGTAAGACGCAAGTTTTCCTATTCGGACACGTTCGTATTTCGTAAGACGCAAGTTTGCCTATTCAGACCCGTTCGTATTTCGTAAGACGCAAGTTTGCCTATTCAGACCCGTTCGTATTTCGTAAGACGCAAGTTTTCCTATTTTGACCCGTTCATATTTTGTAAAAGACGCAATGTTTCCTTTTTGGACCCGTTCGTATTTCGTAAGACGCAAGTTTTCCTATTCGGACCCGTTCATATTTCGTAAGACGCAAGTTTTCCTATTCGGACCCGTTCATATTTTGTAAGACGCAAGTTATCCTAATCGGACCCGTTCGTATTTTGTAAGACACAAGTTTTCCTATTCGGACCCGTTCGTATTTTCGTAACGGTTTTATTTTCGTTTTTTTAACTGAATGATTCGTAATTCTGTCTAATTTATTTTCATTGATTCGAAATTCGTAATTTTGTTAGATAATAATTTTCGTTTAATGGATTCGTAATTTTGTACTTTCGTAAATACATTGCGGCAGGGTCATTCGCAATCTCGTATTTTAGTTTAATTTTCAACACGCGGCTAATCCATAGTAAGACTTTCTCTTAAGCCCCGTACACAAAGTCTGATTGTGCGTACGAGGCTTTACACCGTCCAATGTGACTCGCTGATTGGCTGAGATATTAAAGCGGAGCTCCACCCGAATCGCAACATAATCTCAATATTACAGTTGCTCCTAAACATTGCCCAAACGGATATTTTTTTTTAATAATAAATGTACAGTACCAGATATAATACAGCTCCTTCCGGTCTGCAGCCTTTGGGTTTTTCTCGGGCATTTCCTCATTTCCTGCACGGCGCAGTGTGTTCTGGGAGCTTGAGTCATAGCCCTCTTGTGATCGCGCGATTCACTTGTAGTCCGTTGTTTCTAATGAGCTGTATTGGTCTATGAGGCTGGTTTAACATCAGGGGCAGTCCCGATACCGATACTGGTATCGGTATCGGGATAACCCTACTTTTTACTGCATCATTCCTCGATCCTTACCAAAACGTGACTTAAATTCTATTCTTCGTCATCTCTTGGATGCATCTAAATCCTGCACCCCCCTTACAATGGTAAGATACCACTCTTCCATCAACTTCGCTATGGTTGCGTAAGGTTGTCGAAATTTGTAGTATGGAAGACATTATGCATCAAGCATGCTTATCAGATTTTCTGTCGCACTTATACAGTGAAACCTCCGTTCCAGGAGAATGCTCGTAATCCAAAGCACTCGCATATCAAAGTGAGTTTCCCCATAGAAGTCAATGGAAACTATAATAATTTGTTCCGCATTGACTTCTTTGGCATGCAATACCGCATGTGGGTAGAGGTGGGGAGGGGCAGAGAGCCTCAGAAATACTCGGAAAGGCTTAGGTCAGCTCATCTGAACTCAGGAAACTATAGGAAAGGCTCGGTAACAGAGTATTTCCGAGTTTTTCAAAGTATTTCTGAACAGCTCCGATAGGCTCCACTCGGCTCCGGCGCCCCCGCACCTCTGGCCAATGCTTTTTTTTTTTTATTAGAAACAACAAATAAATACGAATAGACAGTTATCTCAAATAAACCCCATGTAGGGCACAGTACAGGATGGGCAGGAGGGCACAGTACAGGATGGGCAGGAGGGCACAGTACAGGATGGGCAGGAGGGCACAGTACAGGATGGGCAGGAGGGCACAGTACAGGATGGGCAGGAGGGCACAGTACAGGATGGGCAGGAGGGCACAGTACAGGATGGGCAGGAGGGCACAAGGGCAGATACAAATCTGAAGAAATACTTTTATCAATCGCCTTACAAAGAATATCAAGAATTTATTTTCATATTAAAAAAAAGCACTAATATTTTAGCATTTTTATTTCAAGTAAATATAAATCATACATCTGAAAATTTCCTATTTCCCACTTTTAGCCAGCAGGTGGCACTCTCCACACATATGAAAGTGTTAACCCCTTCTCTTCATCCACAAGCAATATCCAATTCCTCTCTCACCACAATGTCTTCCTTTGAAGCTTCTGCTAAAGATCAGACTACACTGCTAGAGGGACCCAACCGGCAGTGACACCCCCTCCTTCTCTCTCTTAGAGGGACCCAACCAGCAGTGACACCCCCTCCTTCTCTCTCCTAGAGGGACCCAACCGGCAGTGACACCCCCTCCTTCTCTCTCCTAGAGGGACCCAACCAGCAGTGACACCCCCTACTTCTCTCTCCTAGAGGGACCCAACCAGCAGTGACACCCCCTACTTCTCTCTCCTAGAGGGACCCAACCAGCAGTGACACCCCCTCCTTCTCTCTCCTAGAGGGACCCAACCAGCAGTGACACCCCCTACTTCTCTCTCCTAGAGGGACCCAACCAGCAGTGACACCCCCTCCTTCTCTCTCCTAGAGGGACCTGACCAGCAGTGACACCCCCTCCTTCTCTCTCCTAGAGGGACCCAACCAACAGTGACACCCCCTCCTTCTCTCTCCTAGAGGGACCCAACCAGCAGTGACACCCCCTCCTTCTCTCTCCTAGAGGGACCCAACCAGCAGTGACACCCCCTCCTCCTCTCTCCTAGAGGCACCCAACCGGCAGTGACACCCCCTCTCTCTCTCTTCTAGGGGGACCCAACCAGCAGTGACACCCCCTCCTTCTCTCTCCTAGAGGGACCCAACCAGCAGTGACACCCCCTCCTTCTCTCTCCTGGAGGGACCCAACCGGCAGTGACACCCCCTCCTTCTCTCTCCTAGAGGGACCCAACCAGCAGTGACACCCCCTACTTCTCTCTCCTAGAGGGACCCAACCAGCAGTGACACCCCCTACTTCTCTCTCCTAGAGGGACCCAACCAGCAGCGACACTCCTCCTTCTCTCTCCTAGAGGGACCCAACCAGCAATGACACCCCCTCCTTCTCTCTCCTAGAGGGACCCAACCGGCAGTGACACCCCCTCCTTCTCTCTCCTAGCAGAGTAAGCCAGACAGAATGCTGAAGTCTTTAGTAAACTTTCTTTATAAAGTGTTTCTTCCATTCTAAAACTTTAGAGCAGGGGTGTCAAACTCGTGGCCCTCCAGCTGTTGCAAAACTACAAGTCCCATGAGGCATTGCAAGGCTAACAGTTACAAACATGACTCCCGCAGGCAGAGGCATGATGGGACTTGTAGTTTCGGAACAGCTGGAGGGCCGCCAGTTTGACACCCCTGCTTTAGAGGAACGCTCAGCCACGTGTTTTCTAAGGTATATATCAAGGGGTGCTTTTTCCCAGTGTGAGATCCCTAAAAACGATAGAAGACATTTCCCACAATCAGGATACCAATACACCTGAAGGGTTTGTGTGGGTTTTAAGATGTCTGTAAAGATTGGATCTCTGTGGAAAACATTTCCCGCACTCAGGGCAGGAAAATGGTTTCACCCCTGTGTGTGACCTCTGATGTATAACAAGGTGTGATCTCAGTCTAAAACATTTCCCACAATCAGGGCATGGATACGGCTTCTCCCCCGTGTGAGATCTGTGATGTTTACCCAGGTCTGATTTAGAAAGAAATTCTTTTCCACACTCAGAACAGGAATACGGCTTTTCGCCGGTGTGTAATCTGTGATGTCTGGAAAGATGGGCCTTCTGTGAAAAACTTTTCCCGCACTCAGTACAGGAATAAGGCTTCTCACCCGTGTGACATCTGAAATGTATTGTGAGGTCTGATTTGCAAAGAAAACCTTTCCCGCACTCAGAACAGGAATGAACCTTCTCCCTCTTGTGATATCTATGACATATAGAAAGAATTAGATCACAGCTAAAACATTTCCCACATTCAGGGCAGGAAAATGTCTCCTCCCCCTGAATCCCGGCCCCACCCCCCACAGTACGAGGTTGCTCAGAGTCGGAGGGATTCCGTGGTCTATCCACACTGTGAAGTCCTCCATCCATAGTGGAGCTCATTGTCTTTTCTCCTACACAATCTCCTGTGATGTCCTCATCTTCCATTTTACAACCTGGAGATAAAGTGAGACGATCCTTTGAGGGTTTCTCCATGGCGTGTCCTGGAAAAATAGAAAAACATCATCAATAGATCTGAGAGGGTTAGTTCACTACCATCAAGATTCCATCTGGATCAGGTAGATATGAGTGAGGAGATGTTCTCTGTGGAGGTCCCATATTGGCTGATATCACTCAGCTCCCGCCCTACTCTGGACCAATCAGTGAGCAGTAACAGAGCAGAGATAAGAGAAGAATATATTATGGGTCACCTGTGCTGATCTCTGTAGGAGTGTCCTCCTCTATGAATGTCCTCGTCATTCCAGCCTCCTCCGTATATTGCTGATCATCCCTCACATACGTCTCTTCTACGTCACACTCAGTTTTCATGATCATCAGATCTTCACCCTAAACCAACAGAATGGCAGAAAATAACATCTGTAACATAGAAGTATTTATGATGTGAGATCACATAGAAAATATCATCTTGTAGAGTCCACACATCGTCTCCACATGTCAGAGTGTTCAATCACTTTATGTTCCCGACCCTCAACTCCACCTACCTGATGATGGTGGGGGATGGTGTGATCTTCCTGTGTGGAATCCCGGGAATACAGAGGACGGGGACATTCTTTGTTACTAGGCGGCTCCATCATATCCTTGTGTCCTTCAGAAAGCGCCTTCATCACTCCATACTCTTCATCCTCCTCTATACACTCTTCTTTAACAACAAAATTATCCACAAGGATTCCATTCTGGATATATAATAAAACATTAATTGTAACAAACACGCTTGCGTGTAAAGCATAACTACCAATTATTGTTCCTTATCTTCCTGACACCTTATAGGAACCTGACACACACAATGATACAGTCATCATCCAGACACACCCCTTGTCTGTTACTGGATAATGTCCCAGAATCCTCCTCACCTCTCCTGTCAGCAGCTCCATCATCTTCTTGGTGACTTCTAGAATCTTCTCCATGTTGTGTCTCTCAGGTTTTAGGGAGTCACATGGAGGCCCTGTGATGGTCATATGATCACCTGACTTAAATCTCTGTATTAGGGAACAATAGGAATATCATGTTAGAATCCAGAATCCTCCTCCCTCTCCGGTCAGGTCTGTGTTTTATTAATAGAGATAAGAGTGATGTCATGTGACCTCCCAGAATCCTCCTCACCTCTCCGGTCAGGTCTGTGTTTTAATTAATAGAGATAAGAAGTGATGTCATGTGACCTCCCAGAATCCCCCTCACCTCTCCGGTCAGGTCTGTATTATTAATAGAAATAAGAGTGATGTCATGTGAGCACCTCCCAGAATCCTCCTCACCTCTCCGGTCAGGTCTGTGTTTTATTAATAGAGATAAGAGTGATGTCAGAGTGTACCTCCCAGAATCCTCCTCACCTCTCCCGGTCAGGTCTGTGTTTTATTAATAGAGAGAAGAGAGTGATGTCATGTGACCTCCCAGAATCCTCCTCACCTCTCCGGTCAGTCTCTGTTTTATTAATAGAGATAAGAGTGATGTCATGTGACCTCCCAGAATCCTCCTCACCTCTCCAGTCAGGTCTGTGTTGTATTAATAGAGATAAGAGTGATGTCATGTGACCTCCCAGAATCCTCCTCACCTCTCTGGTCAGCAGACAGATGATCTCCAGGGTGAAGTTTAGTATCTTCTCAGTCATGTGACTCCGGTCCTCCTCCATCCTCATTGGTCCTGTGATCTATACAGGTTTCCTGTAGATCAATAATTGATAACAGAGAATTATCTGGACTATACCGGTTGTACAATATTAGGATGGGGATGTGTGGGGGATAATATGAGGGACATTCAGTTTACTGATTCCTGTGTTTTCGGGGTGAGGGAGCCTTTGGCCTTTATGTCTATATAAAAACCCTATTCTCCACAATGGAGAAAATGTTTTCCAGCCCTGTAAGTGGGGAAATGTTCTGCCTCTGAAGGGGTTTGTGACAGACTCGGACCCTCTTATTTCTAAAATCATCCTATGCCCACTAGGGACATAGGATGACTAAGACATTATATTTGTGGATTACCTAAGAGGGGATTATGTAATTATTATCCACAATATATTCCAGGATATCTGTGAGAACTATTTGCTGGTTGTGTATTCTGAACTCAAAGGGTTGGTTGTAAGAGTGACTCATTCATAGATGCTAATGTCCTCACCTCCAGCCATCTCTGTTTTCTGTGCTAATTGACCCTGCTATTGTGTGAATATGTCCTGTGTTTACACTTATGATAATGTGTATTGTATAGCCGGTGAGCGAGGAGACGGGATGTCTACCTTGAAAGGTCATATCTTAGAGTCACCTCGTCTGGGTAAATGATTAGTTAATTAGCTCATGTTAATTTATGTTCTGGTCACCTCTTTAAACTGTATATAAGGCTGTATTCTTGGTTCTATTAAACACTCCATGTTTGGCACACAAACAAGTCTCGTCTCGTTGTGTGTTGTGAGCAGCTGGAATATCTGATATCTATATCCAGACTGATAGGAAGCGGTACATGACGAAAGCACTCGATCGGAGTGTGAGACGTTCCGTTAAAGGGTTAATCTAGGTTTCCACACTATTTATGTGTGTATCATCGTCTGCTGGAGATAAAAGACATCACAGTGACTATGGAGGAAGAGGACGATATGACGGGGAGGGTTGCTGGTGTACATATGAAACATTCTAGCCAACTTACTGAGATAGAAAAGAAAGACACACCCCCCTATATATACAAACCATAATGACTTAAAGCCCAAATCTCAATTAAAAGTATTCCCTGTAAAGATTCTTACCTGTATCACCATACACCACTCTGATGCTGACCAAACGTCAAATTTAATCTTCTGTAGAAACTGACTCCTTCCTAAAGAGTCCATTTCCTGGTCCCCCGTGGTTGTTTTTCCAGCCCAACTTCATGTCAGTGCTGTGTCCTTGTTCCATGTCCAGTAGTGATGAGGAGGTCAGTAGGTTTCTGAAGAAGACTTCAGGCTTTGGAGCTCCATGTTCCTGTACTGTGTCCATGTACCATGCCCCATACCCTGTCCTGTACCATGTACTGTACAGTGTCTTGTAGTGATGAAGAGATCATCTGGATGAACCACAGTGTTCTGAGGAGGACCAGGAGATCGGCACTCCCCAGTCATGTAGGTATTCTGAAGAAGACTTCAGCGGGCATTGGAGCTCCATGTTCCTGTACCGTGTCCCATACCCTGTCCTGTACCTTGTCCTGTACTGATGAAGAGATCATCTGGAGGAACCACAGTATTTATATATGTGGAGGACCAGGAGATGGGTACTCCACAGTCATGTACAGCGGAACCTCGGAGTGCGAGTAACGTGGTTAACGACCATTTCGTAATACAAGCGCTGTATTTCTGAAAATCCTAATTCGGTTTGCGAGTGTTGTCTCCCAATACGAGCAGGATTCAGGCCAAAGCTGTGTGCAGTTGCGCTTTTGGCCTGAGGTAGGGGGGCGCCTGAGCCAAACGGCGCCTTTCACAGCCAATCGGCGCAATTGGGAAATGCATGAAAACGGTCCGAGGACAGGTCCGCTGACCTCGGAAGGGCTTGTGAATTGAGTCTTTCAGAGGTTTGCCGAGGTCAGCCGAACTGTTCTTGGGCCTTTCCGGCCGTTTCCGAGGCTCTCCGGCGCCCCCTGCCTCTGGCTGCATGCGGTGTTGCATGTCATTGAAGTCGATGCGGAACAAATTATTTTCATTTCCATTGACTTCAATGGGGAAATTCGCTTTGATATGCGAGTGCTTTGGATTTCGAGCATTCTCCTGGAATGGATTATGCTCGTATTCCGAGGTTCCACTGTAGTTTTCTAAAGACTTCATCCAGCTTTGGAGCTCCATGTTCCTGTATTGTGTCCATCAGTCCACAGAGTTCCCCCTTTTACATCTTAATCCCCAGAGTTACCCCTTTATATCTAAATCCCCAGAGTTACCCCTTTATATCTAAATCCCCAGAGTTACCCCTTTATATCTAAATCCCCAGAGTTACCCCTTTATATCTAAATCCCCAGAGTTATCCCCTTACATCTGAATCCCCAGAGTTACCCTTTTACATCTGAATCCCCAGTGTTACCCTTTCACTGTAAGGGAGAACTCTGGGGACTCTGATGTAAGGGAGAACTCGGGGGACGCTGATGTAAGGGAGAACTCGGGGGACGCTGATGTAAGGGAGAACTCGGGGGACGCTGATGTAAGGGAGAACTCGGGGGACGCTGATGTAAGGGAGAACTCTGGGGGGGGACGGGGGAACTCGGGGGGACTCTGATGTAAGGGAGAACTCGGGGGGACTCTGATGTAAGGGAGAACTCGGGGACGCTGATGTAAGGGAAACACGGGGGACGCTGAATGTAAGGGAGAAATCTGATGTAAGGGAGAACTCGGGGGGACTCTGATGTAAGGGAGAACTCGGGGGGACTCTGATGTAAGGGAGAACTCGGGGGGACTCTGATGTAAGGGAGAACTCGGGGGGACTCTGATGTAAGGGAGAGACTCGGGGGGACTCTGATGTAAGGGAGAACTCGGGGGACTCTGATGTAAGGGAGAACTCGGGGGGACTCTGATGTAAGGGAGAACTCGGGGGGACTCTGATGTAAGGGAGAACTCGGGGGGACTCTGATGTAAGGGAGAACTCGGGGGGACTCTGATGTAAGGGAGAACTCGGGGGGGACTCTGATGTAAGGGAGAACTGGGGGACTCTGATGTAAGGAGAACTCGGGGGGACTCTGATGTAAGGGAGAACTCGGGGGGACTCTGATGTAAGGAGAACTCGGGGGGACTCTGATGTAAGGGAGAACTCGGGGGGACTCTGATGTAAGGGAGAACTCGGGGGGACTCTGATGTAAGGGAGAACTCGGGGGGACTCTGATGTAAGGGAGAACTCGGGGGGACTCTGATGTAAGGGATGCTCTGGTGTACAGCAAGGACTCTGATGTAAGGGGGAGCACTGTGGCCTCTGGTGCAAATGGGGAGCTCTGATGTAATGAGTGCTGTAAGAACCCCGATTTACCTTGGCCTACTTACTTAGAGGCAGGAGAGAGAAGGGGGAGGGGAAACTTAGTCCAGTGTGAATAACGTGTCCGGGTCTCAGACAGTGTGAAACCTGGACGCATGATTCCAAACCCGAACTGTCCGGGTGAATCCCGAACAGGTGGCAACCCTAAGGCACTCGTGTCTCCCCTGGCCCTTGGTTTCCCCTGTCTCCACTCTCAGCGGGACCAGGGCAGGAGATTCAAGAGAGGCTAACCTCGTCATTTCAGACTTCACCCAGGTACGTGACACGCGGAGATTTCCGTGGCCTCCTACTGCGCAGTCGAGGCAGGAACCATATCGACGGAGGAACCAGCTCGACAAGACACCGACATTGAAGCTCATTCAGAGAGGTTAGAATTTACGATTTCAGGGGAAACCTTTATTTGGGTTTGACATTAGGTGACAATGTGATCGGGTTAAACCCATTTATGTTTTATGTCACCATTACTTTTCTTTTATACCGTTTTTTTTTTTTTCCTTCAATACGGAACATCTAGAATCTGATGAAATACCGAGACCGACTTTGAACAGATAAATAGTGTACATCAGACCGAAAAGAGGGACATTTAAAGGACAAAGATAGACAGATGAATTTGGTTCCTAATAATGGACAGTGATGAGAGAAATGATAAATTAAAATCGAATTACCTCCTCTGTTGCCAGTTCCAGCAATGTCTTCCCTCGAAATCTTCGAACAAGGAACTTCCTGTCTGTAGCTGACATCACTTCCTGTTTGTAGCTGACAACTTCCTGTTTTCCAGGGAGACTTTGTGGGTAAAAGTGAGATCACCACCTTGTGGAGCTTAGAGGAACTGCAGCCCCTAGGAACACCTTGTGGCGTGAACGGCTTATCTCTTTGTAAATGTCGTACAAATGAGCCACGTTACAACCAGAGGCAGGGCAATGGAATGTTGCTAAACTCACTGCTCCCAGACAATTGGATGTTTTTAAACTTTTTTTTCTTTGAAACATGTCCCCCAGGACGGTCCCCCGCCTACCAGCCCTTGTGATTCACATTTTAGTTTTTCAAGTACTTTTTGAACGGTATATTCAATAGCCTTTTGGCTAAGATCAAGAGTAGTATCTGTTCTTATCAGTTGCCAGGAGGTGGCGCTATGCTAACCGTTCCTAGTACACGGCGAGGTGGAAAGGGACGGCGGTGGCAGATACAAAACCTGCTGGCACGGAGGTGAAAGCCTTCTGATTTGGATGGAGAAACATGCAGTCAAAGTTGAAGAGCCGGGTCCCTGGCCTTCTGGCCTGGATTTTGTGGTGCCTGCCCCGGTCAGTTTGTTCGGGAGAGAACACTAGCTCCTCCTTTCCACCGGAGGAGCGTTTATTATTTCCCGAACGTGATTAGGAGGGAGGGATGAGAGTAGCCTGTTGGCGTGGGCTCTCCCCAATCTCTCAGAGCTCCTACCTTCCTGCCTGGGATGGGTGCTGCTGGTCCGGGCCGGTTGAAAAGCCTATGGTGATGTGCCCCTGGGGTGGCAGTCCAGGGGTGCCATACTTGCACAAGTGTTTGAGAGGACACTTCGAGTTTGGCACCTAGGTCACGTCACCATATACACTTTTCTTTCCCACCTGCCTCTAGGGCCGGGCCTTTTGGCTAGGACCAAACTCATTTTTGATTCCTGGCCGGAGGGCCGGCCATCGTATTGCACGATGGTCACTTTCACTCTCCCTCACCTTTCTTCTCCCCCACTTTCTTCAATTTACCCCCGTGTTTGCCTCTTTATGGTTTTTTTTAGTTTGTTGCACGTTATTGTCACTGTGTGATTAGTAGGGTGCCGGTCCTCGGGCCAGCCCTGAACGTCTTGGGAGTGGGTAGACATGGCCTTCTGGCTTAGTTCGCCTGCCCTCATGGGGTCTCCCTTCGGGGAGCGCCACCTAGTACTTGGGTGGGTTCTGTTTCGGCAGTCCCTTCAAGGAAGTTGGGTCCGTGTCGGCTTCGGTTGCTCGGACCACAGTAACTCAGTCCCCGTCTGGAGTCTAACGCCCCGGGGGATCAGGGTCAGGTCCTTTGTAATGGAGGACCGATTGACGCAGCACCCATTGCATGTTTTTTTGTGTTTCACTCTTTACGTGTGTGCACATTTTTTTGGCGCTGGGTGGATTTTTTTGGGTGTGCTTTGCACGCCACAGGCTTTTCAATAAAAAAAATTCAATATATCGTTATCGTTAATCAGCATTACTGACTTGTCTATTATACCCCTCCTTTTCATTCAACTGAGGAGAAGAATGTATGTATGACGGGAGGGCCCATGGAACCCAGAAACCCTTGGAGAGGTTGGGAAATCCTTGTTTCAGTTCCCCATGCACCTCCTATGCCTAAGCCACCCTGTGCGACGGGGATACGGCACAGTATTACAGTTTCCTTCTCCATGTCACTCGTGACCGATTCCCCATATCATCTTTTATGGGGCCAATATGCCCTGACCTCATCTTTTTACTATTATTATATTTGAAAAAAATGCTGGTGATTTTTTTTTTTTTTTTTTACTCTCTTGGGCAATGCGTCTTTCGTAAACAATTTCAGCTGCCCTGATCGCACTCTTGCATTTCTTGTATTTTTGGAATGCCATTGATGACCCCTCGGCCTTGTATTTATTAAAGAACATTTTTTTCTTGCTGATAAAATTTCGTTAATAATTTATTTTCATACAAGAAATGTTAAAAAAAATTTAGGTAAATATGAAATGTTACATCTGAAAAGGTCAAATTTTCCACTTTCAGCCAGCAGTTCGTAATTTCCAAGCAAGTGAAAATGATACCTACTGCACTACAATCCTCAGTCCAGTCACGTAGGGTGATCTCTCCATTTTCTTCATCCACAAGTAATATCTACATTTTCGCTCCCCAAGATATCTTCCTTTAAAAGCTTCTGCTGAAGATCAGACTACACTGCTAGAGGGACTCAACCAGCTGTGACACCCCCTCCTTCTCTCTCCTAGAGGGACCCAACCGGCAGTGACACCCCCTCCTCTCTCTCCTAGAGGGACCCAACCAGCAGTGACACCCCCTCCTTCTCTCTCCTAGAGGGACCCAACCGGCAGTGACACCCTCTCCTCTCTCTCCTAGAGGGACCCAACCGGCAGTGACACCCCCTCCTTCTCTCTCCTAGAGGGACCCAACCGGCAGTGACACCCCCTCCTTCTCTCTCCTAGAGGGACTCAACCAGCTGTGACACCCCCTCCTTCTCTCTCCTAGAGGGACCCAACCGGCAGTGACACCCCCTCCTTCTCTCTCCTAGAGGGACCCAACAGCAGTGACACCCCCTCCTTCTCTCTCCTAGAGGGACACAACTGGCAGTGACACCCCCTCTTTCTCTCTCCTAGAGGGAACCAAGAGGTGACACCCCCTCCTTCTCTCTCCTAGAGGGACCCAACCAGCAGTGACACCCCATCCTTCTCTCTCCTAGAGGGACACAACTGGCAGTGACACCCCCTCTTTCTCTCTCCTAGAGGGAACCAAGTGGTGACACCCCCTTCTTCTCTCTCCTAGAGGGACCCAACCAGCAGTGACACCCCCTCCTTCTCTCTCCTAGAGGGACCCAACCAGCAGTGACACCCCCTCCTTCTCTCTCCTAGTGGGACCCAACTAGCAGTGACACCCCTCTTTCTCTCTCCTAGAGGGACCCAACCAGCAGTGACAGCTCCTCCTTCTCTCTCCTAGAGGGACCCAACCGGCAGTGACACCCCCTCCTTCTCTCTCCTAGAGGGACACAACTGGCAGTGACACCCCCTCCTTCTCTCTCCTAGAGGGACCCAACCGGCAGTGACACCCCCTCCTTCTCTCTCCTAGGAGGGACACAACCAGCAGTGACACCCCCTCCTTCTCTCTCCAAGAGGGACACAACTGGCAGTGACACCCCCTCCTTCTTTCTCCAAGAGGGACACAACTGGCAGTGACACCCCCTCCTTCTCTCTCCTAGAGGGACCCAACCGGCAGTGACACCCCCTCCTTCTCTCTCCTAGAGGGACACAACTGGCAGTGACACCCCCTCCTTCTCTCTCCTAGAGGGACCCAACCGGCAGTGACACCCCCTCCTTCTCTCTCCTAGAGGGACCCAACCAGCAGTGACACCCCCTCCTTCTCTCTCCTAGAGGGACACAACTGGCAGTGACACCCCCTCTTTCTCTCTCCTAGAGGGAACCAAGAGGTGACACCCCCTCCTTCTCTCTCCTAGAGGGACCCAACCAGCAGTGACACCCCCTCCTTCTCTCTCCTAGAGGGACCCAACCGGCAGTGACACCCCCTCCTTCTCTCTCCTAGAGGGACCCAACCAGCAGTGACACCCCCTCCTTCTCTCTCCTAGAGGGACACAACTGGCAGTGACACCCCCTCTTTCTCTCTCCTAGAGGGAACCAAGGGGTGACACCCCCTCCTTCTCTCTCCTAGAGGGACCCAACCAGCAGTGACACCCCCTCCTTCTCTCTCCTAGAGGGACCCAACCAGCAGTGACACCCCCTCCTTCTCTCTCCTAGAGGGACCCAACCAGCAGTGACACCCCTCTTTCTCTCTCCTAGAGGGACCCAACCAGCAGTGACAGCTCCTCCTCTCTCCTAGAGGGACCCAACCGGCACTGACACCCACTCCTTCTCTCTCCTAGAGGGACCCAACCAGCAGTGACACCCCCTCCTTCTCTCTCCTAGAGGAACCCAACCAGCAGTGATACCCCTCCTTCTCTCTCCTAGTAGATGAAGCCAGACAGAACTTAGAAGTCTTTAGTGATCTCCGATTTCCTTATAAGTGTTTCTTCCATGATAAAGATCAGAGGAGCGCTCTTTCACATGTTTTCTGAGGTATATATGAAGGTGAGCTTCTTCCCGGTGTGAGATCTCTGATGTCCGACAACATATGATACATATAGAAGACATTTCCCACACTCAGGACACTAATACAGCTCAAGGGTTTGTGTGGGTTCTCAGATGTCTGTAAAGATGGGATTTCTGTGGAAAACATTTCCCACACTCAGGGCAGGAATAAGGCTTCTTGCCAGTGTGTAATAATTGATGTCTGGAATAGTTTGTCTTATGTGAAAAACATTTCCCGCACTCAGGACAGGAATACGGTTTCTCCCCCGTGTGAGATCTTTGATGTACAACAAGGTGTGATTTCTGTGGAAAACATTTTCCACACTCAGGGCAGGAATATGGCTTCTCGCCCCGGTGCAACCTCTGATGGCTATAAAGATGGGCCCTCTGTGAAAAACTTTTCCCACACTCAGGGCAGAAATACAGCTTCTCCCCCGTGTGAGATCTATAATGGATTTTGAGGTCTGATTTACGAAGAAAACCTTTCCCGCACTCGGAACAGGAATGAAGCTTCTCACTCAAGTAAGTGCTCTGATATGCAGAGAGAATTAGTTCTGTGCTAAAACATTTCCCACATTCAGGACAGGGAAATGTCTTCTCCCCCTGAATTCCGGCCCCATCCCTCACAGTACGAGGTTGCTCAGAGTCGGAGGGATTCCATGGTCTATCAACACTGTGAAGTCCTCCATCCATAGTGGAGCTCATTGTCGTTTCTCCTCCACAATCTCCTGTGATGTCCTCATCTTCCATTTTACAACCTGGAGATAAAGTGAGACGATCCTTTGAGGGTTTCTCCATGGTGTGTCCTGGAAAAATAGAAAAACATCATCAATAGATCTGAGAGGGTTAGTTCACTTCCATCAAGATTCCATCTGGATCAGGTAGATAGGAGTGAGGAGATGTTCTCTGTGGAGGTCCCAACCAGCTGGAACTCTCCCCCCCCCCCCTCCATCAAAGAACCTTTGGACCTCCTCCGAGAGAAGACATTGGCTGATACCACTCAGCTCCCGCCCTACTCTGGGCCAATCAGTGAGCAGTAACAGAGCAGAGATAAGAGAAGAATATATTATGGGTCACCTGTGCTGATCTCTGTAGGAGTGTCCTCCTCTATGAATGTCCTCGTCATTCCAGCCTCCTCCGTATATTGCTGATCACCCCTCACATACGTCTCTTCTACGTCACACTCAGTTTTCATGATCATCAGATCTTCACCCTAAACCAACAGAATGGCAGAAAATAACATCTGTAACATAGAAGTATTTATGATGTGAGATCACATAGAAAATATCATCTTGTAGAGTCCACACATCGTCTCCACATGTCAGAGTGTTCAATCACTTTATGTTCCCGACCCTCAACTCCACCTACCTGATGATGGTGGGGGATGATGGGACCTTCCTGTGTGGAATCCCGGGAATACAGAGGACGGGGGAATCTCTCTGGTGGGTTACTGGTATTAGGTGGTTCCATCATAATGTCCTTGTAGAGATCCTTGTGTCCTTTGGAGAGCTCCTTCATCACACCATACTCCTCATCCTCTTCATTATACTCTTCTTTTACAACAATATTATAATCTCCATAGTTTCCACTCTAAATATATAACAAAACATTAATTGTAACACATATGGGTGAATTTAAATCATAACTACCAATTTGTCTTGATAACCTACCTTATACAGTTTTCCGTAGTTGTTATCTTCCTGTGTGGAATCCCGGGAATACAGAGGACGGGGACATCTCTCTGGTGGGTTCCCATTACTGGATCCATCTGTAGGAAACACACACACTGACTGAATACATTGTTTCTATGTGTTTATCAGATGATGGGGGATGGGGGTGGAGCCTCCGTACTGCTCTCTCCTTTACAATAAAGTCTCCTCTTACCCGGTGATGTGAGGGGCGGCTGATTCTCCATCATGACGTCCTTGTAGAGATCCTTGTGTCCTTCTAAATACTCCCACTCCTCCATGGAGAAATAGACAGTGACATCCTGACACCTTATAGGAACCTGACACACACAATGATACAGTCACCATCCAGACACACCCCTTGTCTGTTACTGGATAATGTCCCAGAATCCTCCTCACCTCTCCTGTCAGCAGCTCCATCATCTTCTTGGTGACTTCTAGAATCTTCTCCATGTTGTGTCTCTCAGGTTTTAGGGAGTCACATGGAGGCACTGTGATGGTCATATGATCACCTGACTTCACAAGAGGAAACCTCTGTATTGGAGAACCAATAAGAATATTAGGATAGAATCCCAGAATCCTCCTCACCTCTCCAGTCAGGTCTGTGTATTATTAATAGAGATAAGAGTGATGTCATGTGACCTCCCAGAATCCCCCTCACCTCTCCGGTCAGGTCTGTGTTTTATTAATAGAGATAAGAGTGATGTCATGTGACCTCCCAGAATCCTCCTCACCTCTCCGGTCAGGTCTGTGTATTATTAATAGAGATAAGAGTGATGTCATGTGACCTCCCAGAATCCTCCTCACCTCTCCGGTCAGGTCTGTATTATTAATAGAGATAAGAGTGATGTCATGTGACCTCCCAGAATCCTCCTCACCTCTCCGGTCAGGTCTGTGTATTATTAATAGAGATAAGAGTGATGTCATGTGACCTCCCAGAATCCTCCTCACCTCTCCGGTCAGGTCTGTATTATTAATAGAGATACAAGTGATGTCATGTGACCTCCCAGAATCCTCCTCACCTCTCCGGTCAGGTCTGTATTATTAATAGAGATACAAGTGATGTCATGTGACCTCCCAGAATCCTCCTCACCTCTCCGGTCAGCAGGTAGATGATCTCCAGGGTGAGGTTTAGTATCTTCTCAGTCATGTGACTCCGGTCCTCCTCCATCCTCATTCGTTATGTGATCTCTACAGGTTTCCCTGAAGTGCAATAACGGATAACATGTTCTATGTAAAATATGTTTTATTTTTGCTTTGTTTTTAATCTATCATCAAAGAAAGCTGAATAAAATTCCTATCTATCTGTATCACTACCCCCCAAGGAGCTGCTGGTTTAGATTTGGGCCTGCCGTTACCTTACTGTTCCTTGCGTTCATCTCAGGGGTTCTCCTTGAAGAGTTATCTGGAAGAAATGTCTGCACTAACACAAAAGGCCAGATTCAGAAAGAATCTACGCTGGCGTATCTCCTGATACGCCGCTGTAAATTCAAATGTGCGCCGTTGCATCTTTACACTGATTCAGAAAGCAAGATATGCCGAAAAACATGGCTTCAGTCGTCTAGCGTAACTTGCCTATGCCGGCGTATCGTGGGCGCATAGTTACGCTGGACGCATTAGACTTTCCCATTAAAAATATGCAATTGCAAATGATTTAGATACGCCGATTCAGAAACGTACTGATATACGTTGTTTACGACCGGCGTAGTTACCCCTGCTATATGAGGCCCAGCCCATGTTATGTATGGACGTCGGAACAAAGTCGAATTGTACGTCGTTTACGTAAGTCGTTCGTGAATGGGGCTGGGCATAAGTTACATTCACGTCGATATCAACGAATATTTCCGACGTGATTTTGGAGCATGGGCACTGGGAAACGTCCACGGCCGGCGCATGCGCCGTTCGTTCATTGCGTCATTTACATGGGGTCACGATTCATTTACAAACAACACACCAGCCTACTTTGAATTACGCAGGCTTACGCCGGCCCATTTACACTATGCCGCAAATTATTTCTGAATATGGGACCTGACTCTGTAAGTTACGGCGGCGTAGTGTAAATGAGATACGCTACGCCCGCCTAAAGATAGGCGATTCTTTATGAATCTGGCCCATAGTGTCTTTCTACAGTTTTATTGAACAAACTTTCCAATAGAGGGATGGGGAAGGACTCAGGTATCTCACTTGCAGATCATGATCATTCTCCTAGGTCCAGAGGAACAACTGTCTCCACGCTGGACTCAGCAACCAACGGATAGGCCCACTCTCACTGTCCTAGCAGCCGGTGTGAAGCTTGATCAAAAGCTAGTCAATGTTACAGACTTGGTAGTAGAATTTGTTCATTAGTCTCTGCCACAGACTAGGTGAACTTAGGATTCGCTCAATAGTCTCTGCCACAGATTTGTGCGACCCCCTGACTGGGTTAACTTCTGAAGAAAAGTACAGGATCTCTCAGCCGTTCCGGCACCACTGTGAGGTAAATTTTGATCCAGATACATTCTCCAATTGAGTCCTAAATTGCTCGGTCCCTTCCATCAGGTAAGGTGACACAGGATCATCCCTGGATCAGTAGGCCCCAATGTCTCCTGGGCCTACATCTCAGTTGCAAGGCCTCAGGCCAATGTGGCCCCGAGGCGGGAAATGCCAACACATCCCTGAGGCCAGGAGGGTCCTCAGATGAGGATCGGAAGACGAACGCCACAAAATAGTGTCTGTCCCTTAAGTACCCCCTCCCAGAATGCACAGCTGTTTCGCCACGCCCCCTGGGCTGCTTCTGGGAAAAGAGGCACCCAATGCATCCAGCGGTGAAAGCGACACCCACCTTCAGGAGTAAAATCATGCAACCAGCTGAACTGAGACAGAGCCTCAATTTAGACACAATCCTTCTGAACCAACTACTGCTCAGATAACTACAATTTTAACACATATGGCCACTCATTGGGAGCAGGGCGCTACATATCTTCCACACATCTTCAAAATAAAGAACATGTTTCGGCCCTGTAAAAAAGGTTCTGCCCCTGAAGGGGTTAATCGAGGTCTCCACACTATATATGTGTGTATCATCATCTGCTGGAGATAAAAGACGTCACAGTGACTATGGAGGAAGAGGACGGACATGACGGGGTTACTGGGTGTAAATAGAAAATAAGATCTTATTACCTTCTCTGCTGCCAGTCACAGAAATGTCTCCTTTCAACTTCTTCCCGACTCACCTCTCACCCGGATCTTCCTATGTATAGCTGACATCACTTCCTGTCTTTGTCTTTACATTCTTCCTGTTTTCCATAGAGACTTCCTGCCTGGGAATGAATGAATGAATGACTTGTATAGCGCAACGCATGCGAACTGAATCGCCTCTGAGCGCTTTTTCCAGACAGTTTCTGCTTGGCTGGTGCGGTCATTTTTACCCCGTAGGATCTTGACACGCTAGGGACACGCAGTTGTACACACATATATACTGGGCCAATTTTGGACGAGATCCAATTTACATACCAGCATGTCTTTGGAATGTGGGAGGAAACCGGAGTACCCGGAGGAAACCCACACAGACACAGGGAGAACATGCAAACTCCAGGCAGATGGTGTCGAACCAGCGACCCTTTGGCTGCTAGGCAAAAGTGCTATACAATACACTACACCACTGTGCTGAGATCTCCACCTTGTGGAGCTCAGAGGAACTGCAGACCCAAAAAACATCACATGGTGTGAACATGGCCTTGTACTGTATGTAGCAAAGTCCTAGGCATCCCCGGTTTCCAGGGACAGTCCCCGGGTTGAGGACACTGTCCCCAGACCAAGTCTGTCCCCGGATTTGTCCCCCGATTGGATTTGAACAGGGGCTGGGGCAATTTTAAAGGCAGTTGCGCAGCTCCTACTAGCTTAGGGGGGTGTATTTTTTTCCATTATCTGTGTCCCTTTCTGATGATCATGTGCTGGTCGGAGCGGAGGGAATATTTCTTTAGTTTCGGGTGCATGCCCATACAGCTCCGCTCACATGTTCTTCTGCCTTGGCTCAAGTCCCGGCCAGCTGCCTGCCTGCTTATCTCCTTGCCTTCCCTGGTCAGAATGATCTTCCTCAGCTCCCCACCCAATAGTAGCCAGACTTAAAGTGATTGTTTTTTTTTTTTAAAACGATCCTTTACAAACATATCACACTTACCTCTACTGTGCAGCTCGTTTTGCACAGAGTGGCCCCGATCACGACTTCTGGGGTTCCTAGGCGGCTCTCGCAGCTTCTCTCCGCATCAGCTAGCCCTCTAGGAAAAACGCTCAATGGGGGGATACCTTGCTATAGCCACTGAATATATGACTCGGCCCCGCCCCGCCCCCTGGCACCCATGTCATAGGTTTTGATTGACAGAAGCAGGATCAAATGGCTGCACTGCTATCAATCTAGCCAATCAAGAGCCAGGACCCCGTGGAAAGAGGGATGGGCGCGTCCCCACCAAGGGAAATTCTGGGCTAAGGTAAGTAAAATGGGGGGGGGGGCTAGGGGTACGGTCACTGCAAGGTGTTTTCCCACCATAATGAATAGGATGCATTATGGTAAAAAAACACACAAAGGTTTACAACCCCTTTAACAGGCTGTGAGGTGGCAGCGACGGGCAGAGAGTCGCTGATTGCTGCCATTACTCGTAAGAAAAATTAAAATATCCCCGGATTTCATTTTAAAAACCTGGTCACCTTAGTCTATGAACTGATGGACTTATCATTGGAGTCTCCTACAGACGTCCTGAGATTTATGAGAAGGGGGAGGAATCGGCTGTTCCAACAACTACAAACCGATAAAAATCAAACTACTAATGCCTCGTACACACGACCGGTTTTCCCGAGGGGAAAACTATCATGTTTTCTTTAGGTTGGGAAAACCTGCCGTGTGTATGCTCCCTAGCAGCTTTCCTGACAGAAAAACTGCGCGGGAAAAAAAATTAGAACATGTTCTATTTTTTCTCGTCACGAATCTGGGCGGTTTTATTCCCGCAGTTTTCCTATCGGCCAAAGCTCTCTTGCAGTTTTCCTGCCGGGAAAATCTGGCGTGTGTACACGGGGAAAAGTGACCGAGCCGGTTCTCGGTTTCCGAGAAACCCGATCGTGTGTACAAGGCATGAGACTCAAGATAAATACTAAAACCTACAGAATGGGCCTTACTTGTCGTGTTAGAAAAAGGGGAAGAGAAGAACGTTTCATCATACAGATCTAAAATTGTAGTTGGTGTTCCAGAAACACGGCTTGACCCCTCACATGACTGGGCTGTTTGTATTCATGCCGATCCTTTTGTTTAGAGGAACACGGGACATAGAAAAGATGGAGGGGGGTTCCTCTATGTTGGATGTGATGTGAAAGTGAGGAAGAAAGATGATCTTGTGGTTGGAGGTGGTGATGGTGCGGAGGAGGAATTACGAGAGGAATGATAGACGGGTCTATGAACTGATGGACTTCTCATTGGAGTCTACTACAGACGTCCTGAGATTTATGAGAAGAGGGAGGAGTCGGCTGTTCCAACAAGTACAGGCCGGTAAAATCAAGACACAAGATTAAGACTATAACCTACAGGATGGGCCTTAATTGTAGTGTTAGAAAAACAACCTTTTTATCATACAAATCTGAAGGCAAACTTTTATTAATCAACTTTCAAAGAACATCAACGTAAATATGAAATGTCATATGTTTTCAACTCTCAGCCAGAAGGTGGCACTCTCCAATCAAATAAAATTGCCCATTACCAAGCTGATAACTACTGCACTATAATTGTCCGATCTCTTAATCTACAAGCAATATCTAGCTCCTTCCCTGTCTTCCGTTGACGCCTCTGATGAAGATCAGACTACACTGCTAGAGGGACCCAACCAGCAGTGACACCGCCTCCTTCTCTCTCCTAGAGGGACCCAACCAGCAGTGACACCGCCTCCTTCTCTCTCCTAGAGGGACCCAACCAGCAGTGACACCCCCTCCTTCTCTCTCCTAGAGGGACCCAACCAGCAGTGACACCGCCTCCTTCTCTCTCCTAGAGGGACCCAACCAGCAGTGACACCGCCTCCTTCTCTCTCCTAGAGGGACCCAACCAGCAGTGACACCCCCTCCTTCTCTCTCCTAGAAGAACCCAACCAGCAGTGACACCCCCTCCTTCTCTCTCCTAGAGGGACCCAACCAGCAGTGACACCCCCTCCTTCTCTCTCCTAGAGGGACCCAACCAGCAGTGACACCCCCTCCTTCTCTCTCCTAGAGGGACCCAACCAGCAGTGACACCTCTCCTTCTCTCTCCTAGAGGGACCCAACCAGCAGTGACACCGCCTCCTTCTCTCTCCTAGAGGGACCCAACCGGCAGTGACACCCCCTCCTTCTCTCTCCTAGAGGAACCCAACCAGCAGTGACACCCCCTCCTTCTCTCTCCTAGAGGGACCCAACCGGCAGTGACACCCCCTCCTTCTCTCTCCTAGAGGGACCCAACCAGCAGTGACACCCCCTCCTTCTCTCTCCTAGAGGGACCCAACCAGCAGTGACACCCCCTCCTTCTCTCTCCTAGAGGGAGCCCAACCAGCAGTGACACCTCTCCTTCTCTCTCCTAGAGGGACCCAACCAGCAGTGACACCGCCTCCTTCTCTCTCCTAGAGGGACCCAACCGGCAGTGACACCCCCTCCTTCTCTCTCCTAGAGGAACCCAACCAGCAGTGACACCCCCTCCTTCTCTCTCCTAGAGGGACCCAACCGGCAGTGACACCCCCTCCTTCTCTCTCCTAGAGGGACCCAACCAGCAGTGACATCCCCTCCTTCTCTCTCCTAGAGGGACCCAACCAGCAGTGACACCCCCTCCTTCTCTCTCCTAGAGGGAGCCCAACCAGCAGTGACACCCCCTCCTTCTCTCTCATAGAGGAACCCAACCAGCAGGGACACCCCCTCCTTCTCTCTCCTAGAGGGACCCAACCAGCAGTGACACCCCCTCCTCTCTTCTACAGGGACCCAACCAGCAGTGACCCCCCTCCTTCTCTCTCCTACAGGGACCCAACCAGCAGTGACCCCCCTCCTTCTCTCTCCTAGAGGGACCCAACCAGCAGTGACACCCCCTCCTTCTCTCTCATAGAGGAACCCAACCAGCAGGAACACCCCCTCCTTCTCTCTCCTAGAGGGACCCAACCAGCAGTGACACCCCCTCCTTCTCTCTCATAGAGGAACCCAACCAGCAGGAACACCCCTCCTTCTCTCTCCTAGAGGGACCCAACCAGCAGTGACACCCCTCCTTCTCTCTCCTAGTAGAGGAAGCCAGACAAAACTTTTAAGTCTTTAGTGATTTCTGATTTCCTTATAAAGTGTTTCTTCCATTATAAAGATCAGAGGAGCGCTCAGCCACATGTTTTCTGAGGTGTATATCAAGGTGAGCTTCTTCCCAGTGTGAGATCTCTAATCTACGGCAAGATAGGATTCAAATAGAAGACATTTCCCGCACTCAGGACACTAATGCACCTCAAGGGTTGTGTGGGTTCTCTGATGTTTGGTAAGACAAGACTTTCATGAAAAAAATGTTCCCCAACTCAGGGCAGGGATACGGATTCTTGTTTGTGTGATCTCTGATGTACAGAAAGATTGATCTTCTGTGAAAAACATTTCCCACACTCGGGGCAAGAAAACGGCTTCTCACCCATGTGAGATCTGTAATGTTCAGTAAGTTTGGATTTACGAATAAAACTTTTTCCGCACACAGAACAGGAAAACGGCTTCTCACCCGTGTGAGATCTCTGATGATTAATAAGGTCTGATTTTTGTGCATAACTTTTTCCGCACTCAAGACAGGAATGCGGCTTCTCACCCGTATGTACTCTCTCATGACTGATAAGACTGGACCTTACTGAAAAACACTTCCCGCACTTGGGGCAGGAATATGGCTTCTCGCCCGTGTGTACTCTTTCATGACTGGAAAGGCTGCCCTTATCTGAAAAACACTTCTGGCACTCAGGACAGGAATACGGCTTCTGTCCAGTATGAGATCTCTGATGAACAACAAGTCCTGATTTCTGTGAAAAACGTTTCCCACACTCGGGGCAGGAGTACGGCTTCTCACCAGTGTGGAATCTTTGATGTTTGGTAAGATTGCTCTTATCTGAAAAACATTTCCCGCACTCAAGGCAAAAATAAGGCTTCTCCCCCGTGTGAGATCTTTGGTGTATAACAAGCTCCGATTTCTGTGGAAAACATTTCCCGCACTCAGAGCATGCATATGGCTTTGCACTCATGTGCGATATCTGATGTCTGGACAATTTGCCTTTCTCCGAAAATAATTTTCCACACTCGGAACAGGAATACGGCTTCTCTCCAGTGTGAGATCTGTAATGTATATCAAGCTCCGATTTCTGAAGGTAGCACTTCCCGCACTCAGAACAAGAATACGGTTTCTCCTTCGTGTGCGATCTCTGATGTTTAGAAAGCTTGGCCTTTTCTGAAAAACATTTCCCGCACTCAGGACAGCAATAGGGCTTCTCGCCCGTGTGCGTTCTCTCATGTCTGGAAAGACTGGACTGCTGAGAAAAACATTTCCCGCACTCAGTGCACAAATACGGCTTCTCACCCGTGTGCAATCTCTGATGTACGGAAAGATGGACCTTATGTAAAAAACATTTCCCACACTCAGGGCAGGAATATGACCTCTCCCCCGTGTGAGATTTTTCATGTAGATCAAGGTCTGATTTCTGTGAAAAACACTTCCCGCACTCAGGGCAGGAAAGCAGCTTCTCCCCCGTGTGAGTTCTGTAATGTACGTCCAGTTTTGATTTACAAGAAAAACATTTTCCACACTCAGAACAGGAATACGGCTTCTCACCCGTGTGTAATCTCTGGTGTCTGGAAAGATGGGACTTTCGTGAGAAACATTTCCCGCACTCAGGGCAGGAATGTGGCCTTTCACCCGAGTGTAATCTCTGATGTCTGGAAAAATGAGATTTGTGTGTAAAACATTTTCCGCACTCGTCACACGTAAACGGCCTCACCCCGGTGTGGGATCTGTAATGTATGTCCAGGCTCGATTTATTCAAAAAACACATCTTGCACTCGAAGCAGCAATATGGCTTCTCACCTGTGTGTAATTTCTCATGTCTGGAAAGATGGTAGTTCCGTGAGAAACATTTCCCACACAAAGAGCAGGAATATGGCCTCTCCCCCGAGTGTGATCTCTGATGTCTGGAAAAATGGGACTTGAGTGAAAAACATTTCCCGCACTCATCACAGGAAAACGGCTTCTCTCCCGTGTGAAATCTGTAATGGATGGCAAGTTCTGATTGGTGCAAAAAACATTTCCCGCACTCAGGGCAGGAATGAAGATTCACCCCCGTGTGAGACATCTGATGTACAGAAAGGCTAAATTCAGAACTAAAACTCCCCCCACATTCAGGACAGAGAAATGTCTCCTCCCCCTGAATTCCGGCCCCATCCCCCACAGTACGAGGTTGCTCAGAGTCGGAGGGATTCCATGGTCTATCCACACTGTGAAGTCCTCCATCCATAGTGGAGCTCATTGTCTTTTCTCCTTCACAATCTCCTGTGATGTCTTCATCTTCCATTTTACAACCTGGAGATAAAGTGAGACGATCCTTTGAGGGTTTCTCCATGGCGTGTCCTGGAAAAATAGAAAAACATCATCAATAGATATGAGAGGGTTAGTTCACTTCCATCAAGATTCCATCTGGATCAGGTAAATATAAGTGAGGAGATGCTCTCTGTGGAGGTCCCAACCAGCCGGGACTCTTCCCCCCATCAAAGAACCTTTGGTCCTTCCTCCCAGATCACTTCTACATTTACATAGCCTTGTCAGAAGAGCAGGAACCAATGGGGACTGGGAGGGGCGTGCTCTTTACACAACCACAAGCCTAGGCACTGGGTCATGTGATCTCTAAAAAGTTCAGACTTGTTGGCCCCTAACCATAGAACAAGTGACCATAGGCCTAGGCTTCTGGTGATATGCAGCACTGGAGGGAGATTGCAGCACTGTTTTCTCCTGCAAAGATCAGTGTTTCAGTCTTTGTTACGTTTCATGCCAACAAGACTTCTAATAGAGTTTTATGGTAACATTTATCTATAAGTCTGCTGGAAGAAGAGGAACCTACCTAAGAAAGGCTCAATCTGTGTTATCATATCTGTGCTACTGTAACTAGGAGTGACACACAACATAATACTGCCATCTGAACCCCAGGACGGGTATCAGTACAGGGAGGGGACCATTATCAACCTATTATTGGCTGATATCACTCAGCTCCCGCCCTACTCTGGACCAATCAGTGAGCAGTAACAGAGCAGAGATAAGAGAAGAATATATTATGGGTCACCTGTGCTGATCTCTGGAGGAGTGTCCTCCTCTATGAATGTCCTCGTCATTCCAGCCTCCTCCGTATATTGCTGATCATCCCTCACATACGTCTCTTCTACGTCACACTCAGTTTTCACGATCACCAGATCTTCACCCTAAACCAACAGAATGGCAGAAAATAACACCTGGAATGCATATAAACACGAAGGAAAAGGCCTTCAAAAAATACAAGGGATCATCATCAGCATTCCAACTTTACAAAGAATGCAACAAGAAATGTAAGGGTGCAATCAGGGCGACTAAGATAGAACACGAAAGGCACATAGCGGAGGAGAGTAACATAGAAGTATTTATGATGTGAGATCACATAGAAAATATCATCTTGTAGAGTCCACACATCGTCTCCACATGTCAGAGTGTTCAATCACTTTATGTTCCCGACCCTCAACTCCACCTACCTGATGATGGTGGGGGATGGTGTGACCTTCCTGTGTGGAATCCCGGGAATACAGAGGACGGGGACATCTCTCTGGTGGGGTTCTGGTATTTGGTGACTCCAGCATGACGTCCTTGTAGAGATCCTTGTGTCCCTCAGAAAACTCCTCCATCACACCATACTCCTCATCCTCCTCTTTATACTCTTCTTTAACCTCAACATTATAATCCCTGAGGTTTCCATTCTGAACATATAAAAGGACATTTATTGTAACAAACATACTTGTGTATAAATCAAAACTATCAGTGATTGTTCCTCATCTACCTGATGATGGTGGGGGATGGTGTGACCTTGCCGTGTGGAATCCCGGGAATACAGAGGACGGGGACATCTCTCTGGGGGGTTTCTGTTGCTAGGTGGATCCGTCATATGCTTGTGTCCTCTAGAAAGCTTCTTCATCACTCCATACTCGTCATCGCCCTCTTTATACTCTTCTTTAGGAACAATAATATCATCCCCAAGGTTTCCATTCTGGATAAATAATAAAAACATTCAATGTAACAAACTGTGTGCTTGTGTAGAAATGATAAATATCAGTGATTGTTCCTCATCTACCTGATCATGGCGAGGAATAGATGGACATCTCTCTGGTGGGTTCCTGTAGATGGAGGACTCCACCATGGTGTCCTGGTACAGATCTTTGTGTCCTTTTGGAAACTCCTCCATTACCCCATCCTCATCATCCTCCTCTTTTATTTCTTTTTTAATATTGACCTGTGTGGAATCCCGGGAATCCTGAGGACGAGGACATCTCTCTGGTGGGTTCCCATTACTGGATCCATCTGTAGGAAACACACACACTGACTGAATACATTGTTTCTATGTGTTTATCAGATGGTGGGGGATCTAGGTGGGGCCTCCGTACTGCTCTCTCCTTTACAATAAAGTCTCCTCTTACCCGGTGATGTGAGGGGCGGCTGATTCTCCATCATGACGTCCTTGTAGAGATCCTTGTGTCCTTCTAAATACTCCCACTCCTCCATGGAGAAATAGACAGTGACATCCTGACACCTTATAGGAACCTGACACACACAATGATACAGTCACCACCCAGACACACCCCTTGTCTGTTACTGGATAATGTCCCAGAATCCTCCTCACCTCTCCTGTCAGCAGCTCCATCATCTTCTTGGTGACTTCTAGAATCTTCTCCATGTTGTGTCTTGTAGGGTTTGGGGATGGCGGTGGGGGGATGGTGATGGGATTTTGGATTTTCGAGGATCTTGTGAGATTTTCAGCAGATTTCCTAATTTCTTCTGTACAGTTCTGTGTTATGGAAAGATAAATATTACTCGACCATAATTCCTCTCCTCTATGGTCAGCTCTAGATTTTTTTTTTTTTTTTTTTTAACAAGAGCGTTTATTAAAACATTTTTTGTAAATAATTACAATAACAACAACTGAGGTACAAAGCAAGTCAACCAGAAGACCAGCCAACCGGAGGACCAGCCAACCAGAAGACCAGCCAACCTTAGCAATCCTGGTAGTTCTCACCACTGCTTCCCAGTCATCCTCGGAGAGAGACAGGATATCTGCATGCCTCTGATCATAGAGGGAGGTAATCCTAGTAGAGGTTAGGGGGAGATTTAGAGTATATAGCTGCAAAGGGATTGACAAGATCTTCCTCTAAAGGGCCAGGTCCAAAACGGAGAGGTCAGCTCTATACTTATTCTCCACAATGTGCCCCATTCATCAAAGGACACACATCTCCATCCAATAATACGATTATTATATAACTTGTAGGAGGAGCTATAAGTCTGACCACATTGTAGAGCAGGGGTGTCAAACTGGCGGCCCTCCAGCTGTTCCGAAACTACAAGTCCCATCATGCCTCTGCCTGTGGGAGTCATGCTTGTAACTGTTAGCCTTGCAATGCCTCATGGGACTTGTAGTTTTGCAACAGCTGGAGGGCCGCCAGTTTGACACCCCTGTTGTAGAGTCTCAAATGATTTACTAGTAGGGCTCACCGACCAAACAGGAATTGTTACCCATGGTTCAGATGAAACCCCTTCATTACACTCACCTCTCCAGTCAGCAGGCTGAGGACCTCCAGGGTGAGGTTCAATATCATCTCATTCCAGGGAAATTCCTTCCTTACATTCTTCACAAAACTCGAAGTCGGCTGATTCTCCATCATGACGTCCTTGTAGAGATCCTTGTGTCCTTCTATATACTCCCACTCCTCCATGGAGAAATAGACAGTGACATCCTGACACCTTATAGGAACCTGACACACACAATGATACAGTCACCATCCAGACACACCCCTTGTCTGTTACTGGATAATGTCCCAGAATTCCCAGAATCCTCCTCACCTCTCCTGTCAGCAGCTCCATCATCTTCTTGGTGACTTCTAGAATCTTCTCCATGTTGTGTCTCTCAGGTTTTAGGGAGTCACATGGAGGCACTGTGATGGTCATATGATCACCTGACTTCACAAGAGGAAATCTCTGTATTGGGGAACCAATAGGAATATCATGTTAGATTCCCAGAATCCCCCTCACCTCTCCGGTCAGGTCTGTGTATTATTAATAGAGATAAGAGTGATGTCATGTGACCTCCCAGAATCCTCCTCACCTCTCCGGTCAGGTCTGTGTATTATTAATAGAGATAAGAGTGATGTCATGTGACTTCCCAGAATCCTCCTCACCTCTCCGGTCAGGTCTGTGTATTATTAATAGAGATAAGAGTGATGTCATGTGACCTCCCAGAATCCTCCTCACCTCTCCAGTCAGGTCTGTGTTTTATTAATAGAGATAAGAGCGATGTCATGTGACCTCCCAGAATCCTCCTCACCTCTCCCGTCAGGTCTGTGTTTTATTAATAGAGATAAGAGTGATGTCATGTGACCTGCCAGAATCCTCCTCACCTCTCCGGTCAGCAGGTAGATGATCTCCAGGGTGAGATTTAGTATCTTCTCAGTCGTGTGACCCTGGTCCTCCTCCATCCTCACTGATGTGGTCATGGGACTTTAATTCTCATTGATGTAGTCATGTGATCTATGCAGGTTTCTCTGTAGATGGATAGAGGACAATTGTCTGGACTGTATTAGACAATATTAGGGTAGGGATATAAGGGGTTGATAGGTGGGCTGCCCCCAGTGCGATTTGGCACATGTACATTGGGCACTTTGCGTTTGTTGTGTTTCTTGCCCCTGGCAAACCTATTATATTTTATTCTACCTCCCTAATCAGAAATGACACCTGTTTTATCTCTGAATTATTTTTGCTTTAGACAAGGAATGATCAATAGGATCTTTCCTTAATTGTTTACTGGTTACCTTTCCTTCTGCCACTTGCTGAATGTCAGTAAACCAGCAATAAATACTATTACAGTGTGGCCTGGAGATGCTGCCTGTAGGGGATCTGTCAGTGCGCTCCGGGCACACTCGCACACACACATGCGCATAAGGAACTCAGCGGTTCGCATATGCGCCAATTTTCATGCGCGGAGAAATGTGCGCACCCACAGAAGCGTGTCCACGCTGTTCTTTGGCGCCAGGTGGCCAATTTAAAGGGCGCACTGACCCCAGTCAGACTGTTCCTGTACCCTGCTGTTTATCTGCCTGTTACCTGTTGTCGAACCTTGGCTTTCCTGACCTTGCTGCTGGACTTGCTTACTTCTGATTATCGGTTCCTGATCTCGGCTTCCTATCTGACCCTGCTCCTGCCTGAAGTCTGTGTACCTTGTTGCCCGTCTGTTATCGAACTCGGCTATCCATGTGACTAGGTTCCTGTCTCCCGCTCGCTCTATTCAGCAACCCGGGTATCTGCAGTCTTGGTCTGTTTTCGAACTCGGCTATCCATGTGACTAGGTTCCTGTCTCCTGCTCGGCTCTATTCAGCAACCCGGGTATCTGCAGTCTTGGTCTGTTTTCGAACTTGGCTATCCATGTGACTAGGTTCCTGTCTCCTGCTCGGCTCTATTCAGCAACCCGGGTATCTGAAATCTTGGTCTGTTTTCGAACTTGGCTATCCATGTGACTAGGTTCCTGTCTCCTGCTCGGCTCTATTCAGCAACCCGGGTATCTGCAGTCTTGGTCTGTTTTCGAACTCGGCTATCCATGTGACTAGGTTCTTGTGTTTGCTCGGCTCTATTCAGCAACCCGGGTATCTGCAATCTTGGTCTGTTTTCGAACTCGGCTATCCATGTGACTAGGTTCCTGTCTCCTGCTCGGCTCTATTCAGCAACCCGGGTATCTGCAATCTTGGTCTGTTTTCGAACTTGGCTATCCATGTGACTAGGTTCCTGTCTCCTGCTCGGCTCTATTCAGCAACCCGGGTATCTGCAGTCTTGGTCCAGCAACCTCTACTCTCCAAGTCGCATCATCTGCTTCAGGCTTGCTGGGCCAAATGTGCGGGCACTTGTGTTCCTCCCATCCCTTGGTCCCTCCTGTCTCCACCCTCAGCGGGACCAGGACTGGAGATACAAGAGAGGCTGACCTCATCACTTCAGACTTTGTCCAGGTACGTGACACTTCTTCAATATTACAAGACCCTAGAATGTACCAACTGGCAGACCATTAAAGAGTTACTTCCTGGTTTCCAGGCCTAGGCAAATGATGCCATACATCCCAAGAGTGTTCAGGAGGGAAGAAGGGGTTTTCTCAGCTAAGCACACTCTCTTGACTGCATGCCTGAACCCATGGCGGATAAACTCCAGGAAGTAAATGCTACATGAATTATATGCTCTTACTCAAGATGGTCACGACCAGTGATTACATGAAGCATGGATGGGCGAGTTTGCTTTGAACATTAAAAATGAACTAAATTGTGTTTTTGGTTTGAGGTTTGCAGATACTGTGTAGTTCCGCTTTAAGACTAATGCCATTGTTCCTGTCCTAAAGAGCTCAACCTTGCTATGTCTGAATGCCTATCACCCAACACTACCAAGCCTTTAAAAACTATGAAGTGCTTCAAAAGGCTGTTCAGGGCACATAGGAAGACGACCATCGCCTTTGGAGTAGGCCCCTCAGAATGCCCAAAGTTTTCAGAGTAGACCCTCGGAATGCCAGAAGTCATGAGAGTAGACCCTCGGAATGTCCATAGCCTTCACAGTAGACCCTCGGAATGCACAGAGTCTTCACAGTAGACCAGGGGTGCCCAACCTTTTGAAGAGCGAGGGCCACTTAAGCGGCTTGGTAACAGTTAGCGGGCCACAGGTCGCGGGTAATCGTTTGCGGGCTACACTCTGCATATGCAGAACGGACATGGACACAGCACATCCGACTCTATGGGATCTCTGATCTGCCCCTGTGTTTTTTTTTTTTGCAAATCGGATAAAAGTTAGGGGGTGTAAACGGACACAAGTCCGTTTACATTTGCAGCTCCATAGAGGTGAATGAAGGGTCTGATTGGGTCAGACCGCTCATGTGAAAGGGGCCTCAGGCTGCTTTCACACTGATGCGCTGTGGTTTACCGACATCATGGGTGCAGAGCAGTGCACTTGTGGATTTCCTGCGGGTTAGCTGCACCTTGCCATAGACTTCTATTATATCCTGCAGGTATGGTGCACTTTCTGAAAGCGCACCAAACCTTAGGTAATAACAGAGGTCTATGGCTCAACCAGCCATCCCAGAGCAGGAGGTCGTGGGCCACATCAGAGGGCTCCACGGGCCACATGTGGCCCCCGGGCCACTGGTTGGGCACCCCTGCAGTAGACCCTCGGAATGACCACAGTCTTCAGAGAAGACCCTCGGAATGCCCACAGTCTTCAGAGAAGACCCTTGGAATGCCCGCCATGTGTATGCTCCCTAGCAGTTTTCCCAACAGGAAAACTGCCCGGAAAAAATAGAGAACCTGCTCTCTATTTTCCCGTCAGAGTGTTTCCTTCCGAGAAACCCGGTCGTCTGTATGCTTACCTGTTCCATTGGAAACCCACGCCTGCTCGATAAGAGTTTGACACATGCGGGGCAGCATACAAGTTAAATGTGGGGTGTAGCAAGATGGCGTTGACGCCATCAAATGTGACGAGCACTGGCTTGTCTTAGTCGATGACGTCACTGCGTTCTTGCCATTCAAAACAATGCCAGTTTTTTGAATGGCCGTCTGTATGCACGGCATGCTTGCCAGGAATCCCGTCAGGAAAACTGAAGTTTTTTTTTTCCTGACGGGATTCCCGGCCGTGTGTACAGGGCTTAACTGTAGCTTCCGATGACCTACAATTTCTTAGCTATGTATCTGAACGTCTGAGTGATCGTATTCTGTTCTCAGATGACATGCATTAGTAGGACCCGTCATTGTGATGAGTTCATGTACAGGCAGAACATTTTTCATTAAATAGAACATTTGTTATGGACGTCTATACATCAGTCGTAAAAGAGTGGACAACTGAGGAGAGGAGAGGGAGTTCCAGAAAGAAGAGAATGTTCCGGCCCCGTAAGTAGAGAAATGTTCTGCCCCTGAAGGGGTTATTCTAGGTTTCCACACTATATATGTGTGTATCATCATCTACTGGAGATAAAAGACGTCACAGTGACTATGGAGGAAGAGGACGGACATGACGGGGTTACTGGGTGTAAATAGAAAATAAGATCTTATTACCTCATCTACTGCCAGTTCCAGCAATGTCTTCTCTCTACTTCCTCCCGCCTCACCTCTAACCTGGAACTTCTTATTTATACCTGACATCACTTCCTGTCAGTACTTGACATCACTTCCTGTTTTCCATAGAGCTGTCTAGGTAGTGAGATCACCATCTTGTGGAGCTCAGAGGAACTACATCCTGAGAAACATCTCGTAGTATGAACAAGGGCCTTGTGCTGTGTGTGTATGTACTTTATATCCTTATAGATGGGTCACCTCCACTACCACCAAGGGGGAGAGAAATATATTACTCGGAATGAGAAGAATAACGTAAACACCGTGGATTTTGAAGCAAAGCTGATTATGGAAATGTTATTGCTCCCTATATTAGGGTGACCAGACATCCCCGGTTTCAGGGGACAGTCCCCGGATTGAGGACACTGTCCCCGGACCAAGTCTGTCCCCGGTTTTGTCCCCGGATTGGATTTGAACAGGGGGCAGGGGTAATTTCAAAGACATTCAGTGCAGAATAAAAAAAAAAATCTGAATTACACACCCCCACTCTGCCGCTCCTACTAGTTTAGTGGGTTGTGTATTTTTTCCCATTATCTGTGCCCCTTTCTGATGATTATGTGCTGGTTGGAGCGGAGGGAATATTTCTTCAGTTTCGGGTGCGTGCCCATTCTGCTCCACTTCTGTTCTTCTGCCTTGGCTCAAGTCCCAGCCAGCCGCCTGCCTGCCCATCTCGTTGCCTTCCCTACCGGAGTGATCTTCCTCCGCACCCCATCCAGTAGTAGCCGGGGCCCAGAGAGTGAGACTTGAGAGGCTGTGAGGTTGGCGGCAACGTCAGAGAGTTGCTGATTGCCACCATTACTAGTAAAAAAAAAAAATATGTCCCCGGATTTCATTTTAAAAATCTGGTCACCTTACCCTATATGTAGGGTTGCCACATTTTCTTCAAGCCAAACCCGAACACTTTAGCGGCCTGGGACATCTTTGCGTGCCCCAAAGGGAGTAGTAATGTGGTGCGCATAGCGTGCCACGTTAAACAGTGGGTATGGCCAAATTGCTGTTGCTGACATGATCTCCTTAATGCTTCTCCCAGTGATGTCAAACCTGCCCCTAGACAGCCACCAGCAGCCCCTGGATGGTAACAGATTTGTGTATGACTATCTTGGTTACTTGGGGAGCCACAGCCCAGTGTGAATAATGTGTCCAGGTTTCAGTCCGCCTGAAACCCGGACACAGGATTTAAAACCCGGTGAATCCCGGACAGGTGGCAACCCTACCTATATGGCACAGCTTAGGAGACATTCGCTTTCAAAAACTTTGATGAAAATCTTCCCATGTGGCTTTACAAGCCCTTTAATGCTTACCATTCCCTCAAAGAAGGCTTAGGCAGTGGTGGAATGGATGATGTGGGTCACCCCTTTCATTGTGCTCATCTGATGTACCCAGCAGGAACTCAGTTCACCTCTACTGCAGTAGAGCAGCCAGAAAGGACCCCATGTCCCAGTGCAGATGGGATGAGATGAATGCTCCCAAATTATGTTTATAAGATTTTTTTTTCATTTGATACGTTGAGTGTATATGGTGGAGTAGAGTCTAAACCAGGTTTTTATTGGTTGGTTTTGGTGTGTAGATGGGATGGGAACTCACCCATTCTCTTTCAGCAGGGAAGAAAGGTTGGGAATGGTTCCTGTTCCCCAGAATGTGGTGGTGGAAGATTAGCCAGGTATGGGGGGGGGGGGGGGACATTCAAGGGGGAAGATACAACAGAGACCATGAGGTAGCTGGCATTCGTGGGCACAGGGAAGCAGGGCCAATATGTTGAGGTAGAACTTCAAGGGCCTAATGGAAATTCCATGATGTCAGCATCAATTTCAGCTATGGCTGCCCACGTTGATCTGACATCAGATTTTAGTAACAGTGAGGAGGGGGACAAAAGGCTGTGATCTCGTGGGACAATATGAACTGGAAAAAGGCAATTCCAACTTCTGACTGCAGGTACTCTATCTCCGTAGAATAATGCTAAGGCACCTGACTTCTCTTTAGGATTCCCAAGCAAGAGGTGCAGGGTAGCTATATGGGCTTTGATGGCTCTAAGTTTCCCTTGTAGATGGCTAGCTGGGTATTGCACCTGGCGGCTTCTCCTCTTATAGGCTCTGGGATGTAGAATTGAAGCTACTCACTCAGTCCCTTGTAAAGTTACTGTAGGTCCTATCATCTACTGGACCCAACTGACATAGCCCCATGGGTTTTCATAGTCCTATCATCTACTGGCCCCAACTGACATAACCCCATGGGTTTTCATAGTCCTATCATCTACTGGCCCCAACTGACATATCCCCATTGGTTTTCATAGTCCTATCATCTACTGGCCCCAACTGACATAACCCCATGGGTTTTCATAGTCCTATCATCTACTGACCCCAACTGACATAGCCCCATTGGTTTTCATGGTCCTATCTTCTACTAGGTCCAACTGGAAAAGCCCAATGGGTTTTTCAGTCCTATCATATACTGGCTCATGCTGCCATAGCCCCATGGGTCTTCATGGCCCTATCTTCTACCTAGGCCCAACTGGCATAGCCCAATGGGTTTTCATAGTCCTATCATCTACTGGCCCCAACTGACATAGCCCCATTGGTTTTCATAGTCCTATCATCTACTGGCCCCAACTGACATAACCCCATGGGTTTTCATAGTCCTATCATCTACTGGCCCCAACTGACATAGCCCCATTGGTTTTCATGGTCCTATCTTCTACTAGGTCCAACTGGAAAAGCCCAATGGGTTTTTCAGTCCTATCATATACTGGCTCATGCTGCCATAGCCCCATGGGTCTTCATGGCCCTATCTTCTACCTAGGCCCAACTGGCATAGCCCAATGGGTTTTCATAGTCCTATCATCTACTGGCCCCAGCTGCCATAGTCCCATGGGTCTTCATGGCCCTGTATTCTACTGGTTACAGCTGACATAGCGTGTTCCTCATGGAAATCCATTCCTGGCCCTCATCAAAGTATACAGACTCCATGCCATTTTTTTGTATGGGATTCTCCATTAACATTTATAACAGACCCTCCTCCCCGCTCCTTGATAAGGGTACAGTAGGTGTATCAGATTCTCCTCCTCCCTTCTTGTGTTGGATTCCCCATGGAAATCTATTTTCCTCACCAAAGGATAAGGGCACAGTAGGTATTTTTTTAGGGGGAACACAGAGCCATTCTTTTGCGTGGGGTTCTCTGTGACGGGAGTCACTTTGGGTGAGGGGCTTATGGAACTCAGCTTACCTTAGAGAACACTGGACTCTCCTTGTTCAGCTTCCCCGGCCCCTCCTATGTGTAAGTTACCTTGTGTCTATTAGGGGCACAGGGTGACAGAGAACCCCAATATATATGTGTCTCATATACAGTTTTTTTTTTTGGGGGGGGGGGGGGGGCTCCATGACATTTTTGGTATTTGGTCCTTCATTAACATTGTAGCGCCCCCCTGGGTCTACTGGGAGCAAAGAGATACCTCCAGATACAGGGCGCAAGCTTACATTCACCCCATGGCTATAATGGGAAGTACAGTGTCCTGTGTCCCGGAATGTAAGTGACACAGCGAGCAGTCTGGAATGCAGGGAACATTGGGGAGGACTGAGCAGCCAATCTAATGCACGACAGTAAGCCACCGCAGCGCAGCTCACAAAAACCCGGGAAGGGGGTGTCCATTAATGGTAGTTTGGAAATGTGGTCACCCTATTTGGAGGAGAGCAGGCCTGCCACTGAAGGCTTTGCTGAAGATCGGAGAGATCAGACTACATTACAAGACCACGTATGGGCTACACCAGTGCCCCGAAGCAAGTGATTTCCAGCATCGTAGGGGCCCGGTGGCAAGAGCCAAATGTCCCTTGAGATATGTGGGCCCAAAATGACTCTGTATTATATCGATTTTGGAACTTCTTTGCACAGGAGGTTTGCCAGAGAGCAGACACCCTACTGAAGAGGCTTTGTGGTCTTAAAAATTCTAACCATGAACATGGATTTTATGGTGGCTTTACTTCACAAAAGCACATTGTTTCATGGGTGATTATAAATTGTACAAAATAATTATCAATAAAACCAATAACACCCCCTCCTTCTCTCTTCTACAGGGACCCAACGGGCAGTGACACCCCCTCCTTCTCTCCTAGAGGGACCCAACCAGCAGTGACATCCCCTCCTTCTCTCTCCTAGAGGGACCCAACCAGCAGTGACACCCCCTCCTTCTCTCTCCTAGAGGGACCCAACCAGCAGTGACACCCCCTCCTTCTCTCTCCTAGAGGGACCCAACCATCAGTGACACCCCCTCCTTCTCTCCCCTACAGGGACTCAACGGGCAGTTACACCCCCTCCTTCTCTCCTAGACGGACCCAACCAGCAGTGACACCCCCTCCTTCTCTCTCCTAGAGGGACCTAACCAGCAGTGACACCCCCTCCTTCTCTCTCCTACAGGGACCCAAGGGCAGTGACACCCCCTCCTTCTCTCTCCTAGAGGGACCCAACGGGCAGTGACACCCCCTCCTTCTCTCCTAGAGGGACCCAACCAGCAGTGACACCCCCTCCTTCTCTCTCCTAGAGGGACCCAACCAGCAGTGACACCCCCTCCTTCTCTCTCCTACAGGGACCCAACGGGCAGTGACACCCCCTCCTTCTCTCTCCTAGGAAGGACCCAACGGGCAGTGACACCCCCTCCTTCTCTCTCCTAGCTGAGGAAGCCAGACAGAACTTTGAAGTCTTTAGTGAGCTCTGATTTCCTTATGAAGAGTTCCCTCCATGATAAAGATCAGAGGAGCGCTCAGCCACTTGTTTTCTGAGGTGTATATCAAGGTGAGCTTCTTCCCAGTGTGGGATCCCTGATGTACGGCAAAATAGGATCCATATAGAAGACATTTCCCGCACTCAGGATACTAATACACCTAGAGGGTTGTGTGGGTTCTCTGATGTCTGTTAGGACAAGACTTCCATGAAAAACATTTCCTGCACTCAGGACACGGATACAGTTCCTGGCCTATTGTGAGATTGTTGATGTTTGACAAGTTCAGATTTCCGTGAATAACATTTACCGCACTCAGGGCAGGAAAACAGCTTTTTTTTAGTGTGCCATATTTGATGGGAAGTAAGAATGGACTTCCTTGAAAAACATTTCCCACACTCGGAACAGGTAAACGGCTTCTCCCCCGTGTGAGACCTCCGATGTTGGGTAAGACTGGTCTTGCCTGAAAAACATTTCCCGCAATCAGGGCAAGAATACGGCTTCTCCCCCGTGTGAGATCTTTGATGTATGGCAAGGTCTGATTTCCATGGAAAACATTTCCCACACTCAAGGCAGGCATAAGGCTTTTCGCCTGTGTGCAGTCTCTGATGCCTGGAGAGATGGGTCTTCTGGGAAAAAACTTTTCCGCAATCAGGGCAGGAATACAACTTCTCCCCGTTGTGCAATCTGTGATGTATGGAAAGACAGGATTTCCGTGAAAAACATTTCCCGCACTCAATACAGCAAAATGGCTTCTCCCCCGTATGAGATCGGTAATGTATGTCAAGTTTTGATTTATGAAGAAAACATTTTCCGCACTCAGAACAGCAATAAAGCTTCTCACCCGTGTGAAATCTCTGATGTACAGTATGACTTACTTCAGAGGTAAAAATTTCCCCACAATCAGGGCAGGAAAATTTTCTCTCCCTCTGAATCCCGGCACCATCCCTCACAGTACGAGGTTGCTCAGAGTCGGAGGGATTCCATGGTCTATCCACACTGTGAAGTCCTCCATCCATAGTGGAGCTTATTGTCTTTTCTCCTCCACAATCTCCTGTGATGTCCTCATCTTCCATTTTACAACCTGGAGATAAAGTGAGACGATCCTTTGAGGGTTTCTCCATGGCGTGTCCTGGAAAAATAGAAAAACATCATCAATAGATATGGGAGGGTTAGTTCACTTCCATCAAGATTCCATCTGGATCAGGTAGATATGAGTGAGGAGATTTCCCACATTGGCTATCACTCAGCTCCCGCCCTACTCTGGACCAATCAGTGAGCAGTAACAGAGCAGAGATAAGAGAAGAATATATTATGGGTCACCTGTGCTGATCTCTGTAGGAGTGTCCTCCTCTATGAATGTCCTCGTCCTTCCAGCCTCCTCCGTATATTGCTGATCATCCCTCACATACGTCTCTTCTACATCACACTCAGTTTTTATGATCATCAGATCTTCACCCTAAACCAACAGAATGGCAGAAAATAACATCTGTAACATAGAAGTATTTATGATGTGAGATCACATAGAAAATATCATCTTGTAGAGTCCACACATCGTCTCCACATGTCAGAGTGTTCAATCACTTTATGTTCCCGACCCTCAACTCCACCTACCTGATGATGGTGGGGGGTGGTGTGACCTTCCTGTGTGGAATCCCGGGAATACAGGGGACAGGGACATCTCTCTGGTGGGTTCCTATTACTGGTTCCATCTGTAGGAAACACACACACTGACTGAATACATTGTTTCTATGTGTTTATCAGATGATGGGAGATCTAGGTGGAGCCTCCGTACTGCTCTCTGAATATATTATGGCTCACCTGTGCTGATCTCTGTAGGAGGGTCCTCCTCTATGAATGTCCTCGTCATTCCAGCCTCCTCCGTATATTGCTGATCATCCCTCACATATGTCTCTTCTGCTTCATCCCCAACTTTCGTGTTCATCAGATCTTCACCCTAAACCAATAAAATATCTTGTAGGATCCACCTCCACAAGTCATCTCCATGTTCTAGATGCTTCATCCCACCAACCTGATCTTCCTGTGTGAAATTCCGAGAATATAGAGGACGGGGACATCTCTCCGGTGGGTTCCCATTACTGGATCCATCTGTAGGAAACACACACACTGACTGAATACATTGTTTCTATGTGTTTATCAGATGATGGGGGATCTAGGTGGAGCCTCCGTACTGCTCTCTCCTTTACAATAAAGTCTCCTCTTACCCGGTGATGTGAGGGGCGGCTGATTCTCCATCATGACGTCCTTGTAGAGATCCTTGTGTCCTTCTAAATACTCCCACTCCTCCATGGAGAAATAGACAGTGACATCCTGACACCTTATAGGAACCTGACACACACAATGATACAGTCACCATCCAGACACACCCCTTGTCTGTTACTGGATAATGTCCCAGAATTCCCAGAATCCTCCTCACCTCTCCTGTCAGCAGCTCCATCATCTTCTTGGTAACTTCTAGAATCTTCTCCATGTTGTGTCTCTCAGGTTTTAGGAAGTCACATGGAGGCACTGTGATGGTCATATGATCACCTGACTTCACTAGAGGAAATCTCTGTATTGGGGAACCAATAGGAATATCATGTTAGAATCCCAGAATCCTCCTCACCTCTCCGGTCAGGTCTGTGTTTTATTAATAGAGATGAGAGTGATGTCATGTGACCTCCCAGAATCCTCCTCACCTCTCCGGTCAGGTCTGTGTTTTATTAAGAGATAAGAGTGATGTCATGTGACCTCCCAGAATCCTCCTCACCTCTCCGGTCAGGTCTATGTTTTATTAATAGAGATAAGAGTGATGTCATGTGACCTCCCAGAATCCTCCTCACCTCTCTGGTCAGGTCTGTGTTTTATTAATAGAGATAAGAGTGATGTCATGTGACCTCCCAGAATCCTCCTCACCTCTCCGGTCAGGTCTGTGTTTTATTAATAGAGATAAGAGTGATGTCATGTGACCTCCCAGAATCCTCCTCACCTCTCCGGTCAGGTCTGTGTTTTATTAATAGAGATGAGAGTGATGTCATGTGACCTCCCAGAATCCTCCTCACCTCTCCGGTCAGGTCTGTATTTTATTAATAGAGATAAGAGTGATGTCATGTGACCTCCCAGAATCCTCCTCACCTCTCCGGTCAGGTCTGTGTTTTATTAAGAGATAAGAGTGATGTCATGTGACCTCCCAGAATCCTCCTCACCTCTCTGGTCAGGTCTATGTTTTATTAATAGAGATAAGAGTGATGTCATGTGACCTCCCAGAATCCTCCTCACCTCTCCGGTCAGGTCTGTGTTTTATTAATAGAGATAAGAGTGATGTCATGTGACCTCCCAGAATCCTCCTCACCTCTCCGGTCAGGTCTGTGTATTATTAATAGAGATAAGAGTGATGTCATGTGACCTCCCAGAATCCTCCTGACCTCTCCGGTCAGGTCTGTGTTTTATTAATAGAGATAAGAGTAATGTCATGTGACCTCCCAGAATCCTCCTCACCTCTCCGGTCAGGTCTGTGTTTTATTAATAGAGATAAGAGTGTTGTCATGTGGCCTCCCAGAATCCTCCTCACCTCTCCGGTCAGGTCTATGTTTTATTAATAGAGATAAGAGTGATGTCATGTGACCTCCCAGAATCCTCCTCACCTCTCCGGTCAGGTCTGTGTTTTATTAATAGAGATAAGAGTGATGTCATGTGACCTCCCAGAATCCTCCTCACCTCTCCGGTCAGGTCTGTGTTTTATTAATAGAGATAAGAGTGATGTCATGTGACCTCCCAGAATCCTCCTCACCTCTCGGTCAGGTCTGTGTTTTATTAATAGAGATGAGAGTGATGTCATGTGACCTCCCAGAATCCTCCTCACCTCTCCGGTCAGGTCTGTATTTTATTAATAGAGATAAGAGTGATGTCATGTGACCTCCCAGAATCCTCCTCACCTCTCCGGTCAGGTCTGTGTTTTATTAAGAGATAAGAGTGATGTCATGTGACCTCCCAGAATCCTCCTCACCTCTCCGGTCAGGTCTATGTTTTATTAATAGAGATAAGAGTGATGTCATGTGACCTCCCAGAATCCTCCTCACCTCTCCGGTCAGGTCTGTATTATTAATAGAGATAAGAGTGATGTCATGTGACCTCCCAGAATCCTCCTCACCTCTCCGGTCAGGTCTGTGTTTTATTAATAGAGATAAGAGTGATGTCATGTGACCTCCCAGAATCCTCCTCACCTCTCCGGTCAGGTCTGTGTTTTATTAATAGAGATAAGAGTGTTGTCATGTGGCCTCCCAGAATCCTCCTCACCTCTCTGGTCAGCAGGTAGATGATCTCCAGGGTGAGGTTTAGTATCTCTTCGATCATATGACTCCGATTCTCCTCCATTCTTATTGGTCATGTGATCTATACAGGTTTCCTAGACCAATAGTTGATTGTTACTGGGTGTAAATATAAAAAATTCCATCCAACTTACTGAGATGGAAATGCATGAACTCAGAGGCTGAACCCCCTAAACACCCAGACATACAAACCATGATGACTTACTATGTAATGAAAATAAATCTTTACCTCTCCTTTCACAAAAACCATAGAGCACCACTCTGATGCAGACAACATGCTGACTGAAGTCTTCTTCAGAAACCAAATTCTTCCCGATCTTTCCATTTCCTGGTCCTTCTCTGTGATTTTTCGAATCAAACTCAATGTCACTACTGTCTTTTTGTACCATATCCCTGTCCTGTAATGATGAGGAGACCAGCAGGAGGAATTACAGAGCTCTGTGGAGGACCAGGAGATCGGCACTCCACGGTTGTGTTGGATCCTGAAGAAGACTTCAGCCGGCATCAGAGCTCCATTCAGAGAGGTAAGAACATACTTTTACATGGAAACCTTTTATTTGGGACTGACGTTTGTTGACAATGTGATCGGTTACACCCACTTGTTTTATGTCACCATTACTTTTCTTTTCTACCAGTGTTTTCACTTCAATACGGAAAATCATCTTAAATCTGAGTACTGAGAGTGATGGGTTCATTTCGAGTGGCTTTCGACTAACTTCGAGTTCGAATGCCGAATCTGAACTCCACTGGAATCAAAGGGAGTCGAATCTTTCAAATTAAAAGTACCCATCCATTCTCTGGGCAGATCAATAGTATATTGATGTGTCTGTGTGTACATCAGACTGACAAGAGGGACAATTAAAGGGGAAAGATGGACAGATACATTTGGTTCTAAATAATAGACAATGATGAGCGCTATGATAAAATAATATCTTATTACCTCCTTTGCTGCCAGTTCCACGAAATCTTCTTCTTTATAATTCCTCGAACGCGGAACTTCCTGTCTGAGTCCGACAACACTTCCTGTCTGTTCCTGACATCACTTCCTGCCCTCCATAGAGACTTCCTGTCTGGGTAGATGTGAGATCACCACCATTTGGAGCTCAGAGGGACTGCAGCCCCCGAGAACACGGCCCTAAGGCCTCATGTACACGGGGCAGTTGAAAATCTCTTCTGAACGCTGGAAACTGACAGCTGATAAACTGACAGCTGATTAACGACAGTGAAAAACCTCCGTTTAACAGCTTTTGCATACTGAGTTTAGCAGCAGTTGAGATTAGAAGCTTTTTAAAAGATAACCTCAGGAGACCCTCCCAAATGTCCACAATGCAGGGAAACATGTATTTTATTACCTATTTCGGCCATTCTATCAGAAGAGAGAGCAGTGTGCTTAAACTATGGAGCCTTTCTCTAGAGCTCTGCCAATCGATCTCTCTCTCTGCTGTCTGTCTCTCTCCCTGCTATCGTCTCTCTCTCTGCTGTGTCTCTCTCTCGCTTCTGTCAATCTCTCTGCTGTCTCTCTCTCTCTCTTTCTGTGCCTATCTCTATCGCTGTGCCTGTCTCTTTTTGCCTGTGTGTGTCGCTCTACTGTCTGTCTCTCACTGTTGTCTCTCTCTCTCTGCTGTGTCTCTCTCTTTCTCTGCCTATCTCTCTCTCTCTCTCTCTTTCTGCCTGTCTCCCTCTCTCTTTCTGTGCCTATCTCTATTGCTGTTCCTGTCTCTGCCTCTTTCGCTGTGCCTGTGTGTCTCTCTTGCTGCCTGTGTGTCTCTCTCACTGCCTTGTGTCTTTCTCGCTGCCTTGTGTCTCTCTCGCTGCCTGTGTGTCTCTCTCACTGCCTTGTGTCTTTCTCGCTGCCTTGTGTCTCTCTCTCATTGCCTGTGTGGCAGAAGGGCACGGCTAGGCACAATCACGTACCTGTACGTCGCCTTTAAGAGCCCAGCTCTCGACCTGGTCCTGTTCTCCGTGACCGCGCCCGGTGTCTCGCGATCGGGTACAAAAATCTAGAATACCCAGGCTCAAACTCACTGAATAATCAGCAACCAACCAAATTCACCTGTCTAACTGTGTGCGTTAAAAACAACTAAACAGGTTTAGTGGCACGCATTTGAAAATGCATGTGTAAGCTGCAGGCCCCGGCCGCGATCGGGTCACAAAGCTGAAGAACGCGAAGAGGTAAGTGTAAACAAACCTTTCCCCATTCTTCCTAGTGTGACTGCCATTGATCGTCTGTTCCCTGTCATAGGGAACGACTTTCAGTGACATCACACGCCAAGCCACGCCCCCACACAGTAACAATGACTCCCTAGGAAACACTTAAACCCTTCAGCGCCCCCTACAGGTTAACCCCATTCACTGGCAGTGTCATTTTTACAGTAATCAGTGCATTTTTAAAGGCAATTTTCGCTGTAAAAATTACAGTGGCCCCAAAATAGTGTCAAAAGTGTCTCCGATGTGTCCGCCATAATGTCGCTGTCATGATAAAAATTGCTGATCGCCTCCATTACTAGAAAAAAAAATTATTAATAAAAATGCAATAAAACTATGCCCTATTTGGTAAACGCTATCAATTTTGCGCAAACCAATCGATAAACGCTTATTGCATTTTTTTTTTTACCAAAAATATGTAGAAGAATATGTATTGGCCTAAACTGAGGGAAATTTTTTTTTTTTTTTAATATCTTTTTTGGGGGGGATATATATTATAGGAAAAAGTAAAAAATATTGAATTTTCTTCGAAATTGTCGCTCTATTTTTGTTTATAGTGCAAAAAATAAAAACCGCAGAGGTGATCAAATACCACCAAAAGAAAGTTCTGCACTGGCTGTCTTTGAAATTGCCCCAGCCCCTTGTTCAAATCCAATCCGGGGATAGTGTCCTCAATCCGGGGACTGTCCCCCGGGAACTGGGGATGTCTGGTCACCCTACTTCAGGGGTGTCCAAACCCCTCTATTTTGCATAGAACTAATGCAAACATCCCATAACGCCTATTACGGGTCATGAATATCACGAATACAACGGGCCGGATTCAGAAACGTTTTACATCTGCGTATCTCCAGATACGCCGACGCAAGTCCAAATGTGCGCTGTCGCATCTTTGCCCCGATTCACAAGGCGAGATACGTCAAAAAACATGTCTTCAGCCGTCCGACGTAACTTGCCTACGCCGGCGTATAGTGGGCGCATAGTTACGCTGGCCGGATTCGGCGTTCCCATTTTAAATATGCAAATGAGTATGATACGCCGATTCACGAATGTAGATGCGCCCCGGCCGCTTCATATACGCGATTTACCAATAAAGCCTTTACAATTTAAAATGATTCTGTCTGTTTTGTCTCTTATACACTTTGGGCCAGATTCAGGAAAAAGATAAGACGGCTTATCTCCGTCTTATTTCTGCGTCTGAGCCCTCCTATCTATGCGACTGATTCATGGAATCAGTAACGCATAGATTTCCATTAGATTCAACTGACATAAGTCTCTTACGCCGTTGAATCTCATTTTCATATTTTAGGCTGGATGCTAGGTGGCGCTCCCATCTAAATTATGCAAATGAGCGTATACGCCGATTCCCGAACGTGCGCCCGGCCAGCGTATCTGTTTACATCGTTTACATTAGGCTTATGCCTGGCCTAAAGTTATCCCTGCTATATGAGGCACAGGCAATGTTAAGTATGGATGTCGGGACAGACGTCGTTTGCGTAAGTCGATTCAGAATGGGGCTGGCCGTACGTTACATTCGCGTCGCTTTCATTGACAATTTGTGACGTGATTTGGAGCATGCGCACTTGAAAACGTTCACGTCCGGCGCATGTGCAGAACGTTTGGTGTGGGATCGCGCTTCATTTAAATAATACACGCACCCTACCCACCCAATTTGAATTAAGAAGGGCCATTTACGCTACGCCGCCACAACTTTACAGGCAAGTGCTTTGTGAATAAAGCACTTGCCTGTAAAAGTTGCGGCGGCGTAGTGTAAAAAGCATACACTACGCCCGCACAAAGATAGGCGATTCTACATGAATCTAGCCCTAAATTACCAAAAGTATTGGGACACCTACTGCACATGAACTTTAATGGCACAAAGCAAGGTCCATAAAGACATGGATGAGTGAGTTTGGGGGCAAGGAACTTGACTGACCTGAGCAGAGTCCTGATCCCAACCCGACAGAACACTTTTGGGATGAATTAGAGGGGAGACTGCGATCCAGGCCTTCTCAGTAGGGTTGCCACATCATCCCTTTAATCCAGGACACATAATAATTACACAGGTTATGTGGCTAATTAAGGTGGTAATTAAACTCACTTGGTGCCTTATCTGCATTACTGTAATTTAGCCTCAGAAACTGTATATTTCATATGTGTTCTGGATTAAAGGGATGATGTGGCAACCCTACTTCTCGTCCAACATCAGTGCCTGACCTCACAAATGCGCTTATGGAAGAATGGTCAAACATTCCTATAGACTAGGGTGACCAGACATCCCCAGGACACTGTCCCCATTATCTGTGCCCCTTTCTGATGATCATGTGCTGGTCGGAGCGGAGGGAACATTTCTTCAGTTTCGGGAGCATTCGGCTCCATTTCTGTTCTTCTGCCTTAACTCAAGTCCCGGCCAGCCGTCTGCCTGTTTATCTCCTTGCCTTCCCTGGTGGAGTGATCTTCCTCCGCTCCTCACCCAGTAGTAGCCAGGCCCAGGGTGACCACATTTCCAAACTACCATTCAGGGACACCCCCAGTTCCCAAAAATCAGCTTGTGCTGTAACGAATCATAGCACAGTGATTGGACCCCAGAGGCGAGATTTATTATTTCTCCAATCACAAAAAGGGGGCAGGGAATGTGGTCCTCCAGGCATTCCTGGCCAGGACAAGTACTGTCAGTGATAGGGTTACCACCTTATCCCTTTATAACTGAACACATATTAATTACACAGGTTCTGTGACTAATTAAGGTGGTAAATAATTCACTTAGTGCCTTACCTACAATAAATTAGCCCCAGAACCTGTGTAATTAATATGTGTTTGGTTTTATAGGGATGAGGTGGTAACCCTAGTCAGTGAGTAAAGCGGTGATGTGGCGGCCTTTTTTAGGGGCATTAGTTTGGCTTTGGGGGTGGATGTGTCAGTTTCACTTTGGGACACTGTATTGTCCTGGAATGAAAGTGCTCAGGACAGACCTGCAAAATGCGGGACTCTCCCGGGCAATCCGGAACACGTGGTCACCCTAGCCAGGCCCCCGGAGAGCAAGACTTAACAGGCTGTGAGGCGGGTGGCGATGGGCAGAGAGTTACTAGTAAATAATAATATGTCCCCGGATTTCTGTTTAAAAACCTGGTCACCTTACTATAGACACCCTCCTAAACCTTGTGGACAGCCTTCCCAGAAGAGTTGAAGCTGTTATAGCTGCAAAGGGCGGGCCAACTCAATATTAAACCCTACGGACTAAGACTGGGATGCCAATAAAGTTTATATGCTTGAAAAGGCAGACGCCCCAATACTTTTGGTAATATAGTGTATATTTCTCTCCGCCTTGGTGGGAGTGGAGATGTCACCATCTATAAAGATATACAGTACATACACACACAGCACAAGGCTGAAGTTCCTCTGAGCTCCACAAAATGGTGATCTTACTGTGACCCAGACAGGAAGTCTCTATGGAAGACAGGAAGTGATGTCAGGAATAAATAGGAAGTTTCGGGTGAGAGGCGAGTCAGGAGGAAGTTGTGAGGAGACATTGCTGGAAGTGGAAGCTGAGGAGGTAATAAGATCTTATTTTATAGTAACGCTCAGTAATACCGTCATGTGAGCACTGCTAAATCATACAGTAAATGTTGTTCATTAAAGCGGGGGTACACCCTAAAAAAAAATTCTAGCATTCCAATCAGCTGACCTACGATAAGTACATTATGCGGGTATTTTTTTTTCTCGTATGTACCGATGTGTATTTACCCCCTCCAGATTCCCGCGGGACTGGGCATTCCTAATCACAGGCTGTGATTGACGTTCTTCCGACCGACGCATACAGCGAGTCACGCGTTGCCGAAAGAAGCCGAACGTCGGCTCTATACGGTGCATGCGCACTGACGATCGGCTTCTTTTGGCAATGCGTGACGCGCTGTATGCGCCGGTTGGAAGAACGTCAATCACAGCCTGTGATTAGGAATGCCCACTACCGTGGGGAATCCGGAGGGGGAAAATACAAATAAATCGGTACGTACCAAAAAAAACTGCATAATGTACGTATCGTAGGTCAGCTGATTGTAATGCTAGAAAAAAAAAATTAGGGTGAACCCCCGCTTTAATACATATAGGAATTTAATACTCAGAAAAGAGTAACGAGAAATAGAGTAGATAAAGACCCTGGCAAAAGGAGAGATGAGGGGGGCAGAACCCAAAATTTCAGGAGTGGAAAAAACAAGTATCAAATTTTTATTTGAGATTCATACTTACCTCAGTGGATGGAGCATCAGGCCGATGCTCCAGCTGTCCCCCGCTGTCTGCGCTGAGAACCGAGCCACCGAACATCGCCGCTGGCTTGGTTCTCACAGATCCCCGAGAGGAAAGAGGCTGACTGTTAGCACTGAGCCGTGGAGGGGCGGGGAGAGGCTGTCTCAGTGGCTCGCTGAAACTGCCATCAATCAGGGCAGATCGCGGATCACGGCTTGGAAGTCGCGATGACACGCTGCCTTGACTGATGGCAGTGACGTCAGCGGAAACCGGACTTCAGACCGCTCTCCACTAAAAACGGGTCACAGGAGGTCTAAAACGAATTGCGCTCCTGTGACACTTAGAAGAAGCCCAGCCTAAAAAGCTCAGGCTGGGCTTCTCCTTTAAGGACTCGGAATGAACCAAACTGCCCTGGTTTCCGGTTTGAGCGGGGTTTGTTCACAGTTAAATACGTTTGGATGCTGGAGACCTCCTTGAAATTTATGGGAGCCGAACCTGTCATATCTGAAACCCATCCTTTTTCTAATTCTCCTACGTAGTAAGAACCTGGGCCGAAAACTACTCCTTTTAAGCCACTTGTTCATAGAGCCTCACCCTTTGATTCTGCTATCGATTTTTATGGGGATCCCCATGCAATAATAAAAAAAAATTGTAGGAGTCTCCCTAATAACCAATAGCAGACCCTTAATCCAAGCATACAGCCGGACAGGACAGGAAAAAGGATGAGCATGCTCCCCTCCCCTGTGAACCATACCAGGTCATGTGCCCTGAACATGGGGATGCAAAGGCCCAGTGCTTGTGGGGGTCTACGGGCAGGGGAGCTCAACAGAATTTGGAAGCCCCTTTTAAAAATAAGGGCGCCCTCAGAACCCTCCTCTCTATGATACCCAAACATTTGACAAGTCCTTTATTAGGAGAGGTTGAACGCTTCCAGGAACAATACTTTGGTTAACCAGAAGTCTCATACATGGAACCCTAAAGCTCCTCCTCCAAATGTCCCTCCATCTAGAGTCAGCACGCTCTATGACATCACACTGACCTCACAGCTCCTCCTCCCAATGTCCCTACACCCAGAGTCAGAGAATCCTATGACATCACAGTGATCTCACAGCTCCTCCTCCCAATGTCCTTACACCCAGGGTCAGAGAATCCTATGACATCACAGTGTTCTCACAGCTCCTCCTCCCAATGTCCCTCCATCCAGAGTCAGAGAATCCTATGACATCACACTAACTCTATTCTGACCTCACAACAATGCCTCAGAGCATAACCATTCTATAAGACAGAATATCCTATCTATGGGACCTTGTCTGCAGGTCTAAAACAAAACACACCCAGCATAGAAAATGTAATTCATGATCAAGGAGGCAAAAGGGTAAAAGTCGCCTGAACCCCAAGAATAGTAGAAAATACTAAACAGTCCAGATAAAATATGTTCTCACTGGGGGCCATAGTTCTTTAATACATAATGACCTTCATATTACCTCCTGATATCCTCACACTATTATTGTACAACCAGTCCAGATATTTCTCTGTTATCATGGTTATCCGTCTACAGGGAGAAGATGAGGATGGAGGAGGACTGGAGTCACATGACTGAGAAGATACTAAACCTCACCCTGGAGATCATCTACCTGCTGACCGGAGAGGTGAGGAGGATTCTGGGAGGTCACATGACATCACTCTTATCTCTATTAATAAAACACAGACCTGACCGGAGAGGTGAGGAGGATTCTGGGAGGTCACATGACATCACTCTTATCTCTATTAATAAAACACAGACCTGACCGGAGAGGTGAGGGGGATTCTGGGAGGTCACATGACATCACTCTTATCTCTATTAATAAAACACAGACCTGACCGGAGAGGTGAGGAGGATTCTGGGAGTCTAACATGATATTCCTATTGGTTCTCCAATACAGAGATTTCCTCTTGTGAAGTCAGGTGATCATATGACCATCACAGTGCCTCCATGTGACTCCCTAAAACCTGAGAGACACAACATGGAGAAGATTCTAGAAGTCACCAAGAAGATGATGGAGCTGCTGACAGGAGAGGTGAGGAGGATTCTGGGACATTATCCAGTAACAGACAAGGGGTGTGTCTGGATGGTGACTGTATCATTGTGTGTGTCAGGTTCCTATAAGGTGTCAGGATGTCACTGTCTATTTCTCCATGGAGGAGTGGGAGTATTTAGAAGGACACAAGGATCTCTACAAGGACGTCATGATGGAGAATCAGCCGCCCCTCACATCACCGGGTAAGAGGAGACTTTATTGTAAAGGAGAGAGCAGTACGGAGGCTCCACCTAGATCCCCCATCATCTGATAAACACATAGAAACAATGTATTCAGTCAGTGTGTGTGTTTCCTACAGATGGATCCAGTAATGGGAACCCACCAGAGAGATGTCCCCGTCCTCTGTATTCCCGGGATTCCACACAGGAAGGTCACACCATCCCCCACCACCATCAGGTAGATGAGGAACAATCACTGATCGTATCATTAGGATCTGTACATTATCTGCATTGTTACCATTGATGTCATTTTTATTCTATATTCAGAGTGGAGACCTGAGAGATCCTAAAGTTGATGTTAAAAAAGAGATAAAAGAGGAGGATGATGAGGACGGGGTGATGGAGGAGTTTCTAAAAGACAAAGATCTGTACCAGGACACCATGGTAGAGTCATCCAGTTACAGAAACCCACCAGAGAGATGTCCCCGTCCTCTGTATTCCCGGGATTCCACACAAGAAGATCATAACTATACAAAACATGATCAGGTAGACGAGGAACAATTATTGGTAGTTATGATTTATCCATAAGTTTTTGTTGTTACAATAAATATTTTATTATATATTCAGAGTGGAAACCTCAGGGATTATAACATTGCTGTTAAAGAAGAGTATGAAGAGAAGGATGAGGAGTATGGAGTGAGGAGTAAGGAACTTTTTGAAGTACATAATGATCTCTATAAGGACATTAAAATAGAGCCACCTAGGAGTAAACCACCAGAGAGATGTCCCCGTCCTCTGTATTCCCGGGATTCCACACAGGAAGGTCACACCATCCCCCACCATCATCAGGTAGGTGAGGAACAATTATTGGTAGTTATGATTTATACACAGCATGTTTGTTACAATGAATGTTTTATTATATAATCAGAGTGGAAACCTCGGGGATGATAATATTGCTGTTAAAGAAGAGTATAAAGAGCAGGATGAGGAGTATGGAGTGATGGAGGAGTATTCAGAAGGACACAAGGATATGATGGAGCCACCTAATACCAGGAACCCACCAGAGAGATGTCCCCGTCCTCTGTATTCCCGGGATTCCACACAGGAAGGTCACACCATCCCCCACCATCATCAGGTAGATGGAGTTGAGGGTCGGGAACATAAAGTGATTGAACACTCTGACATGTGGAGACGATGTGTGGACTCTACAAGATGATATTTTCTATGTGATCTCACATCATAAATACTTCTATGTTACAGATGTTATTTTCTGCCATTCTGTTGGTTTAGGGTGAAGATCTGATGATCATAAAAGTTGAGTGTGAAGTAGAAGAGACGTATGTGAGGGATGATCAGCAATATACGGAGGAGGCTGGAATGACGAGGACATTCATAGAGGAGGACACTCCTACAGAGATCAGCACAGGTGACCCATAATATATTCTTCTCTTATCTCTGCTCTGTTACTGCTCACTGATTGGTCCAGAGTAGAGCGGGAGCTGAGTGATATCAGCCGATATGGGATCTCCACAGAGAACATCTCCTCACTCATATCTACCTGATCCAGATGGAATCTTGATGGAAGTGAACTAACCCTCTCATATCTATTGATGATGTTTTTCTATTTTTCCAGGACACGCCATGGAGAAACCCTCAAAGGATCGTCTCACTTTATCTCCAGGTTGTAAAATGGAAGATGAGGACATCACAGGAGATTGTGGAGGAGAAAAGACAATGAGCTCCACTATGGATGGAGGACGTCACAGTGTGGATAGACCATGGAGTCCCTCCGACTCTGAGCAACCTCGTACTGTGGGGGATGGGGCCGGAATTCAGGGGAAGAAGACATTTTCCTGTCTTCAATGTGGGGAAAGTTTTATCTCTGAGCAAATTTTCTCTATTCATGAGAGATCACACATGGGTGAGGGGCTTCATTCCTGTTCTGAGTGCGATACATTTTTTCTTCATAAATCAGAACTCATCAGACATCAGAGGTCTCACACAGGAAAGAAGTCACATTCCTGCCCTGAGTGCGGGAAATGTTTTCTTCGTAAAACAAATCTGGACACACATTACAGATCACACACGGGTGAGAAGCCGTTTTCATGCCCTGAGTGCGGCAAATGTTTTCTTCGTAAAACAAATCTGGACACACATTACAGATCACACACGGGTGAGAAGCCGTTTTCCTGCCCTGAGTGCGGGAAAAGTTTTTCAGATAATTCCAGCCTTTGCAGACATCAGAGATTGCACACGGGTGAGAAACCATATTCCTGCTCTGAGTGCGGGAAATGTTTTGCACGGTTGGGCTATCTTCAAGCACATCAAAGAATGCACACGGGTGAGAAGCCATATCCCTGTCCTCAATGTGGGAAATGTTTTTCACGAAAGGGCAAGCTTACCAAACATCAGGCAGAAAGAGACTGTTTACTTACCTAGTGATGAGAATGTTGGCCACGGAAATTAGAACCTATCAACCATCGGAAATCTCACAAAACCATTTTTATTCTCTGAGTGCGGGAAATCTTTTTCATGGAAGTCTTGTCTTACCAAACACCAGAACAACCCACACAACCCTTGAGTGGTATTAGTGTCCTGAGTGCGAGAAATGCCTTCTATATCGATCATATTTGGCTGTGCATGAAAGATCTCACACTGGGAAGAAGCTCACCTTGATATACACCTCAGAAAACACGTGGCTGAGCGCTCCTCTGATCTTTATCATGGAAGAAACACTTTATAAGGAAATCAGAGATCACTAAAGACTTCAAAGTTCTGCCTGGCTTCCTCTGCTAGGAGAGAGAAGGAGGGGGTGTCCCTGCTGGTTGGGTCCCTCTAGGAGAGAGAAGGAGGGGGTGTCACTGCTGGTTGGGTTCCTCTAGGAGAGAGAAGGAGGGGGTGTCACTTCTGGTTGGGTCTCTCTAGGAGAGAGAATGAGGGGGTGTCACTGCAGGTTGGGTCCCTCTAGGAGAGAGAAGGAGGGGGTGTCACTTCTGGTTGGGTCTCTCTAGGAGAGAGAATGAGGGGGTGTCACTGCAGGTTGGGTCCCTCTAGGAGAGAGAAGGAGGGGGTGTCACTGCCGGTTGGGTCCCTCTAGGAGAGAGAAGGAGAGGGTGTCACTGCCGGTTGGGTCCCTCTAGGAGAGAAAAGGAGGGGGTGTCACTGCCGGTCGGGTTCCCCTAGGAGAGAAAAGGAGGGGGTGTCACTGCTGGTTGGGTTCCTCTAGGAGAGAAAAGGAGGGGGTGTCACTGCCGGTCGGGTTCCCCTAGGAGAGAAAAGGAGGGGGTGTCACTGCCGGTCGGGTTCCTTTAAGAGAGAGAAGGAGAGGCTGTCACTGCCGGTCGGGTTCCTCTAGGAGAGAGAAGGAGGGGGTGTCACTGCTGGTTGGGTTCCTCTAGGAGAGAAAAGGAGGGGGTGTCACTGCCGGTCGGGGTCCCCTAGGAGAGAAAAGGAGGGGGTGTCACTGCCGGTCGGGTTCCCCTAGGAGAGAGAAGGAGGGGGGTCACTGCTGGTTGGGTCCCTCTAGAAGTGTAGTCTGATCTCCCCCGATCTTCATAAGAACCTTTCAAGGACATCAAGTTGACACAGGAAGTAGATATTGCTGAGGTTTCTTCGAGTCAAAACAAGTCATCTAAAAACCTACAAACATCAATAAAATAAATATTTTATACAATTTCATAATCATTCATGGAACAATTTACTTTTGTGAGGTGGGACAAGTAAAGTCACCATAAAAATCCATGTTCATGGTTAGACTTTCTAAGACCACAAACCCTCTTCAGTAGCGTGTCTGTTCTCCTCCAAAACTTTGCAAAAGAAAAGTTCCAAAATCAATACAATACGGTCTCGTCATGAGCGCACATACTGTATCTTTGCAACATTTGGATCAACTCACCTGTGGGGGGCATCGCGGATCATAACCCAGATGAGGTCTTTGTGTTCGTTTACCATGAACTTCCCGTACTCGTTCCTCCAGATCACCGTTAGTCCTTGTCTTTGATCAATCAGAGGCCTATAAAATATCTTCTGCCATTTTTATGTTATTATTTGCAAGTAGAAAACGATAGAACTAAAACAAACATCCCGTACCGCCTATTACGGGTCAAGAATATCGCAAATACAGCATGCTTTGTCCACAGAGGTTACACTGTACAACATCCAAACATCGTAATTGTAAATTTTGGCTAATGGTGGGATCGTGTACATAACTTTACCAATAAAACCTTTACAATCTAACAATGTTTCTGTCTATTTTGTCTTGCATACACTATATTACCAAAAGTATTGGGACCCCAGTCTCTGTAGGTTTCAATATTGGGTTGGCTCACTCTTTGCAGCTATAACAGCTTCAACTCTTCTGTCCACAAAGTTTAGGAGTGTGTCTATGGGAATGCTTGACGAGAAGGCTTGGCCCACAGTCTCCATTCTAATTCATCCCAAAGGTGTTCTATCGGGTTGAGGTCAGGAAATTTGCTCATCCATGTCTTTATGCACTGATCCAAACTAGTTGGTGGAGGTGTTATTAGATTGTGGGGTTGTTTTTCGGGGGGTACATAGTTAGTCAGGTTGAAAAAAGACACAAGTCCATCTAGTTCAACTATAAAAAAAATTAAATAAAAAATATTGTACAATCCCATATACCCTCTATACCCACAGTTGATCCAGAGGAAGGCAAAAAAAAACAGCAGTGCATGATCCAATATGCTACAACAGGGAACAAAATTCCTCCCTGATCCCCTGAGATGCAATCAAATTTCTCATGGATCAACTTTATCTATAAATGTCAGTACCCAGTTATATTATGTACATTTAGGAAAGTATCTAGGCCTTTCTTAAAGCAATCTACTGAGCTGGCCAGAACCACCTCTGGAGGCAGTCTGTTCCACATTTTCACAGCTCTTACTGTGAAGAAACCTTTCCGTATTTGGAGATGAAATCTCTTTTCCTCTAGACGTAAAGACGGTTCAGCTTGCCCCCTTAGTTCCAGTGAAGGGAAATCTTAAGGCATCGGCATACCAAGACATGGAAAATGTCATGCTCCCAACTTTGTGGGAACAGTTTGGGGACGGCTCATTCCTGTTCCAACGTGACTGCCCAACAGTGCACAAAGCAAGGTCATGGACATGGATGAGGGAGTTTGGGGTGGAGGAACTTGACTGGCCTGCACAGAGTCCAGACCCCAACCCTTGGGATTAAATTGAGAGAGGAGTCTGCATGCCAGGCCTTCCTGTCCAACATCAGTGCCTGACCTCACAAATGCTCTTTCCGCTGTGTTGAGAGTGGAGATGACCCCACCTATAAGGATATACAGTACATACAAACATAGCACAAGGCCCGTGTTCACACTACGAGACATTTCTCAGGGTTCAGGTCCTCTGAGCTCCACAAGATGGTGATCTCACTTCTACCCAGACAGGAAGTCTCTATGAAAGACAGGAAGTGATGTCAGAAATAAATAGGAAGTTCCGGGTGAGAGGTGAGTCGGGAAGAAGTAGAGAGAAGACATTGCTCGAAGTGGCAAGAGAGGAGGTAATAAGATCTTATTTTATATTAATGCCCAGTAAGGATGAGCTCTGGCGTGTTCGCATGGTACACGTGCAGAGCCCGCCAGGAAGTGTGCACGGCACTGCGCTGATCGCAGCCAGTGAGGCATTTCCCGATGCTTGGCTGCAGAGATTGGGAAATGTCTCCCTGGCTGTGAATAGCACAGCGCCATGCACACTTCCTGGTGGGCTCTGCACGTGTACCATGCGAACACGCCAGAGCTCATCCTTAATGCCCAGTAATCCCCCCGTCATGTGAGCACTGCTAAGTCATATAGCAAATGTTGTTCATTAATAGTGTTGCTCACGAATATTCGCACTGCGAATATTCGCTACGAATATTGCATATTCGAGTATTCGCGAATAACTCGAATATTGTGGCGAATATTCGTATTTTTTCTAATTTATTTTTAAAACAGATCACATCCTAGTGATCTCCATCGACGTCTAAAAGCATTGCTGGTATGATTAGAGAGAGACCCTGGGCCGAGTAGCTGATGCGATTCTTTTATGTTGCCGAAAATTCGCATTGCAATACTAAACAGTCCAGATAAAATATGCTCTCACTGGGGGCCAGGCCTTACATACTGACCTTCATATTACCTCCTGATATCCTCATCCTGTTATTGTGCAACCAACACCAATCCAGATAATTCTCTGTTATCAATGTTATCTGTCTACAGGAAGACCTTCATAGATGACGGCAAGAATGAGGATGGAGGAGGACCGGAGTCACATGACTGAGAAGATACTAAACCTCACCCTGGAGATCATCTACCTGCTGACCGGAGAGGTGAGGAGGATTCTGGGAGGTCACACAACATCACTCTTATCTCTATTAATAATACACAGACCTGACCGGAGAGGTGAGGGGGATTCTGGGAGGTCACATGACATCACTCTTATCTCTATTAATAAAACACAGACCTAACCGGAGAGGTGAGGAGGATTCTGGGAGGTCACATGACATCACTCTTATCTCTATTAATAAAACACAGACCTAACCGGAGAGGTGAGGAGGATTCTGGGAGGTCACATGACATCACTCTTATCTCTATTAATAATACAGACCTGACCGGAGAGGTGAGGGGGATTCTGGGAGGTCACATGACATCACTCTTATCTCTATTAATAAAACACAGACCTGACCGGAGAGGTGAGGGGGATTCTGGGAGGTCACATGACATCACTCTTATCTCTATTAATAAAACACAGACCTGACTGGAGAGGTGAGGGGGATTCTGGGAGGTCACATGACATCACTCTTATCTCTATTAATAAAACACAGACCTAACCGGAGAGGTGAGGAGGATTCTGGGAGGTCACATGACATCACTCTTATCTCTATTAATAAAACACAGACCTGACCGGAGAGGTGAGGAGGATTCTGGGAGGTCACATGACATCACTCTTATCTCTATTAATAAATCACAGACCTGACCGGAGAGGTGAGGGGGATTCTGGGAGGTCACATGACATCACTCTTATCTCTATTAATAAAACACAGACCTGACTGGAGAGGTGAGGGGGATTCTGGGATTCTAACATGATATTCCTATTGGTTCCTCAATACAGAGATTTCCTCTTGTGAAGTCAGGTGATCATATGACCATCACAGTGCCTCCATGTGACTCCCTAAAACCTGAGAGACACAACATGGAGAAGATTCTAGAAGTCACCAAGAAGATGATGGAGCTTCTGACAGGAGAGGTGAGGAGGATTCTGGGAATTCTGGGACATTATCCAGTAACAGACAAGGGGTGTGTCTGGATGGTGACTGTATCATTGTGTGTGTCAGGTTCCTATAAGGTGTCAGGATGTCACTGTCTATTTCTCCATGGAGGAGTGGGAGTATTTAGAAGGACACAAGGATCTCTACAAGGACGTCATGATGGACAATCAGCCGCCCCTCACATCACCGGGTAAGAGGAGACTTTATTGTAAAGGAGAGAGCAGTACGGAGGCTCCACCTACAGTAGATCCCCCATCATCTGATAAACACTTACCTGGCAGGGGAGACACCATGATCATGAAGGTGGTTCTCCCAGGGCGAGGCTCGGCCATTGCACTCTGGCTGTGCTGATCGTGGTGTCTTCCCTGCCACTGCTCGGCCTTTTGGCTAAGACCAGGTGTGGTATCCGTTCTTGTCAGTTGCTAGAGGAGCGCTGAAGCACCTCCTATATGTGGAGGGTGGATGCAATCCAATAGCGTCATTGCACCTGGAAGGGTGGTTTCAGCAGGGACTACGCCGTGCTGCCCGACAGATACTGGGGGCCGGCCAATGGTTGCGTCTGAGCCACCTGGAAGGGTGCTTCTGGTGAGGATGGGTGGCTGTGCCTGGTCTGGTCTTTTTGCCGGGTTCTAGTCTTTCCTTCTGGCTGGCTGGTGCAAATGCTGTCCCTGTCAGAGATCTGGTAGGAGGAGCTGGAACTGCCCTGGGATGAGACGGGGTAGGACCATGCAAATCCTGCTGGGTTGACAGGGAGTCTGGAAGGGTTAGTATTGGTGGAGGCTGCTAAGTGGGGGCAGCTTTCCCCCAAGAAAACCTTGAAGGGCTCTCTATCTGGCAGGGGTGGAGGGCTGGTCGGGGGGTTAGATTTGGAACGGAAAAGCCTATGGTGCATGTGCCCCTGGAGTGGCAGTCCAGGGGTGTCTGAGAATCACTGTGAGTGAGGGTCACTTTGATTTAACGACACCACGGTCACTGCACCAGCTAAACGCTTTTTTAGCACCTGCCTCCTGGGCCGGGCCTTTTGGCCAGGACCGGAGGAATTTTTTATTCCTGGCCGGAGGGCCTGGTCATTGTTGAACACAATGACCACTTCTTTCACTCTCCTCTCCACTATCCCTTTACCCCACTTTATTTAATTTATTGCCTATGTTTGTGCACGTTTTGTACACAGTGTGATTAGTAGGGTGCCGGTCCTCGGGCCAGCCCTGAACGTCTTGGGAGTGGGTGGACATGGCCTTCTGGCTTAGTTCGCTCGCTCTCATGGGGTCTCCCTTCGGGGGAGTCCCACCTAGTACTTGGAGGGTTCTGTTTCGGCAGTCCCTCCAAGGAAGTTGGGTCCGTGTCGGCTTCGGTTGCTCGGACCACAGTAACTCAGTCCCCGTCTGGAGCCTAACGCCCCGGGGGATCAGGGTTTGGGTCCCTTCTGCACAGGAGGACCACTTGACGTTGCACCCGTCTGCACGTTTTGTGAACACTCTTTATGTGTGTGCACATTTTTTCTGCACCGGGTGGAGTTTTTGAGTGTGTTTCACACGCCATAGGCTTTTCAAAAAAAAAAAAAATCATCTGATAAACACATAGAAACAATGTATTCAGTCAGTGTGTGTGTTTCCTACAGATGGATCCAGTAATGGGAACCCACCAGAGAGATGTCCCCGTCCTCTGTATTCCCGGGATTCCACACAGGAAGGTCACACCATCCCCCACCATCATCAGGTAGGTGAGGAACAATCACTGATAGTATAATTAGGATCTGTACATTATCTGCATTGTTACCATTGATGTCATTTTTATTATATATTCAGAGTGGAGACCTGAGAGATCCTAAAGTTGATATTAAAAAAGAGATAAATGAGGAGGATGATGAGGATGGGGTGATGGAGGAGTTTCTAAAAGACAAAGATCTGTACCAGGACACCATGTCCAGCTACAAAATCCCACCAAAGAGATGTCCCCGTCCTCTGTATTCCGGGGATTCCACACAGGAAGATCACAGCTATACAAAACATGATCAGGTAGATGAAGAACAATTATTGGTAGTTATGATTTCTACACAAGCGTGTTTGTTGTTACAATAGATATTATATATTATTATATATTCAGAGTGGAAACCCCAGGGATTATAATATCGTGGTTAAAGAAGAGTATAAAGAGGAGAATGAGGAGTATGGAGTGATGGAGGAGTTTTCTGAAGGACATAATGGTCTCTACAAGAACATTATAATAGAGCCACCTAGGAGTAACCCACCAGAGAGATGTCCCCGTCCTCTGCATTCCCGGGATTCCACACAGGAAGGTCACACCATCCCCCACCATCATCAGGTAGGTGGAGTTGAGGGTCGGGAACATAAAGTGATTGAACACTCTGACATGTGGAGATGATGTGTGGACTCTACAAGATGATATTTTCTATGTGATCTCACATCATAAATACTTCTATGTTACAGATGTTATTTTCTGCCATTCTGTTGGTTTAGGGTGAAGATCTGATGATCATGAAAACTGAGTGTGACGTAGAAGAGACGTATGTGAGGGATGATCAGCAATATACGGAGGAGGCTGGAATGACGAGGACATTCATAGAGGAGGACATTCCTACAGAGATCAGCACAGGTGACCCATAATATATTCTTCTCTTATCTCTGCTCTGTTACTGCTCACTGATTGGTCCATAGAAGGGCGGGAGCTGAGTGATGTCAGCCAATAATAGGTTGATAATGGTGCCCTCCCTGTACTGATACCCGTCCTGGGGTTCTGCTGGCAGTATTAGGTTGTGTGTCTCTCCTAGTTACAGTAGCACAGATATGATAACACAGTTTGAGCCTTTCTTAGGTTGGTCCCTTTTCTTCCAGCAGACTTATAGATAAATGTTATCATAAAACGCTATTACCAGTTTTGTTGGGATGACAATTATGGAGTAACAGAAACTGAAACGCTTATCTTTCCAGGTGGAAATACTGTTGCAAGCTCCCTCCCGTGCTGCATAACCCCAGAAGCCTATGGTCACTTGTTCTATGGTAAAGGGTCTTCGAGTCTGAACTTTGACCCTCTTGTCTTTAGAGATCACATGACCCAGTGCTTAGGCTTGTGGTTGTGTAAAGAGCATGCCCCTCCCAGTCCCCATTGGTTCCTGCTCTTCTGACAAGGCTGTGTAAATGTAGAAGTGATCTTGGAGGAGGACCAAAGGTTCTTTGATGGGGGGAAGAGTCCCAGCTGGTTGGGACCTCCACAGAGAACATCTCCTCACTCATATCTACCTGATCCAGATGGAATCTTGATGGAAGTGAACTAACCCTCTCAGATCTATTGATGATGTTTTTCTATTTTTCCAGGACACGCCATGGAGAAACCCTCAAAGGATCGTCTCACTTTATCTCCAGGTTGTAAAATGGAAGATGAGGACATCACAGGAGATTGTGGAGGAGAAAAGACAATGAGCTCCACTATAGATGGAGGACTTTACAGTGTGGATAGACCATGGAATCCCTCTGACTCTGAGAAACCTCGTACTGTGAGGGGTGGTGCTGGAATCCAAGGGGAAAATAAACTTTCCTGTCTTCAATGTGGGGAAAGTTTTAGCTCTGAGCAAATTTTCTCTGTTCATTCCTGCGATAAATTTCTTCGTCATAAATCAGAACTTGTCAGACATCAGAGTTCTCACACAGGAAAAAAGTCACATTCCTGCCCTGAGTGCGGGAAATGTTTTCTTCGTAAAGCAAAACTGGACATACATTACAGATCACACACCGGTGAGAGGCCGTTTTCCTGCCCTGAGTGCAGGAAATGTTTTTCGGATAGTTACAGCCTTTGCAGACATCAGAGATCGCACACAGGTGAGAAGCCACATTCATGCTCTGAGTGCGGGAAATGTTTTGCACAGAAGTCTGATCTTTACAAACATCAGAGATTGCACACGGGTGAGAAGCCACATTCATGCTCTGAGTGCGGGAAATGTTTTGCGCGGTTGGTCTATCTTCAAGCACATCAGAGAATGCACACGGGTGAGAAGCCGTATCCCTGTCCTCAATGTGGGAAATGTTTTTCACGAAAGGGCAATCTTACCGAACATCAGGCATCCCACAGACGGAAAAAGACTGTTTACCTGCCCGTAGTGAGGGAAATGTTGGCCACGGAAATCAGAACATATCAACCATCGGAGATCTCACTCGAGGGGAAAACCATTTTTCTGCTCTGAGTTTGGCAAATGTTTTTCATGGAAGTCTTGCCAAACATCAGAGAACCCACACAACCCTTGAGGTGTATTAGTGTCCTGAGTGTGGGAAATGCCTTCTATGTGGGTCATATTTTGGCGTACATTCGAACTCTCACACTAGAAGAAGCTCACCTTGATATACACCTCAGAAAACACGTGGCTAAGAGATCCTCTGATCTTTATCGTGGAAGAAACACTTTATAAGGAAATCAGAGATCACTCAAGACTTCAAAGTTCTGTCTGGCTGTCTCTGCTAGGAGAGAGAAGGAGGGGGTGTCACTGCCGGTTGGGTTCCTCTAGGAGAGAGATGAAGGGGGTGTCACTGCTGGTTGGGTCCCTCTAGGAGGGATAAGGAGGGGATGCCACTGCCGGTTGGGTCCCTTTAGGAGAGAGAAGGAGGTGGTGTCACTGCTGGTTGGGTCCCTCTAGGAGGGATAAGGAGGGGATGCCACTGCCGGTTGTGTCCCTCTAGGAGAGAGAAGGAGGGGGTGTTACTGCTGGTTGGGTTCCTCTAGGAGAGAGAAGGAGGGGGTGTCACTGCTGGTTGGGTTCCTCTAGGAGAGAGACGGAGGGGGTGTCACTGCTGGTTGGGTTCCTCTAGGAGAGAGACGGAGGGGGTGTCACTGCTGGTTGGGTTCCTCTAGGAGAGAGACGGAGGGGGTGTCACTGCTGGTTGGGTTCCTTCTGGAGAGAGAAGGAGGGGGTGTCACTGCCGGTTGGGTCCCTCTAGGAGAGAGAAGGAGGGGTTGTTACTGCTGGTTGGGTTCCTCTAGGAGAGAGGAGGGGGTGTCACTGCTGGTTGGGTCTCTCTAGGAGAGAGGATGGGGGTGTCACTGGTGGTTGGGTCCCTCTAGGAGAGAGAAGGAGGGGGTGTCACTGCCGGTTGTGTCCCTCTAGGAGAGTGAAGGAGGGGGTGTCACTGGTGGTTGGGTCCCTCTAGGAGAGAGAAGGAGGGGGTGTCACTGCTGGTTGGGTCCCTCTAGGAGAGAGAAGGAGGGGGTGTCACTGGTGGTTGAGTCACTAGAAGTGTAGTTGGATTTCCCCCGATCTTCAGAAGAACCTTCCAAGGGGGACATCAAGATGACACAGGCGGTAGATATTGTTGAGGTTTTACTGAGTCAAAACAAATGATTTAAAAACCTACAGACATCAATAAAATAAATATTTTATACAATTACTAATCATTCATGAAACAATTTACTTTTGTGTGTATGCAAGACTGATGAAAGCCAGCTTCATCGGATTTCTGACGAAAAAATCCATTGGATTTTGTTCTATCAGAAATCCGATTGTGTGTACACGGCATAAGGCCATTTCCAAGGAATTATTTCAAATGCTTCTCCAAAGAAATACCAATGGACCAGGACACTCCTTTTATGTCAAAGATGATGGCGGACTTGTGCAAACTGTTCCAGATTAAGCATTTGCGGATGTCAGTCTATCACCCGCAGACTGATGGCCTAGTTGAGAGGTTTAATAAAACCTGTAAATGCATGTTAAAAAGAGTGGTCCAGAAAGACGGGAAGGATTGGGATATGTTACTCCCTGCCCTGTTGTTTGCCATCCGGGAGGTTCCACAAGCGTCCACAGGCTTCTCAACGTTCTAGCTAGTGTATGGGCAAAGGCCTGGGGGTTGCTCGATCTAATAAAGGAAACCTGGGAAAGTGAGTCCTCACCTCACAAAACCGCGGTAGAGCATATCTCTCAAATGCGAGAGAGGGTTCTGCAACGACTTTAGAAAATGTAATGAAGTCTCCTAGATTGATGCATATCCCTTGCCAGACATCAGAGTTCTCACACAGGAAAGAAGTCACATTCCTGCCCTGAGTGCAGGAAATGTTTTCTTCGTAAAGCAAAACTGGACATACATTACAGATCACACACCGGTGAGAGGCCGTTTTCCTGCCCTGAGTGCAGGAAATGTTTTTCGGATAGTTACAGCCTTTGCAGACATCAGAGATCGCACACAGGTGAGAAGCCAGGTGGGATGAATTAGAGCGGAGACTGCAAGCCAGGTCTTCTCGTCCAACAACAGTGTCTGACCTCACAAATGCTCTTCTGGAAGAACGGTCAAACATTCCCATAAACACACTAAACCTTGTGGACGGCCTTCCCAGAAGAGTTGAAGCTGCAAAGGGAGGGCCAATGCAATATTGAACCCTACGGACTAAGGCTGGGATGCCAATAAAGTTCATGTGCGTGCAAAGGCAGGTAGCTCAATACTTTTGACAATATTGTGTATGTTTCATTCTCCTTGGTGGGAGTGGAGATGACCCCCATCTATAAGGCTATACAGTACATACATACACACACAGCACAAGGCCGTGTTCACACAATGAGACGTTTTCTTGGAGGTTCATATCTTTGGAGCTCCACAAGATGGTTACCTCACTTCAACCCAGACAGGAAGTGATGTCAGGTATAAATAGGAAGTTCTGGGTGAGAGGTGAGTCGGGAGGAAGTAGAGAGAAGCCATTGCTCGAAGTGGCAACAGAGGAGGTAATAAGATCTTATTTTCTATTAACGCCCAGTAACCCCCCTTCAAGTGAGCATTGATAAGTCATATAGCAAATGCTGTTCATTAATATGTACAGGAATTTAATATTCAGAAAATGGTAACGAGAAATATGGCAGATAAAGACCCTGGCAAAAGGAGAGATGAGGGGGAAGAAGCCAACATTTTAGGAGTGGGGAAAATAAATACGTTATTAAAGACTCGGGATGAGCCAAACTGTCCTTGGTTCCCGTTTGAGCGGAGTTTGGCTAAATTTAATTATGTTTGGACGCTGTGGACCTCCTTGAAATTTATGGGAGCCAGACCTGGCAAATCTGAAACCCCCCTCCATTCTCTAATTCTCCTACGTAGTAAGAAGCCTGAAATTACTCCTATTACGCCACTTGTTAATGGAGCCTGACCCTCTGACTCCCAATGTCCCTCCATCCAGAGTCAGAGAATCCTATGACATCACACTGACCTCACAGCTCCTCCTCCCAATGTCCCTCCATTGTCGTGGACATTTTATGAAGATGTATTTTAATATGTATTGTCATAGTGTCACCCAGTGTTAGTTCTTCAGCAGCCCGCTCTAAAGAGCAGACTGATGCTGGTTGAGATAAACTTCCTGAGGTTGAAGAAAGGTGTCTGCGGAGTGAGGATATGTCTGCCGGCGAAGGGGCCTCTGTGTGATGATGCACAGACGATCGTCGGAGGAGGTGTGTTCGCTTTGCAAACACATTTGGCTGATGTGCGCCCGTGTCACCTGTATGCCTGATCAACATATTTGTGGTTCCATGGGCATACACCTGCAGATAAGCTACCCTCGTCAGGAACTGTGTTCATTGGTTGTTGTATTATTCATGTTGTTTGTATTTAACTAGCACTGTTGGAAGGGTTTCTCCCTATGGAGCATGACCTAGGGGACTCCAGAGGCCACGACGTGGATCCAGCTGCAGCGAAGGCCATTCTCACCACTAGAGGCTCTGGTGAATACCAGCTGGGTCTTAGACTCCGTGCCCTGGGGAATCTTGGGCTCAAGCTGCCTGTAGGATCCCGGTTTGTGCCCAAGCAAAGCTCTCCTCCATAACCACGCTGTGGTCTATCCGAAGCAGTCTGCTGCAGCAGGGTGCACTTGTCATCTGGCCACAGGTGACCTGACAGTAAATATGACAAAGAACAGATGGCCTTCAGAGTCCTATTCGTCCTAGACTATATCTAGACCTGTAGCTTCATCTTCATGGAGAAAGAAAGGGCTGACTGCCAGCTTATACACCCAATACACCGAAGGGCTGAGCAATTCGATTGGCCATTTTCATTAGGCCTTTGATCTGCTTCTGTCTTTCAGCGTGACAGATAATGACCCCCAGCCGTACACAGCTATAGTCATAAAACTGCCTGAATTTGCATTCTTGCATATTAACTTCAACATAGCATTGAGTCATCAGCTGCCCCCATTGATATGTTTAAATTGAGTTGGCTTGGACAACTCAATCATTGTCAACTGATTTCTGACAGTGAAAAATAAAAGAATCCTGGAATCCACTCTCCCTTTAAAGTTAACCTAAGTTATTAATTAGTGTACCAGCCGATTCGCCATGGGTAGATGGGAAACCTGCCAACAAGCAAATAAGCTACATAAAAAAAAGGGTATAGAGGGGACAAGACAGCGCCCAGAAAGCAAGAAAAGGCAGGTCAACAATGGCTTAAGGTACAAAAATATGAAAAAGGCTTTATTAGGGGTGGGGGCATAAAATCAACTGATTTCTGGCCTGGTCAATATTGTACTGTATGTGTACATATATATAATAATGTAATATCCTACATAAATCGGCCAACATATTACAACAAGCACATCCTATGACATCACGCTGACCTTACAGCTCCTCCTCTCATTGTCCCTTCATCCAGAGTCAGATAATCCTATGGCATCACACTAACTCAATTCTGACCTCACGATAATGCCTAGGAGCATAACCATTATAGAAGGCAGAAGATCCTATCTATGGTACCTTGTCTGCAGGCCTAAACCGAAACAGAACAGTATAGAACAGTATAGAAAATGGAATTTATGATCCAGGAGGCAAAAGGGTAAAAGTCTCCTGGTCTACAAGAATCATAGAAAATACAAAACAGTCCAGATAAAATGTGTTTTCAGTGGGGGACATAGTTCTTTAATACATACTGACCTTCAAATTACCTCCTGATATCCTCATCCTATTATTGTACAACCAACACCAATCCAGATAGTTCTCTGTTATCAATGTTATCTGTCTACAGGGAAACCTTCATGATGGCACCAATGAGGATGAAGGAGGACCGGAGTCACATGACTGAGAGGATACTAAACCTCACCCTGGAGATCATCTATCTGCTGACCGGAGAGGTGAGGAAGATTCTGGGAGGTCACATGACATCACTCTTATCTCTATTAATAAAACACAGACCTGACTGGAGAGGTGAGGAGGATTCTGGGAGGTCACATGACATCACTCTCCTGTCTATTAATAAAACAGAGACCTGACTGGAGAGGTGAGGAGGATTCTGGGAGGTCACATGACATCACTCTTATCTCTATTAATAAAACACAGACCTGACCGGAGAGGTGAGGAGGATTCTGGGAGGTCACATGACATCACTCTTATCTCTATTAATAAAACACAGACCTGACTGGAGAGGTGAGGAGGATTCTGGGAGGTCACATGACATCACTCTCCTGTCTATTAATAAAACAGAGACCTGACTGGAGAGGTGAGGAGGATTCTGGGAGGTCACATGACATCACTCTTATCTCTATTAATAAAACACAGACCTGACCGGAGAGGTGAGGGGGATTCTGGGAGGTCACATGACATCACTCTTATCTCTATTAATAATACACAGACCTGACCGGAGAGGTGAGGAGGATTCTGGGAGGTCACATGACATCACTCTTATCTCTATTAATAAAACACAGACCTGACCGGAGAGGTGAGGAGGATTCTGGGAGGTCACATGACATCACTCTTATCTCTATTAATAATACAGACCTGACCGGAGAGGTGAGGAGGATTCTGGGAGGTCACATGCCATCCCTCTTATCTCTATTAATAATACACAGACCTGACCGGAGAGGTGAGGAGGATTCTGGGAGGTCACATGACATCACTCTCCTGTCTATTAATAAAACAGAGACCTGACTGGAGAGGTGAGGAGGATTCTGGGAGGTCACATGACATCACTCTTATCTCTATTAATAAAACACAGACCTGACCGGAGAGGTGAGGGGGATTCTGGGAGGTCACATGACATCACTCTTATCTCTATTAATAAAACACAGACCTGACCGGAGAGGTGAGGAGGATTCTGGGAGGTCACATGACATCACTCTTATCTCTATTAATAATACACAGACCTGACCGGAGAGGTGAGGAGGGTTCTGGCAGGTCACATGACATCACTCTTATCTCTATTAATAATACACAGACCTGACCGGAGAGGTGAGGAGGATTCTGGGATACTAACATGATATTCCTATTGGTTCCCCAATACAGAGATTTCCTCTTGTGAAGTCAGGTGATCATATGACCATCACAGTGCCTCCATGTGACTCCCTAAAACCTGAGAGACACAACATGCAGAACATTCTAGAAGTCACCAAGAAGATGATGGAGCTGCTGACAGGAGAGGTGAGGAGGATTCTGGGAATTCTGGGACATTATCCAGTAACAGACAAGGGGTGTGTCTGGATGGTGACTGTATCATTGTGTGTGTCAGGTTCCTATAAGGTGTCAGGATGTCACTGTCTATTTCTCCATGGAGGAGTGGGAGTATTTAGAAGGACACAAGGATCTCTACAAGGACTTCATGATGGAGAATCAGCCGCCCCTCACATCACCGGGTAAGAGGAGACTTTATTGTAAAGGAGAGAGCAGTACGGAGGTTCCACCTAGATCCCCCATCATCTGATAAACACATAGAAACAATGGATTCAGTCAGTGTGTGTGTTTCCTACAGATGGATCCAGTAATGGGAACCCACCAGAGAGATGTCCCCGTCCTCTGTATTCCCGGGATTCCACACAGGAAGGTCACACCATCCCCCACCATCATCAGGTAGGTGATTGACAGTCATTGGTAGTTATGATTTATACACAAATCTGTTTGTTACAATGAATATTTTATTATATATTCAGAGTGGAAACCTTGGGGATGATAATATTGTTGTTAAAGAAGAGTATAAAGAGGAGGATGAGGAGTATGGAGTGATGGAGGAGTTTTCTGAAGGAAACAAGGATCTGATGGAACCACCTAATACCAGGAACTCACCAGAGAGATGTCCCCGTCCTCTGTATTCCCGGGATTCCACACATGAAGACCACAACTACACAAAACATCATCAGGTAGATGAGGAACAATTATTGGTAGTTATGATTTATATACAAGCATGTTTGTTACAATAAATATTTTATTATATATTCAGAGTGGGAACCTCGGGGATGATAATATTGCTGTTAAAGAAGAGAATAAAGAGGATAATGATAAGTATGGAGTCAGGAGGATGAAGAATAAGGAGCTTTTTGAAGGACATAATGATCTGTATAAGGACAATAAAATAGAGCCACCTAGGAGTAACCCACCAGAGAGATGTCCCCGTCCTCTGTATTCCCGGGATTCCACACAGAAAGGTCACACCATCCCCCACCATCATCAGGTAGGTGGAGTTGAGGGTCGGGAACATAAAGTGATTGAACACTCTGACATGTGGAGATGATGTGTGGACTCTACAAGATGATATTTTCTATGTGATCTCACATCATAAATACTTCTATGTTACAGATGTTATTTTCTGCCATTCTGTGGGTTTAGGGTGAAGATCTGATGATCATGAAAACTGAGTGTGACGTAGAAGAGACGTATGTGAGGGATGATCAGCAATATACGGAGGAGGCTGGAATGACGAGGACCTTCATAGAGGAGGACACTCCTACAGAGATCAGCACAGGTGACCCATAATATATTCTTCTCTTACCTCTGCTCTGTTACTGCTCACCGATTGGTCCAGAGTAGGGCGGGAGCTGAGTGATATCAGCCAATATGGGACCTCGAGAGAACATCTCCTCACTCATATCTACCTGATCCAGATGGAATTTGATGGAAGTGAGATAACCCTCTCACACCTCTCTGCTGCCTTAGACACAGTTGACCACCCCCTCCTCCGCAAAAAAAAATCCACTCATTTGGTCTCCAGGACTGTACTTTCCTCTGGTTCTCATCCTACCTATCCAACCCCACCTTCAGCATCACTCACAGTTTGACTTCCTCATCTCCTCTTCCTTTCTCCGTCGGTGTCCCCCAAGGTTCTGTTCTTGGACCTGTCCTTTTTTCAATCTACACCTCTTCCCTGGGTCAGCTGATTGCCTCCCATGGCTTTCAATATCATTTCTACGCTGACAACACCCAAATCTATCTCTCCACCCCCCCAGCTCTCTCCATCTGTCTCCTCACACATCACCACTTTACTAACAGACATATCAGCCTGGATGTTGCACCACTTCTTCAAACTCAACCTATCCAAAGCCAGGCTTATGATATTTCGACTATCAACTTGTCCCCCCATGCCAAAGTCCTAGGTGTAATTCTGATCTTCCGAATGAACCGTTCGGCCCACATCCAATCGTTATCTAAAATTTACCGCCTCAATCGCCGTAACATCTCCAATATACGTCCCTTCCTAATCAATGCCACTACAAAGCTTCTGATCCACTCCCTGGTTATCTCTCGCCTTGACTACTGCAACTCCGTTCTTACTGGCTTACCTCTAAATAAAAAACCAAAAGTGTGGCGCTAAGTGAGCAAGTGAATAGCGTGTGAACCCGGAAGGGTAAAAAAGACAATGCAAAATTGATTGAATGTGAACAAAACCAAAACATAAAAGTCCAAAGTGATTAATAAACATTTATTGAAGGTCGATTAGAGTTCAGGATAAAGTGAAATTGAAAAGTCTTTCTTGGATAATCCGGGATGAATCTTGAAAATACAGTCAAAATGGTTAAGTGTTCACGATTACCAGATTCGATGGACATGCGTACCGTATAGCATGTGGGTCAAACGGGAATGACCTCAAACAGGAGCTCCCACCACAGGAAAAAAAGAAGGTTTCCACCCAAATGGTAGGGTTAGGCTTAGGGGGGTTAGGCTTAGGATTTTCCATTAAAGAATAAGGCTAGGACTCAGGAATTGGAACAGGGACCTCCCCCAGAGGTCAAAGGTCAGAAGGCGGTTCCCAGAGGTCACGGGGGCATGGCTGACCCACCCCCACCAAAGTGTACCGCCTACCCCAACTAAGTCGGGGAATGAACAAGTCGGGGAAAGCGTTTTGCTCACTTTAAGAAGGGGTCCACCCAAAGTTGAATGAGGACTGTCCGATATCCCTCAGGGAACTCCAAAACATGCGATGAATCACATCAAATGGGATTACACCTGTAAGGGACCCAATGGTCCCCAGGGCCCCTTACAGGCCTGGCTGGCCCCCATCCGATGGTCCCCAGGCCCCCCCCTCCCGCTTATTATTTCACATCAGGATAAGAGATTAAATTTTTTTCCGTCAGCACACCCCCCCCCCCCGTTCTCTGCTCCAGAGGGGCCCTGCTTAAAGCTGTGTAAGGGGCCCCCGAAATTTGGGATGGTCGCCCCCTGCCTCCAGGACTTTTCCAGAGCCTCTCCCATCCTCTGGAATGCTCTAGCCCAATCTGTCTGACTTTCTTCTACTTTGTCCACTTTCAGACGATCCCTGAAAAACTCATCTCTTTAGAGAAGCCTATCGGCCCCCCCCCCCACCTAACAACGTTAAATTTATCTTCTCCATCAGCACATCCCCCCCCCCCAGTTATTATTTCTTGTATCTCTTGACCTTCTATCTTAGATTGTAAGCTCTAAGGAGCAGGGCCCTCTGATTTCTCCTGCATTAAAGTGTTTTGTATTTCTACTGTCTACCCTCAAGTTATAAAGCGCCGCGTTAACTGTTGTCTATCAGAGATAACATGACCCAGTGCCTAGGCTTGTGGTTGTGTAAAGAGCATGCCCCCCCCCCAGTCCTCATTGGTTCCTGCTCTTCTGACAAGGCTGTGTAAATGTAGAAGTGATCTGGAAAGAGGACCAAAGTTTTTTTGATGGGGGGAAGAGTCCCAGCTGGTTGGGACCTCCACAGAGAACATCTCCTCACTCATATCTACCTGATCCAGATGTAATCTTGATGGAAGTGAACTAACCCTCTCATATCTATTGATGATGTTTTTCTATTTTTCCAGGACACGCCATGGAGAAACCCTCAAAGGATCGTCTCACTTTATCTCCAGGTTGTAAAATGGAAGATGAGGACTTCACAGGAGATTGTGGAGGAGAAAAGACAATGAGCTCCACTATAGATGGAGGACTTAACAGTGTGGATAGACCATGGAATCCCTCTGACTCTGAGCAACCTCGTACTGTGGGGGATGGTGCTGAGATCCAGCAGGAGTGGGAATTTTCCTGTTCTGAATGTGGGGAAATTGTGAGCTCAGAACAAAGTCTTATTGAACATCAGAGATCCCACGTGGAGGAGAAGCCGTATTCATGCCCTGAGTGCGGGAAAAGCTTTACGCGTAAATCTGTTTTCAGTTTACACATGCAGTCTCACACGGGGGAGAAACCATTTTCCTGTCCTGAGTGTGGGAAATGTTTCACACAGAAGTCCCATCTTTTTAGACATCAGAGATCGCACACAGGTGAGAAGCCACATTCATGTCCTGAGTGCGGAAAATGTTTTCCTGGTAAAGCAAAACTGGAAGAACATTACAGATCACACACGGGTGAGAAGCCGTATTCCTGCTCTGAGTGCGGGAAATGTTTTGTATCTAAGTCCAGTCTTTGTAATCATCAGAGATTGCACACGGGTAAGAAACCATATTCCTGCCCTGAGTGCGGGAAATGTTTTGCACGGTTGGGCTATCTTCAAGCACATCAGAGAATGCACACGGGTGAGAAGCCGTATCCCTGTCCTCAATGTGGCAAATGTTTTTCAAGGAAGGACAATCGTACTACACATCAGGCATCCCACAGGCGGAAAAAGACTGTTTACCTGCCCGTAGTGAGGGAAATGTTGGCCACGGAAATCAGAACCTATCAACCATCGGAAATCTCACTCGAGGGGAAAACCATTTTTCTGCTCTGAGTGCAGGGAATGTCTTTAATGAAAGTCTTGTCTTACCAAACATCAGAAAACCCACACAACCCTTGAGGTGTATTAGTGTCCTGAGTGCCGGAAATGTCTTCTATATGGATCATATTTTGCCGCACATCAGAGATCTCACACTGGGAAGAAGCTCATCTTGATCTCCACCTCAGAAAACATGTGGCTGAGCACTCCTCTGATCTTTATCATGGTTGTGGGTCCCTCTAGAAGAGAGAAGGAGGAGGTGTCACTGCTGGTTGGGTCCCTCTAGAAGAGAGAAGGAGGGGTTACACTGCTGGTTGGGTCCCTCTAGGAGAGAGAAGGAGGGGGTGTCACTGCTGGTTGGGTCCCTCTAGGAGAGAGAAGGAGGGGGTGTCACTGCTGGTCGGGTCCCTCTAGGAGAGAAGAGAGAAGGAGGGGGATGTCACTGCTGGTTGGGTCCCTTTAGGGGAGAGAAGGAGGGGGTGTCACTGCTGGTTGGGTCCCTCTAGGAGAGAGGAGGAGGGGTGTCACTGCTGGTTGGGTCCCTCTAGAAGAGAGAAGGAGGGGTTACACTGCTGGTTGGGTCCCTCTAGGAGAGAGAAGGAGGGGGTGTCACTGCTGGTTGGGTCCCTCTAGGAGAGAGAAGGAGGGGGTGTCACTGCTGGTCGGGTCCCTCTAGGAGAGAAGAGAGAAGGAGGGGGATGTCACTGCTGGTTGGGTCCCTTTAGGGGAGAGAAGGAGGGGGTGTCACTGCTGGTTGGGTCCCTCTAGGAGAGAGGAGGAGGGGTGTCACTGCTGGTTGGGTCCCTCTAGAAGAGAGAAGGAGGGGTTACACTGCTGGTTGGGTCCCTCTAGGAGAGAGAAGGAGGGGGTGTCACTGCTGGTTGTGTTCCTCTAGGAGAGAGGAGGAGGGGGTGTCACTGCTGGTTGGGTCCCTCTAGGAGAGAGGAGGAGGGGTGTCACTTCTGGTCAGGTTCCTCTAGGAGAGAGAAGGAGGGGGTGTCACTGCTGGTTGGGTTCCTCTAGGAGAGAGAAGGAGGGGGTGTCACTGCTGGTTGGGTCCTTCTAGGAGAGAGAAGGAGGGGTTACACTGCTGGTTGGGTCCCTCTAGGAGAGAGAAGGAGGGGGTGTCACTGCTGGTTGGGTCCCTCTAGGAGAGAGGATGGAGTGTCACTGCCGGTTGGGTCCCTCTAGGAGAGAGAAGGAGGGGGTGTCACTGCCGGTTGGGTTTTTCTAGGAGAGAGAAGGAGGGGTTGTCACTGCCGGTTGGGTCCCTCTAGGGGAGAGAAGAAGGGGGTGTCACTGCTGGTCGGGTCCCTCTAGGAGAGAGAAGGAGGGGGTGTCACTGCTGGTTGGGTCCCTCTAGGATAGAGAAAGAGGGGGTGTCACTGCTGGTTGGGTCCCTCTAGGAGAGAGAAGGAGGGGGTGTCACTGCTGGTTGGGTTCCTCTAGGAGAGAGAAGGAGGGGGTGTCACTGCTGGTTGGGTCCCTCTAGGAGAGAGAAGGAGGGGGTGTCACTGCTGGTTGGGTCCCTCTAGGAGAGAGAAAGAGGGGGTGTCACTGCTGGTTGGGTCCCTCTAGGAGAGAGAAAGAGGGGGTGTCACTGCTGGTTGGGTTCCTCTAGGAGAGAGATGGAGGGGTGTCACTGCTGGTTGGGTCCCTCTAGGAGAGAGAAGGAGGGGGTGTCACTGCTGGTTGGCTCTCTCTAGGAGAGAGAAAGAGGGGGTGTCACTGCTGGTTGGGTCCCTCTAGGAGAGAGAAGGAGGGGTGTCACTGCTGGTTGGGTTCCTCTAGGAGAGAGATGGAGGGGGTGTCACTGCTGGTTGGGTCCCTCTAGGAGAGAGATGGAGGGGGTGTCACTGCTGGTTGGGTCCCTCTAGGAGAGAGAAGGAGGGGGTGTCACTGCTGGTTGGGTCCCTCTAGGAGAGAGAAAGAGGGGGTGTCACTGCTGGTTGGGTCCCTCTAGGAGAGAGAAGGAGGGGTGTCACTGCTGGTTGGGTTCCTCTAGGAGAGAGATGGAGGGGGTGTCACTGCTGGTTGGGTCCCTCTAGGAGAGAGAAGGAGGGGTGTCACTGCTGGTTGGGTTCCTCTAGGAGAGAGATGGAGGGGGTGTCACTGCTGGTTGGGTCCCTCTAGGAGAGAGAAGGAGGGGTGTCACTGCTGGTTGGGTTCCTCTAGGAGAGAGATGGAGGGGGTGTCACTGCCGGTTGGGTCCCTCTAGATTCTAGAAATGTAGTCTGATCTTCAGAAGAACCTTCCAAGGAGGACATCATGGTGAGATCATGTACTGTACATAACTTGACCAATAAAAGTCTTCACAATCTAACGTTTCTGTCTGTTTTTCCCTCCTAAGTCTTCAACTCCCCTCCCCCTCTTTAAAAATAAATAATCCTTCCCTCTTTCACATTTATGTCCTTAGTTTCCCCCCAACTTTAAAGAACATTGGTGTCTCCAGTCTCCCCTTTCACATCAGAGGCAGGGCTTTTTTTTTCTCAGAGGGAACGCATTGAATGTATGTGATGGCAAGGGAAGGGGGGGGGGGATCTTTTGCTGCAGGGGAGGTCTATTGTTGCATGGGAGGTCTATTGCTGCAGGGGAGGTCTATTGTTGCAGGGGAGGTCTATTGTTGTAGGGGAGGTCTATTGTTGCAGGGGAGGTCTATTGTTGTAGGGGAGGTCTATTGTTGCAGGGGAGGTCTATTGTTGTAGGGGAGGTCTATTGTTGCAGGGGAGGTCTATTGTTGCAGGGGAGGTCTATTGTTGCAGGGGAGGTCTATTGTTGCAGGGGAGGTCTATTGTTGCAGGGGAGGTCTATTGTTGCAGGGGAGGTCTATTGTTGCTGGTAGAGGATTTTTTTGTTTCCGGGAGGAATACTGTTGGGGGAAGGGTGTATTGATGCTGGCAGTTGAGAAATCTGTTGTTGCTGGTGGGTATTTTGTTGTGGGGGGTGTCTAATTTTGCTGGGCAGGGATCTATTATTACTGGGAGTTGGTCAAATGCTGCTGTCTGCTGAGGGATCTAATGTTGCTGGGAAGGATCCACTGTTGAGCGAGGGGGGTCTTTTATTGCTGGGGGGGTCTGTTGTTGCTGGGTAGCGTCTCTTGTTTCAAGGGAAATCTATTGTTGCCGGTGGTTATTTTGTTGTGGGGGTTGTCTACTGTTGCTAGGGGGGATCTATTATTTCCGGGGGGGGGTCTATTTTTGCTGGGAAGGATACACTCTTGAGAGAGGGGTCTGTTCTTGCTGGGTAGAGTCTCTCTTTTCAAGGGAAATCTATTGTTGCCGGTGGGTATTTTTTTGTGGGGGTTGTCTACTGTTGCTAGGGGGGATCTATTATTGCTGGGGGGTGGTCTATTGTTGCTAGGGGGATCTATTATTGCTGGGGGGGTGGTCTATTGTTGCTAGGGGGATCTATTATTGCTGGGGGGGGGGTCTATTGTTGCTGGCTGCTGGGGGGAATCTGTATTCTTGTCCCTGCACCGTGCTGATCTACTCACCGTCTCTCTTTTCTCTTCTCGGCATTGAAAAAAACGTTTTTGAAAAACGTCATTTAAAATGACATCATTTTTCGGGTTCTGAGAAACGACAAAAAAATAAATAAAAATTCGAACATGCTGCATTTTTTTAACGTCGTTTTAACCACTTCAGACCCGCGCTACCGTCAAGAGACGGCAACAGCGCGGGTCTGATTAGCCAACCTGCCGTCTTTTGACAGCATCCCCTTTGGACGTTCCCAGCGGGCGCTGTAGAGCGTGCTGCGGGGAAGCCCTGTGTTTTCCGTGTCCCTTGGACACGGCCAATCACAGATCGCGGCGAACGGCCAGTCAGAGTGGCCGTTTGCGATGCGATCTGTGGGCGAATGAGAGATGATCTCTCATAGATCATCTCTCATTGCCGTTTTACACAGAGACAGCGTCCTGTCTCTGGAGAGGAGGAGCCCAGATCGGTCACCCCCCCTCCCCCCACAGTTAGAACACTATACAGGATACACATTTAACCCCTTCCTCACCCCCTAGTGTTAACCCCTTCAATGCCAGTCACATTTATACAGTAATTAGTGCATATTTATAGCACTGATCGCAGAATAAATGTGAATGGCGCCAAAAATGTGTCAAAAGTGTCCGATGTGTCCGCCATAACGTCGCAGTACCAATAAAAATCGCAGATCGCCGCCATTTCTAGTAAAAAAATAATAATAAAAAATAATAATTCTCTCCCCTATTTTGTAAGCGCTATAACTTTTGCGCAAACCAGTCGCTTATTGCGATTTTTTTTTATTTTTTTTTACCAAAAATATGTAGAAGAATACGTATCGCCCTAAACTGAGAAAAAAAAATGTTTTTTTTTTTTTTTAATTGGGCTATTTATTATAGCAACAAGTAAAAAATATTGTATTTTTTCTTCAAAATTGTCGCTCTTTTTTGTTTATAGCGCAAAAAATAAAAACCGCACAGGCGATCAAATACCACCAAAAGAAAGCTCTACTTGTGGGGAAAAAAGGACGTCGATTTTGTTTGGGAGCCGCGTCGCACGACCGCGCAATTGTCAGTTAAAGCGACGCAGTGCCGGAAGCTGAAATTTCACCTTTTACTTGAACAAGCACACTTAGGCCGCGTACACACGACCGAGAAACTCGACGGGCGAAACATACAGGGCCAGATTCAGGATGGCGAGTGGTTCTTTATTCCGGCGTAACGTTTCTCATTTACGTTACTCCGCCAAAACTTTACGAGTAAGTACTGTATTCACAAAGCACTTGCTCCTAAAGTTGCGACGGCGTAGCGTAAATGGGCCGGCAGAATTCTAATTGGGCGGGTAGGGGGCGTGTAGTATTTAAAATAGGCGCGATCCCGCGGCGAACGTACTGCGCACGCGCCGGCCGTCAATGTATCCCAGTGCGCATGCTCCAAATTATGACGGTGTTTTCGACGTGAACGTCAATCCCCATTCACGGACGAGTTACGCAAACGCCGTAAAACTTTTCCAATTCGACGCGGTCACGACGTCCATACTTAACATAGGATGCGCCTGCTTTTTGTTGCTTTATCTTTACGCCGGGAAAACCCTTACGTAAAGGTCGTAAAGTGACTGAGTCGGGCCTGCGTACGTTCGTGACTTGCCGTATCTCGCTGATTTACATATTCTTGGCGTAAATCAGCGAGAACGCCCCCGGCGGCCATTTTAAAACTGCCTTTAAGATCCGACGGTGTAATACAATTACGCCTGTCGGATCTTTGCTGCAAACCGGCGTATCTTGTTTTCTGCATACAGAAAACAGATAAGCCAGCGCAAAGTGTGAGTTATGCCGGCGTATCACTGATACGCCGGCGTAACGCTACCTGAATCTGGCCCATGGTTTTCCCCGTCGAGTTCCTTATTCGATAGTCAAAAAAGTCGTCGAGCCGAATTCTCCCATTGCCCATCTAGGAAATAGAAAACCTGCTCTCTTTTTGGCTCGATGAGTTCCTCGACGGGTTTCTCGGCAAAAAGTGTACACACGACCGGTTTCCTCGGCAGAATACGTCTCCCATCGAGCTTCTTGCCGAATTCTGACGAGGAAACCGGTCGTGTGTACGCGGCCTAAGACCAAATTTTAATGGTTCAAAGAAGGCAAAATAGTCGGCCCTCACGCATTTTCACTTCATCAAATCTGGCCCTCTTTAAAAAAAAAGTTTGGACACCCCTTCCCTAGAGGGTGCTACATAAGCAAAAGGGCAATATTAGAGGTACTATGCCACTTAGCAATGAGCGTGCACAATTGGTGGCCTATTTAAACTGATCTGTCACTGTGAGAAGTTTCTGAATGGTCTTCAGCTTGTTCATGTGTTTCTGAGACCTGTTCTTATCAGGAAAATAAACGTGCTGATGCGCGGCACCGTGCCGCAAATAGGCGCACACGCGTGCGCAACGGCACACGCCCATGCGCAATGGCACACATCCGGCGTGATGATTGCCCAGCCTATTTAAACCCACTGCTTACACTGGCGCACCGCTGGTTTATCTTCAGCTTGTCCTGCATTCCTGATCTGTGTATTTGCTGTTCCTGATCTGTGTACCGACCCAGCTAGCCTTGACCTGATCCTTCTGGCTTGAAACTGACTTCTCTCCGCCTACTTCGTGCATCTGATCCCGGCCTGGCTACTAGACTCATTTATCTTGCTCCCTGAACTTGACTCTGATTCTGGACTGATTTCCTGTGTTTACCCCTGTCTTGGCTCCCGACTCTGCTATCTAGTCTGCCCTCCGGTTCCTGCTTCCTGGACCACCCAAGCACGCCTGTCTTCAGTTCCAGCTTCTCGCCACCTGTGCTTCTGTGGGCACCACACCTGCTGTATCACCTTCAATAGTGTAATGAGCTTGGCCGCAAGGGGAGCCCTCCTAGCATCTCGGCCTTCTACCAAGTTCCTGGACAGTTCTGCTATACTCGTCTTCTTTGCGGACCCAGCTGTCTCACTCACCTATCAAACCAGGGCCCAGTGAGCTCAATCGTCTGCTGATAATCTTGCTTACAAAGACACAATACATAATAATAAAGATGGAGGGAGGTTTCTCTATGTTAGATGTGATGTGAAAGTGAGTAGGAAAGATGATCTTGTGGTTGGAGGTGGTGATGATGCGGAGGAGGAATTACGTGTGGAATGATGGAAATGAGAATGGAGTTGGTGTTCCAGAAACACGGCTTGACTCCTCACAAGACTGGGCTGTTTGTATTCATGCCGATCCTCTTGTTTAGCGGGACATAGAAAAGATGGAGTGGGGTTCCTCTATGTTGGATGTGATGTGAAAGTGAGGAAGAAAGATGATCTTGTGGTTGGAGGTGGTGATGGTGCGGAGGAGGAATTACGGGAGGAATGATAGGCGGGTTTATGAACTGATGGACTTATCATTGGAGTCTACTACAGACGTCCTGAGATTTATGAGAAGGGGGAGGAGTCGGCTGTTCCAACAAGTACAAGCCGGTAAAACCAAACTACTAAGACACAAGATTAAGACTAAAACTAAAACATACAGGATGGGCCTTACTTGTCGTATTAGAAAAAGTAATAAAGGAAAAGGAAAGAACATTTCATCATACAGATCTGAAGGTAAACCTTTATTAGTATGCTTACAAAGAATATTGTGAATTAAAAAATATAAATAACTAACCGTCTGTCTCTCTTCTAGAGGGACCCAACCGGCAGTGACACCTCCTTCTTCTCTCTCCTAGAGGGACCCAACCGGCAGTGACACCCCCTCCTTCTCTCTCCTAGAGGGACCCAACCGGCAGTGACACCCCCTCCTTCTCTCTCCTAGAGGGACCCAATCGGCAGTGACGCCCCCTCCTTCTCTCTCCTAGAGGGACCCAACCGGCAGTGACACCCCCTGCTTCTCTCTCCTAGAGGGACTCAACCAGCAGTGACACCCCCTCTTTCTCTCTCCTAGAGGGACCCAATTGGCAGTGACGTTCCCTCCTTCTCTCTCCTAGAGGGACCCAATTGGCAGTGACGTCCCCTCCTTCTTTCTCCTTGAGCGACCCAATCAGAAGTGACACCCCCTGCTTCTCTCTCCTAGAGGGACTCAACCTGCAGTGACACCCCCTCCTTCTCTCTCCTAAAGGGACTTAACCTGCAGTGACACCCCCTCCTTCTCTCTCCTAAGGGGACCCAACCGGCAGTGACACCCCCTCCTTCTCTCTCCTAGAGGGACCCAACCAGCAGTGACACCCCCTCCTTCTCTTTCCTAGAGGGACCCAACCGACAGTGACGCCCCCTCCTTCTATCTCCTAGAGCAGTGGTCTCCAAACTGCGGCCCGAGGGCTGAATGCGGCCCTTTGCTTGTCTTTATCTGGCCCTTGAAGCACTATTCCTCCCACTGATACGAGACACTATTCTGCCATCTGACACTGAGAATGGAGCACCATTTGTCTCACTGACACAAATAATAGAGCACTATTCCTTCCTATGATACCAGCAATGGGAACTTTTCCTCCCCCTAATACCAGATGTTTACTAACAATGATGCCAGAAAAATTTCCACTCCCGCTGGCCAAAGTCCGGCCCTCCAAGAGTCTGAAGGACAATAAACCGGCCCTTTATTTAGAATGTTTGGAGACCCCTGTCCTAGAGGGACCCAACCAGCAGTGACACCCCCTCCTTCTCTCTCCTAGAGGGACCCAACCAGCAGTGACACCCCCTCCTTCTCTCTCCTAGAGGGACCCAACCGGCAGTGACACCCCCTCCATCTCTCTCCCAGCAGAGGAAGCCAGGCAGAACTTAGAAGTCTTTAGTGATCTCTGATTTCCTTATAAAGTGTTTCTTCCATGATAAAGATCAGAGGAGCGCTCAGCCACGTGTTTTCTGAGGTGTCTATCAAGGTGAGCCTCTTCCCGGTGTAAGATCTCTGATGTACGGCAAAATATGATCGATATAGAAGATATTTCCCACACTCAGGACACTAATACACCTTAAAGGTTGTCTGGGTTCTCTGATGTTTGGTAAGACAAGACTTTCATGAAAAACATTTCCCACACTCAAGGTAGGGTTGCAGTTTCTCCTAAGTGAGACTGGCGATGTTTGACGAGTTCTGCGTTTCGGGGGAAAAATTTCCCGCACTCAGGGCAGGAAAATAACCTATCTCGCATGTGGCATATCTCATGATCAGAAAGATTGGACTTACACGAAAAGCATTTCCCGCACTCAGGACAAGAATATGGCTTCTCACCCGTGTGCAACCTCTGATGTATGTTAAGATTGGACTTCTGTGAGAAACATTTCCCGCACTCAGGGCAGGAATACGGCTTCTCCCCCGTGTGAGATCTTTGATGGGCAACAAGTTCTGATTTCTCTGTACAACATTTCCCGCACTCGGGGCAGACATAAAGTTTGTCTCCTGTATGCAACCTCTGATGTCTGGTAAGATGAGTCCCCCGTGAAAACGATTTTCCGCATTCAGGGCAACAATACAGCCTCTCACCTGTGTGCAATCTCTGGTGGCTGGTGAGACTGCTCTTATCTGAAAAACATTTCTCGCATTCAGGGCAGGAATACGGCTTCTCCCCCGTGTGAGACCTTTCATGCCTAACAAGTTCTGATTTCTGTATATAACATTTTCCGCACTCGGGGCAGGAATACGGCTTCTTGCCGGTGTGCAATCTCTGATGTCTGGAAAGACTGGTCTTATCTGAAAAACATTTCCAACACTCAGGGCAGGAATACGGCCTCTCCCCCGTGTGAGATCTGTAATGTGTGTCTAGTTCTGATTTACGAACAAAACATTTCCCGCATTCGGGGCAAGAATACGGCTTCTCACCCGTGTGAGATCTCTGATGTCGGGAGAGATGGACCTTCTGTGAAAAACATTTCCCGCACTCAGGACAGGAATGCGGCTTTTCCCCTGTGTGAGATCTGTAATGTATGTCTAGTTTGCATTTAAGAAGGAAGCATTTCCCACACTTCGGGCAGGAATAAGGCTTATCGCTCATGTGTAATTTCTGATGTCGGGATAGATAGGACTTCTGGGTAAAACATTTTCCGCATTCAGGGCAGGAATACAGCTTCTCATCCATGTGCAATTTCTCATGTCTGGAAAGCTTGGCCTTATCTGAAAAACATTTCCCACATTTAGGGCAGGAATGAAGCTCCTCCCCCGTGTGAGATCTCTGATGGACAGAAAGACTTAATTCAGAGCTAAAACTCTCCCCACATTCAGGACAGGGAAATTCTCCATCCCCCAGATTTCCGACACCATCCCCCACAGTATGAGGTTGCTCAGAGTCGGAGGGACTCCATGGTCTATCCACTCTGTGAAGTCCTCCATCGATAGTGGAGCTCATTGTCTTTTCTCCTCCACAATCTCCTGTGATGTCCTCATCTTCCATTTTACCACCTGGAGATAAAGTGAGACGATCCTTTGAGGGTTTCTCCATGGCGTGTCCTGGAAAAATAGAAAAACATCATCAATAGATCTGAGAGGGTTAGTTCACTTCCATCAAGATTCCATCTGGATCAGGTAGATATGAGGGAGGAGATGTTCTCTGTGGAGGTCCCAACCAGCCGGGACTCTTCCCCCCATCAAAGAACCTTTGGTCCTCCTCCCAGATCACTTCTACATTTACACAGCCTTGTCAGAAGAGCAGGAACCAATGGGGACTGGGAGGGGCGTGCTCTTTACACAACCACAAGCCTAGGCACTGGGTCATGTGATCTCTGATAAACAATAGGGTCAAAGTTCAGCCTTATAGACCCTTTACCATAGAACAAGTGACCATAGGACTAGGCTTCTGGTGATATGTAACAGAGCAGAGATAAGAGAAGAATATATTATGGGTCACCTGTGCTAGTCTCTGTAGAATTGTCCTCCTCTATGAATGTCCTCGTCATTCCAGCCTCCTCCGTATATTGCTGATCATCCCTCACATACGTCTCTTCTACGTCACACTCAGTTTTCATGATCATCAGATCTTCACCCTAAACCAACAGAATGGCAGAAAATAACATCTGTAACATAGAAGTATTTATGATGTGAGATCACATAGAAAATATCATCTTGTAGAGTCCACACATCATCTCCACATGTCAGAGTGTTCAATCACTTTATGTTCCCGACCCTCAACTCCACCTACCTGATGATGGTGGGGGATGGTGTGACCTTTCTGTGTGGAATCCCGGGAATACAGAGGGGGGCATCTCTCTGGTGGGTTCCTGGTATTAGGTGGCTCCATCTTATCGTTGTGTCCTTCTGAAAACTCCTCCATCACTCCATACTCCTCATCCTCCTCTTTAAATTCTTCTTTAACAACAATTATATTATCCCAGAGGATTTCACTCTAAATATAAAATATTCATTGTAAAAAAAAAAACATGCTAGTGTATAAAACATAACTACCAATAATTGTTCCTCATCTACCTGATGATGGTGGGGGATGGTGTGACCTTCCTGTGTGGAATCCCGGGAATACAGAGGACGGGGACATCTCTCTGGTGGGTTCCCATTACTGGATCCATCTGTAGGAAACACACACACTGACTGAATCCATTGTTTCTATGTGTTTATCAGATGATGGGGGATCTAGGTGGAGCCTCCGTACTGCTCTCTCCTTTACAATAAAGTCTCCTCTTACCCGGTGATGTGAGGGGCGGCTGATTCTCCATCATGACGTCCTTGTAGAGATCCTTGTGTCCTTCTAAATACTCCCACTCCTCCATGGAGAAATAGACAGTGACATCCTGACACCTTATAGGAACCTGACACACATAATGATACAGTCACCATCCAGACACACCCCTTGTCTGTTACTGGATAATGTCCCAGAATTCCCAGAATCCTCCTCACCTCTCCTGTCAGCAGCTCCATCATCTTCTTGGTGACTTCTAGAATCTTCTCCATGTCGAGTCTTGTATGCATCAGGGATGGAGGTGGTGGGATGGTAATCAATTTCTGGATTTTCAAGGATCTTGTGACATTTTCAGTAGATTTCTTCATTATTTCTGTACAGTTCTGTGTTATAGAAAGATGAATATCACTCTCCCATAATCCCTCACTTTTATGGTCAGCAATAGATTTATTCTCCAGGGATTGGCCACAATGTTCCTGATTCAGCAAAGGAAAGACATCTCCATCCAATGATAAGATGACAATGTGGTCAGATTTATAGCCGGAATAGGAATCGCGATAGGAATCTTTCCAGTCACGAAAATAGAGAACCTGCTCTCAATATTTTCTTAACAGGAATTCCGACAGAAAAAGTGTGATGGAGCTTACACACGAATTCCTGACAAAAAGCTCACATCACACTTTTCTTGTTGGGAAAACTGATCGTGTGTACGAGGCATTACTTCCAAATTTGCAGTCAGCTCTGTGTTGGTCGGAATTAGTAGGTCAAGCAGAGCCTTGTTTCTAGTTGGGGCTTCCACCTTAACCTCTAAGACAGTGGTCTCCAAACTGTGGTCCGAGGGCCGAATGTGGCCCTTTGCTTGCCTTTATCCGGCCCTTGGGGCACTATCCCTCCCACTGATATGACACACTATTCTGCCATCTGACACCGACAATGGAGTACCATTTCTCCCACTGACACCACTAATGAGGCACTATTCCTAGCAATGGGGCACTTTTCCTCCCCTAATACCAGATGTTTACTCCCACCATTGCCCAAAAAAATTCCTCTCCTGCTGCCCAAAGTCCGGCCCTCCAAGTGTCTGAGGGACAATAAACCAGCCCTTACCTTTGTTTAGCATGTTTCGAGACCCCTGCTCTAAGACATTCAGAAAATGGCAAGCCTTAGCTGACTGAACAGTTCCATCTGCCCAATCAGTATCAGGGTTATCGAAGTCCCTCGTTATAATAACATTACCTGCCTAGCCACCAGAGCTTTTTTTCTCAGAAAATAGGTGCAGGAACTCAACCACGACCCGTTCAGATTTCACAAACAGTAGAAGGGTCTTAAAGGGGCATTAAATACCAGAATTGCATTACATACAGAGTGCAGAGTTCAGGGGGTTACAAAGCAGTCACTTGTAAACACAGAAACCAGACTTCTGTGTTCACAAGTGATTGTGGTGAGCGGGCACCAAAGGGTCTGAGCCAAAGGTGGTGGAACTGAGTTCCCCCAAGTTCCCCCAGAAAAAAAGCCCTGCTAGCCACCATTTCTAACTGTTGGAGGAGATCGGTCTCCTCTTCATTCTTGAGGTTCAGGGGTCTGTAACATACACCCACTATCAATTTCCCTTTTGTTTCTTCCCTTTGAAGCTCCAGCCACAAGGAATCCACCTCCTCCCCTGCCCCATTGGGTCTGTCATTCCTCGTGTTCACCAGCAAATCACTCTTGACATACAGGCACATCCCTCCCTTCCCTGTTCTACCTCTTCCACACACCTCCCCCGCTCTTCTACCTACCTCATACATTTTTTTTTACTAAGGCTCACTGACTGACCAGTAAATGTTACCCATGGATTTAGCCTCAGGGGCGTGGCATGCTGGCAATCATGGATCTCACTGATTGGGCTAAAGCTGAAATAGCTTTATTCTATAACCAATGCCGGCATCTTGGTGCTATAACAAAATATCATAAAGTGCGTACTCTTCATGTATTGATATTACCTGGCTAGGACCGGAGGAATTTTTTATTCCTGGCCGGAGGCCCTGGCCATTGTACTGCACCATGGCCACTTCTTCACTCTCCTCTCCACTATCCCTTTCCCCAACTTTATTTACTTTATGTTTTGTCACGTTTTTGTCTTTTTTTTGTTTGTGCACGTTATTTGTTCACTGTGTGATTAGTAGGGTGCCGGTCCTCGGGCCAGCCCTGAACGTCTTGGGAGTGGGTGGACATGGCCTTCTGGCTTAGTTTGCCTGCTCTCATGGGGTCTCCCTTCGGGGGAGCCCCACCTAGTACTGGGAGGGTTCTGTTTCGGCAGACCCTCCAAAGAATGGGGTCCGTGTCGGCTTCGGCTGCTCGGACCACTGAGTACCTCAGGCCCCGTCTGGAGCCTAACGCCCTGGAGGATCAGGGTTTGGGTCCTTTTTCACAGGAGGACCACTTGACGTTGCACCCGTCTGCACATTTTTGTGACCACTCTTTATGTGTGTGCAAATTTTTTCTGCACCGGGTGGAGTTTTTCGGGTGTGTTCACACGCCATAGGCTTTTCAAAAAAAATTGATAGTACTAATGTGGAGGTCGTCATTGGTTAGCAGAACATCAGAAGGCCTAAAGTGACTTTGAATACACCCCAGTGTACAGCGGAGTCCGATTTAACCCCTTCATTACACTCACCTTTCCAGTCAGCAGGTTGAGGATCTGCAGGGTGAGGTTCAATATCGTCTCATTCCGGGGAAATTCCTTCCTTACAATCTTCATGTCCATCATGACGTCCTTGTAGAGGTCCTTGTGTCCTTCTAAATACTCCCACTCCTCCATGGAGAAATAGACAGTGACATCCTGACACCTTATAGGAACCTGACACACACAATGATACAGTCACCATCCAGACACACCCCTTGTCTGTTACTGGATAATGTCCCAGAATCCTCCTCACCTCTCCTGTCAGCAGCTCCATCATCTTCTTGGTGACTTCTAGAATCTTCTCCATGTTGTGTCTCTCAGGTTTTAGGGAGTCACATGGAGGCACTGTGATGGTCATATGATCACCTGACTTCACAAGAGGAAATCTCTGTATTGGGGAACCAATAGGAATATCATGTTAGATTCCCAGAATCCTCCTCACCTCTCCGGTCAGGTCTGTGTTTTATTAATAGAGATAAGAGTGATGTCATGTGACCTCCCAGAATCCTCCTCACCTCTCCGGTCAGGTCTGTGTATTATTAATAGAGATAAGAGTGATGTCATGTGACCTCCCAGAATCCTCCTCACCTCTCCGGTCAGGTCTGTGTTTTATTAATAGAGATAAGAGTGATGTCATGTGACCTCCCAGAATCCTCCTCACCTCTCCGGTCAGGTCTGTGTTTTATTAATAGAGATAAGAGTGATGTCATGTAAATTCCCACAATCCTCCTCACCTCTCCGGTCAGGTCTGTGTTTTTCTAATAGAGATAAGAGTGATGTCATGTGACCTCCCAGAATCCTCCTCACCTCTCCGGTCAGGTCTGTGTTTTATTAATAGAGATAAGAGTGATGTCATGTGACCTCCCAGAATCCTCCTCACCTCTCCTGTCAGGTCTGTATTATTAATAGAGATAAGAGTGATGTCATGTGACCTCCCAGAATCCTCCTCACCTCTCCGGTCAGGTTTGTGTTTTATTAATAGAGATGAGAGTGATGTCATGTGACCTCCCAGAATCCTCCTCACCTCTCCGGTCAGGTCTGTGTTTTATTAATAGAGATAAGAGTGATGTCATGTGACCTCCCAGAATCCTCCTCACCTCTCCGGTCAGGTCTGTGTTTTATTAATAGAGATAAGAGTGATGTCATGTGACCTCCCAGAATCCTCCTCACCTCTCCGGTCAGGTCTGTGTTTTATTAATAGAGATAAGAGTGATGTCATGTGACCTCCCAGAATACTCCTCACCTCTCCGGTCAGGTCTGTGTTTTATTACTAGAGATAAGAGTGATGTCATGTGACCTCCCAGAATCCTCCTCACCTCTCCGGTCAGGTCTGTGTTTTATTAATAGAGATAAGAGTGATGTCATGTGACCTCCCAGAATCCTCCTCACCTCTCCGGTCAGGTCTGTGTTTTATTAATAAAGATAAGAGTGATGTCATGTGACTTCCCAGAATCCTCCTCACCTCTCCGGTCAGGTCTGTGTATTATTAATAGAGATAGAGATAAGAGTGATGTCATGTGACCTCCCAGAATCCTCCTCACCTCTCCGGTCAGCAGGTAGATGATCTCCAGGGTGAGGTTTAGTATCTTCTCAGTCATGTGACTCCGGTCCTCCTCCATCCTCATTGATGTGGTCATGTGATCTACGTGGGTTTTTCTGTAGACGGATAGAAAGAAATAATCTGGACTGTACTGGTTTTACAATATTAGGATGGGGATATAAGCGATTAATAGTCAAGGAATAGTAAATATGTTTTTTTTTTAATGGTTAACTTTGACCCTCGGAGAGTTCTGGAGGAGCTATTGTCAACGGTAGGGGAACCCCATCTAATCCATCCATACGCTCAGTTTAAAGGTGTCTTATTGGTTGCTAGCTAGCATAAGCCACAAACAAATCCCAGTAACAAAAGGATGCTAGTTGGCAGAAGACATCTGTGTCCTTGCAACGATCGACTGTAGGCAGCTTGGGCCACATGCATTCCAGCAACCAAGGATTCTAGATGGCAGGAGCTACCTGAATCCAAATAATGAAGGACGTCCTAGAAACAAAGGATTCTAGTCTTCAGGAGCCATCTGCGTCCTGGCAATGAAGGATGCTATGGGGTCGCCCAGTGTCCTTCATTGTAAGGAAGAAAGTTACTATGTCTACCTAGCATACAACATAGCCAGGTGCACACCAAGTTGATCAGGGATGGCCACACAGGGACTACGGAAATTCAGTAGTCCCTGTTGAGCTGCCCAGATTTTGATCAGTATATGGCGAGCTTAAGCCTATCGTAAAAGAGCCATTAAAGTGGTTGTAAACCCATTTTTATAACTTTATGCTACATGTAAGCCTATATTAAGGCTTACCTGTATATCTCTTAAACCTGCACGGTTTAGGAGATATCCCCTGTGTCTGCATGTGCCAAAATGATCGGCACATGCGCACTGAAGCAATGGCAGCTTTCACGCGCATGTGCGGGAGTGATGTCATCGTGGCTCCGGCCAATCACAGCACCGGACCCACGATACCCGCAAGTAAGCTCTGGGAGAGATATCCACGGCCGAAGGGGGGGGGGGGGGGTCGAGAATGGCTGCAGGGGCTTCGATCTAAGGCAAGTAATACATAATGAGCTAGTGGCTGGTATCAGGCAAGCCAGAACATTATTAGCCTTGTACAGCGAGGGCCAGGATTATCCACCTCTGCCATTATTGGCTGATCTCAGACCCCTTTCTATAGTGAAAGGTGGGGTTATCCCCCTCCTTTTCCATTATTGGTTTATCTCAGATCCCCCTTGTCATTACTCACCTGTTCCAAGCTCCAGCATTGGGTCTTTCCCTCTGTGATCCCATGCCTGTCTAGTGAGTTCTGTGCACCAGCACTGCTAAGGACTATCTTCAACAACCACCACCTTCTCTCAGACCCCAGTAGCTGCCTGTTCAGGTAAGTTGGAGGACCACAACCTGGATGTCACCTGCAGCCAAACCCATCTCCACCACTAGGAGTTTTGGTGAAGATAAGGCAGTACCCTTTGACCCTGCACCTCGGCCCTTGTAAGGGCTCTCACTTCTGCTTTACAATAGACAAGCTGGGTCTTCTCCATCAGTTTCTTCAGGTATCCAACGCATCTCATGCCGCGTAAACCGACCGTTTTTCGGGTTCTAAAAAATTACGTTTTTAAGGGTGTAGTTTTTTTAAATCCGATCATTAAAACGGCCTTGCCTACACATGATCGTGAAAAAAAACTTGCTTCGGAGCATGTGTGGTTTTTTCACGTCGTTAAAGCCCACACACGATCATTTTTTACAACCTTAAAAACGACAACGTTAAAAACGTCGTGAAAAAATAGATCATGTTCGAAATTTTTAATGGCCATTTTTGAAAAATGCTCTGAAGCCCACACACGATCGTTTGACATAAACAAAAAACGTAATTTTTTTAGAACCAGAAAAACGGGCGTGTGCACGCAGCATCAGACTCTTCATAGCCCCCTATGTCTCCTCAGTGGCCAACACCACTACCTAGTCTTAGCTGCTATCAACTCCTGGTTGCTAAGTCGACTCCCTAGTCCGAGCGGAATCCGTGATCTTTGACACCCCCTTCTATAATGAGGTGCAGAATTATCCCCCTCCTTCCCCATTACTGGCTGATCTCAGACCCCCCCAGTTACTGGAAAGGATGAGCTCCGGCGTGTTCGCTCAGCCCACGTGCAGAGCCCGCCAGGAAGTTGGGACCGTGCTGTGCTAATCACAGGCAGTGAGACATTTCCCGATCTCAGCAACCGCACATTGGGATAATGTCTCACTGCCTGTGACCAGCGCAGTGCCGACTTCCTGGTAGGCTCTGCACGTGGGGTGTGTGAACACGCCGGAGCTCATCCTTACAAGGGATGAGATTCGGGTTGTACTAAAATGTGACCTCAGTTTCTAATTCTGGTTTCTTATTGATTGATGTTGAGTCTCCCCCATAATGCCCTTTACAGCCATTGACCTTGATCAGCAGCCAGTAACTAAGGATGAGCTCCGGCATGTTCGCACACCCCACGTGCAAAGCCCGCCAGTTAATCAGGACTGCGCTAATCACAGGCAGTGAGACATTTCCCAATCTCAGCAGCCGCACACCGGGACAATGTCTCACTGCCTGTGATTAGAGCAGCGCCGACTTCCTGGCGGGCTCTGCACGTGGGGTGTGCGAACATGCCGGAGCTCATCCTTAGTTACTACTGGCTGCTGATCAGGGTCAATGGCTGTGAAGGGCATTATGGGGGAGACTCAAAATGAATCAATAAGAAACCAGAATTAGAAACTATTAGAGTAGGGGGACCAGACTACCCCGGTTTCAGGGGACAGTCCCCGGATTGAGGACACTGTCCCTGGACCAAGTCTGTCCCCGTTTTTGTCCCCGGATTGGATTTGAACAGGGGCTTGGGCAATTTCAAAGACAGTCAGTGCAGAATTAAAAAAAAAAAAATCCTGAATCACACACCCCGACTCTGTCGCACCTACTAGCTTAGGGGGGTTTATTTTTTTCCATTATTTGTCCCCCTTTCTAATGATCATGTGCTGGTCGGAGCGGAGGGAAAATTTCTTCAGTTTCGGGCACATGCCCATTCAGCTCTGCTCACATGATCTTCTGCCTTAGCTCAAGTCCTGGCCAGCTGCCTGCTTATCTCCTACCCTTCCCTGGCGGAGGGATCTTCCTCTGCACCCCATCCAGTAGTAGCCGGGGGCCGGAGAATGAGACTTGAGAGGCTGTGAGGCGGGCGGCGATGGGCAAAGAGTCACCGGTTGCCACCATTACTAATAAAAAATAAATAAGAAATATGTCCCCGGATTTCATTTAAAAAATCTGGTCACCTTATATTAGAGGTCACGTTTCTGTACAACCCGAAGCTCATCCCTCGTAAAGATGAGCTCCGGCGTGTTCACAAAGCACACGTGCAGAGCCCGCAAGGAAGTCGGCATGGCGCTGCGCTAATCACAGGCAGCAAGACATTGTCCCGATGCTCGGCTGCAGATATCGGGAATCGTCTCACTGCCTGTGATTAGGTCAGCGCCGTGCCGACTTCCTGGCGGGCTCTGCACGTGGGCTTTGCAAACATGCCAGAGCTCATCCTCAATCCCTCGTTACAGGAGACCGCTAAGGTGTGAAGGTGACACATCTCCAAAATGAAGAGAATGTTCCGGCCCCGCAAGTGGGAAAATGTTTTGCCTCTGAAGGGGTTAATCTAGGTTTCCACGCTATATATGTGTGTATCATCATCTGCTGGAGATAAAAGACGTCACAGTGACTATGGAGGAAGAGGACGGACATGACGGGGTAACTGGGTGTAAATAGAAAATAAGATCTCATTACCTCATCTGCTGCCAGTTACAGTAATGTCTTCTCTGTACTCCCCCCGACTCACCTCTCACCCGGAACTTCCTGTCTGTACCTGACATCACTTCCTGTCTTCCATAGAGACTTCCTGTCTGGGTATAAAGGAGACCATCTTGTGGAGCTCAGAGAAACTGTATCCCCAAGAAATGTGTGTATGTACAGTATGTCACAAAAGTGAGTACACCCCTCACATTTTTGTAAATCTTTTCATGTGACAACACTGAAGATAATTATGCTTTACTACGATGTTGTGTAGTGAGTGTGCGGCTTGTATAACAGTGTAAATTAGCTGTTCCCTCAAAATAACTCAACACACAGGCATTAATGTCTAAACCACTGGCAACAAAAGTGAGTACACCCCTAAGTGAAAATTTCCAAATTGGGCCCAAATGTCAATATTTTGTGTGGCCACCATTATTTTCCAGCACTGCCTTAACCCTCTTGGGCATGGAGATCACCAGAGCTTCACAGGTTGTCACTGGAGTCCTCTTCCTCTCCTCCATGATGACATCACAGAGCTGGTGGATGTTAGAGACCTTGCGCTCCTCCACCTTCCGATTGAGGATGCCCCACAGATGATCAATAGGGTTTAGGTCTGGAGACATGCTTGACCAGTCCATCACCTTTACCCTCAGCTTCTTTAGCAAGGCAGTGGTGGTCTTGGAGGTGTGTTTGGGGTCGTTATCATGTTGGAATACTGCCCTGTGGCCCAGTCTCTGAAGGGAGGGGATCATGCTCTGCTTCAGTGTGTCACAGTACACGTTGGCATTCATGGTCCCCTCAATGATCTGTAGCCCCCCAGTGCCGGCAGCACTCATGCAGCCCCAGACCACGACACTCTAACCACCAACCACCATGCTTGACTGTAGACAAGACCCACTTGTCTTTGTCCTCCTCACCTGGTCCCCCCACACACGCTTGACACCATCTGACACCAAATACCTTTATCTTGGTCTCATCAGACCACAGGACATGGTTCCATGTCCTTAGTCTGCTTGTCTTCAGCAAACTGTTTGCGGGCTTTCTTGTGCATCATCTTTAGAAGAGGCTTCCTTCTGGGACGACAGCCATGCAGACCAATTTGATGCAGTGTGTGGCGTATGGTCTGAGCACTGACAGGCTGACCCCCCCCACTCCTTCAACCTTTACAGCAATGCTGGCAGCACTCATATGTCTATTTCCCAATAACAACCTCTGGATATGACGCTGAGCATGTGACCTCAACTTCTTTGATCGACCATGGAGAGGCCTATTTTGAGGGGAACCTGTGCTGTTAAACCGCTGTATGCTGCAGCTCAGTTTCAGGGTCTTGGCAATCTTCTAATAGCATAGGACAGTGATGGCGAACCTTGGCACCCCAGATGTTTTGGAACTACATTTCCCATGATGCTCATTGTAGTTGATGCTCATTGTAGTTGAGCATCATGAGAAATGTAGTTCCAAAACATCTGGGGTGCCAAGGTTTGCCATCACTGGCCTAGGCCATCTTTATGTAGAGCAAAAAAATAAAAAAATCAGATCCTCAGAGAGTTCTTTGTCATGAGGTGCCATGTTGAACTTCCAGTGGCCAGTATGAGAGAGTGAGAGCGATAACACCAAATTTAACACATCTGCTCCCCATTCACACCTGAGACCTTGTTACACTAACGAGTCACAGGACACCAGGATATAGTTGCTGTTCCAGAAACACGGCTTGACTCCGCACACGACTGGGCTGTTTGTATTCATGCTGATCCTCTTGTTTAGAGGGACACGGGACATAGAAAGATGGAGGGGGGTTTCTCTATGTTAGATGTGATGTGAAAGTGAGGAAGAAAGATGATCTTGTGGTTGGAGGTGGTGATGTTGGGGAGGAGGAATTACGGGAGGAATGATAAGACGGGTTTATGAACTGATGGACTTATCAATGGAGTCTACTACAGACGTCCTGAGATTTATGAGAAGGGGGAGGAGTCGGCTGTTCCAACAAGTACAAGCCGGTAAAACCAAAACTACTAAGACACAAGATTAGGACTAAAACTAAAACCTACAGGACGGGCCTTACTTGTAGTGTTAGAAAAAGGAATAAATGAAAAGAACATTTTCATCATACAGATCTGATCTGAAGGAAGACTTATCAATCAATAAAGAATATCATCAGTTTAACAATGGAAACATTACATCTTTATTTCATGCTAAAATGAGTTAAAACATTTGCATTTTGTAATAGGAAACTATGAAATGCTACCGTATATCTAAAAATGACATATTTTCCATCTTCAGCCAGCAAGTGGCGCTCTCCTAACAAATCTGTACATACGGGCTGATAAGTACTGCTCTGAAATTGTCAGCCTTGTCATGTAGTCTGATCTCCCCTTCTCTTCATCTACAAACAATATCTAGCTCCACTCTCACCACAATGTCTTCCTTTGAAGCTTCTGTTGAAGATCAGACTACACTGCTAGAGGAACCCAACCAGCAGTGACACCCCCTCCTTCTCTCTCCTAGAGGGACCCAACCAGCAGTGACACCCCCTCCTTCTCTCTCCTAGAGGGACCCAACCAGCAGTGACACCCCCTCCTTCTCTCTCCTAGAGGGACCCAACCAGCAGTGACACCCCCTCCTTCTCTCTCCTAGAGGGACCCAACCGGCAGTGACACCCCCTCCTTCTCTCTCCTAGAGGGACCCAACCGGCAGTGACACCCCCTCCTTCTCTCTCCTAGAGAGACCCAACCAGCAGTGACACCCCCTCCTTCTCTCTCCTAAAGGGACTCAACCAGCAGTGACACCCCCTCCTTCTCTCTCCTAGAGGGACCCAACCGGCAGTGACACCCCATCCTTCTCTCTCCTAGAGGGATCCAACCAGCAGTGACACCCCCTCCTTCTCTCTCCTAGAGGGACCCAACCAGCAGTGACACCCCCTCCTTCTCTCTCCTAGAGGGACCCAACCAGCAGTGACACCCCTTTCTTCTCTCTCCTAGAGGGACCCAATCAGCAGCGACACCCCCTCCTTCTCTCTCCTAGAGGGACCCAACCGGCAGTGACACCCCATCCTTCTCTCTCCTAGAGGGACCCAATCAGCAGTGACACTCCCTCCTTCTCTCTCCTAGAGGAACCCAACCAGCAGTGACACCCCCTTCTTCTCTCTCCTAGAGGGACCAAACCAGCAGTGACACCCCCTCCTTCTCTCTCCTAGAGGGACCCAACCAGCAGTGACAATCCCTTCTCTCTCCTAGTAGAGGAAGCCAGACAGAACTTTGAAGTCTTTAGTAATCTCTGATTTCCTTATAAAGTGTTTCTTCCACGATAAAGATCAGAGGAGCGCTCGGCCACGTGTTTTCTGAGGTGTATATCAAGGTGAGCTTCTTCCCAGTGTGAGATCTCTGATGTACGCCAAAATATGATCCGTATAGAAAACTTTTCCGGTGCTCATGGCACCTCAAGGGTTGTACGGCCTTTATGAGGTCTGTTATGATTGGACTTCAGTGAAAAAAAAATTCCGCACTCCGAACGGCAATATGGATTCTCCCAGTGTGAGATCTTTTGATGTATAACAAAATATGAATCATATAGAAGACATTTCCGACACTCAGGACACAATACAATACAATACAACTCAAGGGTGGTGTTGGTTCCCTGCAAGTCCAGGATAACGTTAAAAACGTTCCGCACTCATAACAGGAATACGGCTTTCCAGGCGCGTTGGGTATCTGATGCTCAGTAACATAGGACTTTCCCGCAGTCAGGACAGCAAAACATATTTTCCTGTGAGATCTTATAATGTACAGTGTGGAAAAATAATGATTTGACCCCCTGCAGGAGACCCAACCAGCAGTGACACCCCCTCCTTCTCTCTCCTAAAGGGACTCAACCAGCAGTGACACCCCCTCCTTCTCTCTCCTAGAGGGACCCAACCGGCAGTGACACCCCCTCCTTCTCTCTCCTAGAGGGACCCAACCAGCAGTGACACCCCCTCCTTCTCTCTCCTAGAGGGACCCAACCGGCAGTGACACCCCCTCCTTCTCTCTCCTAGAGGGACCCAAACAGCAGTGACACCCCCTCCTTCTCTCTCCTAGAGGGACCCAACCAGCAGTGACACCCCCTCCTTCTCTCTCCTAGAGGGACCCAACCAGCAGTGACACCCCTTTCTTCTCTCTCCTAGAGGGACTCAACCAGCAGTGACACCCCCTCCTTCTCTCTCCTAGAGGGACCCAATCAGCAGCGACACCCCCTCCTTCTCTCTCCTAGAGGAACCCAACCGGCAGCGACACCCCCTCCTTCTCTCTCCTAGAGGGACCCAATCAGCAGTGACACTCCCTCCCTGCAAGTCCAGGATAATGTTAAAAACGTTCCGCACTCATAACAGGAATACGGCTTTCCAGGCGTGTTGGGTATCTGATGCTCAGTAACATAGGACTTTCCCGCAGTCAGGACAGCAAAACATATTTTCCTCTGTGTGAGATCTTATAATGTACAGTGTGGAAAAATAATGATTTGACCCCCTGCAGATTGTGTAATGCCTTGTACACACAATCAGAAATTCCGACAACAAATGTTCGATGTGAGCTTTTTGTCTGAAATTCCGACCGCGTGTAGGCTCCATCGGACATTTGCTGTCGGGATCTCCGACAAGAAACATTTGAGAGCAGGTTCTCAATTTTTCCGACAGCAAATGTTCTTGTCGGACATGTTGTCTGTATGCAATTCCGACGCACACAAAAATCCTACGCATGCTCGGAATCAATGCACTTCATTTTTTTCGGCTCGTCGTAGTGTTGTACGCCACCGCGTTCTTGACGTTCGGAATTTCCGACAACATTTGTGTGAACTTGTGTATGCAAGACAAGTTTGAGCCAAATACCTGTCGGAAAAAAATCCAAGGTTCTGTTGTCGGAATTTCCGATCGTGTGTACGCGGCATAAGTTTGCCCACTTACAATGAAATGAAGGGTCTATAATTTATAGAGCCAAAACACGATACAAAATGTTATAAATGGAGTTGAAGTTCAGTGAGTAAAATAAAGTATTTGATCTACCAACCAACAATAATTGTGGCTCCCACAGACTGGCTACAGGGGGCGCTCATGTGGTGCACAGATTAGTCCTGTCAATGTAAGAAGGTTTTCCTAACGACAACTCGTTATGTGTGTGTGTATAAAAGATACCTGTCCACAGAATCTCTTTTCTCCATGAAAACCTCACCATCATGGGCAAGACCAAAGATCTGTCAGGCCCCATACAGACGATCGGACATATCCGATGAAAACGGTCCGCGGACCATTTCCATCGGATATGTCCGATCGGGAGTTTGATCCGATGGCGTGTACACACCATCGGATCAAATTCCCCGCCGCCGGACGGCGCGGTGACGTGGCGGTGACGTTGACACCGCCGCGTCACCGCACCAGGAAGTAAAACACTTCCGCGCATTCGCCGAATCCATTCAGCAGCGGCGCGGCGGCGGTGGGGGACGACATGTCTGCTGGTAAGTGTACTAACCAGCAGACATGTCGGGCGGACAGATTCCCACCGGATAGATTTCAAAGCTTGCTTTGAAATCTGTCGGGTGGAGAAATCTGTCCGCTAGCCCATACACACGAGCGGAGATGTCTGCTGAAACGGTCCATCGGACCGTTTTCAGCGGACATATCCCCTCGTGTGTACGCCGCCTCAGAGGACTTTGGGGAGAAGATTGTAGACCTGCACAAGGCTGGGATGGGCTAGAAGACCATCAGCAAGTGGTGAGAAGGAGACAACTGCTAGCGCAATTATTCACAAATGGAAGTGATACAAATATATCCATCAATCGCCCTCAGTCTGGGGCTCTATGCAAGTTTTCACCCCATGGGGTGAGGACGATCATGAGAAAAGCGAGGGATCAGCCCAGAACTACATGGGAGGAGCTTATGAATGATCTGAAGGTATTTGGGACCACGGTCACCAAACAAACCATTGGTAACCCAATACCCCGCCATGGATTGAAATCCTGTAGTGCCCGCAAAGGTCCCCTCCTCAAGAAGACACATGTACAGGTCCATCTAAAGTTTGCCAATGAGCATCTAAATGATTCAGAGAAGGATCGGGAGAAAGTTCTGTGGTCAGATGAGACCAAAATTGAGCTCTTCAGCATTAACGCGACTCGCCGCGTTTGGAGAAAGAAAAATGCTGGAAAACAAAAAGTGCGGCGCTAGAAAAAACTGTAGAGGTGCTGTCGTAAGCATATGACATGTAAAATTCTAGTGCAGAAGGACATGTTTAGCTAGCGCAGTTGTTTCCCCCACATTTCCACACGAAAGAAAAATGCTGACTATGACCCGCATGCCGCGTACACATGATCAGAAATTCCGACAAGAAAACCATGGATTTTTTCCTGACGGAATGTGGCTCAAACTTGTCTTGCATACACAACGTCGTACAAATCTTGTTGGAAATTCCGACCGTCAAGAACGGGTTGACGTACAACGAGCCGAGAACAACGAAGTTCAATAGGCAGTTCGGCTCTTTTTGCTTGATTCTGAGCATGCGTGTTTTTTTGTGCGTCGGAATTGCAAATAGAGAATCGGCTCTCAAATTTATTGTTGGCGTAAATTCCAACAGCAAAATTTCCGATGGAGCCTACACACGGTCGGAATTTCTGACCAAAAGCTCACATCGGACTTTTCTTGTCGGAAACTTCGAGTTGCCAAGAAACCTTGAGGTTTTAGAGAAGATCTGTAAAGAAGAGAGGAGCAAAATCCCTCCTGAGATGTGTGCAAACCTGATCACCAACTACAAGAAACGTATCACCTCTTTGCTTGCCAACAAGGGTTTCCCCACCAACTACTAAGGGGATCAAATACTTATTTTACTCACTGAACTGCAACTCCATTTATAACATTTGTATCGTGTTTTTTTTCTGGATTTTCGGTTGATTTGCTTTCTCTATCATATAAAATACACCTATGATAAAAAACTATAGACCCTTCATTTCTTTGTAAGTGGGCAAACGTACACAATCTGCAGGGGAGGCAAATCATCATTTTACCCCCACTGTATAACAAGGTCTGATCTCCGTATATAACATTTCCCGCACTTGGGGCGGGCATATGTTTTCTCACCCGACGCATCACGAGCTCTGGTTCCTGTGGATGACGTTTCCCAAGGACTGCTTTTCCCGTGTGTGGCATACCTGATGTGCAGCAACACTGGCCTTCTGTGAAAAACATTTCCCGCACTCAGGGCAGGGATACGGCTTCTCACCCGTGTGAATCCTCTGATGTCTGCTAAGAAGAGACATCTTCGCAAAACATTTCCCGCACTCAAGGCAGGGATACGGCTTCGCCTTTGCGTGAAACGTTTGATGCGTCAGAAGGTCTGATTCCGATGGAAAACATTTGAAGCACTCGGAACAGGAAAAAAACTTCTCCGTGTGCAACTTCTGATGTCTCTGAAGACTGGACCTCTGTGAAAAACGTTTCCCGCACTGTCGGCAGTAGAAAGGGCTTTCCTTTGTGTGAGATCTTTGATGTATCACAAGGTCCGATTTCTGTGCAAAACATTTCCCGCACTCGAGGCAGGCATGAGGCTTCTGACCCGTGTGAGATCTTTGATGTCTAACAAGGTCTGAATTCTGAAAAAAACATTTCCCGCACTCGAGGCAGAAGAACGGCCTCTCCCCTGTGTGAGACCTCTGATGTCTCAAAAGGTGCGATTTCCTTGAATAACATTTTCCACATTCGGGGCAGAAATGTGGCTTCTCGCCCGTGTGAGATCTGTAATGTCGAACTAATTTGGATTTACAGTGAAAACATTTCCCGCACTCTGGACAGGAAAACGGCTTCTCACCTGTGTGTGATCTGTAATGTATGACAAGTTCCGATTTATGAAGAAAACATTTGCCGCACTCAGAACAGGAATGGAACTTCTCATCCGTGTGAGATCTCAGATGTACAGAAAGACCTAATTCAGAGCTAAAACTTTCCCTACATTTAGGACAGGAAAATTCCCCATTTCCGGCCCCACCCCCCACAGTACGAGGTTGCTCAGAGACGGAGGGATTCCATGGTCTATTCACACTGGGAAGTCCTCCACCCATAGTGGAGCTCCTTATCTTTTCTCCTCCACAATCTCCTGTGATGTCCTCATCTTCCATTTTACAACCTGGAGATAAAGTGAGACGATCCTTTGAGGGTTTCTCCATGGCGTGTCCTGGAAAAATAGAAAAAACATCATCAATATATCTGAGAGGGTTAGTTCACTTCCATCAAGATTCCATCTGGATCAGGTAGATATGAGTGAGGAGATGTTCTCTGTGGAGGTCCCAACCAGCTGGGATTCTTCCCCCATCAAAGAACCTTTGGTCCTCCTCCCAGATCACTTCTACATTTACACAGCCTTGTCAGAGGAGCAGGAACCAATGGGGACTGGGAGGGGCGTGCTCTTTACACAACTACAAGTCTAGGCACTGGGTCATGTGATCTCTGATAGACAAGAGGGTCAAAGTTCAGACTTGTAGACCAAGTGACCATAGGCCTAAGCTTACTCAGTGTGCAGTAACAGAGCAGAGATAAGAGAAGAATATATTATGGGTCACCTGTGCTGATCTCTGTAGGAGTGTCCTCCTCTATGAATGTCCTCGTCATTCCAGCCTCCTCCGTATATTGCTGATCATCCCTCACATACGTCTCTTCTACTTTACCCTCAACTTTCATGTTCATCAGATCTTCACCCTAAACCAACAGAATGGCAGAAAATAACATCTGTAACATAGAAGTATTTATGATGTGAGATCACATAGAAAATATCATCTTGTAGAGTCCACACATCGTCTCCACATGTCAGAGTGTTCAATCACTTTATGTTCCCGAGCCTCAACTCCACCTACCTGATGATGGTGGGGGATGGTGTGATCTTCCTGTGTGAAATACAGAGGAGGGGGACATCTCTCTGGCGGGTTTCTTTTATAAGGTGGATCCATCATATTCTTGTGTCCTTCAAAAAGCACCTTCACGACACCATACTCTTCATCCTCCTCTTTAAACTCTTCTTTAACCTCAATAATATAATCTTCGAGGTTTTCACTCTAAATATATTATAAAACATTCATTGTAACCAACTTGATTGTGTAGAAATTCAGAACGATAAATAATTGTTAATCATCTTTCTGACACACACAATGATACAGTCACCATCCAGACACACCCCTTGTCTGTTACTGGAAAATGTCCCAGAATTCCCGTCACCGCTCACCTCTCCTGTCAGCAGCTCCATCATCTTCTTGGTGACTTCTAGAATCTTCTCCATGTTGTGTCTCTTGGGTTTTAGGGAGTCATATGGAGGCACTGTGATGGTAATCGAGTCACCAGACTTCACAGGAGGATAACTCTGAAAGAACGAATAACATTATGAGACTCTCCCAGAATCCTCCTCGACCCTCCGGTCAGGTCTGTGTTTTATTATTAGAGATAAGAGTGATGTCATGTGACCTCCCAGAATCCTCCTCACCTCTCCGGTCAGGTCTGTGTTTTATTAATAGAGATAAGAGTGATGTCATGTGACCTCCCAGAATCCTCCTCACCTCTCCGGTCAGGTCTGTATTATTAATAGAGATAAGAGTGATGTCATGTGACCTCCCAGAATCCTCCTCACCTCTCCGGTCAGGTCTGTGTATTATTAATAGAGATAAGAGTGATGTCATGTGACCTCCCAGAATCCTCCTCACCTCTCCGGTCAGGTCTGTGTATTATTAATAGAGATAAGAGTGATGTCATGTGACCTCCCAGAATCCTCCTCCCCTCTCCAGTCAGGTCTGTGTTTTATTAATAGAGATAAGAGTGATGTCATGTGACCTCCCAGAATCCTCCTCACCTCTCCAGTCAGCAGGTAGATGATCTCCAGGGTGAGGTTTAGTATCTCTTCAGTCATGTAACTTCGGTCCTCCTCCATCCTCAATGATGTGGTGATGTGATTTATGCGGGTTTCTCTGTAGATGGATAGCAGAGAATTATCTGGATTGTATTGGTTGTACAATATTAGGATGGGGATATAAGGAGTTAATAAGTGGGTTGCTCCCAGCAGGAATAGAGGACCTATATTAAGGCATGGCAAAGAGGCAGATGGGGCGGCAGGCAAGTGCGTGCGTGCGTGCGCGCATCCTCTTGCCGCAATTGCTGGATCACGTACATGTACATCAGGGGTAGGCAACCTCCAGCTGTGGTGAAACTACAAATCCCATCATGCCTCTGCCTCTAGAAGTCATGCCTTTGATTGTCAGGGTCTTGCGATGTGTCATGGGACTTGAAGTTTCACCACAGCTGGAGGGCCGAGGTTGCCTACCCCTGATGTACATGATCCAGCAATTCCGGCCAGAGGGTGCACACGTGCTCCTGCCTTCTGCCCCATCTGCCTCTAGGCCACCCATTCTTAGTGTGGTTGCCCACAGTAAAAAGGCAGTGGGCAGTCTGCAACTGGTTACCTTCTAAGGTAAGGTACTGTATTTAACATTGAAACTTCTTTGTTTCTATAGTGGAAAAGTTTCCAGAGATCTCCATAAAAAAATGGAGGAGAGCCACTTTGTTTCTCCCACATCTATTAGAACTAGTGTGCAGCCCAATAATAAATTGGACGTGGGGAGTATGATACGTCCTACGTCTGAATCAATCCCCCAGACTGTGATAAGGACATTTTGGGCAGCATACTAAGGATAGATGGGGGTCCGCAGGTGGGGTCCAAATATGGAAGCTCCACAATATTTATAAGCCCCCCCCCATATATCACCTACATAAATTAGTAGGATCGCACCGGTACCGATACCAAGTACTCGTACAAATGCTCTGATACCTTTACGGTGCGATTCGAGAGCCCATACAAAAGTGTTCCCCTAGCTCCCAACTGTCCCCGATTTCGAGGGGCTGTCCCTGATTTAGAGTAATTTCCCTCTTCCCCCCCTCATTTTGGTCTGATCCTCAAAGTTGTATATAAAATGCACTTTTTATCTTTCAAAAAGTGTTTCCCAATGCTAATCCTTTCACCCAAATGATAAATTGCTGCATTTGTAAATTTTTAAAGCCAATATAAAGGAATAGTAGTGGTAAATAAAAAGCCCTTGTGGATTTAATTAACCTTTTTTCGGGGGTTAATTCTCCTTTAAGGGGGTGTGGCAGGGGGTGTGTCCTATGCCTACATACATTTGCTAGTAGGTGTCCCTCATTCCCATCTCAAAATGTTGGGAGATATGGTGCCCCCTGTCCCACCAATGATGGAAAACCACAGCCGCTTGCGGTGCTCACAGGGCTGGATGCGATGTAGGAAGTTGACTGCGATTCGGGCCATTCACACAAAATCGCACCGCAAAAGGTACTGGTAGTTGGCATCGGTGATTACTTGAACAAAAGTATCGGCACTCGTACTTGCTTGTAAAAAAAAAAAACAGTATCGTGCAACCTTATAAATTAGTATAGGGTGCATTGTGCCCCCACTCATCCACCCGATCCGGAGAACAAAAGGTGCAACCCTTCAGCTCTGAACGGACGCTCTCAGACAGCCAGAGACAGTTTTGCAATACAAACGTCATAAGAATTGTGCAAAACACACATAAAATACAACTAGGTGTAAATAGAAAATAAGATCTTATTACCTCCTCTGCTGCCACTTCCAACAATGTCTCCTCTCTACTTCCTCCTGGTTCACCTCTCACCCGGAACTTCCTGTCTTTCTTTGACATCACTTCCGGTCTTCCATAGAGACTTCCTGTCTGCACCCGACATCACTTCCTGTCCAGGTAGAGGTGTGATCACCACCTTGTGGAGTTTAGAGGATTTGCAGCCACGAGAAACATCTCGTAGTGCGAACACGGCCTTGTCATTATTGCCAAATGTCACGGACGCTACAGGACAGTCCCGGGATCTAAACCAGGGATCTCCAAACTATGGCCCTCCAGCTGCTGTGGAACTACACTTCCCATGAGGCATTGTAAAACTCTGACATTCATAGACATGACTAGGCATGATGGGAATTGTAGTTCCTGAACACCTGGAGGGCCATAGTTTGGAGACTCCTGATCTAAACAAACAAACAGCAGTCTTGGAAGAGGGTCACACTCTACAATAGGGTGGCCAGACAACACTCAGCTCCACCACTTCTACTAGCTTAGGGGGGTGTATTTTTTTTCAGTATCTGTGCCCCTTTCTAATGTGAGCTGGTCGGAGCGGAGGGAATATTTCTTCAGTTTCGGGTGCGTGCCCATTCAGCTCCGCTCGCATGTTCTTCAGCCTTGGCTCAAATCCCGCCTGCCTATCTCCTTGCCTTCCCTGGTGCAGTGATCTTCCTCCGCTTTCCCACCCAGTAGTAGCCGAGGCCGGAGAGTAAGACTTGACAGGCTGTGAGGCGGGCGGCGACGGGCAGAGAGCCATTACTAGTAAAAAAAAATCCTGCAAGGCTATTTAAAACACCTGAACATATTAAAAAATATGGGGATTTGGTCACACTATATGGGCATAAACTGCAAAGCCCACTACTTCGTCAAAGTACCCCATTATCAGTGGGTCCTACACAGGGCTTTTTTCTCAGACAATAGGTACAGGAACTCCCCTTTTTCCGACTCACAACTTTTCTCCGCCCCTAACCACCTCCGAGCATGGTCCCTTTGTTCCATCCCCTACCCACCTCCCATTACCGCCCCTTTTAGGCAATACAAAACCAAGTATCATTTTGTGGTGCCAAGTAAGGCCTCTTTTTCACGGGACGGATCCGTGATGATCCGCCCCATGAATCTCATGAAACGCTCCGCTGATCCCCGCTGAGCCGGCGGATGACCACATTTCCAAACTACCATTCAGGGACACCCTCCCTTCCCAATAATCAACTTGTACTGTAACTAATCACAGCACAGTGATTGAACACAAGAGGCGGGATTTATGATTTCTCCAATCACAAGCAGAGGGCAGGATTGTGCTCCCCCAGGCATTCCCGGCCAGGACAAGTACTGTCAGTGAGTAAAGCAGTCATGTGGCTGCCTTTTTTGGAGGCATAAGATTGGCCTGGGGGGGGGGGGGGGGCTGTGTCAGTTTCATTCCGGGACACTGTATTGTTCTGGAATGAATGTGCCCAGGACAGACCTGCAAAATGCGGGACTGTCCCGGGCAATCCAGGACACATGGTCACCCTAACAGGGCCGTCCTCGCACACCGCAATCCGGGACACGTGGTCACCCTATCCAGCATCCCTTGCCATTACATACAGTCAGTCCAGAAGGTGCCGGAACTGCATTCCCACTGAAAAAAAACCCTGTTCCTACACTAGTAATGGGAGACAAACTCCTCTTTATGGGAGAACAGAAAAGGACTCCTCCTATACCACAGGTGGACACCAATAACAGTCAATGCCGGGGGGGGGGGGGGGAGAGGGATCTGGTCAGGACCCTTACAATATACAAACAACAGACTTGGGGGGCACACCCTACAAATGTGTTTACATTCAAGATGGTGCTGCTATAAGACCACAAACAAAACAAAATAGATTATAGCGTTTAATCCCTGCAAGGCTATTTAAGTTAGTTGTGGGATTTAGTCTACTCGTAAGGGCAAGCGGATGACACTCGTTGGACACCAAGTATGGGTCACATGAGAGGCCTACCCTGGGGTGGGTTCTTCTGGGCTACGCTAGGCACCTTAACCACTTAAGGACCGCCTACTGCACATTTACGTCGGCAGAATGGCATGGCTGGGCACATCAACGTATATATACGTTGGTTTTAGTACCCAGCCGTGGGGCGCGGGCGCGCGCCCGCGACCCGGTCCGAAGCTCCAGGACCGGGACCGCGGGATTCGCGGACCCGATCGCCGCTGCAGTGCGGCGATCCGTCTCTGGAGCGGAAGAACGGGGAGAGCCGTGTGTACACACGGCTTCCCCGTGCTTCTCTGTGGCCGGAGCATCGATCGCGTCATCCCTGTAATAGGGGGACGCGATCGATGACGTCACACCTACAGCCACACCCCCCTACAGTTGTAAACACACACATTAGGGCACACATTCCTTACAGCGCCACCTGTGGTTAACTCCCAAACTGCAACTGTCATTTCCACAGTAAACAATGCAATTTAAATGCATTTTTTGCTGTGAAAATGACAATTGTCCCAAAAATGTGTCAAAATTGTCCGAAGTGTCCGCCATATTGTCGCAGTCACGAAAAAAATCGCTGATCGCCGCTATTAGTAGTAAAAAAAAAATAATTAATAAAAATGCAATAAAACTATCCCTTATTTTGTAAACGCTATAAATTTTGCGAAAACCAACCGATAAACGCTTATTGCGATTTTTTTTACCAAAAATATGTAGAAGAATACGTATCGGCCTAAACTGAGGAAAAAAAATGTTTTTTTATATATTTTTGGGGGATATTTATTATAGCAAAAAGTAAAAAATATTGCATTTTTTTTTAAATTGTCGCTCTATTTTTGTTTATAGCGCAAAAAATAAAAACCGCAGAGGTGATCAAATACCACCAAAAGAAAGCTCTATTTGTGGGAAAAAAAGGACGCAAATTTTGTTTGGGAGCCACGTCGCACGACCGCGCAATTGTCTGTTAAAGCGACGCAGTGCCGAATCGCAAAAACCCCTTGGGTCATTTGCCAGCGTATTGGTCCGGGTCTTAAGTGGTTAAAATAGGGTAATTTCCCTGGCACACAGGATGCCTTTATTGGTGCCAAAACCATCATACCCTGGGACAAGGCTAAGGCCGCTTACGGGGGCTACTTAACCTCTAACTTTAGAGATGACCATGCATTTGGGGACTTCTGAAAACTGATCTGACCACCAGGGGAGATACTGCTGACAACACTCCCTTGGTAACTAGACATGTGCACACTGAAATATTTTGTTTCGGAATTTCCTTTTCGTCCGAAAAATACATTTATTTAATTACTCCCAAAATTTGTTTTTTTATTTTGTTTTTCGTTAAAAAAAAAATGCATTCGTCCGAAAATCCAAATTAATTAAGGTCGAATCTGTCATTGAAGGCTTATGGTGTCTGTCGAATGTTCTAAGGAGATTCAACGGAATCTTTAAATAAAAAATGAAAATTCAACAGAATCTTTAAAAAAATTAAAAACAGATTCAACATTTGTTTATGTCGGATCTTTCAGTTTTGATTGTCTGTGCTTTCGTTATCGTTTGTTAAAACGATAACGAAAATACATAAAATTCGGACAAAAACAAATGCACGTCTATTGGTAACCACTTGCTGTCCTCATACCCCAATGTGTCTACTGACCCGGGTTGGAAACTTCATGTGCCTTGGTTACTTGCATTACACCTCTTCGGAATAACTTCAAACCAGGCAAGGGCAAGGTTTCAAAGAACTGCAGCCCCAAGAAACATCTCGTAGTGTGACTACAGCCATGTATACATTGTCAACTCTTCTGGAGGACAGTCCCTGGATTTAGTCTACTCGTGAGGGCAGGCCGGTGACACCCTCGCCATTTTCCCCTCCTCGTTGGGCAGCCACTGTGGGTCACATGGGAGGCCTACCCCGAGTGGGTGATTTCTGGGCTACGCTAGGCCCCTTGGAATAGGGTAATTTCCCTGGCACACAGAGTACCTTTATTTGTACCAAAACCATCATACCCCGTAAAAAGCTTAAAGCTTGCTTACGGGGACTACTTGACCTCCAACCTTAGAGATGACCATGCACCATGTACACTTAGGGACTTCTGAATGCTGATCTGCTTCTGATGGGAAAAGACCACCAGGGGAGATAATGCAGACAACACTTGGTAACCACTTGCTGTGACTGTCCTCATAACCCAATGTGTCTACTGACCTAGGTTGGAAACTACATGTCTGCTGGTTACTTACATTACACCTCTTTAGAATAACTTCAAACCAGGCAAAGGCAAAGTTTCAAAGAACTGCAGCCCCAAGAAACATACAGCCTTGTAAATGTTGTCAACTATTTCAGATGCTGCAGAAAAATCCCAGGATTTAGTCCACTCAAAAGGGCATGCGGGTGACACTCTCATTGGGCACCCAATGTGGGTCACATGGGAGGCCTACCCCGATGTGGGTTATTCTGGGCTCTGCTAGGCCCTTGGAATAGGATCATTTCCCTGGCACATGGGGCACCTTAATTTTTTGCCAAAATCATCATACCCTAGGACAATGCTAAGGCCCCTACGGACACGACTTGACCTCCAACACGGCCTTGTTTTAATTGTCAAGTGTCTCAGATGCTACAGGACTGTCCCAGCCCAGGATTTAGTCTATTTATAAGGGCAGAAACTTCTTCTATGTTCCCCTTCTCGTTGGGCACCCAGTGTGGGTCACATGGGAGGCCTACTCCGGGGTGGGTTCTTCTGGGCTATGCTAGGCCCTTGTAATAGGATAATTTCCCTGGCACATGGGGCACCTTAATTTGTACTGAAATCATCAAACACCGGGACAAGGCTAAGGCCCTTATGGAGAATACTTGACCTCAAACACGGCCTTGTTTTAATTGCCAAGTGTCACGGATGCTGCAGTACTGTCCCAGCCCAGGATTTAGTCTACTCATGAGGGCAGAAATTTTTCTATGTTCCCCTTCTTGTTGGGCACCCAGTGTGGGTCACATGGGAGGCCTACATGAGTTTGAATCGAACATTGGCTGTTTGCCTTTTCGCCGAACAGCGAACAAAGTGTTTGCGCCAAATTCGAAATGCCCCAGAACACCCGTTAAAAGTCTATGGGAGAAATCAAAAGTGTTCATATTAAAGGCTAATATGTAAGTTATTGTTTGGTGACCCGGGTCCTGCCCCAGGGGACATGCATCAATGCAAAAAGAGTTTTACAAACTGAAGTGCAGTGATTTTAATAATGCTTAACGCATTAGTGCCGTGAAATGGGCATTTGGCCTGGTACGGTTGCGGGGTTCCCCTTAATATTTATACCAGACCTGATATGGAATTTTCCTCGAACACCCCACATTGTTCGCTGTTCGAGGAACTGGCAATATTCGAGTCGGACATGATTTCGACTCGAACTCGAAGCTCATCCCTAGTCCTCAGGCTAAGATGATCCTTGGGATAAATATCTAAAGCAGGAGCTTGGATTATTGTTCCCACAACGCTATGAGACTGGACCTAGGAGGGGTCGTTATAGGAGACGTCCGTTTTGGAAGCGTGCACACTTTTTTTTTTTGGTTCAGGGTTCCCCCTAATATTCATACCAGACACAAAGGGCCTGGTAATGGACTGGGGGGGGGTGAACCCCTGACGTTTTTTTCCAGACTTTGATCTGTATTGCCGGATCCGCTAATTCATGAATAGCCGCGAGTGGTTTTAAATTACTTTTTTTCCCTTTAGAAATTACACTTTGTGCAGGGACACAGGAAACATGCTCTACTTTACAGGCATACTATACACCCCCCAGATACAAAATTTATAGGAATATTTCACTTTTATTGTTTCACTTTAAGCATTATTAAAATCTCTGCTCCCGAAAAAACTTGAGTTTTTAAAACTTTTTTTTTTGCATTGATACATGTCCCCAAACACTTTTTATGACAATAACTTGCATATTAGCCTCTAAAATGAACACTTTTGATTTTTCATGTTCATGTCCCATAGACTTTAACGGTGTTCGCACACATTTTTTGCCTGTTCTGGTGCAAACCTAACTGGGGGTGTTCGGCTCATCCCTACCCACTGACACCAATGATGGGATGTATTTTAGCAGACGCTAAGCAGGTTTTTAGGGCTTTCATCCAAGTATCTCAGCTGTTAAGACAAATCTCGGGAGGTAGGTGCATCACACGCACCTATCCACAGACAGCGGGGCACAGGAGGGAATGCACGCAGGGATTACTTTCACTCACCCCCCTCCTCTCTCCCCTCGCCAACCCCCTCTCCCCTTCCAAGTGGACACTGACCAACAGATCACAGCAAGTGAGAGTAAGTGATCTCATCCCCTTCCCAAGCACTGTCACTAAACCCACCCACCCCAGCACTGCCACTAAAAAAGCAGGCAAGCTATAGACACCCAGAAGGTACATGCATCAGGCTGCACCAGGAGCAGTGATTTTAATGATTTTTTGTTTTCATAATAAGCATCCTCTATTTCTTCTCTGTTCTGTTCACTTCCTGCTTGTCTGATTTCACTGACCACCGTAAAGGGAGACTTAACTGCGGTGGTCATTAACGTGCTCGCCCCCTCCTGAGAACTACATCTGTGTGGCAGGACACTCTCTACATGTTAGAGACTTCAAGGAGGTGTGAATTACTGGGCGTGCCGCAATTCATACTGAGAAATGTAGTTCTTACATAAACAAGTGATGCAAACCAGGAAGTAAATGAGAGAACAGAAATTAGAACGCCGGAGGTGATATAGATGAAGGAATTTAATAGGTATTTACTCGTTTTTTAACAGAATCACTACACTATTCTGTCTGTCTACCTTGCAGACATTCATTTTAGGCAAAAAAATGTTTTCCTTTACAACTCCTTTAAATAAAAATATGAAAAATTCCTTTAAATATTATAGCTGCTGGGTGTCTAAACCTGTGATAACGTCTTTAATTAGCACAATCACCTTCCTGCAAGTAAATTAGAAGAACTGATCTATCTAAACTATACAGTGTATAAATATATGTACAACTCCTGGGATGTATATATAGGGCCAGATTCTCAGAGGCGTTACGACGGAGTATCTCAGATACCCCGTCGTATCGCCTTTTTTTTTGTCTCGTATCTATGCGCGTGATGCTTAGCATCACTTTTGCATAGATACGCTTCTACATCCGACAAGTGTAAAAGCATTACACTTGCGGATCGTAGGTGTAATGACAACTCCGGCCACTAGGTGGCCTTTACGTTGTTTTTTCATTTGCATATGCAAATGAGGCTAGTACGGCGATTCCCGATCGCTTTTACGCCGCCCGTCCGTCGTTTACGGACTCGTAAGGTTACCCCAGCTTCTATGTGGAGTAACCTTACGAAGTTCCGTCGGATGCCATGTTAAGTATGGCGTCGGGTCAGCGTCGGCTTTTTCCGTTGCTTACGTCGTTTTACTAACTCGTTCGCGAATAGGGACTTTCAACGACGCTTCCCGACGTGAGCTGGAGCATGCGCACTGGGCTTTTTCCCCGGCCGGCGCATTCGCAGTTCGTTCGACGCGGGGGCGCGCTTAATTTAAATACAAGCCGCCCCATTTGAATTGCGCGGGTTTACGCTTGGCGATTTACGAGACGCCGGCGAAAACTACGGAGCAAGTGCTTTGAGATTAAAGCACTTGCTCTAGTACGAAGCGGCGGCGTAGTGTAAATGGCTTACGCTACGCCGCCGAAATTCTATGAGAATCTGGCCCATATTCTCTACAAACTGACTAGCCTGCCTGCTCTATCTACCTGCAAAAAATGACACGCTCTCTGTCTCCTGCCGCAACACATTACACAAGGCCGCTCTACAGGCGGCCTTTTATAGTGTGGGGTGTATACTAAACCCCCTGAGCCATAATTGGCCAAAGCCACCCTGGCTTTGGCCAATTTTGGCTCTCCGTTTTTTGCGCGCTGTGATTGGCCAAGCATGCGGGTCATAGTGCATGCTTGGCCAATCATCAGCGCGCAATGCCGCAGTGAATTATGGGCTGTTACGCGCCACTCGAATTTGGCGCGAACGGCCCATAACGTTTGGATTTCGGCGAACGGTCAAACAGGCGATGTTAGAGACGAACATACGTTCGAATCGAACGCGGAGCTTATCCCTACTTAAATAGAATCTGGATGACCCTTCCAGATAAAGAGGTCCCTACACATCTGCAGCCCACCTCTTTCAAAAGATAAAAGGTTTTCATACGATTGTTACTAATTCACAAAGGAAAAGAAAATAGGTAATAGACACAAAGCAGCTGTCAAAATGTTTTTTATTAACAAAAAATATATAAACACTGTTCCCCTATGTAAGTTCAACACCAATCATGAACAACACCCCAACAACTCTGCGATCCTCTACTGCTGCACTCCCACCGCATAATGCCAGCTTCCTGACTAGCCTGTTGGATGTCAATAGAGAGGCGCACTATGCAAAAATGTGTTTCGTTTCGGATTCATTCGTTAAGTAAATCATTTTTTTGTCATATTCCTTATCTTGGAATGATTACATTTTCGAAAATTCGTTTCATATATTTGTTTTTTCCGAATCAATTCGTATTTTCGGAAGTTACTTCAAGAAGATTGGCTATATTCATTTTAACGTTTTCTTTCGCTGCTAGTTCAACCCACAAAGAGAAATGGAATGAGCCGATTGGACGATATTGAGTCACATGCATCCGAAAGGAACAAAATGTATTTCGGATTCATTCATCATGTTATGATTCGGAGATTCCGATGGATCCACCTCCATCCAACCCAAACACCATAAGTAAGAATCATCTTATTTATCGCTTTTATACCTTCCCGTATTTATTTCAATATGTTTCCGTTTCAGATGTGTGGAAAGGCAAGACATCGTTACTCAGGGCAGGAATACGGCTTCTTCCTCGTGTAAGATCTTCGATGTATAACAAGGTCTGCATTCTCTGTAAAACATTTTCCTGCACCCGGGGGAAAAGCTTACGGCTTCTCGCACGCTTGCAATCGCTCATGTCTGGAAAGGAAGGACTTGTGTAAAAAACATTTTCCGCACTTAGGACAGGCATTTTCCCTCTCCGCCTGATGGGTTGTGTAATGAAGGTCTAGTTCTGATTTACGAAGAAAACATTTCCCGCACTCAGAACAGCAAAGAAGCTTTTCCCCCTTATGAGTTTTCTGATGTAAAAAAAGCCTGAGTTTAGAGCTAAAATTTTCCCCACATTCAGGACAGGGAAAGGTCTCCTCCCCCTGAATCCCGGCCCCACCCCTCACAGTACGAGGTTGCTCAGAGTCAGAGGGATTCCATGGTCTATCCACACTGTGAAGTCCTCCATCCATAGTGGAGCTCATTGTCTTTTCTGCTGTGATGTCCTCATCTTCCATTTTACACCCTGGAGATAAAGTGAGACGATCCTTTGAGGGTTTCTCCATGGCGTGTTCTGGAAAAATAGAAAAACATCATCAATAGATATGAGAGGGTTAGTTCTCTTCCATCAAGATTCCATCTGGATCAGGTAGACATGAGTGAGGAGATGTTCTCTGTGGAGATCCCAACCAGCTGGGACTCTTCCCCCCATCAAAAAGCCTTTGGTCCTCCTCCCAGATCACTTCTACATTTACACAGCCTTGTCAGAATAGCAGGAACCAATGGGGACTGGGAGGGGCGTGCTCTTTACACAACCACAAGCCTACGCACTGGGTCATGTGATCTCTGATTGACCCTCTTGTCTAAGTCCATATTTGTAGACCTTTTTAGCAATGAGCAAGTAACCATAGGCCTACAATCTGTGTTACTGTAACTAGGAGTGAAACCCAACCTAATACTGCCAGCTGAACCCCAGTACAGGTATCAGGGTGGTGACCATTATCAACCAAATATTGGCCGATATCGGCAGCTTTGAAGAAAAATACACTCCACTGTATATCCACCAGAACTAGTTTTCACTTTTATTGGTCCATCGCTATCAAGCACACATCACACCCCCAACCATAGAAGAATGGTTTCAAAAGATGGGCTAAACCCTCTTGTTGGAAAAGCCGACATTCACAGATAGGGGCTGCCCCATTGAAAGGCCAAAAAACGTCTCCCATTATTTTCAACAGGATTTCGGGCGCTATGTTTGGTATTTGCGTATTTAAGCCTCCCATGAACGTAACCCGAGCCAATCCGCTCATCATTGCTCGCCTTTGTGAGATCTTTGATGCATAACAAGCTGTGATTTCCTGGTAAAACTTTGTTCGCACGAAGGGCAGGCATACGGCTTCTCCGCTCTGTGAATTCTCTGATGTTTGATCAGTGACGATTCCTGTAGAAAACTTTTCCCGCACTCGGGGCAGAAAAACGCCTTTCCTTGCCTGTGCCATATCTGATGTACAGTAAGACTGGACTTCTGCGAGAAACATTTTCCACACTCGAGACACGGATACGGCTTCTCACCTGTGTGCGTTTTCTGGTGTGAAAAAATATGGGACTTCTTTGAAAAACATTTCCCGCACTCAGGGCAGGAATACGGCTTCTCCCCCGTGTGGGATCTCAGATGTGTGACAAGGTCTGATTTACATGGAAAATGTTTCCCGCACTCGGAGCAGGAATACAGCTTTTCTCCCGTGTGCAGTCTATGGTGCCTGGTAAGACAAGACTTCCGTAAAAAACGTTTCCCGCACTCAGAGCAGGCATACGGCTTCTCATCCGTGTGAGTTCTCTGATGTTCAACAAGGTCTGAATTCTCTATAAAGCATTTTCCACACTCAGGGCATGGATATTGTTTCTCTCCTGCGTGCGATTGTTGATGTCTTAAAAGGACGGACCTGTGTAAAAAATGTTTACCGCACTCAGGACAGGAATTGGCCTTCTCCGCCTGGTGAGATATGGAATGCTTGTCCAGGTCTGATTTATCAAGAAAACATTTCCCGCATTCGAAACAGGAAAGAACCTTCTCCTCCTTGTGAGATTTCTGATGTAAGAAAAGCCTCAACTTAGAGTTAAAACTTTCAGGACATTCATGACAGGGAAATGTCTCCTCCTCTTGAATTCCGGCACCGCCCTCCACAGTACAAAGTTGCTCAGAGTCGGAGGGATTCCATGGTCTATCCACACTGGGAAGTCCTCCATTCATAGTGGAGCTCATTGTCTTTTCTTCTGGAAAATCTCGTATTAAGTCCTCATCTGCCATTTTACAAACTATAAATACAGTGGGATTGTCCATTGAGGGCATCACCATGACGTGTCCTGAAAAAAAACCCAAAAAAAACAACATCATCAATAGATATAAGAGGGTTAGTACACCTATCATATTACTCAGCTCCCACCCTACTCTGGGCCAATCAGTGAGCAGTAACAGAGCAGAGATAAGAGAAGAATATATTATGGGTCACCTGTGCTGATCTCTGTAGGAATGTCCTCCTCTATGAATGTCCTCGTCATTCCAGCCTCCTCCGTATATTGCTGATCACCCCTCACATACGTCTCTTCTACGTCACATTCAGTTTTTATGATCATCAGATCTTCACCCTAAACCAACAGAATGGCAGAAAATAACATCTGTAACATAGAAGTATTTATGATGTGAGATCACATAGAAAATATCATCTTGTAGAGTCCACACATCGTCTCCACATGTCAGAGTGTTCAATCACTTTATGTTCCCGCCCCTCAACTCCACCTACCTGATGATGGTGGGGGATGGTGTGACCTTCCTGTGTGGAATCCTGAAAATACACAGGAGGGGGACATCTCTCTGGTGGGTTTCTGTTACTAGGTGGCTCTATCAGATCCTTGTGTCCTTCAGAAAGCTCCATCACCCCATCCTTATCATTCTCCTCGTTTATCTCTTCTTTAACATCAACTTTAGAATCTCTCAGGTTTCCACTCTGAATATAGAATAAAAATGACATCAATGGCATCAATGCAGATAATGTACAGATCCTAATGATACGATCAGTGATTGTTCCTCATCTACCTGATCGGGTTTTGTATAGTTATGATCTTCCTGTGTGGGATTCCAGGAATACAGAGGACGGGGACATCTCTCTGGTGGGTTCCTGGTATTAGGTGGCTCCATTGGGACATCCATATGTCCTGAAAACTCCTCAATCACACCATAGGACTCATCCTCCTCCATATATTCTTCTTTAACAATAATATTATTTTCCTCAAGGGTTCCACTCTAAATATAAAATAATAAAATCATTGTAACAAACAAGATTGTACATAAATCACTAACAATAACTGTTAACCATCTACCTGATGATGGTGGGGGATGGTGTGACCTTCCTGTGTGGAATCCCGGGAATACAGAGGACGGGGACATCTCTCTGGTGGGTTCCCATTACTGGATCCATCTGTAGGAAACACACACACTGACTGAATACATTGTTTCTATGTGTTTATCAGATGATGGGGGATCTAGGTGGAGCCTCCGTACTGCTCTCTCCTTTACAATAAAGTCTCCTCTTACCCGGTGATGTGAGGGGCGGCTGATTGTCCATCATGACGTCCTTGTAGAGATCCTTGTGTCCTTCTAAATACTCCCACTCCTCCATGGAGAAATAGACAGTGACATCCTGACACCTTATAGGAACCTGACACACACAATGATACAGTCACCACCCAGACACACCCCTTGTCTGTTACTGGATAATGTCCCAGAATTCCCAGAATCCTCCTCACCTCTCCTGTCAGCAGCTCCATCATCTTCTTGGTGAATTCTAGAATCTTCTCCATTTTGTGTCTCTCGGGTTTTAGGGCGTCACATGGAGGCACTGTGATGGTCATATGTTCACCTGACTTCACAATAGAAAATCTCTGTATTGAGGAACCAATAGAAATATCATGTTAGAATCCCAGAATCCTCCTCACCTCTCCGGTCAGGTCTGTATTATTAATAGAGATAAGAGTGATGTCATGTGACCTCCCAGAATCCTCCTCACCTCTCCGGTCAGGTCTGTATTTTATTAATAGAGATAAGAGTGATGTCATGTGACCTCCCAGAATCCTCCTCACCTCTCTGGTCAGGTCTGTGTTTTATTAATAGAGATAAGAGTGATGTCATGTGACCTCCCAGAATCCTCCTCACCTCTCCGGTCAGGTCTGTATTTTATTAATAGAGATAAGAGTGATGTCATGTGACCTCCCAGAATCCTCCTCACCTCTCTGGTCAGGTCTGTGTTTTATTAATAGAGATAAGAGTGATGTCATGTGACCTCCCAGAATCCTCCTCACCTCTCTGGTCAGGTCTGTGTTTTATTAATAGAGATAAGAGTGATGTCATGTGACCTCCCAGAATCCCCCTCACCTCTCCGGTCAGGTCTGCGTTTTATTAATAAAGATAAGAGAGATGTCATGTGACCTCCCAGAATCCTCCTCACCTCTCCGGTCAGGTCTGTGTTTTATTAAGAGAGATAAGAGTGATGTCATGTGACCTCACAGAATCCTCCTCACCTCTCCGGTCAGGTCTGTGTTTTATTAATAGAGATAAGAGTGATGTCATGTGACCTCCCAGAATCCTCCTCACCTCTCCGATCAGCAGGTAGATGATCTCCAGGGTGAAGTTTAGTATCGTCTCAGTCATGCGACGCCGGTCCTCCTCCATCTTCATTGATGTGGTCATGTGATCTTAGCGAGGTTCTCTGTAGAAAGACAGGGGAGAATTATTTGGATCGGTTGGACAATATTAGAATGAGAATACAAGGGGTTTATAAGGCAGCCTGCCCCCAGTGGAAATGTTGACGTTGGATAAGGCAGAGTGTGCCAGGTCAGGAGTGAATAATGCAAAGAGCGAAGGGGTCGGAAGTCGGTAACACAGAGTGTGCAGGGGGTCAGGAGTGGGTAACGCAGAGAGTGCAGGGGGTCAGGAGTGGGTAACGCAGAGAGTGCAGGGGGTCAGGAGTGGGTAACGCAGAGAGTCAGGAGTGGGTAACGCAGAGAGTGCAGGGGGTCAGGAGTGGGTTACACAGAGAGTGCAGGAAGTCAGGAGTGAGTAACGCAGAGAGTGCAGGGGGTCAGGAGTGGGTAACACAGAGAGTGCAGGGGGTCAGGAGTGGGTAACGCAGAGAGTGCAGGGGGTCAGGAGTGGGTAACGCAGAGAGTGCAGAGTTGGTGGAAAGGATAACAAAGCCATCCTCATCATCCGTCACCCAGGATCAGAGTAGAAAGCCTGCCAAAGCGACCTCTTCCACCGTCTCCTTGTCCACAGTCACTCCTTCCGTAGCCAGACAATCATGCACGGAGGGAGTCCCCCGAACTATTTGACCATAGTGTCGGGTACATGCTGCTGGAGGATGCACAGCGATTTGAAAGCTCCGATGATGGTACCCAGGTTGAGGAAGGGAGCAAAGTGAGCCTAGAGAGAGGGGGTGCCCAAGAAGGACAAGAAACTGGCAGTCATGTTCCCCAGCTGCAGCATACTGCCAAGTTTACTCCAGTGACAAGGAGGGAGAGGATGATGAGGTCACTGACTCTACTTGGGTGCCTGATAGAAGAGATGAGGAGGCAGCGGCACATCTCCAACGAGGCAGGATGCCCTCCAGGGGGCAGCTACCCTATTGCATCACACCTGCAGAGTTAAGTAGGTGCAGAGCACTGCTGACTCCCCACATATTTTGAAAAGTTCTTTGGCTTGGGCCTTTTTTGACACGTGTGCAGCAGATCGCACCGTTGCCATTTGCAACCTATGTCTGAAGCGGATCAAGCGTGGCCAAAACAGGAGCCGTTCGGGCACCACATGCTTGACCAGACATATGACCACCTCCCATGAAGTCCGTTGGCAACAGCACTTTAAAGACCCACATCAAAGAACAAGGCAGGAGAGCCTTGCTACTCATCTGGGATCTCCAACCCCACTATACCTTCAGTCCCCTCAGAAACCTGCACTGAGAGGAATGAAGGTGTAGAATAAGGTGCCCCAAGTACTTGCGGCCAATCTGCTAGCGGTACACCAACATCTGATTGTAGCAGGAAAATTTCCCTACCCCAGTTGCTAAACTGTAAAAATGAATTCGGTCCCAGCCATCCACATGCTCAGCGTCTGAATGCTAGCTTGGCCAAATTGCTAGCACTCCAACTGCTGCTTTTTCAGCTGGTAGACTCTGCCCCCTTTCATGAATTTGTGAAATGTGCGGTACCTCAGTGGCAGGTTCCAAAACGCCATTTATTTCCTCAATCTTGATGATGCTAGCCTCCAAGAATATTCTTGGTTTAGGGCATGTAATTACAATTCTAGATCTAAAATTTCACAGCAAAGCCTGTTCTTGCACTCAACAAAAGTATCTGTAAGGTTTTACAGTGTTGTGCCATCTTCACTACCACCAAAGGCCCAATGTTTCGGCCCCTGTTTTACAGGGGCATGTATTTACAATTCTTGATATAATAGTTCACAGCAGGGCCCGTTTCTGTGCTCAACAAGAGTAACTGTGAGGATTTACAGCGTTCTGGCGCCTCCAAAACCAAAAGGCCCAATTTTTCTGCCCCTGTTTAACAGAGACATGCAATTACAATTTTTGATCTAATATTTCACAGCAGGGCCCGTTCCTGCACTCTGTATCTGTATCTGTGAGGGCCCAATTTTACCACAGAGTATATAGGGCAGGCCGTAGAGTATATACAGGCGGTCCCCTACTTACAAACATCCGACTTGCAAACGACTCCTACTTACAAACGGAGGGAGACCCCTAGGAAGGGAAATTGTCTACTGTGAATCCCTGTACACACGGCGTGGATTCTCGTCAGGAAAAATACTTTTTTCTGACGAGATTCTCTTGCCGGCCGAGTGTACACACACACCATTCAAAAGAACCGCCGTTCTTTTAAATGGCACAAACGCGGTGACGTCATCGACTACGACGAGCCATCTTGCTTCACCCTACCTATTCCTTGGAAGCTGCAAAGGTCAGGAGTGGGAGACGCAGAGGGTGCAGGAGTGGGTGATACTGAAGTCAGGTTTGGGTGATGCAGAGGGTGCAGAGGTGAGTAGCGACACAGGGGGTGCAAAGGTCAGGAGTGAGTGGCGCAGAGGGGGGGTCGGGAGTAGGTGGCGAGTGGGGGACGCAGAGGGTGCAGGAGTGGGGGACGCAGAAGGTGCAGGAGTGGGGGACGCAGAGGGTGCAGGAGTGGGGGACGCAGAGGGTGCAGGAGTGGGGGAAGCAGAGGGTGCAGGAGTGGGTGATACTAAAGTCAGGATTGGGTGATGCAAAGGTAAGTAGCGGGCGATGCAGAGGGTGCCAAGGTCAGGAGTGAGTGACACAGAGGGGGTCGGGAGTGGGCGACGCAGAGGGGGCGGGAGTGGGCGACGCAGAGGGGGCGGGGGGGTCGGAAGTGGGCGGGGGTCAGAAGTGGGCAACGCAGAGGGCAGGGGTCGGGAGTGGGCGACGCAGGGGTCGGGAGTGGGCGACGCAGGGGGGGGGGGGGGGGGGGGGGGTCGGGAGTGGGCGAAGCAGAGGGGGGGGGGGTTCGGGAGTGGGCGACGCAGAGGGGGGGGGGGGGTCGTAAGTTGGCAAGTGGGGGACGCAGAGGGTGCAGGAGTGGGGGACGCAGAGGGTGCAGGAGTGGGGGACGCAGAGGGTGCAGGAGTGGGTGATACTAAAGTCAGGATTGGGTGATGCAAAGGGTGCAAAGGTAAGTAGCGGGCGATGCAGAGGGTGCCAAGGTCAGGAGTGAGTGACACAGAGGGGGTCGGGAGTGGGTGACGCAGGGGGGGGGGGGGGGGGGGGTCGTAAGTGGGTGACGCAGAGGGGGGGGGGTCGGAAGTGGGCGACGCAGAGGGGGGGGTCTCGGGAGTGGGCGACGCAGAGGGGGGTCTCGGGAGTGGGCGACGCAGAGGGGGGGGTCTCGGGAGTGGGCGACGCAGAGGGGGGGGGTCTCGGGAGTGGGCGACGCAGAGGGGGGGGGGGGTCAGTCAGGAGTGGGCGACGCAGAGGGTGGGGGGGGGGGGGGTCGGTCGGGAGTGGGCGATGTGGAGGGGGGGGGTCGAAAATGGGCGACGCAGAGGGGGGGGTCGGAAATGGGCGACGCAGAGGGGGGTCTTTAATGGGCGACGCAGAGGGAGGGGGTCGGGAGTGGGTGACGCAGAGGGAGGGGGGGGTCGGGAGTGGGTGAAGCAGAGGAGGGGGGTCGGGAGTGGGTGACGCAGAGGGGGGGGTCGGGAGTGGGCGGCGCAGGGGGGTCAGGAGTGGGTGACGCGGGGGGGGGGGGGTCGGAGTGGGCGACGCAGAGGGTGCAGAGGTCGGGAGTGGGCGACGCAGAGGTCAGGAGTGGGTGATGTAGAGGGTATAGGGGCCAGAAGTGGGCAATGCACAACCTGGTGTATAATGATGAGCTCCGGCGAGCCCATGTGCTGAGCCCGCCAGGACTTTGGCACTGCACTGATCACAGGCAGTGAGACATTGTCCCGATGTGCGGCTGTAGAGATCGGGAAATGTCTCACCGCCTGTGATTAGCGCAGTGCCGACTTCCTGGCAGGCTCAGCACGTGGGCTTTGCAAACACGTCGGAGCTCATCCTTACTGGTGTACACCCCACCCACCTTCTCAGTACAATTTCCTCTAAAGTCCACATTCCCAACAATATAAATCCCTCCAGCCCCCCCTCCCACCCCAACATCCTTCACACAACCTCAGTACAGTCTCCCCCCCCCCCCCAAAACTGATCCCCCACCCCCGTTCAGAAATCCTCTCAGACCTTTTGCCCCTAAACACACTCACCAGATAAAACGTCAGTTCAGAGTAAGAAGTCCTCCCCTCGGCTGTGTCATGTGACCAGAGCTGAATAGGACCCTCCCCCGATCCTCAACTGCCTCTGCCAGAGAAGACACAACTCTATAATACAAACATCATAAATACTGCAGAGCCACACACAACAATCATAAACCTCACAGAACATACTGGACACACGTCTGGTGACTGGTACCAGTAACACTCCGTACTGGGTGTAAATAGAAGATAAGATCTTATTACCTCAACTGCTGCCCCTTCCAACAATGTCTCCTCTCTTGCTTCCTCCCAATTCACCTCTCACCCGGAACTTCCTGTCCAAACCTGACATCACTTCCTGTCTGTAGCTGACATCACTTCCATAGAGATTTCCTATCTTAGACCTGAGATCGCCACCTTGTGGGGCTCAGAGGAACTGCAGCCCCCAAGAAACGCCTCGTAGTGCGAACGGCAACCTTTTTTCATTGTTGCCGAAGTGTCCCTCGTGCTGCAGATCAGTCCTAGGATTTTGTCTTCTGACCCAACGGGCCAGATTCTCAGACGAGTTACGTCAGCGTATCTCGAGATACGCCGCGTAACTTCTTAGATGCGCCTACGTATCTATTTTCTGTATTCAGAAAACAAGATACACCGGAATTTTGCTTAGATACGGCCGGCGTAAGTCTCTTACGCCGTCGTATCTTAGTTTCATATTTACGATGGCCGCTAGGTGGCGCTTCCGTAGATTTACGCGTCGAATATGCAAATGAGCTAGATACGCCGATTCACAAAGGTACTTGCGCCCGGTCGTCGTATTTTACGTCTTTTGCGTAGGCGTAAAGTTACCGCTGCTATATGAGGTGTAACTTTGCGTAGGTAAGGCGTACGCAATGTTAAGTATGGACGTCGGGACAGCGTCAAATTTTCGTAAATCGTTCGCGAATAGGGCTGTGCGTAAGTTACGTTCACGTCGTAGGCAGTTTTCGACGTATCTTAGGCATACTATCCGACGCATGCGCACTGGGATTACGTTCACGGACGGCACATGCGCCGTTCGTTAAAAATGTCGAATACATTTGAATTAGGCGCGCTTACGCCGGGACAATTACGCTACGCCGCCCTAACTTAGGACGCAAGTGCTTTGAGAATACAGCACTTGCGACCAAAGTTGCAGAGGCGTAGCGTAAATACGATGCCAGATACCCCGCTGCCAGATACGCCGATCTACAAGAATCTGGCCCAACGTGTCCAGGTCCAGCACTCTGTGTAGAGCGTCAGTGAGGTGATCATGACTGGAACCAGGGCCGTCTTTAACCACTTAAGCCCCGGACCATTATGCAGGTAAAGGACCTTGCCCCTTTTTGCGATTCGGCACTGCGTTGCTTTAACTGACCATTGCGCGGTCGTGCGACGCGGCTCCCAAACAAAATTGGCGTCCTTTTTTTCCCACAAATAGAGCTTTCTTTTGGTGGTATTTGATCACCTCTGGGGTTTTTATTTTTTGCGCTATATACAAAAATAGAGCGACAATTTTGTTTTTAGTTTTTGCTGTAATAAATATCCCCCAAAAAATATATAAAAAATGTTATTCCTCAGTTTAGTCCGATACGCATTCTTCTACATATTTTTGGTAAAAAAAAATCGCAATAAGTGTTTATCGGTTGGTTCTGTGCAGGAGGTGGTCCTTAAGTGATTAATGTTGATTGGACCCTGGGCAAAAAAATTCTTGGCCCCCCCCCATGAAATTTTGCTCTCCACCTCCTCTGAGACATACAATAAATATCAGCTAGACTTAAAATCAGTTTAGTGAATCAGATCAGGCAGTGATTGCGTATGGTTGCCAGAGGTTACAGCATATCATTACGGCTCACTGATTAGTTGCTAGAGGTTACAGCACACGATTTCTTCTTGTTGATTGGTTGCTAGAGATTACTGTACGGTAATACTCCTTACTGCACATCATCTCTTCACAGCAGAGGGGAATGATTTACATATGAATGAAAAACGTTCGGGAATCGGCGTATTAGGCTCATTTGCATAGGCAAATGAGAAAACAACGTAAAGGCCACCTAGCGGCCGGCGTTGTCATTACATCTACGATCCGACGGTGTTATTGTTTTACACCTGTCGGATCTTTAGTGTATCTATGTGTAAGTGATTCTAGGAATCACACGCATAGATACCCATCGAAAAAAACTGAGATACGACGGTGTATCGCAGCTGAGAATCTGGCCCAGAGTCTGCAGGTAGGGTGACCACATTTCCAAACTACCATTCAGGGACACCCTCCCTTCCCAAAAATCAGCTTGTGCTGTAACCAATCACAGCACAGTGATTGGACAGAAGGCGGGATTTATGATTTCTCCAATCACAAGCAGGGGGCGGGAATTGTGCTCCTCCAGGCATTCCCCGGCCAGGACAAGTACTGTCAGTGAGCAAAGCGGTGATGTGGCTGCCTTTTTTGGGGGCATCAGATTGGCCCGGGGGGGGGGGGGTGGCTGTGTCAGTTTCATTCCGGGACACTGTATTGTCCTGGAATAAATGTGCCCGGGACAGACCTGCGAAATGCGTCACTGTCCCAGGCAATCTGGCACACGTGGTCATCCTATCTGCAGGTGAGTACACCTGTACTCAACAATAGGACAGAGCTGGGCAGCATTAGTAGCAGCACTTCACACTGAGATAGCAGGACACAGAACAGGACTAAAACTTCAAGGGACAAGGGAACTTAAACTGGCATAGCTGGCAAGTATGAGGGGGCTGCTTTGGTCCCCACAACAGTAAAAGGACCCAGGGCAGCTGCCCCTTTTTGCCCTGCCGTAAAGACGGCCCTGACTGGAACACTCTCTGGGTTCCATCACCAGGCACTGCAATCATATTAGACTGTTGGGTGGAGTGATCTGGAGCAGGACAGTGTTACCAGGTAAGTATCACCATTGAAGACCAATGCTGGGCTGGGGTTAGACTTTGTTCTTACTGACAAACAATGGGATTTATTTTATTCCACTGACACCAACGATGGAACATATTTCCTGACAGGTCCATGTCACCCTACCACTTGGTATGCTCTGCCCATCCCCTACCTGCAGGAATTAACTCATAAACTTGACTCTCCCTCAGGCCGGCATTCAGTGCTTCTTTTTAGGCAAAGTTATGCCTTTGTGAAGAGGAAGGTGTCCAGTATTTGGAGTCACCCCTTTTGGTTGGTGTGTCCCTTATGGGATCGCTTCTCTGCCTTTTGGCTAAGATCGAGTTTAGTATCTGTTCCCTATCAGTTGCCAGAGGAGGCGCTATGCTACTCCCAAGAGTGGGGAGGGCAGATGCAAATCCAATAGTGTCATTGCACTAGGGTGCCCATGTGTCCTGGATTTCGCGGGACTGTCCTGCAATTTGCATTTGTGTCCCGTGTCCCTGGCACCTTCATTCCGGGACAATATAGTGTCCCGGAATGAAATGAGGACACACAGCTACCCTAATAGCTGATTGCCAAAGTGGTTGCTAGGGCCGACCTGTCTGGCATCTAGCAACCAGTGGTATCACATTTGCAGAGTCTCAGATCGAGGCAGAGGGGAGCGAGGCCTGTACCCAGTGCTTCCCTGCACTCTGAGTCCATCCACCTCCTCTCCTTTTCCGGCTGTGGCACCCAGAGAGAGAGAGAGCAGCCAGAGCATTTTCACTGTGTGCCACTCTCCTCCAGTCTTCACTTAACTCCCGGCGGGCAGCGGGATTCTGCAGACAGTTCTGGCTTTTGCTGGCTAGCTTAGAACCATGGCTGCAACTTCCCGGCCTGTAGCACAGTGCCCAACTTCTCCTCCTCCTCCTGCATGCGGCCTGAGTCGCCCAACTGCCATAGGGGATCCCCCCAGCCTGGACCAGGGAACAAAGACCGACACTTAACCGCTCACGACTAGTGTAGAGCGGAATACGCCATATTAGATTTCGCGATATTGCGCGAATATATAGAAGAATATTCGCGAATATTTGCTAATATCGAATATTCGTGATATTTTATCCAAAAAAAATTTGCGAAATTTCGCTAATGCGAAAATGATTGCGAAATTCTCATAAACGGAGATCATTTCCTGTATTACTAAACTAATATGCACTAAACACTAACTCTACCTAAAAGAAAGGAGAATAAGGGGGCAAAAGAAGGGCGGAGAAGATAATCTCGCAATATTCCTATTGCGCGATTATCTTCTCCGCCCTTCTTTTGCATCAGAGCCAATCAGAATAACTCGAATATTCGGCAAAAGGAATATCGCGCAATATTCCTTTTGCCGAATATTCGAGTTATTCTGATTGGCTCTGATGCAAAAGAAGGGCGGAGAAGATAATCGCGCAATATTCCTTTTGCCGAATATTCGAGTTATTCTGATTGGCTCTGATGCAAAAGAAGGGCGGAGAAGATAATCGCGCAATATTCCTTTTGCCGAATATTCGAGTTATTCTGATTGGCTCTGATGCAAAAGAAGGGCGGAGAAGATAATCGCGCAATATTCCATTTGCCGAATATTCGAGTTATTCTGATTGGCTCTGAAGCAAAAGAAGGGCCGAGTAGCTGATGCGATTCTTTTATGTTGCCGAAAAGTCGCAATCAGCTACTCGGCCCAGGGTCTCTAATCATACCAGCAATGCTTTTAGACGTCGATGGAGATCACTAGGATGTGATCTGTTTTAAAAATAAATTTGAAAAAATACGAATATTCGCCATAGCGAATATTCGCCGCGATATTCGAGTTATTTGCGAATACTCGAATATGCAATATTCATAGCGAATATTCGCAATGCGAATATTCGTGAGCAACACTACTCACCACTAGAGTCCAGATTAGAAGATGACCAGAGTAAATGGAACCTTAATGGAGAAGGTCAGGTGACAAGTCGGAAGAATGGGACTGGGGACAGCAAAGTGGGACCCTGGGGGCAATAAAAAATTAGGTTGACAAGTAGGAGGCAATAAAAAATGAGGCTAACAAGTGGGGGGCAATAATAAATGAAGCCCCCCCCCCCTCGAACCTAAGTAATGAAGAAGGTGACAGAAATGGGGGCAGTAATGAAGATGAAGGTGGCATTAAGAAGTGACTTAGTTAACACAGGTGCACATTGTATACCACCTGTCTAAACTTGTGACCACAGTATGCTTTTGTTTTTTTTGGGGGGAGGTGCATGGGGGTCCCTGAATGGCAGTTTGGAAATGTGGTCACCCTACATTGCACCTGGAAGGGCGGTTTCAGTAGGGACTATCCCTGTGCTGCCCAACAGATACTGGTGACCGGCCAATGGTTAAGTCTGAGCCATCCGGAAGGGTGCTCCTGGTAAGGATGGGTGCTGCATTGGGTCTGGCCTTTTGGCCGGGTCAGCAGCGATCTCTGTGTGTCACGGAGCTGTATTTGAATTGCCCAGGTCGCAGTAACAATGTCCTGTGTCCTGTAATCACGTCACACCGATTTAATGTCCCATTGGATCAGTGTGCTGTCTGTCATAAAAGGCGGGACATTGTTACTGCGGTCTGTGCAGTTCAGCTCCGGGACACACAGAGAACGCGGCGAGGAGTGAGGGAGGACAAAGGAGGAGAGGACTGGGGCTCTCCAGAACGACACCCCACCGTAACGAGCGGCACCAGGGTCCCCCGCCCAGGCCCTGTCACAATGTGCCGAAAAAGGGAAATTGAATATCAAATACTTACCACAATTTTCCTTTCCTGACAAGCTCTATGTCAGCACAGACTCCAACCTAGGTGCAGAAATCGAGTTATGGAACGCCGGCCTGAGGGAGGGAGTCAAATTTATGAGTTAGGTGGGGGTATGGGTGTAGCATTCCCAGTGGTAGGCTGACATGAAGCTTGTCAGGAAAGGAAAATTGGGGTAAGTGTTTCATATTCAATTTTCCTATTTTATCCCACTGACACCGATAATAGGACTTATTTTATCTCACTGACCCCAATGATGGGTCGTATTTTATCCAATTGACTTCAACGATGGGGCTTATTTTATTCCACTGATGCCAACAATGGGGCTTATTTTATTCCACTGATGCCAACAATGGGGCTTATTTTATCTCACTGACGCCAACAATGGGGCTTATTTTAGCTCACTGATACCAACGATGGGGCTTATCTTATTGAAACTGAGTATGTACTGTATACGTTTTGAATCAGATCAATCGTCTGGTGAGTATCTGCCCCCGTCCTGATGTAGTTAGGTGCATGCACGAGAAGAAACCACACTGGAGCCTTGCTCAAGGTATGTGTTACTCCTTTATTTGCTTCTGGATGCATGGGATTTTATAGGTGAGCTACTAAGGCGGTGAGCATATGTATCATTAGCATAATGTTATCTAGGTATTAGTAGTTTCTGATTGGTTATGTCCATGTAAGGTGAACTTTCTCCCTGATCTGTGCGTCATCAGATAGGGTGTAGTCCTGGGCGGAGGCGCCATGTTTGTTTCACATTCTTCATTCGATGGGAGGGGTGGTGCTGGAGACAATCCTGTAGATGCATACACGTCAACTCATCCAGGCAGCTCATTAGGCCCTCGAGTTTTTATCGTTGTCTCCCAGGTATTGCAGCAGTTAAGGAAAACCTCCCAGAATTTTCCAGAGATTCCTGGGTTAAAATTTCCACCTGGCTATTAAATGCCCCTTCCTAAGTAAAAAAAAAAACTACCAGCGTTATGTAGGAAAATATTTTTCTGGGCAGATGCCGGTCCAGTGGTTTCATCCTGGATCTTCCTTTAGGAGAGGCTACGCTTTGACAATCGGTCAGAAGAAGGGCATAAGGGAGTAAGGGGCTGCAAAGGAGAAAAGCAACGTCTGTGGAATACAGTCCCATCCACCAGCTCCCCTTCCTGTCTTTTCTTACTCTAGTTGTGGAGGAGGCCAACTGTCAATTATTAGTGGCCCGTAGTCAGAGACTTTCAGCCTGGACTGACCAGCCAGCCAACTTGCCCACCCATCATCAACCCCAGGCCTAGCTTTCCAATTCAGCTGTCAAGATGAGGCCCAGCTTGCCCATTCATCTGTCATACCTAGATCCATAAAGCCCATTCAGCTGTCATACCTAGATCCATAAAGCGCACTCAGCTGTCAAGATGAAGAAAAGCTTGGACACTCATCTGTAAAATCCGGACCCAGCTAACCTACTTTGCTGTCTAGCCAAAACCATGCCAGGCTACTCAGCTGTCAAATCAAGGCCTTGGCCCAGCCAACTTATACCATCCCACAAAGCTCAACAAATTAGCTAGGTAATTTGAAAGAAGTGCCATAGGAGGCTGTTATGCCGCGTAGACATGATAATTTTTCGGGTTGTAAAAAACGTTTTCAGGCTCTAGAAATTATTTTTTTTTTCAACCCTATCATTTAAATGGCCTTGCGATTGTGAAAAAAAATGCTCTAGCAAAGCGCGGTGACGTACAAGACCTACAACGGCACTATAAAGGTGAAGTTCCATTCGGATGACCCCACCCTTTGGGCTGCTTTAGCTGATTTTGTGTTAGTAAAAGACGATTTGCGCTTTTCTGTCTGTTACAGCGTGACGAATGTGCTATCTCCATTACGAACGATAGTTTTACCAGAACGAGCGCTCCCGTCTCATAACTTCTGAGCATGCGTGGATTTTTCACGTCGTTAAAGCCCACACACGACCATTTTTTACAACCTGAAAAAACGACAACTTAAAAAACGTTCTGAAAAAATAGAGCATGTTCGAAAAAAAATAAAATTGCCCGTTTTTTAGAACCCGAAAAATGCTCTGAAGCCCACACACGATTGTTTTTTATGACGTTAAAAAAAACTTTATTTTTTAGAACCCGAAAAACGGTCACGTGTACGCGGCACTATGTTGCCACCACATTCATGTTGATCAGAGGTCAACAGTAGCAGCAAAAAAAAAAAAGTTTTTCAATGAAGAGTTGAAGAGAATTGTGGGGGGGAGGGGGGTGTGCTAAGTGTGTTGAATGTAGGGGAGAATATGTAAAATAGCAGTCAAGTTTCATTGTTTTAGCTCAGGGATCTTCAAACTACGATCCTCGAGCTATTGCGGTACTACACATCCCATGAGGGATTGTAAAACTCTGACATTCAAAGACATGACTAGGCATGATGGGAATTGTAGTTCCTGAACAACTGGAGGGCCGTAGTTTGAAGACCCATGATCTAGCTTATTTTCTCCTTGGTCAGGTCAAAAACTTTTCAACAACCCCCCCCCCCCTTCGTAAATATGCCACTCTGCATGTACTAATACAGTAAAGAATGAGACCCCTCAATTAAATATAAATGTAAAATTACAGGGAAAATGATGTTGCAAAATAATAATCCAATACGCCACAGCCAGCAATCTGCCAAGCAGAATAGTTGATGCTTTTAGTGATGGTGAATGTGGTCGGTGTTCCAGAAAAAAACGGCTTGGCTCCTCACAAGACTGGGTTGTTTGTATTCATGCTGATCCTCTTGTTTCGAGGGATACGGGACATAGAAAAGATGAAGGGGGGTTCCTCTATGATAGATGTAAGGAAGAAAGGTGATCTTGTGGTAGGAGATGTGGTTGGTGTTCCAGAAACACGGCTTGACTCCTCACAAGACTGGGCTGTTTGTATTCATGCCGATTCACTTGTTTAGAGGGACATGGGACATAGAAAAGATGGAGGGGGTTTCTCTATGTTAGATGTGAGGAAGAAAGGCGATCTTGTGGTTGGAGATGTGGTTGGTGTTCCAGAAACACGGCTTAACTCCTCACAAGACTGGGTTGTTTCTATTCATGGGGGGTTCCTCTATGTTAGAAGTGATATGAAAGTCAGGAAGAAAGACGATCTTGTGGTTAGGGGTTGTGATGGGGTGGAGGAGAGATTACGGGTAGAATGATATTTTGGTCTACGAACTGATGAGTAAATGAGAAAGAGCGTTCATAGCACATGTCAGGAAAACCAAGCTTATACTGTGCTCAAAGAAATCCTCATGTGTGCATGAGGACCATGCACACATCTATAAGAGCATGTGCGCATACACATCTGAACGAGCAATAGTTTGGATGGATGAGCGTGTATGTTTGTCTGGACTTTGGTGCCCAGTGGCCTATGTAAAGCCCTACAGGACTCAGAATAATGTCTGAGTGGACATCAGCTCCTTCTGCCTGTGACTTGATCCCGTGTGTACATCTGTATCCTGACCCGGCTTGTTGAGTTTGCTTGTTCCTGAACCCCTGTTGCTGTTTCTGGGTTGTGATCCGACCTTCCCTCTTGCCTGCTATTGCAGTACCTCCGCTGCCCTCCTGATAATCGTGGCCTTGCTCCCAGTTCCTGATTCTGTACCACAGCTGCCCAATTGTTGACAAACTATTTCCCATCTGACCATGCATCCGAGACCCTGCATCTGCCAGCTTGACTATTGCTTTACCTCTGCTACAAGATCTCCCAACCCTGATCTCCTACAGGCACCCATGTAACTCTGCACCCTGTTATACCCAGTCATCAACCCCCGGGGGAGAGAGGTGTAATGGAAGCTCTCTTGTCTTGGTCTCAACCAGGTACATGACAGTATATATTGTTACGCATTCACACAAAAAATGACAGTTAACACAAACACAAAGACACTGTGAAAATAATTATTTATTACAAATAAATAAACCTTATTTTCCAAAGTAAAGCATGTCAACCAGAGGTGTAGATCCATACACTATGTCAATGTAAATCCAACCATGTCACCCAGAGGTTTAGATCCATCAACTAGATCAATGTAAATCCAACCATGTCACCCAGAGCTGTAGATCCATCAACTATGTCAATATAATTCCAACCATGTCACCCAGAGATGTAGATTCGTCAACCTAAATCAAATCCAATCAGGTCTCCCAGGAGGTGTAGATCCATCAACTGTGTCAACATAAATACAACCATGTCACCCAGAGGTATATATTCATCAACTATCTCAATCCAACCATGTCACCCAGAGCTGTAGATCCATTAACTATGTCAACGTCAATCCAACCATGTCATCCAGAGGTGTAGGTCCATCAATTTTGTCACCGTAAATCCAACCACGTCACCCAGAGGTATAGATCCATCAACTATGTCAACATCAACCATGTCACCCAGAATTGTAGGTCCATCAACTATGTCAACGTAAATCCAACCATGTCACCCAGAGGTGTAGATCTATCAACTATGTCAACCTAAATCCAACCATCAATGTCAATCCAACCATGTCACCCAGAGGTGTAGAGTCATCAACTATGTCAATGTCAACCCAACCATGTCACCCAGAGGTGTAGATCCCTCAACCATGTCAACGTCAGTTCAACCACTTCACCCATAGGTGTAGATCCATCAACTATGTGAACGTCAAGCCAACCCTGTCACCCAGAGGTGTAGATCCATCAATTTTGTCGTCGTAAATCCAACCATGTCACCCAGAGGTATAGATCCATCAACTATGTCAGTGTCAACCCAACCACGTCACAAAGAGCTGTAGATCCATCAACTATGTCAACCTAAATCCAACCATGTCATCAATGTCAATCCAACATGTCACTCAGAGGTGTAGATCTATCAACTATGTCAACCTAAATCCAACCATCAATGTCAATCCAACCATGTCACCCAGAGGTGTAGAGTCATCAACTATGTCAACGTCAACCCAACCATGTCACCCAGAGGTGTAGAGTCATCAACTATGTCAACGTCAACCCAACCATGTCACCCAGAGGTGTAGATCCCTTAACCATGTCAACGTCAGTTCAACCACTTCACCCAGAGGTGTAAATCCATCAACTATGCCAACGTCAACCCAACCATGTCACCCAGAGGTGTAGATCCCTTAACCATGTCAACGTCAGTTCAACCACTTCACCCAGAGGTGTAGATCCATCAACTATGCCAACGTCAATCCAACCATGTCACCCATAGGTGTAGATCCAAAAGACAAAAAAAGCGGCACCCTCTAAGCGTAGCATTAAATTTATTAAAATGGGTCAACAATTCAATTCCTATGAGATGGGTACTCACAGGACTGCAGGGAATCAAGGCGTATCACAATACATTATCATCCGTGAATGGCATCCCGAGTGGGTGAGATCCGCTGGAACGCTGAACGTCAAGCCAACCCTGTCACCCAGAGGTGTAGATCCATCAATTTTGTCGTCGTAAATCCAACCATGTCACCCAGAGGTGTAGATCCATCAACTATGTCAGCGTCAACCCAACCACGTCACAAAGAGCTGTAGATCCATCAACTATGTCAACCTAAATCCAACCATGTCATCAATGTCAATCCAACATGTCACCCAGAGGTGTAGATCCATCAATTATGTTAACCTAAATCCAACCATGTCACACTGAGGTGTAGATCCATCAACTATGTCAACGTCAATCCAACTAGGTCACTCAGAGGTGTAGATCCATCAACTATGTTCATGTCAAGTGTAGGTGTAAATCCATTCATGTAGGTGAGGTGTATATCCACCAGCTATGTCAACGTCAATCAATCCAACCAACGTCAATCCAACCATGTCACCCAGAGGTGTAGATCCATCAACTATGTCCATGTCAAGTGTAGATGTAGATCCATCCATGTAGGTGAGGTGTATATCCACCAGCTATGTCAACCTAAATCCAACCATGTCACCCAGAGGTGTAGATCCATCAACTATGTCAAAGTCATTCCAACCATGTCACCCAGAGGTGTAGATCCATCAACTATGTCAACGTCAATTCAACCATGTCACCCAGAGGTGAAGATCTATCAATGATGCCCTAACAAGCTGCACCATGACAACCCTTTACAGATGAACTCCCGCTGCAAAATGACAGTTCCTTGACTGGCTGGTGAATGTCAACCAACCAACTGAAAATCCTTCCCGACATCAATGATCACATATGGCCATGACCATATGTGGTCAGTGACGTCACTCTGGAATATCTTGGCTGCTTAGTTTAGGAACAGAGGTAGGCTGGAGAAAGATCTGTCATTTAGGGGCACTACTTTTCTTTTTTTTATGTCACCTTTGCTTGAGTTCATCCAACAGGTGCTTCACCAAACTTTCCCCATGGCCCTGTCCAACTAAACCCCTTTTGTACTAAAAGCTTTCAAATTCTCCTTGAAGAAAGTGAAAAAAATACAAGATTCGGCTCTCGTAGACCTCAATGGGCTTTGATGTTTGGTAGTTGCGGATTACAGACAGGGTTCTCAGGAACGGAACCCCAGTCAGTTCACTCACAACTCCTCAGTGGGGGAACTATGAAGTTTTACAAGGTCTAGTTTGGGTATATAACATGTTCTGCACTACGACTTCTCCGCTCTGTGAGATTTCAGATGTGAGATAAGTGCTGATTTCTGTAGAAAACATTTCCCGCACTCAGGGCAAGAAAGGAGATTTTCCTGCGTGTGCCACATCTGATGTTTAGTAAGACTGGACTTTTGTGTAAAAGTTTTTTCACATTCAGAACAGGAATACGGCCTCTCACCCGTGTGAGATCTCCGATGTGAGTAAATATGGGACTTCTGTGAAAAACATTTCCCGCACTCAGGGCAGGAATACGGCTTCTCACCTGTGTGGGATCTTTGATGAGCAATGAGGTCTGATTTACATGGAAAAGATTTCCCGCACTCAGGGCAGAAAGACAACTTTTCTCCTGTGTGCAATCTTCGATGTCTGACAAGGCAAGACTTCTGTAAAAAACATTTCTCGCAATCAGGGCAGGAATACGGCTTTTCCACCGTGTGAGATTTTTGATGCATAACAACGTCTAAATTATGTTTATAAAATTTCCCATACTCAGCGCAGGAATACGGCGTTCCCTCTGCGTGAGACCTCTGATGTATATCAAGGTCTGATTGCTGCGTAAAACATTTCCCGCACTCTGGGCAGGAATATGGCTGCCCCTTTGTGTGCAACCTTTGATGTTTAGACAGGTAGGATTTGCGTGAAAAACATCTCCCGCACTCTGGACAGGAATACGGCTTGTCAGCGTGGTGAGATGTGCAATGTATGTCCAGTTCTGATTTAGAAAGAAAACATTCCCCGCACTCAGAACAGGAAAGAAGCTTCTCCCCCTTGTGAGATTTCTGATGTAAAAAAAGCCTTAGCTTGGAGCTAAAACTTTCCCTACATTCAGGACAGGAAAATTTCCCCTCCCCCTGAATCCTGGCCCCACCGTTCACAGTATGAGGTTGCTCAGAGTCAGAGGGACTCCATGGTCTATCCACACTGTGAAGTCCTTCATCCATAGTGGAGCTCATTGTCTTTTCTCCTCCACAATCTCCTGTGATGTCCTCATCTTCCATTTTACAACCTGGAGATAAAGTGAGACGATCCTTTGAGGGTTTCTTGGTTCTCGTTTCCTCCTCTATGAATGTCCTCGTCATTTCAGCCTCCTCCGTATATTGCTGATCATCCCAAATGTACTCCTCTTCTACGTCACACTCAGTTTTTATGATCATCAGATCTTCACCCTAAACCAACAGAATGGCAGAAAATAACATCTGTAACATAGAAGTATTTATGATGTGAGATCACATAGAAAATATCATCTTGTAGAGTCCACACATCGTCTCCACATGTCAGAGTGTTCAATCACTTTATATTCCCGACCCTCAACTCCACCTACCTGATGATGGTGGGGGATGGTGTGACCTTCCTGTGTGGAACCCCGGGAATACAGAAGACGGGGACATCTCTCTGGTGGGTTTCTGTTATTAGGTGACTCCAGCATGTTCTTGTGTCCTTCTGGAAACTTCATCACGCCATACTTCCCATCCTCCTCTATATACTCTTCTTTTATATTGATACTATCCTGAAGGTTTCCACTCTAAATATATAATAAAACATTTATTGCAACAAACATGTTTGTGTATAAATCAGAACTACCAATAATTGTTCCTCATCTACCTGATCATGTTTTGTGTAGTTGTGACCTTCCTGTGTGGAATCCTGGGAATACAGAGGACGGGGACATCTCTCTGGGGGGTTCCTGTAGCTGGATGACTCCACCATGTTGGTCTGGAACAGGTGTCTGAGAAACTCTGACTCCTCCATCACCCCATCCTCATCATCCTCCTCCTCTTGTATCTCTTCTTCGAGATCAGGAACACTCAGGTCTCCACTCTGAATATAGAATAAAAATGACATCAATGGTAACAATGCAGATAATGTACAGATCCTAATGATACGATCAGTGATTGTTCCTCATCTACCTGATGATGGTGGGGGATGGTGTGACCTTCCTGTGTGGAATCCCGGGAATACAGAGGACGGGGACATCTCTCTGGTGGGTTTCTGGTATTAGGTGGCTCCATCATATCCTTGTGTCCTGAAAGCTCCTTCATCACTCCATACTCCTCAACCTCCTCTTTAGTATCAATGTTAATTTCCATGATGTTTCCATTCTAAAAAATATATATAATATAAAAACAATATTCATTATAACACATAGGCTTATATAAAAAATCATAACAATCAATAATTTTTCAAAATCTACCTGATCATGTTGTAAGTTGTCGTCCTCTTCATGACGTCCTTGTAGAGTGTCCATCATGACGTCCTTGTAGAGATCCTTGTGTCCTTCTAAATACTCCCACTCCTCCATGGAGAAATAGACAGTGACATCCTGACACCTTATAGGAACCTGACACACACAATGATACAGTCACCATCCAGACACACCCCTTGTCTGTTACTGGATAATGTCCCAGAATTCTCCTCACCTCTCCTGTCAGCAGCTCCATCATCTTCTTGGTCACTTCTAGAATCTTCTCCATGTTGTGTCTCTCAGGTTTTAGGGAGTCACATGGAGGCACTGTGATGGTCATATGATCACCTGACTTCACAAGAGGAAATCTCTGTATTGGGGAACCAATAGGAATATCATGTTAGACTCCCAGAATCCTCCTCACCTCTCCGGTCAGGTCTGTGTTTTATTAATAGAGATAAGAGTGATGTCATGTGACCTCCCAGAATCCTCCTCACCTCTCCGGTCAGGTCTGTATTATTAATAGAGATAAGAGTGATGTCATGTGACCTCCCAGAATCCTCCTCACCTCTCCGGTCAGGTCTGTATTATTAATAGAGATAAGAGTGATGTCATGTGACCTCCCAGAATCCCCCTCACCTCTCCGGTCAGGTCTGTGTTTTATTAATAGAGATAAGAGTGATGTCATGTGACCTCCCAGAATCCTCCTCACCTCTCCGGTCTGTGTTTTATTAATAGAGATAAGAGTGACCATGTGACCTCCCAGAATCCTCCTCACCTCTCCGGTCAGGTCTGTGTATTATTAATAGAGATAAGAGTGATGTCATATGACCTCCCAGAATCCTCCTCACCTCTCCGGTCAGCAGGTAGATGATCTCCAGGGTGAGGTTTAGTATCCTCTCAGTCATGTGACTCCGGTTCTCCTCCATCCTCAGTGATGTGGTCATGTGATCTATGCTGGTTTTCCTGTAAAAGGATAGTGGAGAATTATCTGGACTGTATTGGTTGTACAATATTAGGATGGGTATATAAGAGGTTAACAGTGGAGCTGCCCCCAGTGGGAATTGGCACATGTAGATTGGGTTACTTAGTCTTTGTTGCGTTTCTTGCCCCCCTGAAAACCTGTTATATTTTGTTCTACCTGCCTGATCAGAAATGACCGGCAATTACCCTTTTTGCTTTTTCTTTGAACTATTTCAAAGAATCAGATCGGTGGTGGAAGTGTAGTAAATGGTGGCTTTGTTCAGATTCTAGAATGCTACCTCTTTGATTGGGTCAAAGAGAACACTCTGTAGACAATAAACACTTAGGGCCAGATTCAGGTAGATGGGCGCTTCTTTACTTTGGAGTAACGTTTCTCATTTACGTTACTCCGCCGTAACTTTAGGAGCAAGTACTGTTATTCACAAAGCACTTGCTCCTAAAGTTGCGGCGGCGTAACGAAAATGAGCCGGCGGAATTCAAATTGGGCGGGTAGGGGCGTGTATTATGTTAACTATGCGCGATTCCGCGGCGAACGTACTGCGCATGCGTCGACTGTCAGTGCGCATGCTCCAAATTCTGTCAGGGAACGTCAATCCCCATTCACGGACGTTTTACGCAAACGACGTGAAAATTTGTAAACTCGACGCGATGACGACGGCCATACTTAACATAGGATACTCCACTAGGGGGCTGTTTTTTCTTTACGCTGCGTATCGCTTACGGAAACGTCGGAACGTCACTGCGTCGGGCCCGAATACGATCGTGAATTTCAGATTCCCGCTGATTAACATATTCTCGACGTTAATCAGCGGGAACGCCCGAGCGCCATTTTTAAAATTGAAGTTCCGATACGACGGCGAAATACAATTACGCCGCTCATATAGGAACTCCAACCCGGCGTTTCTTGTTTTCTGGTTACAGAAAACAAAAACGCCGGCTCAAAGTGACAGTTAGGCTGGAGTATCACTGATACTCCAGCCTAACTCTACCTGAATCTGTACCGAGGAACTAGTAGAAAAGTTCATATCACTTGCAGGTTTTCTTGAAACGTCAGGAGTAGCTAATGTAGAGGGTGAAGGGGTCAGTAGTGTGTAATACGAAGAGTGTAGGGGTCAATGAGAAGACTGTGGGGGTCAGGAGTGGGTAACATATAGAGAGTGCAGGGGTCAGGAATGAAATGTAAAGAGAATGCAGGAGTAAGTGAGTGAATAAGTGAGTGAATAACTTGTATAACGCTACAAACGCAAACCAAATTGCCTTAAGGCGCTTGGTATCCGTTTCCTTCTATTTAGCCTTCAGAATAGGTGGGTCTTGAGTTTTTTCCTAAAGGCCTGGTGATTCCTTTCCGTTCGGATATTGGTTAGTAACGCATACCACAGTCGTGGTCCTTGGACTGCAAATCTTCATTCTCCTTTGGTCTTGTAGCGGGCCTTGGGGATTTGTAGTAGATTTTGGTTAGTGGACCGAAGAACGCGATTGAGGTTGTGGTGTTTTATTTTCTCGCATAGATATTGGGGGGCGGTTCCTTGTACACATTTGTGCGTCAGGCAGAGGGCCTTGAATGTGACTCGGTCCTTTATGGCCAGCCAATGGAGGGACCTCAGGGACGGGGTGATTGATTCCCAGGGTTTTTTCCTGTAACCAGTCGTGCCGCCGTGTTCTGGACGACTTGTAGACGAGCGATCTGGTATTTTGGGAGACAGAGGTAGAGGGAGTTTGCATAATCGAGCCTGGAGTTGATTATTGTACCCACCACTACTGCGGTGTCTTTTTCCGGGATGAAGGGAACGAGTCTTCGTAGCAGCCGCAGAAGATGGTGGGATCCGCTGACTACTGACCCAAATCGAACATCCATTGTCATGTCAAAAATGACACTGAGACTTTTGACTTTGGTGCTTGGGGTAATGGTCTGTCCCAATATGGGTGGGGGCGTCCATGTCGCACCAGCAAGTCTCTTTTTGCTTGCGTGGAGCAGAAAGAGTTCAGTTTTCGATCCATTGAGTTTAGGGTGACTGTCTGTCATCCAGTTGTCTATCAGAGTGAGGCATTTTTCTAGTCCGACGTGTTGGTTCTTTTTGTTGTTTATTCGGAAGTAGAGCTGAGTGCCGTCAGTGTAGGAGTGGTACAGTAGATCCTGGTTACTGATAATTTTGAGAAGTGGGGGAAGATAGATATTGAATAGCATGGGAGACAGGGGAGTAGATAACATAGCGTATGTAAGGGTCAGAAGTACATAATGCAGAGAGCGCAGGGCTCAGGAGTGTGTATCGCACAGGCCAGTGAACAGAGTATAACAAAACAATTGGGAAGATGTCAGGCCCTGTTTATGGAGACAAATTAAAGCTCTGAAACCAACAAATAAATCTTCATTGCTTTCGGGTAGGTTTGTCCCCATACCGATACTAGTAACAGTCCCGATACCGAGTATTTGCAGGAGTACTCCTGCAAATGCTCCTGATGCCTAGTCTGATTCCTGGACACTCAGAAACAATTGGCGCGGCGGGGCAAGGTATTATCATGACAAACACTTCTGCTCCTCTCCCCCGGAATTTTTTTAGATGCTGTATTAAAAGCCACACAGGGATTTCAGTTATTATAACTTCCCCCACCTCTGCACCGATTGTTGAATGAATAAATGATAACTTATATAGCGCGGCACATGCGAACTGAATCGCCTCTGGGCGCTTGTTGTTCCTGTCTCCTTTGATATCAAAAGAGATGAGTCTTGACCTTTCTCCTGAATGCTAAGTGATCCTCCTCCAACCGAATGCTGGTTGGTAAAGCGTTCCATAGTCTGGGACCTTGGATCGCAAATCTTCTTTCTCCTTTGGACTTGTAGTTGGCTTTCGGAACCTGGAGCAGGTTTTGATTGGTGGATCGCAAAACGCGATTGGAATTGTGGGCTTTTATTTTTTCGCATAAATAATGGGGGGCATTTCCATGGACATGCGTAAGACAGAGAGCTTTAAAAGCAATTCTGTCTTTAACTGGCAGCCAGTGAAGGGATCTCAGTAAAAGAGTGGCCCCTGTATCCTCCTTTGTGTTCCTCCATGGGCTCCTCCGGTCCCCCCGTCCTCCTCCGGTCCACTCTGTGTGGTCCCCCTGTCCTCCTCATTTGGTCCCTCCGTCCTCCTCCAGTCCCCCTCTGTGTGCTCCTCCGCACCCCCCCTTCCCGTTCTGTGTGGTCCCCAACCTCCTCCTGCGCTCCTTGAGTCCCCCCATTCTCTTTCAATCTCCCCCAGTCCCCCTCTGTGTGCTCCTCCACTCACCTTCTGTGTGGCCCCCCCCCCCCATCCTCCAATCCGCCGCTGTATGCTCCATAGGATAGGAGAGGCTATAAAAAAAGTCCTGGAGGCGAGAATGGGAGGTGGATTGGAGGATGTTAAAAAAAGAGCCAGGAGGCCGAGCAAGCGGAGCGAGCCGTCCGAGCGAGGACGTGAGGCCGACTGCCCACTTTCCTCAAATTTCACCATGCCCTGGATGCCGGCCGAGGTTCGGAGATTTCAGTCGGTAAGGATTGCGCCTGCGCAGTCCTTACAGGAACCATCTCGATAGCCGGAACCATATCGTCAGATCAAAATGAAGACAAAGAAAAATGGATAGCGGCACTCCAAAACCTGATGGGTGGTCTTTTATTCAATAGACAGCCATGAATAAGCACTGATCCAGTGCGAAACGCGTCGGCTGTTCCTTGTTTCTACTGCTGTGACCCTATTTTTGTACATGCTGTCTATTGAATAAAAGACCACCCATCAGGTTTTGGAGTGCGGCTATCCATTTTTCTTTGTCTTCATTTTGCTTAGTGCACCGAGAGCACCCTCGGTATCCTGCACCACCTGTAACCATTTAGTGATCCCACCTGGAGCGGTGACTCCTTTCTCTATATCGTCAGATCACCCGGACGGAGGGAGGAGCTCAGTTATGGATAGATTGAGTTTGAGGAGATGATGTGATATATCTGTTATAGTAAATTTAGTGATGTGTGAGGAGATATATACGTATGGCGGCCAGCAAGGAGGTTAAACTCACCCACAAGATGCAATGGCAGTTCAGAGTGAGAGGAAATCCTAGTCCCCCCCCCCGGCTGTATCATGTGACCAGAACCGAGGGGGCGCCTCCCTCAGCTCTCAACTGCCACTGTCAGAGGATAAGACAGAGATGCAATAAAAATGCCATAAATACCTCAGAGCAACACACAACAAACATAGAGAGACACTTCACTGAACACGTCTGGTGACTGGTACCAGAATCCCACCTTACTGTAAATAGAAAATAAGATCTTATTACCTCCTCTGCTGCCAGTTCCAGCAATGTCTTCTCTCTAGTGCCTCCCGACTCACCTCTCACCCGGAACTTCCTGTCTGGACCCGACATCACTTCCTGTCTGTACCTGACATCACTTCCTGTCTTCCATAGAGACGTCCCATCTGGGTAGGAGTGAGATTACCACCTTGTGGAGCTCAGAGGACCTGCAGCCCCGAGAACCGTCTCGTAATGTGACCACGGCCTAGTCGTTGTTGCCAAGTGTCCTAGATGTTGCAGAACAGGCCCGAGATTTAGTCTACTGTCCCATTAAATCCATAACCCGCAGGTTCCAAGGTGTTGTGCTGAGAGGCAGTGAGGTGATGACTTCTGGAACACTCTCTGGGTTCCATCACCAAGTACTGCAAAGATAGCGGACTGTTTGGGTGGAGTGACTTCCTTTCCGACAGTGAAAGTAGAACTCTGAGGCCCCGTACACACGACCGAGTTTCTCGGCAGAATCCAACGAGAAGCTCGCTGGGATCCATATTCTGCCGAGAAGCTTGATCGTGTGTACACTTTTGTCGAGCGTCCCGCTGGGAAGCTCGTCGAGCCAAAATAGAGCGCAGGTTCTCTATTTGCTCGACGGGCCATCGGGACTAATGGCTCGACGCCTTTTTCGACAGCCTGGTCGACGAACTCGACGGCCGGCCAAGAACCTCGTCGGGCGGAATGATGAGTTTAGCCCGACGAGGTTCTCGGTTGTGTGTACGCGGCCTGACATCAGTGGGGCAGGAGCATGTGATCAAGTCCGTGTCACCACTAACCACCGATCCTGGGCTGGGGCTACACGTTGTTCTCACTGATGCCAAAAATGGGACTATTTTTCATTTTTCTGTGTTGGGTCTCCATTAAAAGCAGAGAGTGGTGTCCAAGACCTCCAAAATGGGCCCAAAGCTTTAATCAGAGATCACATTGTTACAGCAGAAAGCCACGCAGGACCCCTTCATCAGGCATATCTAAGATAAGGGTCTGGCATGAATCTCATGCCTTCCCAATGTTCAGTCCCTGGGCTCCCTCCTGAAGCATACTAAGCCACACGCCCTGCAGAAAAAAAGGCACGGGATCCATACCTTGTCTAGAATAAAGGTCTAATATGGAGTTTGAGAGGGATCCCATTGTAAGAGAAACTCAGGACATGTTGGAATGAGAAGGCTGGCTCATGCTCACTTACTGTATATGCATGGTCCTAATTCTGAGCAAAAGCTCAATGCAAAACAGGCATTGTCACATCTGCTCAAATGTATCAGCATGTGGAGAAAACATGCGCATGTGCATACGTAACGGCGCTGGTGCCAAACGGCCTATTTAAACTGAACTCTGACATGGAGCCTTGACCTGCCCTACCCGTGTAAGCCTCGGCTTCCCGCCTGCTGTGACCTTGGCTTGTATACTGACTTTGCTCCTGTCTTGCGTTCCTGTACCTCGCTGACTGGCTGTGGACCGATCCCGGCTTGTGCCCCAACTGTGTCTCTGCCTGATGTTCCTGTACCTCACTAGCCTGGCTGTGTACCAATCCTGGCTTGTGTTCTAACCCTGTCTCTGCCTGATGTTCCTGTACCTCGCTGCCCGGCTGTGGACCCACTACAGCTTGTGTCCTGACCCTGTCTCTGCCGGATGTTCTTGTACCTCACTGCCCAGTTGTGTACCGATCCTGGCTTGTGTCCTGACCCTGTCTTTGCCATTTGTTCCTGTACCTCGCTGCCCAGCTGTTGACCGATCCTGGCTTGTGTCCTGACCCTGTCTTTGCCATTTGTTCCTGTACCTCGCTGCCTGGCTTTAGACCAATTACAGCTTGTGTCCTGACCCTGTCTCTGCCTGATGTTCCTGTACCTCACTAGCCTGGCTGTGTACCAATCCTGGCTTGTGTTCTAACCCTGTCTCTGCCTGATGTTCCTGTACCTCGCTGCCCGGCTGTGGACCCACTACAGCTTGTGTCCTGACCCTGTCTCTGCCGGATGTTCTTGTTCCTCACTGCCCAGTTGTGTACCGATCCCGGCTTATGTCGTGACCCTGTCTCGGCCAGATGTTCCTGTACCTCGCTGCCCAGCTGTTGACCGATCCTGGCTTGTGTCCTGACCCTGTCTTTGCCATTTGTTCCTGTACCTCGCTGCCCGGCTTTAGACCAATTACAGATTGTGTCCTGACCCTGTCTCTGCCTGATGTTCCTGTACCTCACTGCCCAGCTGTTGACCAATCCTGGCTTGTGTCCTGACCCTGTTTCTGCCTGATGTTCCTGTACCTCTCTGCCCGGCTTGTGTCCTGGCTACATTCCTGTCTGCCAATCACATGTCACTGTGTTCCAGTTCCTGCCTAGTGATCTATGGTCACCTGCTTCCTGCAAAAAGAGGTGGAGTACACAAAAGGGAGACCAGAAGAGGGATTGGGAGAGAGGGGTGGAGGACACTGAATGAAGACCAGTGGAGGGATTGGCAGAGAGGGGTGGAGGACACTGAATGAAGACCAGTGGAGGGATTGGCAGAGAGGGGTGGAGGACACTGAATGAAGACCAGTGGAGGGATTGGCAGAGAGGGGTGGAGGACACTGAATGGAAACAGGAGTAGGGATTGGGAGAGAGGGGTGGAGCACACTGGAGTCAAGAGTAGGGATTGGTAGAGAGAAGTGGAGGACACTGAAGGGAAACCAGTAGAGGGATTGGCAGAGAACACTGAATGGAGACCAGTGGAGACCTGATATCACTACCAGGGGTGTTGGGCAGTGCAAAAGAAGCCCCCTCTCCAGCTCGACCTGCACCAGGTATGTGATACCCATACTTTTTTGTCAGTAGGGAATGAGGCCTGGTATGCTTCCAGAGTGAGGCCAGGGCCTCACTCTGGAAGTTACCTTGCCATGAGGCCCCACCTAACAAGACACCTTGTCACCATGTCGATGGGGATAAAGGCCTCATCTCCACATCCTTGGCCCGGCTGAGGATGGGGTATGCAAATGGTGAGGGGCTTAATGGAATATTGATGGCTGTTTAAGATAAGGGGGGGGGGGCCCTCTTGGTATCCAACCCTCCCTCCTACGTAAATGAGAAAGGGAGTTCCTTGTTACTCTTTCACAAAAAGGAACATAATAAACACGTGAACACTCCAAAACAAACCTTTATTATAATTATAATAATATTAAATAGACAATAAATCTACCCGTATCACCTAGACATATAGATCCATCAACGATGCCCTAGCAACTTTCACCACGGCAATCCTCTACCACTGCACTTCCACCACAAATGACAACTCCATGACTGGCTGGTGAATATTAAAACACACAGCTGGGGTTCCTGCCTGACGTCATTGACCATACATAGTCATGGCCATACGTGGTCAATGACGTCACCTCGGATCATTTAGCGGCACTAGTTTATCTTCTATGCCACCATTGCTGGAGTACATCAAATACAGGATTAAGGCATCGTCCAAGCATTTAATTAAATTCATTAGTGCATTATATTTTGCTCTTTAACTGTAATAAACGACCTGCTTGCCTCTGAGTGGTAAAAAATTTTGCCACATGGCCACCTATGTACTTTTTTTTTTTTATCTAAAGCTTGCAAGTTTTCCTTGAAAAAAGCAAAAAATATACAAGAGTTGGCTCCTATAAACAGCAATGGGGTTTGGGATCTGCAGACTTCGGGGTGGGTTCGCAGATACTTCAATGAACTAAACCTGAGCCAGTTCAGTCATCACTTCCTGCCTATGCAGGATTCCTAAGTTCTAAATTTGGTGCGTACCGTTTTCCGCACGGGCATTCTTCCCTTTGTGAGACAAATGTTGATTTCGGTTTCAGCACGGGCATTCTTCCCTTTGTGAGACGAATGTTGATTTAGTTTTCCGCACGGGCATTCTCCCCTTTGTGAGATAAATAATTTCTCTACAAAAAAAATTCCCACACTCCCAGGTTAGGGAAAGATGTTATCCCTGGTGTGCCGCACCAAGTGTGCGGTAAGATTGGACTTCTGAGAGAAACCTTTCCCGCACTCACTGCACACGTACGGCCTCTCGCCCGTGTGCATTCTCTGATGTGTGTAAATATGGGACTTCTTTGAAAAACGTCTCCCGCACTCAGGGCAGGAATACGGCTTCTCACCTGTGTGAGACCTCTGATGTGCAACAAGGTCTGAATTACACGGAAAACATTTCCCGCACTCCGCGCAGGAATACACCTTTTCGCCAGTGTGCAATCTGTGGTGTCTGACAAGACAGGACTTCTGTAAAAAGCATTTCCCGCACACAGGGCAGGAATACGACTTCTCACCCACGTGCATTCTCAGATGAGTGAAGAGGTTGGCCTTCCTTGAGAAAAGTTTCCCGCACTCAGGGCAGGAATGTTGCTTTTCCTTTGTGTGCAATTTCTGATGTATGGAAAGATTGAACTTTCGTGAAAAACATTTCCCACACTCAGGGCAGGAATACGACTTCTCCTCCGGGTGAGATTTCAGATGTACAGAAAGTGTTAAATCTGAACTAAAACTTTCCCCACATTCAGGACAAGGAAATGTCTTCTCCCCCTGAATTCCGACACCCTCCCCCACAGTATGAGGTTGCTCAAAAGGAATCCAAGGTCTATCCACACATTGAAGTCCACCAGACATAGTGGAGCTCATCGTCTTTTCTCCGGCACAATCTCGTATGGAGTGCTCATCTGCCATTTTACAAACTATAAATACAGTGAGACGATCCGTTGAGGGTATGTCCATGGCTTGTCCTGGAAAAATAGAAAAACATCATCAATAGATATGAGAGGATTAGTTCACTTCCATCAATATTCCATCTGGATCAGGTAGATATGAGTGAGGAGATGTTCTCTGTGGAGGTCCCAACCAGCTTGGACCCATCCCCTCTTCAGTTAAAGTGCCTTTGGTCCTCCTCCCAGTCCCCATTGGTTTCTACTCTTCTAACAAGGTTGTGTAAATGTAGAAGTGATCTGGGAGGAGGACCAAAGGCCCTTTGACTGAGGAGGGGAAGAGTCCCAGCTGGTTGGGACAGGGAGGGGACCATTCTCAACCTATTATTGGCTGATATCACTCAGCTCCCACCCTACTCTGCACCAATCGGTGTGCAGTTACAGAGCAGAGTTCTCTTTGGAGGTCCCAACCAGCTGGAACTCTTCCCTCCATCAAAGAACCTTTGGTCCTCCTCCCAGATCACTTCTACATTTACACAGCCTTGTCAGAGGAGCAGGAACCAATGGAGACTGGGAGGGGCGTGCTCTTTACACAACCACAAGTCTAGGCACTGGATCATGTGATCTCCGATAAACAAGAGGGTCAAAGTTCAGACTTGAAGACCTTTGTAGCAAAGAACAAGTGACTATGGGGATACAATTTGCGTTATCATGTCTATGCAAATTAAACTAATACTGCCACCTGAACCCCAGGGCAGGTATCAGTACTGGAAGGTGACTAGAATATTAAGTCTATAATTGGCTGACATTAGCTCCGCCCTACTTTGGACCAATCAGTGAGCAGTAAGAGAGCAGAGATAAGAGAAGAATATATTATGGGTCACCTGTGCTGATCTCTGTAGGAGTGTCCTCCTCTATGAATGTCCTCGTCATTCCAGCCTCCTCCGTATATTGCTGATCATCCCTCACATACGTCTCTTCTACGTCACACTCAGTTTTCATGATCATCAGATCTTCACCCTAAACCAACAGAATGGCAGAAAATAACATCTGTAACATAGAAGTATTTATGATGTGAGATCACATAGAAAATATCATCTTGTAGAGTCCACACATCGTCTCCACATGTCAGAGTGTTCAATCACTTTATGTTCCCGACCCTCAACTCCACCTACCTGATGATGGTGGGGGATGGTGTGACCTTCCTGTGTGGAATCCCGGGAATACAGAGGACGGGGACATCTCTCTGGTGGGTTCCTGGTATTAAATGTCTCTGTTATGACATCCCTGTGTCCTTCTGAAAACTCCTCCATCACTCCATATTCCTCTTCGTACTCTTCTTTCACTACAGTATTATTATCCCAATGGCTTCCACTCTGAATATATAATAAAACATTCATTGTAACAAACATTCTTGTATATAAATCATACCTATCAATAATTCTTGATTATCTACCTGATGATAGTGAGGGATGGTGTGACCTTCCTGCGTGGAATCCCGGGAATACAGAGGACGGGGACATCTCTCTGGTGGGTTGCTGTAGCTGGATGACCCCACCATGGTGTCCTGGTACAGATCTTTGTAAACTTTTAGATACTCCGACTCCTTCATCACCCCATTCTCCTCTTTTATCTCTTCTTTTACGTCAAATTTAGAATCTCTCAGGTCTCCACTCTAAATATATGATAAAAATGACATCAATGGTAACAATGCAGATAATGTACAGATCCTAATGATACAATCAGTGATTGTTCCTCACCTACCTGATGATGGTGGGGGATGGTGTGACCTTCCTGTGTGGAATCCCGGGAATACAGAGGACGGGGACATCTCTCTGGTGGGCTATTAGCTGGCTCCATTGTGATATCTGTGTGTCCTGAAAGTGCCGTCATCACACCATAGGACTCATCCTCCTCTGTATACTCTTTTTTCACATTTATACTATCCCTAAGATTTCCATTCTAAATATATAATAAAACATTAATTGTAACAAACATGTTTATGAATATATCACCACTACCAATAATAGTCAATCATCTACCTGATCATGCAGTGCATAGTTGTGATCTTCCTGTGTGGAATCCTGAGGACGGGGACATCTCTCTGGTGGGTTCCCATTACTGGATCCATCTGTAGGAAACACACACACTGACTGAATACATTGTTTCTATGTGTTTATCAGATGATGGGGGATCTAGGTGGAGCCTCCGTACTGCTCTCTGTGGGCAGCACAGTGGTCCAGTGAGTGTGGGCAGCACAGTGGTCCAGTGAGTAGCACTTTCGCCTAGCAGCAAAAGGGTCGCTGGTTCGAATCCCGACCACGACACCATCTGCCTGGAGTTTGCATGTTCTCCCTGTGTCTGCGTAGGTTTCCTCCGGGTACTCCGGTTTCCTCCCACACTCCAAAGACATGCTGGTAGGTAAATTGGATCGTCCAAAAATTTACCCAGTATATATGTATATATGACTGTGTGTCCCTAGCGTGTCCAGATCCTACGGGGTAAAAATGACCGCACCAGCCAAGCAGACATTGGCTGGAAAAAGCGCCCAGAGGCGATTCAGTTCGCATGCGTTGCGCTATACAAGTCATTCATTCAATCATTCTCTCCTTTACAATAAAGTCTCCTCTTACCCGGTGATGTGAGGGGCGGCTGATTGTCCATCATGACGTCCTTGTAGAGATCCTTGTGTCCTTCTAAATACTCCCACTCCTCCATGGAGAAATAGACAGTGACATCCTGACACCTTATAGGAACCTGACACACACAATGATACAGTCACCATCCAGACACACCCCTTGTCTGTTACTGGATAATGTCCCAGAATTCCCAGAATCCTCCTCACCTCTCCTGTCAGCAGCTCCATCATCTTCTTGGTGACTTCTAGAATCTTCTCCATGTTGTGTCTCTCAGGTTTTAGGGAGTCACATGGAGGCACTGTGATGGTCATATGATCACCTGACTTCACAAGAGGAAATCTCTGTATTGGGGAACCAATAGGAATATCATGTTAGAATCCCAGAATTCTCCTCACCTCTCCGGTCAGGTCTGTGTATTATTAATAGAGATAAGAGTGATGTCATGTGACCTCCCAGAATCCCCCTCACCTCTCCGGTCAGGTCTGTGTATTATTAATAGAGATAAGAGTAATGTCATGTGACCTCCCAGAATCCTCCTCACCTCTCCGGTCAGGTCTGTGTTTTATTAATAGAGATAAGAGTGATGTCATGTGACCTCCCAGAATCCTCCTCACCTCTCCGGTCAGGTCTGTGTTTTATTAATAGAGATAAGAGTGATGTCATGTGACCTCCCAGAATCCCCCTCACCTCTCCGGTCAGGTCTGTGTATTATTAATAGAGAGAAGAGTGATGTCATGTGACCTCCCAGAATCCTCCTCACCTCTCCGGTCAGCAGGTAGATGATCTCCAGGGTGAAGTTTAGTATCTTCTCAGTCATGTGATCCTGGTCCATTTCCATCCTCATTGATGTTTTCATGTCATCTATGTGGGTTTCTCTGTAGATTGATTGGAGAGAATTATTTGGATTGTATTGGTTGTACAGTATTAGGATGGTGATATAAGGCATTAATAGTGGGGCTGCCCCCAGTGGGAATTGGCACACGTAGATTGGGTGAATTAGTGTTTGTTGTGTTTCTTGCCTCCTGTATACCTGATTAATGCAGGAGTTAAGGAGTGTGTAACAGAAATCTCAGGGGTCAGGAGTGCATCATGCACAGGCCAGTATACAGAGTATAACCATAAATTACTCCCTCATCATAATGCATTTCACCCCCCCAAGCCCACATTCCCAGCAGTACAAATTTACCCCAACAGTCCAAAGTCATAGTTGTATAGATTCCCCTCCAAAGCCCTAAACCCAATGTACAAACATCTCCAACACAACTACCCAAATGATCTTGTAATAACCACTCGCTGACAAGGAGTTCCAGAGGATGGAGGAGAGCAAGCAAGGAGGTGACAAGGGAGCAAAAGAGCAGGAGGTCACGGGAGAAGCTGAGAGGACAGTTTTTATTGTATTTTGTGATGAGGTTGGTGATGTAGCTGGGCGCAGAGTTATGGATGATTCAGAGGACACTGAATGGAGACCAGTAGAGGGATTGGGAGAGAGGGCTGAAAGACACTGATGGAAGCCAGTAGAGGGATTGGCAGAGAGGGGTGGAGGACACTAAATGGAGGCCAGTGGAAAGATTGGCAGAGAGGGGTGGAGAACACTGAATGGAAGCCAGTGGAGGGATTGGCAAAGAGGGGTGGAGGACAATGAAGGGAAGCCAGTGGAGGGATTGGCAGAGAGTGTTGGAGGACACTGAATGGAAGCCAATAGAAAGAATGGGCAGAGAGGGGAAGGAATGGAGGAGGGGTGGAGGACACTAAATGAAGCCAGTGGAAGGGATGGGCAGAGGGGGGTAGAGGACACTGAATTGAGAGGGATTGGCAGAAAGGGGTGGACACTGAATGAAAGCCAGTAGAGGGATTGGCAGAGAGGGGTGGAGGACATTAAATGGAAGCCAGTGGAGGGATGGGCAGAGGGGGTGGAGGACACTGAATGGAGGCTAATAAAGGGATTGGTAGAGAGGGGTGGAGGATACTGAATGAAAACCAGTGGAGGGATTGGCAGAGGGGGGTGGAGGACACTGAAGGAAAGCCAGCAGAGGGATTGGCAAAAAAGAAGTGGAGGACACTGAATAGAAGCCAGAGGAAGGAATGGAAGAGAGGGGTGGAGGACACTAAATGGAAGCCAGTGAAGGGATGGGCAGAGGGGGGTGGAGGACACTGAATTGAAGCCAGTAGAGGGATTGGCAGAGAGGGGTGGAGGACACTGGATGGAAGCCAGAAGAGGGATTGGCAGAGAGGGGTGGAGGACACTGGATGGAAGCCAGTAGAGGGATTGACAGAGAGGGGTGGAGGATACCAAAGAGAGGCCAGTGGAGGGATTGGCAGAGAGGGGTGGGGGACACTTACCGGTTGGTAAAGTTGATGAGTTTGGCAACATTCATGATGGACTGAAGGGGGATATCCTATTTCAAGGTAATCCAATGAGGAGGAGGAACTTGTAGTAGTCGGGAGATAACCAGGGAGTAAATTAGGAGCTTTGTGGAGTCGTTGGTAAGGAAGGGGCATATTTTGGAGATGTTGCGGAGGTTGAAGCGGCAAGATTTGGACAATGACTGGATGTGGGTATGAAAGCAGAGCTCAGAGTTCAGGATTACACCTAGAACTTTGGCATTCGGGGACAAACTCATAGTTGTGTCATTGACCTTGACAGAGATTACAAAAAGAAAGGGACACGTAGGGGAGGAAATATTACGTACTCAAATTTGGATAGATAGAGTTTGAGGAGATGGTTATGTGCTTTTTTTTTTTTTAGGGGGAACTTGGGGGAACTCAGTTCCACCACCTTGGCTCAGACTCTTTAGTGCCTGCTCACCACAATCACTTGTAAACACAGAAGTCTGGTTTCTGTGTTTACAAGTGACAGCTCTGCACTCTGTATGTAATGCAATCCTGGGGCCAGATTCAGATATTGATACGCCGATGTAAATACTAAGAATAGCCGGTGTATCTTTTTTTGCTATTCAGAAAAGAAGATACGCCGGAATTCTGCTAATATACGAGTGGGGTAATTCTGTTACACCGTCGTATATTAGTTGCAGTTTTACGTTGGCCGCTAGGTGGCGCTTCCGTCGTTTTACGTGTCGAATATGTAAATTAGGGATTTATGGCGGTTCCCGAACGTACTTGCGGCCGGCCATCGTAGTTTACGTCGTTTGCGTAAGCGTTATTCCGGCGTAAAGGTTACCCCTGCTATATGAGGAGCAGCCAATGTTAAGTATGGACGTCGGGACATCGTCGAATTGTACGTCAGTTACGTCGTTTGCGCAAATCGGTCGGGAATGGGGCTCGGCGTAAATTACGTTCACGTCGTTTACATTGACACATAGAGAAGTGATTTGACGCAAGCGCACTGGGATTCGTCCACGGACGGCGCATGCGCCGTTCAGAAAGAAAGTCACGAGCGTGGGGGTCATGATTCATTTACATGAATCACGCCCCCATCCTCAACATTTAAATTGCGCGGCCTTACGCCGGGCACTTTACGCTACGCCGCCGCATATTGTGGAACAAGTTCTTTCTGAATAAGGCACTTGCCCATAATATTTGTGGAGGCGTAGAGTAAATACCATACGCTACGCCGCCGGACAGATACACCACATGTATCTGAATATGGCCCCTGGTATTTAATGCCCCTTTAAGACCCTTCTACTGTTTGTGGAAATCTGAACAGGGTCGTAGTTGAGTTCCTGCACCTATTTTCTGAGAAAAAAATCTCTGGATATACGTATGGCGTTCTGCAAGAGGTTAAACTCACTAAGATGCCATGGCACTTCATAAGTGGCACCTCCAGCTGTATCATGTGACCAGAAGCGAGGGGGAGCCTCTCCTAACTCTGAACTGCCACTGCCAGACGAGAAGACACAACACTGTAATACAAATATAATAAATACTGCAGAGCAACACACAACAAACATGGAGACACCTCACTGAGCATACTGGACACACATCTGGTGACTGGTACCAGTAACACTCCATACTGGGTGTAAATAGAAAATAAGATCTTATTACCGCCTCTGCTGCCTCTTCCACCAACGTCTCCTCTCTACTTCTTCCCGACTCACCTCTCACCCGGAACTTCCTGTCGGTACCTGACATCACTTCCTGTCCGACCTGACATCACTTCCTGTTTTCCATAGAGACTTCCTGTTTTGGTTCGAGATCACCATCTTGTGGAGCTCAGAGCAACTGCAGGCCCCAGAAAAACATCTCGTAGCGTGATCACAGCCTTGTCATTGTTGCCAAGTGCACCCGAATACTCCAGGGTAGCAGATAGGCCGAGTCCGCATTCACACGGGAGTCACATCGCCACGGCTTAGATCGGGGCTATAAGGCTCCTTTCACACGGAGGGGACCGTTTTTGTGTCCGCTCCGTGTGTGTCCGTCGGCTCAGCGGGGATCACCGCTGAGCTGTCGGCGGACAGGGCGGTCCCCGCACACTGTGCAGGGACCGCCCTGTCTCTCCTCCACTCTCCCCTATGGTAAGGTGACCAGATTTTAAAAATGAAATCCGGGGACATATTTTTTCTTTACTAGTAACGGCAACAATCAGCGATATCTCCGATCGTGTGTACGACCTAGCGGACAGGTTTTTCCAGCGGACAAATTTAAAGCACGCTTTGAAATTTGTCCGCTGGAAACCTGTCCGTCGGACATGTCCGCTGGTTAGTATGCCTAACCAGCGGACATAAATCTCCTGCATGCGTGGAAGTATTTTACTTCCTGGATTGATGACGTGGCGGCTTCAACGTCACCGCCACGTCACCGCGTTATCCGTCCGAGGGGATTTTGGTCCGATGGTGTGTACACGCCATCAGACCAAATATACGAGGAGACATGTCTGCTGGCTGCTGGAAACGGTACGTCAGACATGTTCAGCGGACATGTCTCCTCATCTGTACTCGGCCTTACTCTTTGGGCTCCAGGTACTACTGGATGGGGAATGGAGGAAGGTCACTCTGCCAGGGAAGGCAAGGAGATAGGCAGGTGGCTGGCCAGGATTTGAGCCAGAAGAACATGCTAGCGGAGCTGAATGGGCATGCGCCCGAAACTGAAGAAATATTCCCTCCGCTCCGACCAGCACATGATCATCAGAAAGGGGCTCAGATAATGGGAAAAATACACCCCCCCATATGCTAGTAGGCACGGCGGAGCGGGGGTGTGTAATTCTATTTTTTTTTGTTTTAATTCTGCACTAATTTTCTTTGAAATTGCCCCTGCCCCCTATTAAATCCAATCTGGGGACAAAACCAGGGACAGACTTGGTCCGGGGACAGTGTCCTCAATCAGGGGACTGTCCCCTGAAACTGGGGATGTCTGGTCACCCTACCCTATGGGGAATCGGATGAATACGGACCATGTGTCCGTATTCATCCGATCCGATCCTTCAGACGGAAGAAAAATAGGGTTTTCTTCCGTCTGAAAAACCGGATCTTTGCGGAGACGGATGATTGCGGACGTTAGCAAATGCTCATCCGCTAACGGCCGCAATCCCATAGGGCCCCATTACAAGTCCGTTTACGGTCCGTACGTGTGAAAGGGCCCTAAATGTTTGCTGAGCTTCTCAGTGTACACGACGGCTGAGAGGCAAGAGGAAGGCTGCATTCATGGCAGAAAGGACCAATAGCATCTCTTCTGGCAAAAATACCTTGTCAACAAATTTATGGAAAAATTACCTTTACTTTAAAAAAATATTATTATTATGCAAATTATAAGGTGACCAGATTTTTAAAATGAAATCCGGGGACATATATTTTTTTACTAGTAATGGCGGCAATCAGCGACTCTCTGCCTGTCGCCGCAGCCGCCCGCCTCACAGCCTCTCAAGTCTCACTCTCCGGGCCCCGGCTACTACTGGGTGGGGAGCAGAGGAAGATCACTCCACCAGGGAAGGCAAGGAGATAAAACAGACGGCTGGCCGGGACTTGAACCAAGGCAGAAGAAAATGCGAAGGGAGCTGAATGGGCACCCGAAACTGAAGAAATATTCCCTCCACTCCGACCAGCACATGATCATCAGAAAGGGGCACAGATAATGGAAAAAATACAACCCCCCTAAGCTAGTAGGAGCAGCGCAGTGGGGGGGGGGGGGGGGGTGTAATTCAGATTTTTTTTATTTTATTCTGCGCTGACTGTCTACAAATCCAATCTGGGGACAAAACCAGGGACAGACTTGGTCCGGGGACAGTGTCCTCACTCTGGGGACTGTCCCCTGAAACCGGGGATGTCTGGTCACCCTAGCATATTAGCCCTTAATCCATAAATAGTTTTTAACTTTTTTTAATTGTATATATACATATACATATATATATATATATATATATATATGTGTGTGTGTGTGTATATATATATAGTGCCTGGTTACTTCAAAGTACCAGTGCTACCTAAATTTAGAGGGAGATCAGAGTGTTACTTAAATTCTGATCTTTCTGTTAACATGTTTAAATTTGTGTCTCTGTCTTAGCTTGGCTGTGATGTGGGCTTATTCTGTTGTTGCTGGGGTGTTCTTTCCACCCCCGGGACAGTAGGTGGCAGCAGTAGAGTGAAGACATGGGTGCTCTTCCCCAGCAGCCAATCAGGAGGGTTGGGCCTCGCTGTGCATGCTGGGGGATGGTATTTATGGGGCAGACGCCATTAGTTCTGGGTCTTCTTTTTCAAGTGCGGCATCCACCTTTAGTGTGTCACCACGGTGCCCAGGCGTTATGGCTTCCCGGGGCGTGCGTGCCACGCGGAGTTCCTGGTTCCGGGACAAAGTTGGTCCAGAACAATTGAGCTGTGGCAGGGAGCCGAGTGGTCTACTGGGTTCCCAATCCTGAAGATCCTAAGCGGTATAGCTGTTCGGTGGGGAGTCCATCTAAGGAGAGCTAATGAGAGGCTGGCGATCCAATAGGGTCTCGACAAACCACCGGGGATCGAGGTTTCCGGACACTAAGAGGCTGGTCACCTGTCAGTCAGTACCTGAAAGTAACTTGAAGGAGATCCAGGTGTAATTCTACCGAGGAGGTTCATCTCCGTAACCACAATCTGGAGGGCCTGTGGCAGAGGTTTCTCTCTGAATGCATTCCAGGAGGGTCTGTGGCAGAGACTTCTCCCAAAAGGTTCCAGTTCATTCCAGGAGGGTCTGTGGCAGAGACTTCTCCCAAAAGGTTCCAGTTCATTCCAGGAGGGTCTGTGGCAGAGACTTTTCCTTAAAAGTTCGAGCGATACTCTGGCTGCCAGGTCAGTGAGAGAAGCCTGTCCAGGTACGCTCTTCCCACTCAAGCAGGAGTGGCGCAGAGAAGTGTTACACGTAGGAGCAGGATTGTTTCCCTATTGCTACACCTGAATTTGCTACTCTTCTTCTCCTTTCAACTCTACCTTCTTCACCACAAGTTTATTGTTTTTACCCGGCTGGGTAATAAAGAGCATAGCAAAAAACACCTGTCGTGGACATTCTGTTACTACTGCTATATGCACCATACACCCCTAAGGCCCTGTACACACGATCAGACATGTCAGATGAAACTGGTCTGCAGACCAGTTTGATGGTGTGTACGGCCCATCAGACCGTTGTCCGTCAGACCAAAGTTTTAAAACCTGTCTGATGGAACATGTCCGTCCGACAGGTTCGTTGGTCAGTACACAAAAGCATCGGACCAAAAACCTGCGCATGCTCAGAATCAAGTCGACGCATGCTTGGAAGCATTGAACTTCGTTTTTTTTAGCACATCGTTGTGTTCTACGTCACGGCGTTCTGGTCTGATCGGATTTTGGTCCGATGGTGTGTACGCACATCAGACAAGTTCAGAGTTGTCTGATGAAAACGGTCCATCAGACAAGTCTCATCAGACATGTCTGATCATGTGTACAGGGCCTAAGGCCCCTTACACACGAAGCAAATCTATCTGTTCAAAGTGGTCGGACAGACCGATTTGAACAGATCTGTCTGCTGGGATGTATTGGTTTGATCGTGTGCACATGATCAAACCAAAATCCCCGCCGGCAGACGGCGCGCTGATGTGGCGGTGACGTTGACGCCGCCCACGTCACCGCACCAGGAAGTAAAACACTTCCGCGCATGTGTCAAATGGATTCGACGCGTGTGCGAGCAGGTATGTCTGCTGGTTAGCGTACTAACCAGCAGACATGTCGGGCGGACGGATTCACAGCCGACAGATTTCAAAGCGTGCTTTGAAATCTGTCGGCTGGCCAAATCCGTCTGTTTGCCCGTACACACGATCCAATCTGTCTGCTGAAACGGTCTGGCAGACCGTTTCCAGCAGACAGATTTGATCGTGTGTACGCGGCCTAAGACAGCGGAGGAGCCATGAGGTAAATGTGCCACTTAAAACAAACCAGCAGCTCCTCTGGGGGTAGTGCTACATATATATATATATATATATATATATATATATATATATATATATATATATATATACTCACTGGCCACTTTATTAGGTCCACCTTGCTAGTACCGGGTTGGACCTCCTTTTGCTTTCATTCTTGGTGGCATAGATTCAACAGGGTGTTGGAAACATTCCTCAGAGATTTTGGTCCATAGTGACATGATATCATCATGCAGTTGCTGCAGATTTGAGGTGCTCTATTGGATGAGATGTGGTGAGTGTGGAGGCCATTGGAGGACAGTGACCTCATTTCCAGTGGTGAGATGATTGGATCTTTGTGATATGGCACATTATCCTGCTGGAAGGAGCCATCAGAAGATGGGGACACTGCAGTCATAAAGGGATTGACATGGTCACCAACAATACTCAGGGGGGCCGTGGCGTTTAAACTATGCTCAATTGGTATGAAGGGGCCCAAAAGTAAATATCCCCCACCTCATTACACCACCAGCCTGAACTGGTGATACAAGGCAGGATGGATTCATGCTTTCACGTTGTTTAAGCCAAATTCTGACCCCACCATCTGAATGTCGCAGCTGAATTTCAGATTCATCGGAGCAGGCAATGTTTTTCCAATCTTCTGTAGCACCCTGGTGTTTAGGCAGGGTTGCTCCTCACAAATTTACTTGCCAGGAGTGGTTGTTCTGGTTGATTGTTAGAGATCTATTGATTTCTCCCTAAGTTTGGCCTTGTTGCAGTTTTCTCTTCTACCACTAGGTGGCCGGGTATTTGGTGGTACTAGATATGAGAAGGGCAACCCAAGGTCAGGTTATGGGTATGTGGGGTGTCTCAGCCAATGGGCAGGGGTTTTCTTGAATCCCTTGGCCTGTTGAGAGAGCCTATATATTCGGGTGGAGTCTGTTGATCTGTTCTGTGCCACCTCGATGGCTGCCTGGGTGGATGTGTGTCGTATTAGGCCGGAGATTGAACCTATCCCAGGCACATCTGGCTGCTAGGCTGTCTGAGGTCCTATCCAGAAGCAAGACAGCAGCATAGGGTTGGGATTGCGGCTTGCAGTCCAACCAGAAGTGACGATTCTGCCAGCCTGGGAATCTGTCATGGTCGGACGTAGAATGAAAGCTGTCGCCACTGTGGGGCCAACCGCCTTATTACCAGGGACCACAGTGAGTAACTGAAGCATATATCGGAGTAGTATTTTCACCAGACGGGGACAGTAAAGAATCAGGAAACTTCAGTGGGTATCAAGCCAGCGGAGGTGATGATTAAAGGGGTGTTCCAGCCAATATTTGGGTTTATTAAAAGTCAGCAGCTACAAAAAGTGTATCTGCTGGCTTTTAATAAACAGACACTTACCTGCTCCAGCGTTCCAGCGACGCGCCGACCGGGGCTCCGCTTTTCTCCCCCCCTCCCCGGCCGGCGTCCTCATCACAACTGTGGGCACCCAGCTGCGACAGCCTTCGGCTTCAAGGCCGGGCACCCACTGCGCATGCGCGAGCGGCACTGCGCAAGCGCGAGCGGCGTGGCCCGCCGCTGATTGGACAGGCGACCGCATGGGACCTGTCAGTGTCCCATGTGATCGCCTACAGGGAGGGCCTGCTGTAGGCGATTAAGCTTAATCGCCTAACCAGCCCCTCGGCGGAAGGAGGAAGTGGGACAGGAAATCCCACTGCTCCTGAAGCCCCCACTCCCCCCGCAAAAAAATTACATGCCAAATGTGGCATGTAAGGGGGTGAGGAGTGGGATTAGCGGAAATTCCATTTTTGGGTGGAACTGCACTTTAAAGAGCAGCTGTGTGTGTCAAGCCAGGGACTGAGTAGGCCAGTGGACAGCTTAAGAAGTATCGGGAATGCCAAGCTAGGGAGACACTTGAGGAAGACACCACGTGAAGATTGGAGGAACTCACTGACTTTATCCACCTTGCACCCACTATGTCTCACAACCCACCATATACAGAATGATGTCAGCTATCTCGGTCCCTGTAGGTCCTCATTAGACCAAAGGAGGTCCTTGCTGCACTTCTATTGTCCAATATTGGTGAGCCCGAGCGAATTGTAGCCTCAGTTTTCTGTTCTTAGCTGACAGGAGTGGCACCCGGTGTGGTCTTCTGCTGCTGTAGCCCATTTGCTTCAAGGTTGGATGTGTTGTGCTTTCAGAGATGGTATTCTGCATACCTTGGTACGAGTGGTTATTACGAGTGGTTACTTCATACCATACGAGTGGTTATTTGAGTTACTGTTGCCTTTCTATCATCTGGAACCAGTCTGCTCATTCTCCTCTGACTTTAACAAGGCATTTTCCTCCACACAACTGCCACTCACTGGATATTTTCTCTTTTCCCTATCAGTTTGACAAGAGTTTAGTTTGTTGACGGGAGAGTTAAAAAGTGGAAGCAAACCCTCCTATTGTTTTTATCATTGGATGCTGCCATCTTGGCCTCTGTTTAATCTTTAGCTGCCATGATGCTGCACATGTGATCAGTTAGGACACCAGCCATTGGATGGTCTGACAGTTTGGTTGAGAGCACAACCAATGTGACAGTTACATTTCCGGCACGTGCCGAAAATTTGATGTTTTTAAACAGTTAAATCTATGGGTTTACGTCCACTTTAAATGGCTGGATTTGGCCAGTTCGCTCACCCCTGGCTCCTGCAGCCAGGGGTCATTTTATGAAGTGGTGATATTAATGCTGCCACTAAATGACAGCTTCCCAATCGACAGCTTGTTTCACGTTGTAAAAACGACAGGGAATTCCAGGTGCTGTCTTTGGCCAGTGAAGGCACCCAGCATATCCACTTGGTTTGTTGATACTGAGCAGCTGAATAAGGGTCCGATATGGATTTTGAGAGGGATCCCATACCTTTTTTTTGTGGATTTTAAGGTAAGGAGGAACTCTGCAAACTCTGATGTAAGGGGGAGGCTCTGGTGACCAGAGAATCTCTTACACCAGGGTTCCCCTTTACATCACAGTCCACAACATTCCTCTTTACATCCAGGTAGGGTCCGCAGACTTTCCGATTGCACTGTGAGGGAAACTCTGATGTACTGTAGATGGGAACGCTGATGTAAAGGGGCTCTAGGAATACTGGCAAATCTTATGTAAGGGCAGGAAGGGAACTTTCAGAACTGCAGAGCATGTGAAAGGGTCCTGCTGCAGGACCATAATAAAGGGCCACCGGCTTGGGGGGCCGTTCATGGTTTTTGGCACTGGGTCCTGAATGTTCTAGTTACTCCTCTCTATAAACCCCATGCTTTCCCAATGTTCCTGGCCCCCTTCCTGTAGCACACTAGGCCACATATCTCAAAAGACATGCTGGTCGCTTAATCAGATCCTGTCTAAAAATTGGCCCTAGTATGTGTGTGTTTGCTAAGCCACGTACACACGACCGGTCAATCCGATGAGAACGGTCCGACGGACCATTTTCAATGGTTCACCGATGAAGCTGACTGATGGACTGATGTGCCTGCACACCATCGGTTCATGAACAGAGCGTGTCAGAATGCGGTGACGTAAAACACGACGACGTGATGAAAAAAACGAAGTTGAATGTTTCCAAGCATCCGTCGACTTGATTCTGAGCATGCGTGGATTTTTAACCGATGCTCGTGCGTACTAACGTTTGGTTTTGACCTATCCGTTAGCCGTCCATCGGTTGAATTTTAAAGCAAGCCATTTGTTTTTTGACCGAAGGATAATGGACCGATAGGGCCTGCACAGTCCGTTTTCAATCGGTTTGAACCAATCGTGTGTACGAGCCTTAAGCGCGTCGGGGGCCTAAGTGGTAAATGACCATGCTATATCAAGATGCAAGTCAAGTCAACTCAACTCATGTCCTGCAGAAAAGAAAAAAAAAGCATGGGATCCCCTTAAAAATACATACCTTATCTAGAATAAGGGTCTGATATGGATTTTGAGAGGGATCCCATACTTTTTTTTTTGCAAGGCACGTGGCCTGGTGTGCTTCAGGAGGGGGGCCAGGGGCTCAACATTTGGGAGGTACCTTACCAGTGGACCCTACCTGGCAAGGCACCTTGAATCCATGAATTGAATTCATTACGACATTCTTGGCCCGGTGGATGCTATGGTGTGAGAATGGGGAGGGCCTAATGGAATCTCAAAGCCCCTTTAAGATAATTGATATCTGACCCTCCCTCCTATGTATATGAGAAAGGGAGTTCATAGTATACCTTGTTGCTCAAAAGAAGGAACATAACAAACACCAAGACACTCTTAAACAATAATTTATTATAAATAAATAATATACCCAATCATGTCACCCAGACATATAGATCCATCAACAATGCTGCAACAACCGACTCTACGACAATAGTCTACTTCCGCAAATGACAGCTCGCTGGTTGGCTGGTGATTAACAAAAGACCAGCTGGGGTTCCTTTCTGATGTCTCCGACTATGTATGGTCATGGCCATAGGTGGTCAATGATGTGACCTGGGATCCGACAACTGCCTAGCGTACAAAGAGAAGCAGCCTAATTTAGCGGCACTAGGGTTTTATTTGTGCCACAATTGCTGGAGTACATCCAACACACGGGCCATTTCACATTTGGGATTACACAAACCCCCAAGCCTTTAGTTTAATGCAACTGTGTTTTTAATTTGGCCCCTTAACTGAATTAAACGACCCGTTTTTCCCGAGCAGTAATTTTTTTTCCTCCACAGCCACCCATGTGATTTATTTTTTCTAACCAAAAGCTTGCAAGTCGTCCATGATAAAGGCAAAAAATATACAAACGTTGACTCCCATAGACATCAATGGGTTTTGGGTGCCAGGTTCGGGATCTGCAGAACCTCCCATGAACTGAATCCAAGACAGTTCAATTGTCACTACTTCCCTGCGCAAGATCCTTGAGGTATAACAAGGTCCTAATTCTGTACGTAAGGTTTTCTACACGGGCATTCTCTGCTTTGTGAGACAAATGTTGATTTAGTTTTCCGCACGGGCATTCTCTCCTTTATGGGACAAATGATGATTTCATATTCCACACGGGCATTCTCTCCCCTTTGTGAGACAAATGTTGATTTTGTTTTCCGCACAGGCATTTTCCCCTTTGTGAGACAAATGATGATTTCGTTTTCCACACGGGCATTCTCCCCTTTGTGAGACAAATATTGATTTTGTTTTCCGCACGGGCATTCTCTCCCCTTGTGACACAAATGTTGATTTCGTTTTCCACACAGGCATTCTCCCCTTTGTGAGACAAATGTTGACTTTATTTTCCGCACAGCATTCTTCCCTTTGTAAGAAAAATGTTGATTTCGTTTTTCCACACGGGCATTCTCCCCTTTTTGGGACAAATGATGATTTCATATTCCACACGGCATTCTCCCCTTTGTGAGACAAATGTTGATTTTATTTTCCGCACAGCATTCTTCCCTTTGTGAGAAAAATGTTGATTTTGTTTTTCCACACGGGCATTCTCTCCCCTTGTGACACAAATGTTGATTTTGTTTTTCACACGGGCATTCTCCCCTTGTGAGACAAATGATGATTTTTTTTTCCGCACGGGCATTTTCTCCTTTGTGAGACAAATATTGATTTTGTTTTCCGCGCGGGCATTCTCCCCTTTGTGAGACAAATGTTGATTTTGTTTTCCACACGGGCATTCTTTCCTTTTGTGAGACAAATGATGATTTTGTTTTCCGCACGGGCATTTTCTCCTTTGTGAGACAAATATTGATTTCGTTTTCCACACGGGCATTCTCTCCCCTTTGTAGGACAAATGTTGATTTCGTTTTCTGCACAGCATTCTCCCCTTTGTGAGACAAATGTTGATTTCGTATTCCACACGGGCATTCTCTCCTTTGTGAGACAAATGATGATTTCGTATTCCACACGGGCATTCTCTCCTTTGTGAGACAAATGATGATTTCGTATTCCACACGGGCATTCTCCCCTTTGTGAGACAAATGTTGATTTTGTTTTCCACACGGGCATTATTTCCTTTGTGAGACAAATGTTGATTTTGCTTTCCACACGGGCATTATTTCCTTTGTGAGACAAATGTTGATTTCGTTTTCCGCACGGGCATTCTCCGCTTATGAGACAAATGTTGATTTCTTTCCAAAAAATTCCCTCACTCACTTTTTCTGTGCGTTTTGAACCCAAACCAGTTCGCTCGTCATTAAATCCCTGTGCGGGATCCTTGAGGTATAACAACAACGTAGCGGTTTCCGCACGGGCATTACAGATTCTCCCCTGTGTGAGACTTCAGATGTGAGATAAGCGTTGATTTCTTTCCAAAACATTCCCCACACTCAAGGCAAGAAAAAATCTTTTCCTGAGTGTGCCGCAACTGGTGTGCGGTGAGATTGGACTTCTGTGAGAAACCTTTCCCGCACTCACTGCACGAGTACGGCCTCTCGCCCGTGTGCATTCTCTGATGTGTGTAAATATGGGACTTCTTTGAAAAACATTTCCCGCACTCAGGGCAGGAATACGGCTTCTCGCCCGTGTGCGATCTCTGATGTGCAACAAGGTCTGAATTACACGGAAAACACTTCCCACACTCGGCGCAGGAATACACCTTTTCTCCTGTGTGCAATCTCTGATGCCTGACAAGGCAAGACTTCTGCAAAAAACACTTCCCACACACGGGGCAAGAATACGGCTTCTCCCCCGAGTGTGATTTTTGATGTATTGAAAGTTCTGATTTATGTGAAAAACATTTCCCGCACTCAGGACAGGGATACGGCTTATCCTCCCTGTGAGATCTTCGATGTATATCGAGGTATGGTTTATGTTTGTAACTTTTATTGCACTCAGGGCAAGTATAGGGCTTTTCCTCTGTGTGAGATCTTTGATGTACGACAAGGTCTGAGCTCTGTGTAAAGCATTTTCCGCACTCGAGGCAGGAATGTGGCTTCTCACCAGTGTGCAGTCTCTGGTGTCTGACAAGAAAGGAGTTGTGTGAGAAACATTTCCCGCACTCAGGACAGCAAAACGGCTTCTCCGCCTGGTGAGATGTACAATGCATGTTCAGTTCTGATTTATGAAGGAAACATTGGCCACACTCGGAACACGAAAAGAGCTTCTCCCCCGTGTGAAATCTCCGATGTACAGAAAAACGTAATTCAGAACTGAAACTTTCCCCACATTCAGGACATAAAAATTCCTTGTCCCCCTGAATCCCGGCCCCACCCCTCACAGTACGAGGTTGCTCAGAGTCAGAGGGATTCCATGGTGTATCCACACTGTGAACTCCTCCATTCATAGTGGAGCTCATTGTCTTTTCTCCTCCACAATCTTGTATTGAGTCCTCATCTTCCATCTTACAAACAATAAATACAGTGAGACGATCCTTTGAGGGTTTCTCTATGGCGTGTCCTGGAAGAAAATATAAAAACATCATCAATAGATATGAGAGGGTTAGTTCACTTCCATCAAGATTCCATCTGGATCAGGTAGATATGAGTGAGGAGATGTTCTCTGTGGAGGTCCCAACCAGCTGGGACTCTTCCCCCCATCAAAGAACCTTTGGTCCTCCTCCCAGGTACATTTACACAGCCTTGTCAGAAGAGCAGAAGCAATAGGGACTGGGAGGGGCGTGCTCTTTACACAACCACAAGCCTAGGCACTGGGTCATGTGATCTCTGATAGACAAGAGGGTCAAAGTTCAGACTTGAAGACCCTTTACCATAGAACAAGTGACCATAGGCGCTCAATCTGTGTTATCATATCTGTGCTACTGTAACTAGGAGTGACACACAACCTAATACTGCCATCTGAACCCCAGGACGGGTATCAGTACAGGGAGGGGACCATTATCAACCTATTATTGGCTGATATCACTCAGCTCCCACCCTACTCTGGACCAATCAGTGAGCAGTAACAGAGCAGAGAGAAGAGAAGAATATATTATGGGTCACCTGTGCTGATCTCTGTAGGAGTGTCCTCCTCTATGAATGTCCTCATCATTCCAGCCTCCTCCGTATATTGCTGATCATCCCAGACATACTCCTCCTCCACTTCACACTTAGTTTTTATGATCATTTCATCTTCCCCCTAAACAGAATGGCAGAAAATAACATCTGTAACATAGAAGTATTTATGATGTGAGATCACATAGAAAATATCATCTTGTAGAGTCCACACATCATCTCCACATGTCAGAGTGTTCAATCACTTTATGTTCCCGACCCTCAACTCCACCTACCTGATGATGGTGGGGGATGGTGTGATCTTCCTGTGTGGAATCCCGAGAATACAGAGGATGGGGACATCTCTCTGGTGGGTTTCTGCTGCTAGGTGGCTCCATGATATCCATAGGTTCTTCTAAAAACCCGTCCATCACACCATATTCCTCTTCCTCCTCTTCATATTCTTCTTTAATAATGATATTATAATTCCCAAGATTTCCACTCTAAAATGTATATGAAGACATTGTAGAAAATAATCTTGTGTATAAATCCTAACTACCAAAAATTGTTATTCATCTACCTGACCATGGTGACGATGCATCACATCATACTCCTCATCCTCCTCTTCTTTAATAATAATATTAAGATCCCCGAGTGTTCCATTCTATAGCAAAACATTCATTGTAACAAATATGTTTGTGTATAAATCATAACTGTCAACAATTGTTATTTATTTACCTGATCATGGTGTGCATAGTTATGATCTTCCTGTGTGGAATCCCGGGAATACGGAGGACGGGGACATCTCTCTGGTGGGTTCCCATTACTGGATCCATCTGTAGGAAACACACACACTGACTGAATACATTGTTTCTATGTGTTTATCAGATGATGGGGGATCTAGGTGGAGCCTCCGTACTGCTCTCTCCTTTACAATAAAGTCTCCTCTTACCCGGTGATGTGAGGGGCGGCTGATTCTCCATCATGACGTCCTTGTAGAGATCCTTGTGTCCTTCTAAATACTCCCACTCCTCCATGGAGAAATAGACAGTGACATCCTGACACCTTATAGGAACCTGACACACACAATGATACAGTCACCATCCAGACACACCCCTTGTCTGTTACTGGATAATGTCCCAGAATTCCCAGAATCCTCCTCACCTCTCCTGTCAGCAGCTCCATCATCTTCTTGGTGACTTCTAGAATCTTCTCCATGTTGTGTCTCTCAGGTTTTAGGGAGTCACATGGAGGCACTGTGATGGTCATATGATCACCTGACTTCACAAGAGGAAATCTCTGTATTGAGGAACCAATAGGAATATCATGTTAGATTCCCCAGAATTCCCCTCACCTCTCCGGTCAGGTCTGTATTATTATAGAGATAAGAGTGATGTCATGTGACTCCTCCCCCTCACCTCTCCGGTCCCGGTCTGTGTATTATTAATAGGTAAGAGTGATGTCTGTGACCTCCCATTCCTCCCCTCTCTGGTCATTGTGTTTTAATAGAGATAAGAGTGATGTCATGTGACCTCCCAGAATCCCCCTCACCTCTCCGGTCAGGTCTGTGTTTTATTATTAATAGAGATAAGAGTGATGTCATGTGACCTCCCTCCCAGAATCCTCCTCCCCTCTCTGGTCAGGTCTGTGTTTTATTATTAATAGAGATAAGAGTGATGTCATGTGACCTCCCAGAATCCTCCTCACCTCTCTGGTCAGGTCTGTGTTTTATTAATAGAGATAAGAGTGATGTCATGTGACCTCCCAGAATCCTCCTCACCTCTCCGGTCAGGTCTGTGTTTTATTAATAGAGATAAGAGTGATGTCATGCGACCTCCCAGAATCCTCCTCACCTCTCCGGTCAGGTCTGTGTATTATTAATAGAGATAAGAGTGATGTCATGTGACCTCCCAGAATCCTCCTCACCTCTCCGGTCAGCAGGTAGATGATCTCCAGGGTGAGGTTTAGTATCCTCTCAGTCATGTGTCTCCGGTCCTCCTCCATCCTCATTGATGTGGTCATGTGATCTATGTTGTAGATGAATAGCAGAGAATTATCTGGGCTGTATTGGTTGTAGATTATTAGCCAATCTCTCCACTGGCCTCCATTCAGTGTCCTCCCCTTTCTTGTATGTGTGTCGGTCTGAATCTAGCCCACTCGCTTATTAAGATGGAAAAGAAGGTCACCTTTTAGCATTAAATATTAACTCATAGGCCACACTCCATTCCAAGCCCCCCCCCCCCCATTTTTAAAAACCATGATTATTATTATATAGGATTTATATAGCGCCAACAGTTTGCGCAGCGCTTTACAACATGAGGGCAGACAGTACAGTTACAATACAGATCAATACAGGAGGGATCAGAGGGCCCTGCTTGTCAGAGCTTACAGTCTACAAGGGAGGGTCAAGTGGAGAAAAAGATAATAATTGTGTGGGGTGAGCTGATGGAGAAAATTAAAGTACAGTTGTTAGGTGTGGGTAGGATAGGCTTCTCTGAAGAGGAGAGTTTTCAGGGATCGTCTAAAAGCTAATAGAGTAGGAGATAAGCGGACAGATTGGGGTAAGGAATTCTATAGTATTGGAGAGGCTCTGGGAAAGTCCTGTAGATGAGCATGGGAGAAGGTGAAGAGGGCGCTAGAGAGCAGAAGGTCTTGAGAAGAACGAAGAGAATGATTAGGTTGGTATTTAGAGACTAGGTCAGTGATGTAGCTGGGGGAAGAGTTGTGGATGGCTTTGTAGGTAGTTGTTAGTATTTTGAATTTAATTTGTTGGGTGAGCGGAAGACAGTGGACGGATTTTGTAAGAGAGGAGTAACAGAGACAGAGTGGTTGGTAAGGTGGATGAGTCTGGGAGCAGAATTCATGATGGATTGAAGGGAGATAGAGTATGTAGAGGTAAGCCAATGAGGAGGGAGTTACAGTAGTCGAGGCGAGAGATGACCAGCGAGTGAATTAAGAGCTTTAGTGTGTCGTTGGTTAGAAAGGGGCGTATTTTGGAGATGTTGCGGAGCTTGAGGCGGCAAGATTTGGACAGTGATTGGATGTGGGGCTTAAAGGAGAGTTCAGAGTCCAGGACTACTCCTAGGACCTTGGTGTGTGGGGATGGACTGATAGATGTGCCATCGATTTTAATAGAGAGATCAGGGGAAGAATTATAAGTTCAGTTTTGGATAGATTGAGTTTGAGGAAGTGGTGTGACATACAAACTGATATATCGATAGTAAATTAGTGATACGTGAGGAGAATGAAGGCGTGAGCTGAGAGGTAGTGAGATATATTTGGGTGTCGTCAGCATAGAAATGGTATTTGAAGCCATGGGAGGCTATCAGCTGACCCAGGGAGGAGGTGTAGATTGAAAATAGGAGAGGTCCAAGAACAGAACCTTGGGGGACCCCGACTGAGAAAGGAAGAGGAGAGGAAGAAGTGGAGTTGTAAGAAACTCTAAAGGTGCGGTTGGATAAGTAGGTAGAGAACCAGCGAAGAGAAAAGACACGGAGACCAAAGGCGTAGAGTTTTTGAGGGGGTGGTCAACCATATCAAAGGCAGCAGAGAGGTCCAAAATGGCCTTATGATGGCCCAAATCCCAATAAAAGTAGAAAGAAGATAAATTGTTACCTCTTCTTATATTCTGCCACTGAACATGGATCTATAGAAGACCAAATGCCAGATGAAGTCTTCTTGGGTAACCGACTCTTCCCAGAGTGTCCATCTCCTGATCCTCTCCGGCAATTTTTCCTAATGACCTCCATGTCACTACTGTGTCCTGTACTGCGTCTTTTACCATGACCTGTACTTTTCCCTGTACTATGTGTCATGTACCATGAACGGTAATGTGCCTTGTACCGTGTCCCTGTAACATTACCTATATCATGTCCCTGTTCCATGGTTTGTATTGTGTCCTTGTAATGTGTCCTGTGTTTTCTATCCTTTCCCCTCTACCATATCCTGTTCTGTGTCCCTGTACTGTGTTCTGTACTGTATCCTGTAGTATTGAGGAGATCAGTGGTTGTATCATGTCTTGTACCATGTCCTTGTATTGTCCTGCGCCATGGCCCTGCACTGTCTCTGAATAGAGTCCTGTACCATGTCCCTGTATTGTATACTGTACCGTGTCCTTATACTGTGTCCTGTATTGTGTCCTGTAACATGTCCCTGTATTTTGTGCTCTATCATGTCCCTGTACTATGTCCTTAAACTGTGTCTCTATATCGTGTCCTTGTATCATGCCCGTGCACTGTGTCCCTCTATCGTGTCCTGTACCATGTCCCTGCACTGTGTCCCTAAATCAAGTCCTATACCGTGTCCTGTACCATGTCCCTGTACCGTGTCCCATACCCCATACCATGTCCCTGTACCATGTCGTTGCATTGTGTCTCTGTACCGTGTCCCTGTATTATGTCCTGTACCGTGTCCCATACTCTGTCCCGTGTCCTTGTACTGTGTACCTGTACCGTATCATGTCTGGTATCATGTCCCTGGACTGTGTCCCATACCATGTCCCTGTACCGTGTCGTTGCACTGTGTTTCTGTATCGTGTCCTGTAACATGTCCCTATATTATGTCCTGTACCGTGTCCCATACTCTGTCCCGTGTCCTTGCACTGTGTCTCATACCCTGTACCGTGTCTTTGTACCGTGTCCTGTATCATGCCTGGTACCATGTCCCTGTATTGTGTCCTGTACTGTGTCCCATACCCTGTCCCGTGTCCCATACCCTGTACCGTGTCTTTGTACCGTGTCCTGTATCATGCCTGGTACCATGTCCCTGTATTGTGTCCTGTACTGTGTCCCATACCCTGTACCGTGTCCCATACCCTGTACCGTGTCCCATACCCTGTCCCTGTACCGTGTCTTTGTATACCCTGTACCGTGTACTCAGCCTGGTACATGTCCCTGTATTGTGTCCCTGTGCTGTGACCTGTAGTGAAGAGATCAGCTGGGGGAATTGCAGAGTTCTCTGAAGGACCAGGAGATCGGCACTCCCCGCTCTTGACGGTTTCTGAAGAAGACTTTAGCCGGCATCGGAGCTTCGCTCAGAGAGGTACTTTTACAGGGAATCCTTCTGTGTAGATTGACATTTGGTGACAATGTGATCAGTTAGACTTGTTGGCACACATGGAGGCGAATCAATGTACCCCGTGTGAGGTGCGGGCTTACGTACGTGTGTTCCGGGGTGAAGCGGCTGCATGGACACTGACTAAGTTCGGGGTTGTTCACCTGCACCGATGTTCAAATTTGGGGCGGCATCTAAACACGGCCCCATGAACGAGGACTACATCCCACTTATGTTTTATTTCCCCATTATTTTTCTTTTATACCAGTGTTTTTACTTCAATACGTGAAATCTGAGGAATTACTGCGAGCGATAATAATATCAGCCCTTCGATAGAATATTGAATTGTCTGTGTGTACATCAGACGGAAATGAGGGACAGATTGACAGGAGCTACGGTACAAGAAAAATAAGATCTTTTTACCTCCTTTGCTGCCAGTTCAAACAATGTCTTCCCTCTATTTCCAACCGCCTCATCTCTCACCCGGAACTTCCTGTCTGCACTCGCATCACTTCCTGTCTGTCGCTGACATCACTTCTTGGCAGTTTTCCATAGAGATGTTCTGTCTGGGTAGAAGGGAGATCACCACCTTGTGGAGCATAGAGGAACTGCAGCTAATTTAATGCAGATAAGGCATCAATTGTGTTTAATTACTACCACAGAACCTGTGTAATTAATATCAGGGCTGATCCTAGGGTCACAGACACCTGGGTGAGTGAGTGAATAACTTGTATAGCGTTGCAAATGCGAACTGAATCGCCTCAAGGCGCTTGAAATATGCAGAAATATTGCTGGCACGCCTACATGGGCGTGGTCATCTTACAAACCCCTCCCCTTTAGAAATGTGCCCCCCATCAGAGCCCCCCACAGCCGGTGTCCCCTATCACAGCCTCCCACAGAAGGTATCCCCATCAGAGCCCCCCCAGCAGGTGTCCCACCATCAGAGCCCCCCCCAGCAAGTGTCCCCCATCAGAGCCTCCCACAGCAGGTGTCCCCATAGATCAGTACCTGTCCAATAGGTCCTTGTAGCTTGGGCGCGCTGGGAGAAGAAGCACATTACAGGGGGGGCAGGGCATACATAGCATCTTTGGTTACTAGGAGGGTGGCACTCGGAGAACATTTCTGGGAGTGCACGGGATGATTGGCAGCAGCTCCGGCCAACCCAGAAGCCTCTTATCACACCGCCTATGGGAGAAGAGCCGGCACACACAGAGGGGGTGGGACAGACAGGAGACGGCTCCACGCGCAACGGACATAATTAATTAGTGGAGCCTAGTGTGGTACCCAACCCGGATTTTGGGGACAGCAGGAGGTATGCGCTCTTGTCAGTTGCCAGTGGAGAGCAAGGGGGATAGGGAACCGCAGCACCCGCTTCATGTGCTCCGCCTCTGAACACAGACAAGGAGGAGCGAGGGGAGCACTTTGGAGCTTTGGCACCCCCACCCCTGCGGCACCCTGCCTAGGATCGGCCCCGATTTATATGTATGTAGCACTACTCCCGAAGTAGCTGCTGAGTAATTTTGGGTGGCACGTTACCTCTATGTTCTCGCTGTCCAGAGTGAAATGAGAGTCCAAAGAATTTCAATGTCCACAAAATGCACTTCTTTTTCTGGGATTTATTTGTAGAACTTTGTTAGAATACAAGTAAAGGGGTGGAATGGTAGGTAGATTCAGGTGCATAGTCACAATTAGGAAACACTCCTGCTTCCAGCAAACAGTTCTCGTCGCCATTCTAGCCAGAGTGGGTATTGCTCACCCGGATAGGTCCCTCTCACTGGCCTAGCAGCCGGGATGGCGCACAGAATAAAGTCTCTGCCACAGACCTTCTTTAATGAGGAGACACTTTCGATCCAGAATCCCCTGCCACAGGATTCAGCACCCGGATCTCTCCACCTTAATTCTGATAGAACTTTAGGCCCAACAGGCGACATTGTCAAGCCTTTCAGTGTATGGTGCATCCTTCGATGAAGTTTCCAGGCCTTCTCCCGAGTTACCAGCCTCTTGCATAGCCCCCTCCAGGATAGGTCCTCCCCTGGCTTCCTTCAACATGCGACCTCCTCCAGCAGGATGGGACGGTACAGGATCACCTCTGAAAAAGGCAGGCCCTGTCTGACTACTGGGCTTCCCAGGCGAAGCCAAGACCCCAGTCCAACGTGGTCCCGGAGTCAGGATTCAGCCCACACACCTCAGGCCAGGCGGGCCACAAGGCCAATGGCAGCTGTCCCTTAAGTACCCCTCCCCAGCATGCACAGCGGGGCAACCACTCCCACTGACTCACTGCTGAGGGGAACACCCAATACACCCTGACCCTGCTGCTTCCTCCCTTGGCCTGGGGTGGCAATGACACCCCCAGGCGAACAATGGCAGAACTCTCAGCACAGCCATGGCTGGAACAGAAGCTAAATTTGCCATTAATCATATTGGTCTGAGCCAAATAACAGCTCAGACCCCACTAAATGTACAGCAGCGCCTGCTCAACAGGAGCAGGCCGCTACATGTATTTGGGTTTAAAGGGATGAGGTGGCGAACCTGGCCTGGGCTTGACAGATGAATATGGACCTGGTCTTGAAAGCTGGGCAGGCTATCTGTATCTTGCAAAAAAAATCCACAGTCGCACACAGCATCTGGTTCGCACAAAGCGGCTTATCCGAACACAGCGTTTGAGCTCACTGGTCGCACACAGCGTTTGATCTTCTTGAAGCACACAGCTTCTAGCTGCCCCAACAGTAATGACCTCTGCCTCCTGCAGGGAGACGCATCCACTCTCTGTCTTCTCTCACAGAGGTTTGGGAGTCACCTGACTCCTAGCACAGACCTCCTGTCTGTGGGGTGGGGCCCTAAATGCTGTTCAGGTCAGAACTATATACCTGGACGCACAGCTGTCCAATTAGTGTGTCTTTCTCTCCTGAATCTGGCGTAAACGAGCCATTTCTCACACAGCACAGGGTCCCATCCTCACAGTGGACTGTCTGGGCTTTGGCTTGATGCAGGGTGGGCTAGGGCTTCGGTATGAAAGCTGGGTGGTCTGGCTGGGCCTAGGATTGATGCTGAGAGAGATAGGGCTTGGGTTCCACAGCTCTGTGGGCCGTCTGGGCCAAGGCTTGATGCAGGGGGGGGACTAGGGCTTGAGTTTGAAAGCTGGGTCTGGGCTTTACAGGTAGATGAGGTAGGTGATTCTTGGTCTGACAGCTGAATGGTATAATTTGGACCATGGTTTTACTGTAATTTTCCTTTCCTGATGGACTCCATGGCAGCCTATGTGTGGGTTAATCCTGCCCCCTCATAGGACCCTTCTCCCATAAATCTTTATTCTGGGCCAAAGGCCGTATTCCATAATTTAGCCTACTCCAGCCACTGAGAGGGAACTCCTGCTGCCATGGAGTCCATCAGAAAGGGAAAATTACGGTAAGTATTTGATAGAAATTTTTCTGACAGACTCCATGATGGCTTACGTGTGGGAAATAACTAGCCATACACATCCGGGTGGGCAAAGTGCTGGACAAAAGAAAAAAGGTTAGGAAGATCCCACTTAGAAAATCTTGGCTTTCTCTGAGGCCTCGTACACACGATCAAATCTGTCCGCTGGAAACGGTCTGCTGGACCGTTTCAGCAGACAGATTCGATCGTGTGTACGGCCGAGCCGACGGATTTGGCCACCCGACAGATTTCAAAGCATGCTTTGAAATCTATCGGGTGGGAATCCGTCCGCCCGACATGTCTGCTGGTTAGTACACTTACCAGCAGACATGTCGTCCCGCACCGCCGCCGAATGGATTCGGCGCATGCGCGGAAGTGTTTTACTTCCTGGTGCGGTGACGTGGCGGCGTCAATGTCACCGCCACGTCAGCGCGCCGTCTGCTGGCGGGGATTTTGGTTTGCTCGTGTGTACACGCCAGCAAACCAAAATCCCAGCAGACAGATTTGTTCAAATCTGTCGGACAGACAGATTTGAACAAATCTGTCTGCTCGTGTGTACGAGGCCTGAGGTCTGAGCCTTAATGCTTCTCTGCCAAGTAACAGGGTATCTAGCCCAAGATACTGTGAAGGCAGAAATTGCAGAGACTTGAACTCGCAATGAGCTGACTGACAAGAAGAGATCCAAACCAAATTGAAAGAAGCCCAGGATATCCTGTATTTTTGGGTCATTGCAAGAGCCTGCAGTGGAGGAGGTGTAGTCTGCAAATCTTCTGGTAGACCCTGTTGGTGCCTTCTCTTCTAGCATTCAGCAATGTGGGGACGGCCTAGGGCCTCCAGCCTTTCCCTCTCAAAAATCAAAACATCAGGTGTAGATGGGCCAGGCACGAATGCGTGTTGCTCCTTGGAGATCCAGTCTGGAGAGCAGAGGAACTGGGTCCTGAAGCTGAATTACATCAGCAGGGGAAACCATGGACTGTTTGGCCAGTACGGGACTATTGCCACTATTGCTGCTTCTTCCATCCTGAGCCTCAACAGAAACCGGAGAATGACAGGAACCGGGGAAAAGACATAGGCCCTGTGGAATCTCCATTGGTCTGTCAGAGCATCTACCCCGAAAGCCTGGGGACAATGAGACCTTGTGTAGTATCTCTCTAGTCTGAAGTTGCACAGGGAGGCGAACAAGTCTACTTCCAGGGACAGGACCCACTTGAAGACTGGAGAGCCCACTCGTTGTGGTCTAGAGATACTCTCAACAGAAAGCCTGCCTGAATGTTCTGGTCTCTGGGGAGATAGGCCACTGTTAGGCTGGCCAGGTTCATCTGGGCCCAGGTCATGATAGGCTCTAATTGCTTCAACAGAGAGAGACTGTGAGTACCTCCCTGTCTCTTAATGTAGGAGACTGCTGTTGTGTTGTCCAGTCTCAGGAGTACTGAGGCTCCCACCATCAAGTGGTGAAATGCCTGAGTTTCTGAGCATTCGAGACTATCCTGTGTAGAAGGAAAGCTCCATATGCCTTGGGCTACCTCTGTCAGGCAGAGAGCACCACAGCTCCTGCTGCTGGCATCTGTTGTGATGGTGATCCAAGAAACAGGTGCAATGGAATGACAGTTTAGGAGGTTCCTCCGCTGTAACCACCAAGAAAGGCTCTCCCGTATGGACAAGTTAATTCGGATGGAATGATCCCGGAGCCTTGGGTTCCACTGCTGGAGGAAGCCCTTCTGGAAGGGCCACATTTTCCACTGCACCCACTGCACCATGGGTGTTGTTGCTACCATGGTGCCAATGATTTTTAGGCACTGTGAGGCTTGGAGATGAGAGGAGGACATTGCAAGCCAACTTTGTCCCGGATCACTTTTTTCTAGGGGCAAGTAGACGGTGCTCTTGAGTGTTTCGAATTTAACACCGAGGAATATCAGGGACTGTGTAGGTTCTAGGTGGCTCTTTTTCAAGTTCAGCAGCCAACCGTATTCGAGCAGATTGCTGATGACAGGGGATCTGTGGACTAGTAACTGCTCCCTGTCCTGAGATAACAACAGCAGGTCGTTCAGATAATGATATAGACGGATAACTCTGGTCCTGATCAGTGCCACTACAGCCAACACATGAGGCGATGAAGTAAGCCAAACGGGGAGACAGGTGAATTGTAGGTGGACTTGATCTAATGCAAAGCAAAGGAATATCTGGAACTCTGGTGCAATCAGGACATGGAATTAGGCGTCCTTCAGGTCTATAGACATGAGCTTGAGATTTTCCTTCCCGCACTTTACAAATCTTGGGTCAGATTCTCAAAAGAATTATCTACAGATACACCGGCGTAATTCGAATTTCCCGCCGGCGTAAAAGAATCATATTTTCTACAGAAAACATGACACGCCGCGTAATTCGAATTTCCCGCCGGCGTATCATTGTTTTCTATCCAGAAAACATGACACGCCGGATTTACGCTAAGATTTGACTGGCGTAAGTCACTTACACCGTCGGATCTTAAATGTAATGTTACGCCGGCCGCTAGGTGGCGTTTACATAGATTTCTCATTTGACTATGCAAATGAGCCCGATACGCCGATTCCCGAACGTTTTTCTCCCGCCCCCGGCATTCTTCTCCCGTTCCCTCCGTCCCCTCTCGGCATTCTCCCGTTCCCCCCCCGGCATTCTCCCGTTCCCCCCCGGCATTCTCCCGTTCCCCCCGGCATTCTCCCGTTCCCCCCGGCATTCTCCCGTTCCCTCGCCTCGTCATCGTTTCCGTAAGGGTACCCCTGCTATATGAGGGGTAACCTTACATCGGTCCGCCGTATGCCATGTTAAGTATGGCCTCGTGACAGCGTCATCTTTTTCCTATCGTTTTCCTAAGTCGTTCGCGAATAGGGCTTTGTGTAAATGATGCTCACGTCGGCTTCATTGAAGTTTTCCGACGTGAGTTGGAGCATGCGCACTGGGCTATTTTTACGCCCGGCGCATTCGCAGTTCGATCGGTGCGGGGGCGCGCTGAATTTAAATACAAGCCGCCCCCTTTGAATCACGCAGCCTTACGCCGGGCCATTTACACTACGCCGCCGCAACTTACGGAGCAAGTGCTTTGAGAATACGGCACTTGCTCCAGAGAATCTGGCCCCTTGTGGCAAAAAAAAATCAACAAATTTAAAAAAACTCACTCTGCCTTTCAAAAAATGCCTTGGGGCGTTTGCTTTCCTAAATGTGTAATTTTGTGAGTGTTTCTCCTGTCCCCAAACTTCAGGGACTCAAAAAATATGATAGGTAGTCAGGAAATTAGATGCGTAACTTAGCTCCTTGAATGCCCAAAGGTGCTCCTTTGATTTTGGGCCTCTCTATGCCTCTAGACTGTGAAAAAGTCTCACACACGTGGTATCCCCAAACTCAGGAGGCGTAACAGAATGTGTTTTGTGGTGTCAATATAAATAGGTCTATGCTGTGTGTGAGAAATAACAACTTTGTGAAAAATGTATTTATTTATTTGTATTCAAAAAAACTTTGACTAAACATTAAAATTAAAAGAAAATCCCCACGCCTCTTACTAAATACATTGGACTATCTATTTTTCGAAAAGGGGTCATTTTGGGGGATATTTGTACTTTCCAGTACATCAGGATTGATACATTTTCAAACATTTTGTGGACTACAGTGCATCCAGAAGGTATTCACAGCACTTTACCCACATTTTTGGTATGTTACAGCTTTTTTTCTTATGGCCTGAGAGTCCTTTAGGTGCCTTTTGGCAAACACTAGGCGGGCTGTCATGTGCCTTTTACCGAGAAGTGACTTTCGTCTGGCCACTCTACCATACAGGCGATTTAGTTTGCATGTGCCGCGCTATATAAGTTTTCATTCATTCATTCATTAATACAGGCCTAAATGCTGTAGTGCTGCAGAGATGGTTGTAATTCTGGAAGGTTCTCCTCTCTCCACTAAGAAACGCTGGAGCTCTGTTAGAGGGACTAGGCCGAAGCCGCGTCCTTTCCTATGGGCGAGACCGCGGAGCTCAATCCGTGGATTGTCCCGATCAAAACTATTTTGACCGATCAAAGAAATGAATCGAGGAATTAATTGTAAATTAAATGTTATACCAAAAAAAGTATTTTTTATTTAAAGGAAAAAAAAAAAAAAAAAAATTAAGACCATGGGCCAGATTCTGGTACATTGTACACTACGTAGCCGCAACTTAACAGAGCAAGTGCCGTATTCTCCAAGCACGTGCTCCGTAAGTTGCGGCTGCGTACTGTAAATGGCCCGGCGTAAGGCCGCGATATTCAAAGGGGCGGCTTTACACTTAAGTATTTAAATTAGGCGGGAATGCCCCCGCCTCGATCGAACTGCGCATAAGCAAATGCCCAGTATGCTCCAGTGCGCATGCGGAAAACGTCCAGCTGATGTATGCGTCCGAAAATGCCCTATTCGCGAACGACTTAGTAAAACCCGATGTAACCGACGAAAAAAGACGACGCTACCCGACGCCATACTTAACATGGCATGACGGAACTTCGTAAAACTACCCCTCATATAGCACAGGGCGGCGTAAAAACGCTCATATAGGAAAAGACGACAGGGCGGCGTAAAAACGCTCGGGAATCGGCTATTAGGCTCATTTGCATAAGCAAATGGCAATCAACGTAAAGGCCACCTGCGGCCAGCGATGTCATTACATCTCTGATGTAAGTTTTTACACCTGTCTGATCTTCACTGTATCTATGCGTAAGTGATTCAGGAATCACACGCATAGATACCCAGTAGAAAAACAGAGATACGACGGTGTTTCCTGTGATACACCGTCGTATCTCTTTTGAGAATCTGGCCCCATGTGTTTTCTGAGGTGTAAATCGAGGTGCGATATCTCTGATGTATGCCAAAATACGACTCATATAGAAGATATTTCCCGCACTTGGGTCACCTCGAGGGTGTGTGATTTCTCTGATGTTTGATAAGCCAAGCCTTGCGTGAAAAACATTTCCCGCACTCAGAGCAGGAATACGGGTTCTCCCCCATGTGAGATCTCTGATGTGTGGCAAATTCTGACATTCGTTTATAACATTTCCCGCACTCAGAGCAAGTGAACTGCTTTTCCTTTGTGTGCCATTTCTTGTGTTTAACAAGACCGAACTTCCTTGAAAAACTCTTCCCACACTCGGGACAGGAATAAGGATTGTCACCGGTGTGAGACCTCCGATGGGTGTTAAATGGGGTCTTATGTGAAAAACATTGCCCACATTCAGGGCAGGAATACGGCTTCTCCCCCGTGTGGGATCTTTGATGTATAACAAGTTCTGAATTCCTTGTGTAACATTTCCCACAGTCGGGGCAGGAATATAGCTTCTCACCCGTGTGCACTCTCTGATGTCGGGCAAGATGTATCCTCTGTGAAAAACAGTTCCCGCACTCAGAACAGGCATACGGCTTCTCACCTGTGTGCACTCTCTGATGTTTGGAAAGACAGGACTTCCCTGAAAAACATTTCCCACACTCGTGGCAGGAATACGGCTTCTCACCTGTGTGAGACCTTTGATGTGTGACAAGATATGCTTTTCGTGGAAAACATTTCCCGCACTCAGGACAGGAATACGGTTTCTCCCCCGTGTGCAATCTATAATGTATGACGAGTGTTGATTTCTGAAGAAAACATTTCCCACACTCAGAACAGAAATGAAGCTTCTCCGCTGTGTGATATTTCTGATGTTCACTAAGATGTAATTCAGAGCTGAAACTTTTCCCGCATTCAGTACAGTGAAATGTCTCCTCCCCCTGAATTCCGGCCCCACCCCTCACAGCACGAGGTTGCTCAGAGTCAGAGGGACTCCATGGTCTATCCACACTGTGAAGTCCTCCATCCATAGTGGAGCTCATTGTCTTTTCTCCTCCACAATCTCCTGTGATGTCCTCATCTTCCATTTTACAACCTGGAGATAAAGTGAGACGATCCTTTGAGGATTTCTCCATGGCGTGTCCTGGAAAAATAGAAAAACATCATCAATAGATATAAGAGGGTTAGTTCACTTCCATCAAGATTCCATCTGGATCAGGTAGATATGAGGGAGGAGATGTTCTCTGTGGAGGTCCCAACCAGCTGGGACTCTTCCCCCCCCCATCAAAGAACCTTTGGTCCTCCTCCCAGATCACTTCTACATTTACACAGTCTTGTCAGAAGAGCAGGAACCAATGAGGGCTGGGAGGGGCGTGCTCTTTACACAACCACACACCATAACAGAGCAGAGATAAGAGAAGAATATATTATGGGTCACCTGTGCTGATCTCTGTAGGAGTGTCCTCCTCTATGAATGTCCTCGTCATTCCAGCCTCCTCCGTATATTGCTGATCATCCCTCACATACGTCTCTTCTACGTCACACTCAACTTTTATGATATTCAGGGATAACATCTGTAACATAGAAGTATTTATGATGTGAGATCACATAGAAAATATCATCTTGTAGAATCCACACATCGTCTCCACATGTCAGAGTGTTCAATCACTTTATGTTCCCGCCCCTCAACTCCACCTACCTGATGATGGTGGGGGATGGTGTGACCTTCCTGTGTGGAATCCCGGGAATACAGAGGACGGGGACATCTCTCTGGTGGGTTTCTGGTATTAGGCGGCTCCATCCAAACATCCTTATAGAGATCTTTGTGTTCTTCAGAAAGCTCCCCCATCACACCATACTCCTCATCCTCCTCTTTAAACTCTTCTTTAACATCAATATTATAATCCCTGAGGTTTCCACTCTAAACATATAATAAAACATTAATTGTAACAAACATGCTTTTATATAAATAATAACTACCGATAATAGTTATTAATCTACCTGACACACACAATGATACAGTCACCATCCAGACACACCCCTTGTCTGTTACTGGATAATGTCCCAGAATTACCAGAATCCTCCTCACCTCTCCTGTCAGCAGCTCAATAATCTTGTTGGTGACTTCTAGAATCTTCTGTATGTTTGTCTTCTCAAGTTTTAGGGAGTCACATGAAGGCACTGTGATGGTCATATGATCACCTGACTTCACAAGAGGAAATCTCTGTATTGAGAAATTAATGGGAATCTCATGTTAGAATCCCAGAATCCTCCTCACCTCTCCGGTCAGGTCTGTGTTTTATTAATAGAGATAAGAGTGATGTCATGTGACCTCCCAGAATCCTCCTCACCTCTCCGGTCAGGTTTGTGTTTTATCATGTGACCTCCCAGAATCCTCCTCACCTCTCCGGTCAGCAGGTAGATGATCTCCAGGGTGAAGTTTAGTATCTTCTCAGCCATGTGACTCATCTGTAGATTAGAAGTATTTATGATGTGAGATCACATAGAAAATATCATCTTGTAGAGTCCACACATCGTCTCCACATGTCAGAGTGTTCAATCACTTTATGTTCCCGACCCTCAACTCCACCTACCTGATGATGGTGGGGGATGGTGTGACCTTCCTGTGTGGAATCCCGGGAATACAGAGGAGGGGGACATCTCTCTGGTGGGTTCCTGGTATTAGGTGGCTCCATCATATCTTTGTGTCCTTCAGATAGTTCCTTTATTACTCCATACTCCTCATCCTCCTCCTTATACTCTTCTTTAACAATGATATTATCACCCCCGAGGTTTGCACTCTAAATTTAAAATAAAACATTCACCATAACCAACTTGACAGTGTATAAATTATGATGATAAATAATTGTTCATCATCTTTCTGAGTGACACACACAATGATACAGTCACCATCCAGACACACCCCTTGTCTGTTACTGGATAATGTCTCAGAATTTCCAGAATCCTCCTCACCTCTCCTGTCAGCAGCTCCATCATCTTCTTGGTGACTTCTAGAATCTTCTCCATGTTGTGTCTCTCAGGTTTTAGGGAGTCACATGGAGGCACTGTGATGGTCATATGATCACCTGACTTCACAAGAGGAAATCTCTGTATTGGAGAACCAATAGGAATATCATGTTAGACTCCCAGAATCCTCCTCACCTCTCCGGTCAGGTCTGTGTTTTATTAATAGAGATAAGAGTGATGTCATGTGACCTCCCAGAATCCTCCTCACCTCTCCGGTCAGGTCTGTATTATTAATAGAGATAAGGTGATGTCATGTGACCTCCCAGAATCCCCCTCACCTCTCCGGTCAGGTCTGTATTATTAATAGAGATAAGAGTGATGTCATGTGACCTCCCAGAATCCTCCTCACCTCTCCGGTCAGGTCTGTGTCTTATTAATAGAGATAAGAGTGATGTCATGTGACCTCCCACAATCCTCCTCACCTCTCCGGTCAGGTCTGTGTTTTATTAATAGAGATAAGAGTGATGTCATGTGACCTCCCAGAATCCTCCTCACCTCTCTGGTCAGGTCTGTGTTTTATTAATAGAGATAAGAGTGATGTCATGTGACCTCCCAGAATCCTCCTCACCTCTCCGGTCAGGTCTGTGTATTATTAATAGAGATAAGAGTGATGTCATGTGACCTCCCAGAATCCTCCTCACCTCTCCGGACAGCAGGTAGATGATCTCCAGAGTGAGGTTTAGTATCCTCTCAGTCATGTCACCCTGATCCTCCATCTTTGTGATCTCTGTTGTCCAATAGATAAAAACAGATAATTATGTGAATTGTATTGTTTAGCGGACAGCTTGAGTTCAGCTCAGAATCTCACAATTATCACAAGGAGTCCATTAGCTTTACAAAAGCCCCCATTCATTATTCAATCCCAACAAGGTAGAAGGGCCCGTTATGTATAATAAAGATCAAAATATTCGGAATAAAATGTAATATGTCAACTGATTCTTCACAGGGATAATATGAGGGTTTCTATCATGGAAGAACGGCCCTCAGTGGGATTACACACAGAGGGACATTCAGTTTAGTGTTTGCTCTGTTTTTGGGGTACGGGAGCCTGTTATCCTTTGATCAGAAATTAAAGCGAAGTTCCAGGCGTTTTATGTTTATTAAAAGTCAGCAGCTACAAAACAGACACTTACCTGTTCCACGGTCCAACGATGCGGCCGCCCCGGAGCCTCCATTGCCAATCTTGGCACCCAGCCGTGACAGCTTTCGGCTTCAAGGCTGGGCACGCACTGCGCCTGCGTGAGTCCCGCTGCACTCTCGGAGTGGACAGACGATCTTCTGGGACCTGTCACGCGTCCCAGGAGACCGCCTAGAGCAGTGGTTCTCAACCTGGGGGCCGTGACCCCCTCGGGGGTCGAATGATGATTTGCCAGGGGTCCCCAAATCCTGGGCTGTACCTGAAGCCCACACCGCTCTCCCAGCCTTTTTGAATGATCAGAACTCCCCCCAGCATTGCCACCCATTACAAATCCCCGCCAGCACTGCCACTCATTCCTTCCCCCCCCCCCTCCCACCAAGGAGCAAGAGAAGGAATACAAATAGAGAATACATGGAAAAGAGGGGGATGAAAGAAAGAAAAAGGGAGAAAAAGAACAAGAAAGATGGCTGGAGGGGGATAGGGGGAAAAAAAAAACCAAGAAATTCAAATAAAGTGGGATAAAAGAGCAAGAAAGGAGAACAAAGAGAAAGAGTTGTACATCCTAAAATGTACCATCGGGGTTTTAATACTGTATGAGTGGAAGGGATTCACGGAGTGCAAAATGTCCGTGGGTTTGGGGAGTGCAAAATATTTGTTTTGCCTTGGGTGCCGACAACCCACACTACGAAAATAATTGTACTGTAATGCCGCGTACACACGGTCGTTTTTTGCGATGAAAAAAAACGACGTTTTGTGTGAAGTAAAAAACGACGTTTTTGAAACGTCACTTTTCAAAGACAATTTTGCATACACACCATCGTTTTTTCACAAAAAGCGAGGTTACGTTCACCACTCTTTTCCATTGAAGCTCGCTTCATAACTAGCTTCTGGGCATGCGCGGGTTGAAAAACGTCGTTTTAAAAGACGTTTTTGCTACACACGGTGACTTTTTGTGAAACAAAAAACGACGTTTTGAAAAACGACACAAAAAATTCAAGCATGTTGGAATTTTTTTTTGGTCGTTTTTTTTAAGACAAAAAACGACGTTTTGCCCACACACGATCAATTTAAATGACGTTTTAAAAAACGTCGTTTTTTTTCATCGCAAAAAACGACCGTGTGTACGCGGCATTAGGGGTCGACTCCCCACAACTTGGAAAATGTTATCAAGGGGTCACGGCACTAGAGGGTCGAGAACCACTGGCCTAGAGGGAGGGGCCGCCTAGGGGGAGAGGAGGAAGTGTGACAGGAAGTCCCAATCCTAACGAAGCCCCCACACCCCCCCCCCCCCAAAAAAAATGACATGCCAAATGTGGCATGTAAGGGGGCGAGGAGTACTTAAAGCGGAAATTCCACTATTGGGTGGAACTCCGCTTTAAATATTTACTTTTGCTATGCCGGGGGGGTTGCCATATTCTGCTCCCTATCGCAGAATTCTACGGAAGTCACGTGGCGGCCAACTGCGCATTCGCGCGATGCGTTCCAACCGCAAGTGCGATGCGTTCCAATAGATTTACGACAGTACACACCAGTAGGGTTGCCACCTCATCCCTTTAAAAAGGAACACATATTAATTACACAGGTTCTCTGGCTGATTAACCACTTAAGGACCGCCTACTGCACATTTACGTCGGCAGAATGGCACGGCTGGGCACATCAACGTATATATATGTTGATTTTAGTACCCAGCCGTGGGTCGCGGGCGTGCGCCCGCGACCCGGTCCGAAGCTCCAGGACCGCGGGATTCGTCCCTGGAGCGGAAGAACGGGGAGAGCCGTGTGTGCACACGGCTTCCCCGTGCTTCTCTGTGGCCGTAGCATCGATCGCGTCATCCCTGTAATAGTAGGGGTGTCAAATTTAATCGTTGCATCGGTGCATCGCGATTCGGGTGTCCGCGATGCTGCTCCGATGCATGCGACCGTAATAATCGATGTTTTCGCCCCGCCCCCTCCCGGGAGAGCGCTCCGTTCAGATGTACCTTTTTGTGACTGGTCTGCCCGGCCCGCCTCTCTGCTCGTAGGACTCGCATCTCTCCTGGCGTCAGCCCCGCCCAATGACTAGGACTATCAGAAAGGCGGGAGGGTAGTGTTTGTATATGCCACGCTGACTGGCTGCACGGCCCGCCTATCTCCATCTGCTCCCCTGGCGTCAGCCCTGCCCACTGACTGGGCTCTACTGAACTGTCAGATCAGGAGAAAAAGGCGGGAGAGGCTCACGCACTGAGAGACATAAGAGCAGAGTTGAGATAGGAGATGGACAGGCCCTGAAGTCTCCGTTATCTTTACACCCCCTCCCTAAAGCCACTAGTACTGCCGTGTTCTAAGAGAGGAGGGGAGAAGGAGATCACTGTCGAGCTGGCAGCTGCTCTCTAGGTGAGCTGACTTTTCTTTTTACAATGGAAAGTTTCTTAGAGTGGATTTATTTTGCAGCAAGATAAGGAGATTAGGAAGACACAAACAAATGTGTGTGTGTGTGTGTGAGGGGAGTCTGCAGCTCTAAGATCACAGCCAACTCACAGATAAGCGGCACACTTAACTATACAAACATCCCCCATCCTCTGTCCAGTTTATGTGATGTTCATTTATAACCATTTACTTAACCCTGTGTGTACAATATGTGGTGAGTGAACACCTCCAATTGTCCAGACTCAGAGCCTGTATAACAGTTATATGAATGGTCATCATTTAGCTTCACTTCATTTATACATGTAGTGCTGGGGGCTGGCATCTTATAACAGATTGTTTTCACGGAGTAGTATTGTTGTATATTTTAGTAGATGACCACAATAGTCTATAATAATAGAAAAAAAAATCTATCTGACCACTTCTCAGCCCCCAACTCCCCCCTCATCCCCTCCTGTACATAGTGCCCCCATCATACCATCCAGAAATGTTATTTAATCACAATACTATTTGTGTAACATACACTACATAAAAAATTGCCATTCATTGCATTGAGGTAATGAATTTAATGTACTACAAAAAAAAACATATTTGCCGTGCGCTGCTAAAGTGTTCAGGTTTGGCTTGAAGAAAAGGTGGCAACCCTACTCCTATAGCATGTCTGCAGTCTCTGACCATCTCCTGTAGCATGTCTGCCATCTCTGACCATCTCCCGTAGCATGTCTGCCGTCTCTGACCGTCTCCCGTAGCATGTCTGCCGTCTCTGACCGTCTCCCTCAGCATGTCTGCCGTCTCTGACCGTCTCCCTCAGCATGTCTGCCGTCTCTGACCGTCTCCCGTAGCATGTCTGCAGTCTCTGACCGTCTCCCGTAGCATGTCTGCCGTCTCTGACCGTCTCCCGTAGCATGTCTGCCGTCTCTGACCGTCTCCCGTAGCATGTCTGCCGTCTCTGACCGTCTCCCGTAGCATGTCTGCTGTGTTTAGACTTTGCTACATGCAGGAAGTGTTATTGTGTGTGTGTTTTATTTTTTATTTTTAAAGGACAGATAGGAAAAAAAAATGGAGTACTTACATTTTTTTTGAAAGCAATGTGCACTTGCGCTGCAATCGTGATGCATCGTGATGCATCGCGGAATCGAATCGAATCGTGGACTTGATAATCGTAATCGCATCGAATCGTGAGACCGGTGAAGATGCGCAGCCCTATGTAATAGGGGGACGCAATCGATGACGTCACACCTACAGCCACACCCCCCTACAGTTGTAAACACAACACATAGGTCACACATCCCCTACAGCGCCACCTGTGGTTAACTCCCAAACTGCAACTGTCATTTCCACAGTAAACAATGCAATTTAAATGCATTTTTTGCTGTGAAAATGACAATTGTACCAAAAATGTGTCCGAAGTGTCCGCCATATTGTCGCAGTCACGAAAAAAATCGCTGATCGTCGCTATTAGTAGTAAAAAAAAAATAATTATTAAAAATGCAATAAAACTATCCCTTATTTTGTAAACGCTATAAATTTTGCGAAAACCAACCGATAAACGCTTATTGCGATTTTTTTTTTTACCAAAAATACGTAGAAGAATACGTATCGGCCTAAACTGAGGGAAAAAAATGTTTTTTTATATATTTTTGGGGGATATTTATTATAGCAAAAAGTAAAAAATATTGCATTTTTTTTTAAATTGTCGCTCTATTTTTGTTTATAGCGCAAAAAATAAAAACCGCAGAGGTGATCAAATACCACCAAAAGAAAGCTCTATTTGTGGGGAAAAAAGGACGCCAATTTTGTTTGGGAGCCACGTTGCACGACCGCGCAATTGTCAGTTAAAACGACGCAGTGCCGAATCGCAAAAAGGGGCAAGGTCCTTTACCTGCATTTTGGTCCGGGTCTTAAGTGGTTAAGGTGCTAATAAACTCACTTGGTGCCTTATCGACAATTAAATTAGCCCCAGAACCTGTGTAATTACTATGTGTTCCTTTTTAAAGGGATGAGGTGGCAACCCTACACACCAGTGAACCTGGCATTCAGGGCGACGTGGAATTTGAGGAAAGTGGCCAGTCGGCCTCACGTCCTCGCTCGGCCTCCTGGCTCTTTTTTTTAACATCCTCCAATCCACGGGCATGTTAAGGAATGAGCCTGGATGCCGCCCGAGGTTTCACTGGTGTGTACTGTCGTAAATCTATTGGAACGCATCGTGCAGGCGCAGTTGGCCGCAACGAGACTTCCGTAGCATTCTGCGATAGAGAGCCGAATATGACAACTCACCGGCAAAGAGCTAAAAACACTTACCTTTATGTCTAATTACCCCCTCCCCCCAATAATAAAAGTCGTATAAACCGTTAGTATAGATTAATGAGGTGAAAAGGCGATTGGTTGGAAAGGTAAAACATCTCCAATATGAAAACAATGCTCTGACCACGTATGTGGGGAAATGTTCTGACCCTGAAGGGGTTAATCTAGATTTCCACACTATATATGTGTGTATTATCGTCTGCTGGAGATAAAAGACGTCACAGTGACTATGGAGGAAGAGGACGGACATGACGGGGTTACTGGGTGTAAATAGAAAATAAGATCTTATTACCTCCTCTGCTGCCTCTTCCAACAATGTCTCCTCTCTACTTCCTCCCGACTCACCTCTCACCCGGAACTTCCTGTCTGCAACTTACGTCACTTCCTGCCTGTACCTGACATCACTTCTTGTCTTCTATAGAGACTTCCTATCAGGGGAGTAGTTGTAAGATTACCAACTTGTGGAGCTCAGAAGTACTGCAGCCCTGAGAAACGTCTCGTAGTGTGAACACGGCCTTGTGCTGTGTGTGTATGTACTGTATATCCTTAAAGGGGTTGTAAAGGAAAACATTTTTTTCCCCTAAATAGCTTCTTTTACCTTAGTGCAGTCCTCCTTCACTTAACTCATCCTTCCATTTTGCTTTTAAATGTCCTTATTTCTTCTGAGAAATTCTCACTTCCTGTTCTTCTGTCTGTAACTCAACACCGTAATGCAAGGCTTTCTCCCTGGTGTGGAGAAAGCCTCTTGAGGGGGGAGGGGGTGAGCAGGAGTGTCAGGACGCCCACTAACATACAGCTTTTTTCTCTATCTGCAAAGTAGAGAGTGTCCTGACTTGCCTGCTCGCCCCCTCCCCCCCTCAAGAGACTTTCTTCACACCAGGAAGAAAGCCTCGCATTACGGTGTTGAGATACAGACAGAAGAACAGGAAGTGAGGATTTCTCAGAAGAAATAAGGACATTTAAAAGCAAAATGGAAGGATGAGGTAAGTGAAGGAGGACTGCACTGAGGTAAAGGAAGATATTTAGGAGAAATTTTTTTTTCCTTTACAACCCCTTTAATTTGTTGGGTGAGCAGAAGCCAGTGTAGGGATTGTAAGAGAGGAGTAGCAGAGACAGAGCGGTTGGTAAGGTGGATGAGTCTGGCATGCAGACGTAAGCCAATGAGGAGGGAGTTGCAGTAATCGAGGCGAGAGATGACCAGGGAGTGAATTAAGAGTTTTGTTGCATCATTGGTTAGAAAGGGGCGTATTTTGGAGATGTTGCGGAGGTTGAGGCGGCAAGATTTGGACGTGAGGCTTAAAGGAGAGTTCAGGGTCCAGGACTACTCCTAGGACCTTGGCATGTGTGGACGGGCTGATAGTTGTGCCATCAATTTTGACAGAGAGATCAGGGGAAGAGGAAAATGATAAGTTCGGTTTTGGATAGATTGAGTTTGAGGAAGTGGTGTGACATCCAGACAAATATATCTGATAGTAGATTAGTGGTACGTGAGAAGACGGAAGGAGTGAGTTGAGGGGCAGAGAAATTAATTTGAGTGTCATCAGCGAAGAGGTGGTATTGGAATCCATGGGAGGCTATCAGTTGATGCAGGGAGGAGGTGTAGATTGAAAATAGGAGATGTCCAAGAACAGAACCTTGGGAGACCCCGACAGAGAAAGGAAGAGGAGAGGAGGAAGTAGAATTGTAACGCTAAAGGTGCGGTTGGATAAGTAGGTAGAGAACCAGCGAAGAGTACAGTCACGGAGACCAAAGGTGTGGAGTTTTTTTTTTTTTTGAGTAGGGGGATGGTCAACCATATTGAAGGTAGCAGAAAGGTCCAGGAGTAGGAGCACAGAATAGTGTCCCATAGTTTTGGCCGTTAGTATATCGTTTGTTAGTTTTCAGGAGAGCAGTTTCTGTGGAATGTTGAGGACGAAATCCAGACTGAAGGGGATCAATAAGGTTATTCTCAGCAAGATGGACGCTCAGTCGGTTGTAGACGAGACGTATTAAAAGACTTGTTTGTGTTTTTATTTACACTTCTAATTTTTTGGTTATTGAGTAAAGGTGCTATGTACCCCTTATTAATTTACATATGGGAGAGAAGTATCTAGGTGTTACCGTTAAAGTGAGCTTCCAGATTTCGAAAAGCCCCTTGCTAGCAAACCCCCACAACCACTGGGCCAGGGTTGTGCAGAAGAGGCCCTTGTCCTCAGCAACACGGTGCTTTGCCAGGGGTCCCCCTTGTTGAGGGCATGTGGCCTTGTATGGTTTAGGCTCTATTCACACTTGTGCTACTTGTCATGTGACTTTGGACCTAAAAGTAACATGACAAGTCACACCCCATGGTTTCCAATGAGTCCATATCTATGCGACTTAAAGTCGCAGTGACTTCAAAGTAGTTCATCCACTACTTTAGTCCGACTTTCATGCAACTTGCGGGCCATAGGCTTGCTCGGGCTTTTTTTTTTTTTTTTACGATATTCCCCCAAAAAAATACCATACCAAGCCTGGATTTTGAGGGCACCTCACATTATTTTGGGGTGTAGGGGGTCTTGGATAAGGGACTGGTATAGATGAATGGAATCCCGACTCTTTGTTTACAAAGAGAACAAAGCTATCAGGAACTGCAACTTTCAAACTCATTAGTCAGTGTGGCCCTGAAAAACAACCCCACACCATAATCCCCCTCCACCAAATGATTTGGACCAGTGCACAAAGCAAGGTCCATAAAGACATGGATGAGCAAGTTTGGGGTGGAGGAACTTGACTGGCCTGCACAGAGTCTTGACCTTTGCCCTTTGAGATTAGAGTGGAGATGTGCGAGCCAGGCCTTCTTGTCCAACATCAATGCCTGAGCTTTACAAATGCGGTTCTGGAAGAATGGTCAAACATTCCCATAGACACACTCCTAAACCTTGTGGATGGCCTTCCCAGAAGAGGTGAAGCTGTTATAGCTGCAAAGGGCGGGGCCAACTCAATATTGAACCCTCCGGACTAAGACTGGGATGTCATTAAAATTCATGTGCGTGTGAAGGCAGGCGTCCCAATACTTAGTGTTCAGTGGAACCTCGGTTTATGATCAACGCGGTTAACGAGCATTTTGAAAGACGAGGAACTTTTTCTTTTATTCTGACTCGGTTTGTTTTGCAAAACTAGCAGAATTCAAGCTAACAGGGTTGGCCTGAGGTGCGGGGGCGCCAGAGCCGAGCGGAAATACTCAGTTCCCGGGTGTTTCTGAGCCTTTTGGTGGTCGGCCAAACTATCCTTGGGCCTTGCCATGTCTTTTCGAGGCTCTCTGGCGCCCCCCACCTCTGGACACATTTTTCATTTCCATGGACTTTAATGGGGAAACTCGCTTTGATATGCGAGTGCTTTGGATTACAAGCATTCTCCTGGAACGGATTATCCTCGTAATCCGAGATTCCACTGTATAGTGTACATATTTACTTGGTGTAACATCATCTTTCACGTTCCAAGGTCCCAGACTATGGAACGCTTTACCAACCAGCATTCGGTTGGAGGAGAATCACTTGACTTTTCGGAGAAAGATCAAAACCCATCTCTTTTGAGTTCAAAGGAGAAATGACCAACGAGCGCCCAGAGGCGATTCAGTTCGCATGCGCAGCGCTATATAAGTGTTTCACTCACTCACATTATACAAAAAAATGAGGGTATACATTGTTTTTTACATTTTTATTTGTGTATTTATCAAAGTGTATTTTTTTCCCAAAAAATTGCATTTAAAAAAACACTGCACAAGTACACATAAAAATTGCAACGATCACCATTTTATTTCCCTGGGTCTCTACTAAAAAAAACATGTATAATGTCTGGGGGGTTAAGTAATTTTCTAGCAAAAAATAATACTGATTTAAAGTAAACATAAAGTGCCGGAAAAAGCCTGGTCTTCAAGCGGTTAAAAAAAACACAAATGCCGATAAAGGACAGTTCCCCGCCAAGTGTGTTTGATTTGTAAACAAATCGACAGGGTGACATCATTGACCAATTATGATCATTTGTTAACACCACTGTATGAAAGAACCCTGGCTCAGGTTTGTTTTTAGAAATCAGCTGAACTGGCCAGGCCGGAAAACTGGCCAGATGTGGTCGATTTGTTGGCCCATTTGCAGAAGTGAGTCAAACTTTCTGGATTCAAGTCGAACCTTCTCTCTCCTAGAGGGACCCAACCGGCAGTGACACCCCCCCCCCCCTCCTTCTCTCTTCTAGAGGGACCCAACCGGCAGTGACACCCCCTCCTTCTCTCTCCTAGAGGGACCCAACCGGCAGTGACACCCCCTCCTTCTCTCTCCTAGAGGGACCCAACCAGCAGTGACCCCCCTCCTTCTCTCTCCTAGAGGGACCCAACCGGCAGTGACACCCCCTCCTTCTCTCTCCTAGAGGGACCCAACCGGCAGTGACCCCCCTCCTTCTCTCTCCTAGAGGGACCCAACCAGCAGTGACCCCCCTCCTTCTCTCTCCTAGAGGGACCCAATCAGCAGTGACACCCCTCCTTCTCTCTCCTAGAGGGACCCAATCAGCAGTGACACCCCTCCTTCTCTCTCCTAGAGGAACCCAACCAGCAGTGACACCCCTTGCTTCTCTCTCCTAGAGGGACCCAATCAGCAGTGACACCCCTCCTTCTCTCTCCTAGAGGAACCCAACCAGCAGTGACACCTCCTCCTTCTCTCTCCAAGAGGGACCTGACCAGCATGACACCCCATCCTCCTCTCTCCAAGAGGGACCTGACCAGCATGACACCCCATCCTCCTCTCTCCTAGAGGGACCCAACCAGCAGTGACACCCCCTCCTTCTCTCTCCTAGCAGAGGAAGCCAGGCAGAACTTTGAAGTCTTTAGTGATCTCTTCCATGATAAAGATCAGAGGAGAGCTCAGCCACGTGTTTTCTGAGGTGTATATCAAGGTGTGCTTCCCAGTGTGAGATCTCTGATGTACGGCCAAATATGATCCATATAGATGACATTTACCTGACTCGGAATACCTCATGGGTTGTGTGGCCTCTCTGATGTCTATTAAGATTGGACTTCTGTGAAAAACATTTCCCGCACTCTGAGCAGCTATATGGATTCTCCCCCGTGTGGGATCTCTGATGTATAACAAGGTCTGCTTTCCGTCTGTAACATTTCTCACACTCAGGGCAGGAATACGGCTTCTCAACCGTGTGGCAACCCTTATGTCTGGTAAGCTGGGACTTCTGTGAAAAACATCTCTCGCATTCAGAGCAGGAATATGGCTTCTCGCCTGTGTGCACTCTCTGATGTCGGGAAAGACAAGACTTTCCCGAAAAACATTTCCCGCACTCGGGGCAGGTATATGGTTTCTCACCTGTGTGAAATCTTTCATGTGATAGAAGGTCCGATTTTCGTGGAAAACATTTTCCGCACTCAGAGCAGAAATAAGGCTTCTCCCCTGTGTGAAGTCTGTAATGTATGATGAGAGCAGATTTTTGAAGAAAACATTTCCCACATTCAGAGCAGAAAAGAAGCTTCTCCCCCGTGTGATATTTCTGATGTTCAGTGAGACGTAGTTCAGAGCTAAAACTTCCCCCACATTTAGAACAGGAAAATGTATCCTCTCGATTAATTCCAGCACCATCCCTCACAGTACGAGGTTGCTTAGAGTCAGAGGGATTCCATGGTCTCTCCACACTGTGAAGTCCTCCATCCATAGTGGAGCTCATTGTCTTTTCTCCTCCACAATCTCCTGTGATGTCCTCATCTTCCATTTTACAACCTGGAGATAAAGTGAGACGATCCTTTGAGGGTTTCTCCATGGCGTGTCCTGGAAAAATAGAAAAACATCATCAATAGATATGAGAGGGTTAGTTCACTTCCATCAAGATTCCATCTGGATCAGGTAGATATGAGTGAGGAGATGTTCTCTGTGGAGGTCCCAACCAGCTTGGACCCATCCCCTCTTCAGTTAAAGTGCCTTTAGTCCTCCTCCCAGTCCCCATTGGTTTCTACTCTTCTAACAAGGTTGTGTAAATGTAGAAGTGATCTGGGAGGAGGACCAAAGGCCCTTTGACTGAGGAGGGGAAGAGTCCCAGCTGGTTGGGACAAGGAGGAGACCATTCTCAACCTATTATTGGCTGATATCACTCAGCTTCCGCCCTACTCTGGACCAATCAGTGAGCAGTAACAGAGCAGAGATAAGAGAAGAATATATTATGGGTCACCTGTGCTGATCTCTGTAGGAGTGTCCTCCTCTATGAATGTCCTCGTCATTCCAGCCTCCTCCGTATATTGCTGATCATTCCTCACATACGTCTCTTCTACGTCACACTCAGTTTTCATGATCATCAGATCTTCACCCTAAACCAACAGAATGGCAGAAAATAACATCTGTAACATAGAAGTATTTATGATGTGAGATCACATAGAAAATATCATCTTGTAGAGTCCACACATCGTCTCCACATGTCAGAGTGTTCAATCACTTTATGTTCCCGACCCTCAACTCCACCTACCTGATGATGGTGGGGGATGGTGTGACCTTCCTGTGTGGAATCCCGGGAATACAGAGGACGGGGACATCTCTCTGGTGGGTTCCTGTAGCTGGATGACTCCACCATGGTGTCCTGGTACAGATCTTTGTGTTCTTCCTCCATCACTCCATCCTCATCATCCTCCTCTTTTATCTCTTCTTTAACCTCAACTTTAGAATCTCTCAGGTCTCCACTCTGAATATAGAATAAAAATGACATCAATGGTAACAATGCAGATAATGTACAGATCCTAATGATACGATCAGTGATTGTTCCTCATCTACCTGATGATGGTGGGGGATGGTGTGACCTTCCTGTGTGGAATCCCGGGAATACAGACGGGGGGGACATTCTTTGTTACTAGGCGGCTCCATCACATCCTTGTGTCCTTCAGAAAACTCCTTCATCGCCTCATACTCTTCATCCTCCTCTATACACTCTTCTTTAAGAACAAAATTATCCACAAGGATTCCATTCTGGATAAATAATTAAAACATTAATTGTAACAAACATGCTTGTGTGTAAATCATAACTACCAAAAATTGTTATCGTCTTCCTGACACTTTATAGGAACCTGACACACACAATGATACAGTCACCATCCAGACACACCCCTTGTCTGTTACTGGATAATGTCCCAGAATTCCCAGAATCCTCCTCACCTCTCCTGTCAGCAGCTCCATCATCTTCTTGGTGACTTCTAGAATCTTCTCCATGTTGTGTCTCTCAGGTTTTAGGGAGTCACATGGAGGCACTGTGATGGTCATATGATCACCTGACTTCACAAGAGGAAATCTCTGTATTGGAGAACCAATAGGAATATAATGTTAGAATCCCAGAATCCTCCTCACCTCTCCGGTCAGGTCTGTGTTTTATTAATAGAGATAAGAGTGATGTCATGTGACCTCCCAGAATCCTCCTCACCTCTCCGGTCAGGTCTGTGTATTATTAATAGAGATAAGAGTGATGTCATGTGACCTCCCAGAATCCTCCTCACCTCTCCGGTCAGGTCTGTGTATTATTAATAGAGATAAGAGTGATGTCATGTGACCTCCCAGAATCCTCCTCACCTCTCCGGTCAGGTCTGTGTATTATTAATAGAGATAAGAGTGATGTCATGTGACCTCCCAGAATCCTCCTCACCTCTCCGGTCAGGTCTGTGTTTTATTAATAGAGATAAGAGTGATGTGATGTCATGTGACCTCCCAGAATCCTCCTCACCTCTCCGGTCAGGTCTGTGTTTTATTAATAAAGATAAGTGATGTCATGTGACCTCCCAGAATCCTCCTCACCTCTCCGGTCAGGTCTGTGTATTATTAATAGAGATAAGAGTGATGTCATGTGACCTCCCAGAATCCTCCTCACCTCTCCGGTCAGCAGGTAGATGATCTCCAGGGTGAGATTTAGTATCCTCTCAGTCATGTGACTCCGGTCCTCCTCCATCTTCGTTGGTCATGTGATCTATACAGTTTTCCTGTAGACCAATAATTTATGAGAGATAATTATCTGGACTTTACTGGTTGTACAATATTTAAGAGGAGTTCCACCTAAAAAATAACTTTTTTTTAATCCACTCCCCTCCCCCTTACATGCCACATTTGGCATGTAATTTTTTTTTTGGGGGGGGGGGGCTTCAGTAGGAGTGGGACTTCCTGTCCCACTTTCTGCTTCCGCCGAGGGGCTGGTTAGGCGATTAAGCCTTAATCGCCTACACCAGCCCCTCCCTGTAGGCGATCACATGGGACACATGACAGGTCCCATGTGATCGCCTCTCCAATCAGCGGCGAGCCGCGCCGCACGCGCATGCGCAGTGCGGCTCGCGCATGCGCAGTGGGTGCCCGGCCGTGAAGCCGAAGGCTGTCACGGCTGGGTGCCCACAGTAGGAATGGAGACGCCGGCTGGGGAGGGGGGGGAGAGGAGTGGAGCCCCGGTCGGCGCGTCGCTGGAACGCAGGAGCAGGTAAGTGTTTATTAAAAGCCAGCAGCTACACTTTTTGTAGCTGCTGACTTTTAATAAGCACAATTTTGGGCTGGAACACCCCTTTAAGATGGGAAGGTATGTAGGTGCTTATAATATTTCCTAGTGTTTATTGTAATGATTTCAGTGAAATGGCCAGCAGGAGGCGATAGAAGCGTAATCTTATTAGGTCAGAGAAAGTCATCAAGAATTACAAGCAAATGAGAATAAATAAATCATGTAATCCGTTAGCATAGACTGATGAGGTGAGAAGGTGATTGGTGGAAAAGGTGACACATCTCCTAAATGAAGAGAATGTTCCTGCCCTGTAAGTGGGGAAATGTACTGCCCCTGAAGGGGTTAATCTAGGTCTCCACACTATATATGTGTGTATCATCATCTGCTGGAGATAAAAGACGTCACAGTGACTATGGAGGAAGAGGACGGACATGACGGGGTGTAAATAGAACATAAGATCTTATTACCTCCTCTAATTCCAACTGCAGGAATGTCTTCTCTTTACTTCCTCCTGATTCACCTCTCACCCCGGAACTTCCTGTCTGTACATGACATCACTTCCTGTCTTCCTGTTTGTGTTGAAGTGAGACCACCATCTTGTGGAGCTCAGAGGAACTTGTAGTGTGAATACGGCCTTGTGTTGTGTGTGTACTGTTTCCCCCATAAATCCATACTAGACACAAAGTGTTTGGTATGGAATGCAGGGGGACCTCACGCTAGGGTTACCACCTCATCCCGTTAAAACTGAACACATATTAAAGGGGTGTTCCAGTCATTTTTTAATGCTTATTAAAAGTCAGCAGCTACATAAAGTGTAGCTGCTGGCTTTTAATAAACATACACTCACCTGCTCCACGTTCCAGCGACACGCCGGCCAGGGCTCCGCCCCCCCCCCCCCTCTCCGGCTTGCGTCTTCATTCTAAGTGTGGGCACCCGGCCGTGGCAGCTTTCGGCTTCACGGCCGGCAACCACTACACATGTGCAAGCGGCGCTGCGCCGCCTGATTGATCAGGCGATCGCCTGGGACCTGTCACGTGTCCCAGGCGATCGCCTACAGGGAGGGGCTGCAAAAAGGCGATATGACGTATCTCCTTAGCAGCTCCTCCACGGAAGGCAGAAGTTGGACAGGATGTCCCACTCCTCCTGAAGCCCCCACTCCCCCCCCAAAAAATTACATGCCAAACGTGGCATGTAAGGGGGCGAGGAGTGGATTAAGCAGAAGTTTCACTTTTGGGTGGAACTCCGCTTTAACTACACAGGTTCGCTGGCTAATTAGGGAGATAATTTAACTCACTTGGTGACTTATCTGAATTAAATTAGCCTCATAACCTGTGTAATTCATGTGTGTTCGGGTTTAAAGGGATGAGGTGGCAACCATACCTCACGCTGTTTTGATTATTTTTTTTTGCAGGGTCCTAACAATTCATACCAGACCTGTAGGGAACCCCCCCCCCAGGGTATCATTGGGTTCCAAGGAAACATTGCTTCTTACGGGGAAGTTTCTCTGGGCTGCAGTTCCTCTGAGTTCCACAAGGTGGTGAGCTCACTTCTACCATAGAGACAGGAAGTGATGTCAGGAACAGACATGAAGTTCCGGTTGAGAGGTGAGTCAGGAGGAAGTAGAGAGGAGACATTGCTGGAAGTATCAGCAGAGGAGGTAATAAGATATTGTTTTCTATTTACACCCAGTAACTCCCCCCTTAGGTCCATTCTCTTCCTCCTTAGTCACTGTGACATCTTTTATCTCTGGCAGATGATTATTAGGGTTGCCACCTGTCCGGGATTCACGTGTCCGGGTTTCAAGGGGACCGAAACCCGGACACATTATCCAGACTGGGCTGTGGCTCCGCAAGTAATCAAGATAGTCAAACACAAACCTGTTGTCGTCCAGGAGCTGTGGGCGGCTGTCTGAGGGCAGGTTCCCGTTGGGGGCACCTAAATGCATCCCAGGTCCATAAGTGTTCGGGTTTGGCTTGAAGAAAAGGTGGCAACCCCAATAATGATACACACATAACGTGGAGTCGTTTTTTTCCTTTTTTTCTTCCTAATTGAAGCCCATAACATAAAGACATACTTATATCTTCACCTAACTGACCACTCCGCCCCATCTCCTGCACCTAATTAAAATGGTATATTGCCGCGTACACACGTTCAGTTTTCTCGGTGGTGAAAAAAAAACGCAGAGAAACCCGACGGGAAAACCGAGGAGTGGCTTGGCCCATTTTCCCCCCGTGTACACGCGGCCGATTTTCCCTTGGTCGAGAAAACCGTCCGTGTTTAGGCTCCCTAGCAGTTGTTCCCCATGGGAAAACTGGCGATCAAAAAAAAAACGCAGCGATTCGCGACGAGAAAATTTAGAACACGTTCTACATTTTTCCGTCGCGATTCTTGCCAGTTTTCTCGTCAGGAATACTGCTGGAGAGCCTACAAACGGCCGGTTTTCTCATCCAAGAGAAAACATGACAGTTTTCCTGACGAGGGGGAGGACCAACCCACTACTAGCAAGGTAGACCCAATAAAGGAGGTCCAACCCGCTACTTTTAATCAAAATTCTCGCTCTATTTTTGTTTATAGCGCAAAAAAAATAAAACGCAGAGGTGATCAAATACCACCAAAAGAAAGCTCTATTTGTGGGAAAAAAAGGATGTCAATTATTTTGGAAAAGCCACGTCGCACGACCGCGCAATTGTCAGTTAAAGCACTCCAGTGCCAAATCTTAATAAGTAGCCTGGTCATTGGGCAGCCAAATGGTCCGGGGGTGAAGCGGTTAAGTAGATGGTGAAGCAGAAACATAGCACAGCGAGGAAGGTTTGTGGTCCAGGATGATAGGACAGTATGCCAGCCGCCTGCATACCGGAAGCAGTGCGGCCGCTTTATGGGCGCGCTAGACTTGTTTGCCTAACAGTGTAGCGCAAGCCGACGGGGACTCTTTTCGTGCCGCCCCCCCCCCCCTCCCCTGCAAAGTGCTGCCCTAGGCCTGGGCCTTGTTGGCCTAGGCCAGGATACAGCGTTGCTCCTATGGTCACCAATTTCTCTGTGGGCGGTCCTATTAGTGCATGACTTTTCCTTATGATCTAAAGCACCCCAGGCAAGATAATCTTTCAGGCAGGGGAGGGCTGTTAGCCTTAGGCCTGGGGGGTCAAGTCCAGTCAAGTGGCCCATTGAACCGCCGAATGAGTTCACCATCTGTGACCCACCTGTGTTTTTAATGCAGCCTCACCAGTGCTCATCAGTGCAGCCAACTCCAGTGCCCAGCAATGCAGCCTAATCACTGGGGCAGGTTACATGGGGTGTATGGGGGGAGATGGGGGGGGTCAGGTCTCAGTGATCTCAGCTCAGCAGGTCCTTGCACGCCACGGCCAACTGGGGGGTAATGCGCCTGGTCCTGGTTCAAGTTGCACCCAGCCCTACAGCCCTGCGTCCCGACTCCCTGGCACACACTGCCTCTGCCTGCTTCCAAGAATCCGGTGCCAGGGAGTTGCAGTTTCCTCTGCTCTGCTCTGTTTTCCACCCATCGGGCTACAACTCCCGGAATGCAACAGCTAGTGGTCAGCCGCTGTGGCCGTGCCCCTGCCCCGACTACCTAGTGCAAAATAAAATGGCAGAGGGCAGCAGCCGCGGGCCATTTTGAACATAAGTTAGAGCGGCCTGGGAGGCAATTTCCACCCTGCCCCCCGGCCCAGCCCTCCCCTGCTTTCAGGTGACCTATTTATACGTATTTGGATCAGATATTTGTTTAGGTATATGCATACGGCTGTATTATATGTTGTTTTGATCGTTGGTCTATTTATAAACATTATATATGCTTTACACTTAGTGATGTCTCATGCAGTACTCTAAAGTCTCCTGAGGAAGCCAATGATTGGTGAAACATGTTGAGGTGAAGTTACTGCACATCAATTTTAGCCACGTGGACATTCTGTGATGTTTTTTTTTTGTAATAATGTCAAATCGAGACACAAGTATAAAGTAGAGGCACAAAGTCCATTTTCCTAAATCAAAAACAGTTTACTCCGGCAAAATAGCAATATAAAGACACTCAACAAAGTCCCTTGTTACCAGGTGGATGTCCCCTTTGGGACCTGAAGTAGCTCAAGAGCCAAAACTCGGCGTACAGGTTTGAGAACCCGTCCCACCCAAATTCTTCCCGGTGTGAGATCTCTGATGTACGGCAAAAAAGGATTCATATAGTAGACATTTTGAGACACTAATATGTAGTGTCGGGACAAGGTCCTCTAGAGCCCAACGTGAACAGGCCAAATTGTGAGCGCAACCCCCCCCCCCCCACATCAAATCCTCTCTCTCCCCATATGCCTCCAGCACAAATCCCCCCCCCCCCCAGAAAAAAATATCCCCCTCCTAGCAAAAATCCTCTACCCCTCAAATTTCGCCTCCGAGCATAAATCCTCCACCCCACTCCAAATCCCCCCTCTCAGCACAAATTCCCCTTCTCCAATCCCACATCCTAGTACAACCCCCCAAAAAAATTCCCCTACTAGGACAAATCCACACCCAAAGAAAAGAAAAATTAAGCACTAATCTGCATGCTTACCCCCAAAATATAAATCCCCTCCCTATTGAAACCCCTCACCAGCACAAATCTTTTCCCCCAGCTCAAATTCTCTCTCTCCCCATATGCCCCTACCATGTCCCTTCCAGCACAAGTTCCCCTTCTCCAATCCTCCATCCTAGCACAACCTTCCCCTCCAAAATTTCCCCTACTAACACAAATCCCTCCTCTCTCCCATATCACTTTTTCAAGCGCAAATCCACTCCACACCGCCCCAAATTTCCCCTCCTAGAACAATCTTGACTCCCTGCCATCCCCCCAATTTCCTCTCCCAACACAAATCCACTCTCCCACTGTGTGACGTCTTTGATGTTGGGGAAGTTGGGTAAAATTTCCCGCACTCTGAGCAGGATTACGGCTTCTCTTCTGTGTGCAATTTCTGATGTTTGATGAGAGTCGATTTCCTACATTTCCCGCACTGGGCAGGAATACAGTTACTCCTCTGTGTGTAGCCTCTGATTTTTGGAAAGATTGGTCCTCTGTGAATAACATTTCCCACACGCCCAGGAATACGGCTTCTGACCCATGTGAGACCTCTGATGTCTGGCTAGAAGTGGCCAATATACAGACTATTTCCCCAAATTCGAGGTAGGAACATGTTTCTCCCCTGTGTGAGATTTCAGATGTGTGGAAAGAGTTGACTTGTATGAAAAACGTTTTCCACACTCAGGGCAGGTAAATGGCTTCTCACCCGTATGACATCTCTGATGTATCAAAACATAGGCCTTAGTTGAAAAACATTTCTTGCACTCAGGGCAGGCATATGGCTTCTCACCCGTATGAGATCTCTGATGTATCAAAACATAGGCCTTAGATGAAAAACTTTTCTTGCACTCAGGGCAGGAAAATGGCTTCTCACCTGTGTGAGTTCTTTGATGTATGGAAAGATTGAACTTCTGTGAATAACATTTTCCACATTTTTGGCAAGAATACGGCTTTGCCCCTGTGTGAGATGTTTGATACAGCTCCCCCCCCATATGAGATTTGTGAAGTATGGAAAGATTTGTCTTATCCGAAAAACATTTCCTGCAACCAGGGCAGGAAGACTGCTTCTCCCCTGTCTGGCATTTCAGATGTCTGGAAAGACGGGACTTCTGTGAATAACTTTTCCCCAACTCAGGGCAGGAATATGGCTTCTCATTCGTGTGATTTCTGATATGTACACAAGGACTGGATTTAGAATGAACATATTTCCCACACTCAGTACAGGAAAACCTTCCATCTGTTGGAAGGACGGTACCGTCCCACACAGTCTGAGGTTCCTCAGGATAAGAGGAATACGATGGTCCAGCACCGTCCCGCACAGTCTGAGGTTCCACAGGATAAGAGGAATACGATGGTCCGGCACCCTCCCGCACAGTCTGAGGTTCCTCAGGATAAGAGGAATACGATGGTCCGGCACCGTCCCGCACAGTCTGAGGTTCCTCAGGATAAGAGGAATACGATGGTCCGGCACCGTCCCGCACAGTCTGAGGTTCCTCAGGATAAGAGGAATACGATGGTCCAGCACCGTCCCGCACAGTCTGAGGTTCCACAGGATAAGAGGAATACGATGGTCCGGCACCGTCCCGCACAGTCTGAGGTTCCTCAGGATAAGAGGAATACGATGGTCCGGCACTGTCCCGCACAGTCTGAGGTTCCTCAGGATAAGAGGAATACGATGGTCCGGCACTGTCCCGCACAGTCTGAGGTGCCTCAGGATAAGAGGAATACGATGGTCCGGCACCGTCCCGCACAGTCTGAGGTTCCTCAGGATAAGAGGAATACGACGGTCCGGCACCGTCCCGCACAGTCTGAGGTTCCTCAGGATAAGAGGAATACGATGGTCCGGCACCGTCCCGCACAGTCTGAGGTTCCTCAGGATAAGAGGAATACGATGGTCCGGCACCATCCCTCACAGTCTGAGGTTCCTCAGGATAAGAGGAATACGATGGTCCGGCACTGTCCCGTACAGTCTGATGTGCCTCAGGATAAGAGGAATACGATGGTCCGGCACCGTCCCGCACAGTCTGAGGTTCCTCAGGATAAGAGGAATACGATGGTCCATCTACACTGTGTGGTGCCGGATGGACATTTGAGGTAGTCGGGTTTTCTCCTGGACTATACTGTGTGATGTCCTCATCTTCTACTTTACAGTCTGGAGACAAAGTGAGACAATCCTCTGAGGTTTTCCTCATCTCCCGTCCATCTACTAAAAAATAAATACAAAGATTATTACTAGACATGAGCTGATTGGTTCCTCTAAACCAGAATTGAGTTCAGGCCACTTTGTTGCTAAGGATCTTAATTAGTAAATGGTTCTTCTGACCTCCAACCAGTTCAATTTTATATTCACTGACCTTAGTCGGAGAGTGAGGGGGCCATTCAGAATAATATGTATAGACTTGAAACTAGTAGAGGCATTACAGTATATTGCCCAGCCTCTTCCATCATTCTTTGCTTTCTTTCTAATACAGGAAGTACTATAATGCCTTATTTTCTCAATCATGTAGTAATCACAGAAGGGCTGAGCCCAACCAGATGTCAGAAAGTGGGGCTGGTTGGCCTCCAGCACCCTCACTCTCTGACCTCTGATTGGGCTCCATCTTCCTCACTCTCTTACTTCTGGTCGGACTCCACTATCCTGACTCTCTGGTTGGGCTCCACCATCTTCACTCTTTGACCAACCAACCAGAGGTCATAAAGTGGGGATGGTGGAGCCCAACCAGAGGTCAAAAAGTCAGGATGACGGAGCTCAACCAGAGATCAGAGAGTGAGGATAGTGGAGTCCAACCAGAGGTCAGAGAGTGAGGATGGGGGGAGAACAACCAAGATGAAGACTGGATTGGTCCTGGGTTAAAATGCATTATTTATGATCCCTTTATGTTAATGATTTCAAACATTTGAGGATGTGATACTATACTACACTATAGACATGTGTGCTCTATATAGCAGTAGGAAGAAAGTAAAAAATTATAAATTCATCCTGAACTTTGTATAAAAATGATGTCACGCTGAGCAAATAGATACTAAACATGTCACACTCTAAAATTGCGCACAACCGCACTGCGGCGAGAAACAACTAACATTTTACCATCTATAGGCCTTTACAGGTTACCACTTTATATCTACAGAGAAGAAGATCTAGAACTAAAATTACTGCCGTGATCTGATATTCACGGTGATACCTCGCAAGCATGGGATGATTGCCGTTTGCTCGCAAGCGGGGCGGATTGCTCACCTTTTTTATCACTTTTATTGCTTTCACAAGAGACTTAAACTTTCGTTGTGATGGTAATAGGCAGTGACAGGTACTCTTTATGGGGAGATCTGGAGTCTATAATGAATGTAAAGATCCCATGTAAGAGTGACAGGTCCTCTTTATGGAGAGATCTGGGGTCTATAACGAAATGTAAACATCCCATGTGACTGTAATATAGAGGACCTGTCACCGCCTATAAAGGGATCTGGGGTGTTTAATAAACGTAAACATCCCATGTGACAGGTCATCTTTATGGTGGAATCTGTGGTCTATAACGAATGTAAAAATCCCATGTGACAGTAATAGGAGGTGACAGGTTTCTCTTTATGGAGAGATCTGGGGTCTATAACGAATGTAAACATCCCATGTGACAGTAATAGGAGGTGACAGGTCCTCTTTATGGAGAGATCTGGGGTCTATAACGAATGTAAACATCCCATGTGACAGTAATAGGAGGTGACAGGTCCTCTTTATGGATAGAATGTAAACATCCCATGGACAGTAATAGACAGGTCCTCTTTATGGAGGGATCGTGGGTCTATAACGAATGTAAACATCCCATGTGACAGTAATAGGAGGACAGGTGGACTCTATTGTTGTGAGTCAGGTCCTCTTTATGGAGGGATCTATAACGAACGTAAACATCCCATGTGACAGTAATAGGAGGTGACAGGTCCTCTTTATGGAGGGATCGTAAACATCCCATGTCATGTAATGTAAACATCCCATGGACAGTAATAGGAGGTGACAGGTCCTCTTTATGGAGGTCCTAGGTGATGGAGGTGATCGGAGGTCGGGTCTATAACGTAAACATGTAAAACATCCCATAACGTGACAGTAATAGGAGGTGACAGGTCCTCTTTATGGAGAGATCATCGTGGGTCTATAACGAATGTAAACATCCCATGTGACAGTAATAGGAGGTGACAGGTCCTCTTTATTAGTAAACATCCCATGTGAGGTGACAGGTCCTCTTTATGGAGAGATCTGGATCGTGGGGGTCTCCTCTTTATGCGATATGTAAACATCCCATGCGTACAGTAATAGGAAACATCCCATGCGACAGTAATAGGAGGTGACAGGTCCTCTTTATGGAGAGATCTGGGGTCTATAACGAATGTAAACATCCCATGTGACAGTAATAGGAGGTGACAGGTCCTCTTTATGGAGGGATCATCGGTAAACATCCCATGCGACAGTAATAGGAGGTGGAATCGAATGTAAACATCCCATGTGACAGTAATAGGATGGTGGAGAGATCATAACGAATGTAAACATCCCATGTGACAGTAATAGGAGGTGACAGGTCCTCTTTATGGAGGGATCGGGGGGTAAACATCCCATGTGACAGTAATAGGAGGTGACAGGTCCTCTTTATGGAGGGATCGGGGGTCTATAACAAATGTAAACATCCCATGTGACAGTAATAGGAGGTGACAGGTCCTCTTTATGGAGAGATCTGGGGTCTATAATGTAAACATCCCATGTGACAGTAATAGACGGTGACAGGTCCTCTTTATGGAGAGATCTGGGGTCTATAACGAATGTAAACATCCCATGTGACAGTAATAGGAGGTGACAGGTCCTCTTTATGGAGAGATCTGGGGTCTATAACGAATGTAAACATCCCATGTGACAGTAATAGGAGGTGACAGGTCCTCTTTATGGAGAGATCTGGGGTCTATAATGTAAACATCCCATGTGACAGTAATAGGAGGTGACAGGTCCTCTTTATGGAGAGATCTGGGGTCTATAATGTAAACATCCCATGTGACAGTAATAGACGGTGACAGGTCCTCTTTATGGAGAGATCTGGGGTCTATAACGAATGTAAACATCCCATGTGACAGTAATAGGAGGTGACAGGTCCAGGACACCGACGTTGGTCGCGTCGCCTTTTTTACCCAACAAAGGGCAGGTGGTGGTGGCAGGTAATAGGCAGAGGAGTTGTGGGATGGTGAGGGGCTTCACCCTGGGAACTGGATGAACTTGCCCTTCCCTCCTCCAAGGGAAGTTATTGAAAGCCACTTACATGGGGGCAGGTTCCAACAATACAACACTACAGCGAGCCGAGGAAAAGGAAGTAAAAGGATTCAGAGCTTGCGTAGGATTTTGGTGCGTCGGAGTTAGAAAAACACGATCGGAATTTCCAACAAGAACTTGTCGGAAAAATTGAGAACCAGCTCTCAAACATTTGTTGTCTAAAACTCCGATGGAGCCTACACACGGTCGGAATATCCGACCAAAAGCTCACATCAAACATTTGTTGATGGAAATTCTGATCGTGTGTACGCGGCATGGTGCCGCGTAAACACGGTCGAAATTTACGACAACAAATGTTCGAAGTGAGCTTGTTGTAGGAAAATCCGACCGTGTGTACGCTCCATCGGACATTTGCTGTCGGAATTTCCGACAACAAATGTTTGAGAGCTGGTTCATCAGCTAGGACATCATGGATACCACCCACCATCATTGGACAGATCATCACCCCAAGTACCAAGGTCAGAAGCCTCGGAGTAACTTTTGACTCAAAGATGTCGATGGATGCACAAATAGGATCAGTAGTCAGCGGATCCCATTACCTTCTCTGCCTACTGTGTAGACTCCTCCCCTTTATCCCGGAAGACCAAAATACCAGATCTCACGTCTACAAGTCGTTCAAAACACAGCAGCCAGGTTGGTAACGGGAAAGAAACCCTGGGAATCCATCACCCCATCCCTGGGGGCCCTTCATTGGCTAACAGTAAAGGATCGGGTCACATTCAAGACCCTCTGCCTCACCCACAAATGCACACAAGGAAAGGCTCCTTAATACTTATGCGAGAAAATAAAAGACTACACCCCCCATCACACTCTCCGATCATCAAACCAAAACCTCCTCTACATCCCCAAATACAACTACAAATCAAAGGGAGAACGAAGATTTGCAGTCCAAGGACCACGGCTTTGGAACGCTCTACCAACAGACATCCGCATGGAAGAAAACCATCGGGCCTTCATAGGGGTGCAACGGATCAAAAAACTCACGGATCGGATCGATCCTCGGATCGGGAGTCACAGATCGGATCATTTTCGGATCAGCGAAAAAAAAATCTCCCTCACTGTAATATCCACATCTCTCTCCCCCCTGTAGTACAGGCAGCCAGTGACCCCCCCCCCCCCCCGTAGTACAGGCAGCCAGTGACCCCCCCCCCCCCGTAGTACAGGCAGCCAGTGACCCCCATAGTGCAGCACAGCCAGTGTCCCCCATAGTGCAGCACAGCCAGTGTCCCCCATAGTGCAGCAGAGCCAGTGTCCCCCATAGTGCAGCACAGCCAGTGTCCCCCATAGTGCAGCACAGCCAGTGTCCCCCATAGTGCAGCAGAGCCAGTGTCCCCCATAGTGCAGCAGAGCCAGTGTCCCCCATAGTGCAGCAGAGCCAGTGTCCCCCATAGTGCAGCAGAGCCAGTGTCCCCCATAGTGCAGCACAGCCACTGTCCCCCATAGTGCAGCACAGCCACTGTCCCCCATAGTGCACACAGCCACTTCCCCCATAGTACTTGCAGTTATCCCGGGGGCCGGGCCGTTAGCGGCATGTGTGTGCGCCTCGAGCGCGGGCTCCTCCTCTGTTTACACCAACAGAGGAGGAGCCCGCGCTCGAGGCGCGCACACACGCCGCCGAGTGTACCAAGATGGCCGCGGCTCCGGAGCTAGGCCGAAGCCGCGGCCTTTCCTAATTCTATGCCCGCGGTAGGGATCCGCGGATCGCATAGCGATCCGATCCGAAGGGGGTGACCCGTTCGGATCACGGATCGGCAGTGATCCGTTGCACCCCTAGGCCTTCAGGAAGAAGCTTAAGACTCACCTCTTCTGAAGAATAAGGACGACAACGGATGGAAAGTGCCTAGAGGCGATTTAGTTCGCATGTGTATCGCTATACAAGTGATTCACTCACTCACTCTATAGCCGACTGCTGCAATCAGAGAGGAAGCGTGAGCCCAAGATTCCCCAGGGCGCGGAGTCTAAGAACCAGCTTGGTGTTCACCAGAGCCTCTAGTGGTGAGGATGGCCTCCGCTGCAGCTGGATCCAGCTCGCGACCCCTGGGGTCCCCTACGTCACGCTCTGCAGGGAGAGAGGGGAAGCAGCAACCAGGACACGCGATAGTGATGGGTAAGCCGAGGTCAGGGCAACAGGCAGACAAGGGTAACCGAGGGACAGGCAAAAGGTCAGGGAAACCGGCAAGCAGGTGTAGTCAGAGACGAGCCAAAGTCCGTACACAGGAAGGTAAACGTAGCACACAGCAGACAGGAACTCAAGCTACAAACAAAGTTGAATAGCAAAGCAGACCTGCAGTGCAACAGTTAATATAGACTTCCTGGGATGGCCTGGGGTGGGGCCATACAGGAAGGAGAGATGATAAAAAGGCTGCCTCTAATGGTCACAGGAGGAGAAGGTAAGCTGCCAGACATTATTGCATGTCCATGACACTGCCTTATGTCTTGCAGTTGTCTCAATTTCACCAACAATAAATGGTAATGAACACTTAAGATGACCGGCTGGGGAAATGTTATTGTATTGTGTATGTTCTTTTCATTTTGCCCTGACACACATTTCAAGGGTTCACAACCCACCTGTGCTGATCTCTGTAGGAGTGTCCTCCTCTATGAATGTCCTCGTCATTCCAGCCTTCTCCATAGACTGCTGATCATTCCCTCACATATGTCTCTTCTTCGTCACACACAGTTTTCAAGATCATCAGATCTTCACCCTAAACCAACAGAATGGCAGAAAATAACATCTGTAACATAGAAGTATTTATGATGTGAGATCACATAGAAAATATCATCTTGTAGAGTCCACACATCGTCTCCACATGTCAGAGTGTTCAATCACTTTATGTTCCCGACCCTCAACTCCACCTACCTGATGATGGTGAGGGCTGGTGAAATTCTTGTGTCTTTCAGAAAACTCTTGCAGTGCCCCTGTACTTTCAAGTACGGACTCTGTTTAAATTTAGAGGGGGATGAGAGAGTTACTTAGCTCTCATCCATGTGATTCGTGCCAATTTAGACGCTGTGCTGTCATTTATTCTGTGTTCCAAAGATGCCTTTCCATCTGGGAGCGACAGGTGGCGGAAGTGGAGTCCAGTGGAAGCGCCTTCTGGCCAGCAGCCAATCAGAGGAGGTTTTCCCTCGCGGGGCATGCTGGGGGAGGGTACTGTTTAGACGCCATTTTGGGCGGGGGAGAGAGTTTGAGGCTGGATCCGGGTGCGGCACCCACCTTCAGGGTGTGCGCACATCACGGGTCCCGGCGAAATCGCCTACAAGGCCGGGGCGCACATGCTACGCGTTGACTTTGGCTCCGTGGCCATGCTGGCCCAGAGCGACTGAAGCTGCAATGGGACCCAGTGGTTCACTTGGGTCCCTCCAACTCAAGAGAAGATCCCAAGCGAGTTGTGCTGTTCGGTGGGGAGTCAGTCTGAGGAGAGCCCAGAGGCAGGCGATCCAATAGGGCCTAGATCAGTGTTTCTCAACTCCAGTCCTCAAGGCCCCCCAACAGGTCAGATTTTCAGGATTTCCATTATTTTGCACAGGTGATTTGATCAGTTTTACTGCCTTAGTAATTCCCACAGCCTTTTCATCTGAGGGAAATCCTGAAAACATGACCTGTTGGGGGAGCTTGAGGACTGGAGTTGAGAAACATCGGCCTAGACCAGGGATCTCCAAACTACGGCCCTCCAGATGCTGTGGAACTACACATCCCATGAGGCATTGTAAAACTCTGACATTCGTAGACATGACTAGGCCTGATGGGAATTGTAGTTCCTGAACACCTGGAGGGCCGTAGTTTGGAGACTCCTGGCCTAGACGAACCATCGGGGATCGAGGTGCCGTACATTGGGAGTTTGTCTGATGGCAACCGGTCAGTTGGTCACCTATATCAAGAACTACCTGAGGGAGATTGAGGCAACTATTTCTACTGAGAAGGAATTGCTCCATTAAGCTGCATTTCCAGAGCAGGGGCCTGTGGCAGAGGCACCACTCCTATTTCCATTGAGCCAAGTCTGTGGCAGAGACTTGTTTCTTCTTCTCAAGATTCTTAGTGACATTCCGGCTGCCAGTTCTGTGAGAGAGACTGTCCGGGTGCATTATACCCGCTGGAGTGGCGACAAAGTAAAGGTTCCCGTTGAAGCAGGACTGCTTCTACAAATAGTTAAGGCCTGCATCTGCAACTTCCTCCTTTTCTTCACCACCTTTCTATATTCACCTGAAGTTACCTGTTGCCGTGTTTGGCTCAAAAATGAAAGCACAGAAAACGACACCTTGCTATCATTGCTCACATCATCTATTCTTCATCGTACCCCTAGACATGCTACAGAGGTGACAACGCCGATCCCAAATCTAACCAGCGGCTCCTCCGGGGGTAGCGTTACACTCCTCATCCTCTTCTTTAACAACAATATTATCCATCCCCGAGGTTTCCGCTCTGAATATATAATAAAATATTCATTGTAACAAACATGAGAATAAAATCGGAACCACCAATAATTGTTCCTCGTCTACCTGATCTGGTTTTGCATAGTTGTGATCTTCCCGTACGGAATTCCCGGAATACAGAGGGCGGGGACATCTCTCTGGTGGGTCCGATGTTACTTCCTTGTGTCCTTCTGAAAACTCCTCCATCACTCCATACTCCTCATCCCTCTCTGTAAACTCTTCTTTAACATTATTATTATCATCTCCGAGGTTTCCACTCTGAATATATAATAAAACATTCATTGTAACAAACATGTTTGTATATAAATCAGAACCACCAATAATTGTTCCTCATCCTACCTGATGGTGGTGGGGGATGGTGTGACCTTCCTGTGTGGAATCCCGGGAATACAGAGGACGGGGACATCTCTCTGGTGGGTTCCTGGTATTATGTGGCCCCATCATGAGATCCTTATAGAGATCCTCGTCTCCTTCAAAAAACTCCTTCATCACCCTATACTGCTCATCCACCTTCTTAAACTCTTCTTGAACATCAATATTATAATCCCAGAGGTTTATTTTCTGAACGTATAAAAGGACATTTCATGTAACAAACATGCTTGTGTATAAATCATAACCACCAATAATTGTTCCTCACCTACCTGATGATGGTGGGGGATGGTGTGACCTTCCTGTGTGGAATAATCCCGGGAATACAGAGGACGGGGACATCTCTCTGGTGGGTTCCTGGTATTAGGTGGCCCTATTATGAAATCATTATAGAGATCCTCGTCTCCTTCAAAAAACTCCTTCATCGCCCTCCTATACTGCTCATCCATCTTTTTTAGCTCTTCTTGATCATCAATATTGTAATTCTTGAGGTTTCCATTCTGAATATACAAAAGGACATTTCATGTTACAAACACACTTGTGTCTAAATCAAAAACTATCAGTGATTGTTCCTCACCTACCTGATGATGGTGGGGGATGGTGTGACCTTCCTGTGTGGAATCCTGGGAATACAGAGGGCGGGGACATCTCTCTGGTGGGTTCCCATTACTAGGTGGCTCTATCAGATCCTTGTGTCCTTCAGAAAGCTCCATCACTCCATATTCCTCATCCTTCTCTTGTATCTCTTCTTCAACCTCAACTTTAGGATCTCTCAGGTCTCCACACTGAATATAGAATAAAAATGACATCAATGGTAACAATGCAGATAATGTACAGATCCTAATGATACTATCAGTGATTGTTCCTCATCTACCTGATGATGGTGGGGGATGGTGTGACCTTCCTGTGTGGAATCCCGGGAATACAGAGGACGGGGACATCTCTCTGGTGGGTTCCTGGTATCAGGTGGCTCCATTGGGACATCCATATGTCCTGAAAACTTCTCAATCACACCATAGGACTCATCCTCCTCCATATATTCTTCTTTAACAACAATGTTATTTTCCTCAAGGGTTCCACTCTAAATATAAAATAATAAAATCATTGTAACAAACAAGATTGTACATAAATCACTACCAATAACTGTCACTCACCTACCTGATGATGGTGGGGGATGGTGTGACCTTCCTGTGTGGAATCCCGGGAATACAGAGGACGGGGACATCTCTCTGGTGGGTTCCCATTACTGGATCCATCTGTAGGAAACACACACACTGACTGAATCCATTGTTTCTATGTGTTTATCAGATGATGGGGGATCTAGGTGGAGCCTCCGTACTGCTCTCTCCTTTACAATAAAGTCTCCTCTTACCCGGTGATGTGAGGGGCGGCTGATTCTCCATCATGACGTCCTTGTAGAGATCCTTGTGTCCTTCTAAATACTCCCACTCCTCCATGGAGAAATAGACAGTGACATCCTGACACCTTATAGGAACCTGACACACACAATGATACAGTCACCATCCAGACACACCCCTTGTCTGTTACTGGATAATGTCCCAGAATTCCCAGAATCCTCCTCACCTCTCCTGTCAGCAGCTCCATCATCTTCTTGGTGACTTCTAGAATCTTCTCCATGTTGTGTCTCTCAGGTTTTAGGGAGTCACATGGAGGCACTGTGATGGTCATATGATCACCTGACTTCACAAGAGGAACTCTCTGTATTGGAGAACCAATAGGAATATCATGTTAGAATCCCAGAATCCTCCTCACCTCTCCGGTCAGGTCTGTGTTTTATTAATAGAGATAAGAGTGATGTCATGTGACCTCCCAGAATCCCCCTCACCTCTCCGGTCAGGTCTGTATTATTAATAGAGATAAGAGTGATGTCATGTGACCTCCCAGAATCCTCCTCACCTCTCCGGTCAGGTCTGTGTTTTATTAATAGAGATAAGAGTGATGTCATGTGACCTCCCAGAATCCTCCTCACCTCTCCGGTCAGCAGGTAGATGATCTCCAGGGTGAGGTTTAGTATCTTCTCAGTCATGTGACTCCGGTCCTCCTCCATCCTCATTTGTCATGTGATCTATGCAGGTTTCCTGTAGACCAATAATTTATGAGAGAGAATTATCTGAACTTTACTGGTTGCACAATATTAAAGCGGATGGTTCACCATAAATAAATATTAAAAGCCAGCAGCAACAAATACTGCAGCTGCTGACTTTTAATATTAGGACACTTACCTGTCCTGGAGTCCAGCGCCGTCCACAGCAGAGGATGAGCGATCGCTCGTCACCCTGCTGCTCCCCCCTCCATCCACGGCGAGGGAACCAGGAAGTGAAGCGCTCCGGCTTCACTGCCCGGTTCCCTACGGCGCATGCGCGAGTCGCGCTGCGCCCGCGATTGGCTCCCGCTGTGTGCTGGGAGCTGAGAGTTCCCAGCACACAACGGGAAAAGCCCGTCTTTTGCCCGAGACTGCGGGCCGGAAGTGGGTGCGGATACCTGTCTTTAGACAGGTATCTGCACCCCCCTCCCCCCTGAAAGGTGTCAAATGTGACGCCGGAGGGGGGGAGGGTTCCGATCAGCGGATCTTCACTTTAGGGTGGAGATCCGCTTTAAGATGGGAAGGTATGTAGGTGCTTATAATATTTCCTAATGTTTATAGTAATGAGTTCAGTGAAATGGCCAGCAGGAGGCGATAAAAGTGTAACCTTATTAGGTCACAGAAAGTCATGAGAATAAATAAATCATGTAATCCGTATAGATCAGTGTTGCTTGATGTTATCTGTCCCTTGTGGTGCTTTTTTATTCATTGGCACCAATGATGGGGCATAATTCCTCCCAATGACCCCAATGATGGGGCAGAATTCCTCCCAATGATGGGGTAGAATTAATCCCAATGATGGGGTAGAATTAATCCCAATGAAGGGGCAGAATTCCTCCCAATGATGGGGTAGAATTCCTCCCAATGACACCAATGATGGGACAGAATTCCTCCCAATGACACCAATGATGGGACAGAATTCCTCCCAATGACACCAATGATGGGGCAGAATTCCTCCCAATGATGGGGCAGAATTCCTCCCAATGATGGGGCAGAATTCCTCCCAATGATGGGGCAGAATTCCTCCCAATGACACCAATGATGGGGCAGAATTTCTCCCAGTGACACCAATGATGGGGCAGCATTCCTCCCAATGATAGGGCAGCATTCCTCCCAATGATGGGGCAGAATTCCTCCCAATGACACCAATGATGGGGCAAAATTCCTCCCAATGACACCAATGATGGGGCAAAATTCCTCCCAATGATGGGGCAGCATTCCTCCCAACGATGGGGCAGAATTCCTTGCAATGACACCAATGATGGGGCAGAGTTCCTCCCAATGATGGGGCAGCATTCCTTTCAACGATAGGGCAGAATTCCTCCCAAAGACACCAATGATGGGGCAGAGTTCCTCCCAATGATGGGGAAGAATTCCTCCCAATGATGGGGCAGAATTTCTCCTATTGATAGGGCAGAATTCCTCCCAATGACAGGGTGAAATTCCTCCCAATGACACCAATGATGGGGGATTTTGTACTCCTGATGGCCACGGTCCGCCCCGCTTAAAGTCTGAAGTAAAGTAATCCGGCCCTTTGTTTAGAAAGTTTGTCGACCCCTGGTATAAACTGATGAGTTGAGAAGCTGATTGGTGGAAAAGGTGACACATCTCCTAAATGAAGAGAATGTTCCGGCCCCACAAGTGAGGAAATGTTCTGCCCCTGAAGGGGTTAATCTAGGTTTCCACACTATATATGTGTGTATCATCATCTGCTGGAGATAAAAGACGTCACAGTGACTATGGAGGAAGAGGACGGACATGACGGGGTTATTGGGTGTAAATAGAAAATAAGATCTTATTACCTCCTCTAATGCCAGCTGCAGCAATGTCTCCTCTTTACTTCCTCCTGATTCACCTCTGACCCGGAACTTCCTGTCTGTACATGACATCACTTCCTGTCTTCCTGTTTGGGTTGAAGTGAGACCACCATCTTGTGGAGGTCAGAGGAACATGTAGTGTGAACACGGTGTGTTGCCATATTCTGCTCCCTATCGCAGAATGCTACGGAAGTCACGTGGCGGCCAACTGCGCATGCGCGATGCGTTCCAACAGATTTACGACAGTACACACCAGTGAACCCGGCATTCAGGGCGACGTGAAATTTGAGGAAAGTGGCCAGTCTTGGCCTCCTGGCTCTTTTTTTTAACATACTTTAATCCACGGGGATGTCAAGGAATGAGCCTGGATGCCGACCGAGGTTTCACTGGTGTGTACTGTCGTAAATCCATTGGAACGCATCACACTTGCGGTTGGAACGCATCGCGCATGCGCAGTTGGCCGCCACGTGACTTCCGTAGCATTCTGCGATAGGGAGCCGAATATGACAACCCCCCCCGGCCTTGTGTTGTGTATGTACTGTTTCCCCCATAAATCCATACTAGACCCCAAGGGTTTGGTATGGAATGCAGGGGGAACTTATGCTAGGGTTACCACATCATCCCGTTAAAACTGAACACATATTAATAACACAGGTTCCGTGGCTGACTAGGGAGATAATTTAACTCACTTGGTGCCTTATCTGAATTAAATTAGCCTCATAACCTGTGTAATTAATTTGTGTTCGGGTTAAAAGGGATGAGGTGGCAACCCTAACATTTTTGGGGGGGAATATCCACTAATAATATCTATAGTGGACCCTTATCAGGGGTATGATTGGGTTCCAGGGAAACATTGCTTCTTACGGGTGAAGATTCTCTGGGCTGCAGTTCCTCTAAGTTCCACAAGGTGGTGATCATATTTCTACCATAGAGACAGGAAGTCTCTATGGAAGACAGGAAGTGATGTCAGGATTTGGAACAGACAGGAAGTTACAGGTGAGTCAGGAGGAAGTAGAGAGGAGACATTGCTGGAAGTATCAGTAGAGGAGGTAATAAGATATTGGGCCAGATTCAGATAGCCTTTACGTCGGGGTCTGGACGTAATTTACGTTCACGTCGCTTACACTGACATCTTGCGACGTGATTTCACGCATGCGCACTGGGATACGTCCACGGACGGCGCATGCGCCGTTCAGAAAAACGGTAAATTACGTGGGGTCATGATTCATTTACATGAATCACGCCCCCATATGACTAATTTGAATTAGGCGCCCTTACGCCGGACACTTTACACTACGCCGCCGCAACTTTCTAAATAAGGCACTTGCCCATAAAGGTTGCGGAGGCGTAGCGTAAAAAGCATACGCTACGCCCGCACATAATTACGCCCCCTTCCCTGAATCTGCCCATTGTTTTCTATTTACACCCAATTACTCCCCCCCACCCCCTCAAGTCCATCCTCTTCCTCTTTAGTCACTGTGACATCTTTTATCTCTGGCAGATGATTATGATACACACATAATGTGGAATCATTTTTTTTCCTTTCTAATTGAAGCCCATAACATAAAGACATACTTATATTTCCACCTAACTAACCACTCTCCTACGCCCCATCTCCTGCACCCAATTAAAATGGTATATTGCCGCGTACACACGATCGGGTTTCTCGGCGGTGAAAACCGAGGACCGGCTTGGTCCCTTTTCTACTTGTAGACGAGGCCGGTTTTCCCGACAGGTTTTTTCTTGGTCGAGATAAAACGTCCGTGTGTTAGGCCCTATGGGAAAACTGCCAATCAAAAAAGCACCGCGATTCGCGACGAGAAAATTTAGATCATGTTCTAAATTTTCCCGTCGTGATTCACGGTGGTTTTCTCGTCGGGAAAACTGTTGGAGAGCCTACGCACGGTCGTTTTTCTTGTCCAAGAGAAAACGTGACAGTTTTCCCGACGAGAAAACTGATCGTGTGTCCGCTGCATAATCCATTAGTAGACTGATGAGGTGAGAAGGTCTTTGGTGGGAAAGGTGACACACCTCTAAAATGAAGACAATATCCCAGACCCGTAATTGGCAAAATGTTTTGAACATATATGGCACCCCCCATACTCCACCTTCACATCAGTCCCTGTCCTTAAGGCGGAGCTCCAGGCTTCTTCAGAAAAAAATAAAAGTCAGCAGCTACAAATTCTGTAGCTGCTGACTTTTATTATGTCCACGGAGCCGATTTTTCGATCTAGGGTGCTGCCACCGCCATCTCAGGTAAGGTCAGGAATAAGGATGAGCTCAGGTGTGTTTGCACATGCAGAGCCCGCCAGGTATTTGGCAGTGCACATCGCTAATCACAGGCAGTGAGAAATGTTCCCAATTGTGGGCTGCAGCGATCAGGAAATGTCTCAGTGCCTGTGATTAGCGCTGTGCAGTGCCGAATTCCTGGCGAGCTTTACACGTGCAGTTTGCGAACACGCCTGAGCTCATCCTTATTCTTGACCTGTCACCTGCCTGTCTCTAGTCCCCGACCCCAGCTTGTCTAACAGATACTTTCTGCCTGCTTCTCGTGTTTGACCTTGGCTTCCACCTGACTTTGTCTGCTCTGCTTCCCCCCTGGTTCCTGATCCCAGCTTGTGTTGACTATCCTACTGTCTCAGTGATTCTACACACCTGTCACAGGCGCCACCTACCTGCAGACTATGTTCATCACATCAGCAGTGTTCCTAAATCCATCTGCTAGCAACTCTGCAAATACAGTGTGACAGAAAGTATTGCAACGACTGCCATTTTATTCTCTAGGGTGTTAGAATAAAAAATATATCAAATGTTTGGGGGTTCTAATTAGAGGGAAGGAGATGGCAGTGAAAAAACACATTAGAACTGCTGTTTTTTGCTACTTGTATTTTAATGTAATGTAACCTGTAATGCCAACGACCACCACAAAATGGCCACTCCTAGATTCCTTCTGCAGGCCTCAGCTTACCTCTGTGAAGGCCGCAAAGCCGCGGCCTCAAATACCGGCGGGCGCTGGCCCACGCGGCCTTCTGCAGCCCTAAGCTTCCCCAGGCGCCAGGTCACAATTTCTTGTCGCACTTGCGACCTGGCGCCCGGATTTTGTCGAGGCCTGATTTAAGCCACATGGACATTCTGTAATGGTTTTATTAGTAATAATGTCAAATCGAGACACAAGTATAAAGCACAAAGTCCATTTTCTTAAACCAAAAATTGTTTATTCCGGCAAAATAGCAATATAAAGACACTCAACAAAGTCCCTTGTTACCAGGTGGATGTCCCCTTTGGCACCTGAAGTAGCTCGTAAAAAATAGTTAACAAGCGTTTCGCAATACAAGCAATTATTTAAAAAAAAATCCTGACTCGGTTTGCGAGTGTTGTCTAGCTAAACTAGCAAGATTCAAGCCTCTGCGGTGTGCAGTACTGGTATTTGGCCAGAGGTACGGGGGCACCAGTGACCCTCGGAGCCGCTCGGAAATATCTTGTTCCAGAGTGTTTCCGAGGAGTGCATCCGAGCAGTCTCTGAGTATTTCCAAGACTCTCTGGCGCCCCCCCACCTCTGGTCACATGCGGTATTGCATGCAATAGAAGTCAATGTGGAACTAATTATCTTTGTTTCCATTGACTTCTATGGGGAAACTCGCTTTGATATGCGAGTGCTTTGGACTACAAGCATTCTCCTGGAACAGGTTATGCCCGTAATCCGAGGTTCCACTGTATCTGAAAAAACATTTCCCGCATGAATACGGCTTCTCCCTTGTGTGGGATCTCTGATGTCTGACAAATTCAAATTTCAGCCGTTGCTACTGTCCACACAAAGGACAGGCATGTGGCTTTTCACTGTGTGACGTCTTTGATGTTGGGGAAGTTGGGTAAAATTTCTCGCACTCCGAGCAGGATTACGGCTTCTCTTCTGTGTGCAATTTCTGATGTTTGATGAGAGTCGATTTCTAACATTTCCCACACTGGGCAGGAATACAGTTGTTCCTCTGTGTGTATCCTCTGATATTTGGAAAGATTGGTCCTCTGTGAATAACATTTCCCACACGCCCAGGAATACGGCTTCTGACCCATGTGAGACCTCTGATGTCTGGCTAGAAGTGGCCAATATACAAACTATTTCCCCGAATTCAAGGTAGGAACATGCTTCTCCCCTGTGTGAGATTTCAGATGTGTGGAAAGAACTGACTTGTATGAAAAACATTTTCCACACTCAGGGCAGGCATATGGCTTCTCACCCGTATGAGATCTCTGATGTAACAAAACACAGGCCTTGTGCCGCGTACACACGATCGTTTTTCGGCATGTAAAAAACAACGTTTTTTAAAAATGTATTTTAAAACGATCGTGTGTGGGCTTCACATCATTGTTCGGGTTCTGAAAAACGACAAAAAAAAATTTGAACATGCTGCATTTTTTAACAACGTTTTAAACTATGACGTTTTTCAGGTTGTAAAAAATAATCGCGTGTGGGCTAAAACGGCGTGAAAAATCCGCGCATGCTCAGAAGCAAGTTATGAGATGGGTGCGCTCGTTCTGGTAAAACTATTGTTCGTAATGGAGTAAGCACATTCATCACGCTGTAACAGGCAGAAAAGCGCGAATCGTCTTTTACTAACACAAAACCGACTAAAGCAGCCCAAAGGGTGGCGACATCCGCATGGAACTTCCCCCTTTATAGTGCCGTCTTACGTGTTGTACGTCACCGCGCTTTGCTAGAGCATTTTTTTTTCACGATCGTGTGTACGCGGCATTAGTTGAAAAACTTTTCTTGCACTCAGGGCAGGCGTATGGCTTGTAACGGGAGTCACATTTGGCCACAGATTGAGCCAGAAAATAATGGACATTCAGAATATATCTTGGACTACCTGAGATGGGACTGTTGCGTGGTTATTTTCCACAATGTATTCCAGGATATCTGTGGAGAGCTGGTTGCTGTTTGTTGATTCTGAACTCAACAGGTTAATTGAAAGAGTGACTCATTTATAATGTGGGGACACGTACTGTTAGGTGTTAATGTCATCCACTCCAGCCCACCTGTCTGTCTGTTGTGATGTAAATTAATCTAAGATGGCTTCTGAGGTGTCATTGTGGCTTGTGCTAATGGACCCTGTATTGTGTGAAGGAGTCCTGTGATAAATGTGTATTTCAAGTTAACAGACAGTCTAAAGGTCATGTGTCTGAGACATAAGCTGTAGTTAATTAGCTCATGTAAATTAGATCAGGAGTCACGATGTCTACCAAAAAGATTGGGGATCCTTGTGTGATGTTGTGGGTGGAGTTGTGTCATTGTTCAATTGTAGTTACTAACTGTATATAAGAGCCTGATTTTCTCAATAAAAGGGTCTATTCGTGTGGAACCTCAAACAGAGCTGTGTGTCTCGTTATTGGGGTTCGTTTGCCTGACTGTGGAGTGTCGATAGCTGTCTTGGGTTCGGGAATGGAATATCTTAAACGGCTTTAACCCCTGTCCCATTTGGGTTTTCCCTTACATGACTTCCCACCCGTATGAGATGTCTGATGTGACAAAACACAGGCCTTGGTTGAAAAACATTTTCCACACTCAGGGCAGGCATATGGCTTCTCACCCGTATGAATTCTCTGATGTGTGGAAAGATTTGACCTGGTTGAAAAACATTTTCCACACTCAGGACAGGCATATGGCTTCTCACCCGTATGAATTCTCTGATGTGACAAAACACAGGCCTTGGTTGAAAAACATTTTCCACACTCAGGGCAGGCATATGGCTTCTCACCCGTATGAATTCTCTGATGTGTGGAAAGATTTGACCTGGATGAAAAACATTTTCCACACTCAGGGCAGGCATATGGCTTCTCACCCATATGAATTCTCTGATGTGTGGAAAGAGTTGACCTGTATGAAAAACATTTTCCACACTCAGGGCAGGCATACGGCTTTTCCCCCGTGTGGGATTTCAGATGAGAAGAGAGATACAACTTGTTCAAAAAACATTTTCCACACTCAGGGCAGATAAATGGCTTCTCACCCGTATGTGATCTCTGATGTATCAAAACATAGGCCTTAGATGAAAAACTTTTCTTGCACTCAGGGCAGGAAAATGGCTTCTCACCCGTATGAGATCTCTGATGTATCAAAACATAGGCCTTAGATGAAAAACTTTTCTTGCACTCAGGGCAGGAAAATGGCTTCTCACCTGTGTGAGTTTTTTGATGTATGGAAAGATATGACTTCTGTGAATAACATTTTCCACACTCGTGGCAAGAATACAGCTTTGTCCCTGTGTGAGATGTTTGATACAGCTCCCCCCCCATATGAGATTTGTGAAGTATGGAAAGTTTCCCGCAACCAGGGCAGGAAGACTGCTTCTCCCCTGTCTGCCATTTCAGATGTGTAGAAAGACGGGATTTCTGTGAATAACATTTCCCACACTCAGGGCAGGAATACGGCTTCTCCCACATGTGCCATGTCAGATGTCTGTGAAGTTGGGACTTCTGTGAATAACTTTTCCCCAACTCAGGGCAGGAATATGGCTTCTCATTTGTGTGACTTCTGATATGTACACAAGGACTGGATTTAGAATGAATATTTTTCCCACACTCAGGACAGGAAAACCTCTTATCTGTTGGAAGGACGGTACCATCCCGCACAGTCTGAGGTTCCTCAGGATAAGAGGAATACGATGGTCCGGCACCGTCCCGCACAGTCTGAGGTTCCTCAGGATAAGAGGAATACGATGGTCCGGCACCGTCCCGCACAGTCTGAGGTTCCTCAGGATAAGAGGAATACGATGGTCCGGCACCGTTCCTCACAGTCTGAGGCTCCTCAGCATAAGAGGAATATGATGGTCCGGCACCATCCCTCACAGTCTGAGGTTCCTCAGGATAAGAGGAATATGATGGTCCGGCACCATCCCTCACAGTCTGAGGCTCCTCAGGATAAGAGGAATACGATGGTCCGGCACCGTCCCGCACAGTCTGAGGTTCCTCAGGATAAGAGGAATACGATGGTCCGGCACCGTCCCGCACAGTCTGAGGTTCCTCAGGATAAGAGGAATACGATGGTCCGGCACCATCCCTCACAGTCTGAGGTTCCTCAGGATAACAGGAATACGTTGATCCGGCACCCATGCTCACAGTCTGAGGTTTCTCAGGATAACAGGAATATGATGGTCCGGCACCGTCCTGCACAGTCTGAGGTTCCTCAGGATAAGAGGAATACGATGGTCCGGCACCGTCCCGCACAGTCTGAGGTTCCTCAGTATAAGAGGAATACGATGGTCCGGCACCGTCCCGCACAGTCTGAGGTTCCTCAGGATAAGAGGAATACGATGGTCCGGCACCATCCCGCACAGTCTGAGGTTCCTCAGGATAAGAGGAGTACGATGGTCCATCTACACTGTGTGGTGCCGGATGGACATTTGAGGTAGTCGGGTTTTCTCCTGGACTATACTGTGTGATGTCCTCATCTTCTACTTTACAGTCTGGAGACAAAGTGAGACAATCCTCTGAGGTTTTCCTCATCTCCCATCCATCTACTAAAATAGAAATACAAAGATTCTTACTATACATTAGCTGATTGGTTCCCCTAAACCAGAATTGAGTTCAGGCCACTTTGTTGCTAAGGATCTTAATTGGTAAATGGTTCCTCTGACCTCCAACCAGTTCAATTTTATATTCACTGACCTTAGTCAGAGAGTGAGGGGGCCATTAAGAATAATTTGTATAGACTTGAAACTAGAAGAGGCATTACAGTATATTGCCCAGCCTCTTCCATCATTCTTTGCTTTCTTCCTAATACAGAAAGTACTATAATGCCTTATTTTCTCAATCATTTAGTAATCACAGAAGGGCTGAGCTCAACCAAATGTCAGAGAGTGGGGCTGGTTGGGCTCCACCACCCTCTCTCTAATCTCTGGTTGGGCTCAAACACCCTGACTCTCTGACCTCTGACACACGATTGGAATTTCCGTCAAGAACTTTTGTTGTCCGAAAAATTAAGAACCAGCTCTCAAACATTTGTTGTTGGAATCTTCGATAGAGCCCACACACGGTTGGAATATCCGACCAAAAGCTCACATCGAACGTTTGTTGATGGAAATTCTGATCGTGTGTATGTGGCATAATGCTGTGTAAACACGGTCGGAATTTCCAACGACAAGATGTGAGCTTGTTGTCGGAAAATCCGACCGTGTGTATGCTCCATCGGACATTTGCTGTCGGAATTTCCGACAGCAAATGTTTGAGAGCTGGTTCTCAAATTGTCCGACAACAAAAGTTCTTGTCGAAAATTCTGATCGTGTGCGGACGATTCCGACTCAATTCGACGCCTGCTCGGAATCATTGAACTTCCTTTTTCTCGGCTCGTCGTAGTGTTGTACGTCACCGCGTTCTTGATGTTCGGAATGTCAGATCGTGTGTACGCGGCATTAGAGTTGTATAGGAAGCTTTTCCATTTTTCATCACAGCCCTGATGAAGGGGAATTGTTGTGTCCCTGAATCTTTTTGGCTGCCTTATGTCTTGCAGTTGTCTCAATTTCACCAACAATAAATCATAATGAACACTAAGAGTCGGTTCACACTAGGCCGACATGACTTCCAGCGCGACTTTCAGAGGCGACTCCGACACGACTTGAGCATGAACCACAGGGCGATCTGGGGAGATTTACAACACGACTTGAAGTCATCTCCAGGACAGGACACATTCCAGTGGCCAATAAAACAACAATCAGCTCTGGGAGAGGGAGGGGTTTGCCTGAGAAATGTATGTTATCTTGCTGGAAAGTAGCTTCAATTAAGACAGTGATCAGACTTCTGAGGCGACTTCCATTGAAATCAATGGGTACAAATCGCCTACAAGTCGGATTGAAGTCGTACAGGAACCTTTTCAAAAGTCGGAGCGACTTGAGTAGTGTGTATTAACACCGCTCCCATTCACTTGCATTGTTTTTCTCTACAGCGCGACTTGGGACGACTTGAGGCGACGTCAAGTCGGATCCCAAGTCGCCCCAGTGTGAACCGACTCTTAAGATGACCGGCTGGGGAAATGTTAATGTATTGACAAGACTCATCTCTTTTGATACCAAAGGAGACAGGAACAACTAGCGCCCAGAGGCGATTCAGTTCGCATGTGCCGTGTTATACAAGTTTTTCATTCATTCATTCATTATTGAAGAGATTTACTATGTATGTTCTTTTCATTTTTCCCTGACACATATTTCAACGGTCCACAACCCACCTGTGCTGATCTCTGTAGGACTGTCCTCCTCTATGAATGTCCTCGTCATTCCAGCCTCCTCCGTATATTGCTGATCATCCCTCACATACGTCTCTTCTACGTCACACTCAGTTTTTATGATCATCAGATCTTCACCCTAAACCAACAGAATGGCAGAAAATAACATCTGGAATGCATATAAATGCGAAGGAGAAGGCCTTCAAAAAATACAAGGGATCATCATCAGCATTCCAGCTTTACAAAGAATGCAACAAGAAATGTAAGGGTGCAATCAGGGCGACTAGGATAGAACACGAAAGGCACATAGCGGAGGAGAGTAACATAGAGAAGTATTTATGATGTGAGATCACATAGAAAATATCATCTTGTAGAGTCCACACATCGTCTCCACATGTCAGAGTGTTCAATCACTTTATGTTCCCGACCCTCAACTCCACCTACCTGATGATGGTGGGGGATGGTGTGACCTTCCTGTGTGGAATTCCGTGAATATAGAGGACGGGGACATCTCTCTGGTGGGTTCCTGGTATTATGTGGCCCCATCATGAGATCCTTATAGAGATCCTCGTCTCCTTCAAAAAACTCCTTCATCACCCTATACTGCTCATCCACCTTCTTAAACTCTTCTTGAGCATCAATATTATAATCCCTGAGGTTTATTTTCTGAACGTATAAAAAAGAACATTTAATGTAACAAACGCGCTTTTGAATTAATAAAAACCACCAGTGATTGTTCCTCATCTACCTGATGATGGTGGGGGATGGTGTGACCTTCCTGTGTGGAATCCCGGGAATACAGAGGACGGGGAGATCTCTCTGGTGGTGTTCTGGTATTATGTGGCCCCATCATGAGATCCTTATACAGATCCGCGTCTCCTTCAAAAAACTCCTTCATCGCCCTCCTATACTGCTCATCCATCTTTTTTAACTCTTCTTGATCATCAATATTGGAATCCTTGAGGTTTCCATTCTGAATATACAAAAGGACATTTCATGTAACAAACACACTTGTGTCTAAATCAAAAACTATCAGTGATTGTTCCTCACCTACCTGATGATGACGGGGGATGGTGTGACCTTCCTGTGTGGAATCCTGGGAATACAGAGGGCGGGGACATCTCTCTGGTGGGTTCCCATTACTGGATCCATCTGTAGGAAACACACACACTGACTGAATACATTGGGCCAGATTCAGGTACACGTACATTTGCGCAGCGTATCCGAGATACGCTACGCAGCCGTATTTTACCAGGCTCTACGACGAATTCTTGTAGATTTTTGCCCGTACGCTACGGCTGCGTAGTCTATTTCTCGCCGCGTAATCGAAATACGCGATTAGGGGGCGTGAAGCATTTAAATTAGGCGCGTCCCCGCAGCGATCGAACTGCGCATGCTCCGTTCAGAAATTTCCCGCCGCGCATTGCGCGAAATAACGTCGTTACGTCATTTTTTGTTTGAGTAGCGTCGTTTACGGACATTCCTATTCCCGGGCGACTTACGTAAAAAATAATAAAAGACGTCGGAAAACGTTGAAATTGGACGCGGGAACGACGGCCATACTTAAAATGGGCTGTCTAATATTAGACAAGCTAAAAGCTGGTATAGTTTTACGCAGCAAAAAGATGACTAAAGATGCCGTAAGAGATTGCGATTGAAGATCGTAATTTCTGGGATCGACGGCAAAAGCTCATTTGCATACCCCGGCGCGGAAAACGACGGGAAGTCCACCAGTGGCCGCAATTTTATTGCAGCGTAGATCCGAATGCGTACGAACACGTAAGCCAGTCGAATTGAAGCCCGCAGCTGTATTTTCATGGTTTGAGGTTTCAGAGTAGTGAAAAAACTCGCGTAATTTGAAAGTACTCCAGTCTAACACCAGTTAGACATGAGTAAGGGCTCTCTGAATCTGGCCCATTGTTTCTATTGCCTCGTTTCCACTGAGCGGATCGGTTCAGTGCGGTTCGCTATTTTGGGTCTTTCCATTATGAAAGCGTGCCATAAAAGCGAACCGTACCGCACCAGCAAGAGTCCTGTTTCTCATGTGGGTCCAGGGAAAGTGGAACGGTTCCATTAGGGCGGACCTAACAAATACATCTCACTGATTGGTGGACGCGCTAGGAATTTTTTCTAAAACCTGAATGGTCCCTGACAGTCCGATTTGCAGTGGAAACGCTCACGAGAAAAGACCGGTCCCATCCTAACCGCTCCAAATTTACTGACCCGAACCGTTCCGTGCAGTGGAAACAAGGCATATGTGTTTATCAGATGATGGGGGATCTAGGTGGAGCCTCCGTACTGCTCTCTCCTTTACAATAAAGTCTCCTCTTACCCGGTGATGTGAGGGGCGGCTGATTCTCCATCATGACGTCCTTGTGTCCTTGTAAATACTTCCACTCCTCCATTAAAGGAACCTGACACACACAATGATACAGTCACCATCCAGACACACCCCTTGTCTGTTACTGGATAATGTCCCAGAATTCCCAGAATCCTCCTCACCTCTCCTGTCAGCAGCTCCATCATCTTCTTGGTGACTTCCTGTGTCATGTGACTCCGGTCCTCCTCCATCCTCAGTGATGTGATCTATGTGGGTTGCTCTATAGAGGAATAGCGGAGAATTATCTGGACTGTATTGGTTGTACAATATTAGGACGGGCATATAAGGGGGGAATAGTCAGGGCTGCCTCCAGGGGGAATCGGCATCTGTACATTGGGATGCTTACATTACGTTTAATAGTACGAATTATGACTACGTATTCTTTTGCACCCCCCATCCCCTCCCCCCCTCGATGTGTCCACAGTTTTGTCTAGAGACCTAACAGTCCTTCTTAGGACTCATTTCTTTTTTCCTTGTTAGCTGTTGTGCCTTTGGTAGCCTATTTTTAAGAATAATTAGGGATTTTTTTTTCAACTTGTAACAGGGATGGATGGACAGCAGGCCCAGATCCAAAACCACAATAGAATAATGTGTATTCTACAGTCCCTCCTTACATCTCAGGTTTCCCCAGGCAGTGGAGTCCCTCCTTACATCTCAGGTGTCCCCAGGCAGTGGAGTCCCTCCTTACGTCTCAGGTGTCCCCAGGCAGTGGAGTCCCTCCTTACGTCTCAGGTGTCCCCAGGCAGTGGAGTCCCTCCTTACGTCTCAGGTGTCCCCAGGCAGTGGAGTTCCTCCTTACGTCTCAGGTGTCCCCAGGCAGTGGAGTCCCTCCTTACATCTCAGGTGTCCCCAGGCAGTGGAGTCCCTCCTTACATCTCAGGTGTCCCCAGGCAGTGGAGTCCCTCCTTACATCTCAGGTGTCCCCAGGCAGTGGAGTCCCTCCTTACATCTCAGGTGTCCCCGGGCAGTGTCCCTCCTTACACCAGGTAATAACACCCTAATAAAGCCCCTTGGCTCTGCCTCTCGTTGGACACGGCAGCAGGTAGGCCAGGGGGCAAAGGGTTGGCAGCAGCTCCATTTGTAGGCAGGTCTTTTTCTAGGGTTGTCCCGATACCACTTTTTTAGGACCGAGTACAAGTACCGATACTTTTTTTCATGTACTCGCCGATACCGAATACCGATACTTTTTTTAAATGTGTCCCCAAATGCAGCCAAGTCCCCCACATATATCCAGCCATGTCCCCCTACATATGCAGCCATGTCATGTCCCTCACATATGCAGCCATGTCATGTCCCTCACATATGCAGCCATGTCCTGTCCCTCACATATTGCAGCCATGTCCTGTCCCTCACATATGCAGCCATGTCATGTCCCTCACATATGCAGCCATGTCATGTCCCTCACATATGCAGCCATGTCCTGTCCCTCACATATTGCAGCCATGTCCTGTCCCTCACATATGCAGCCATGTCATGTCCCTCACATATGCAGCCATGTCATGTCCCTCACATATGCAGCCATGTCATGTCCCTCACATATGCAGCCATGTATTTCATTAAAATAAAACAAAAAACTTTGTAAGGAGAATAAATAAAATGTTGTCATGATATAATAATTAAATAATTTCATATAATATCATCTCTTAGCATAACAATATGAAAAAAAAAAACAAATATCACCACATAACGATATATATGATGGTATTGTCGATCAATTTACTCTATGGGAGAAAATTATGATCGGAAGACCTTTCGGACTCTAAAACCAAAATGGTTTGATGCAGTCAGACTATATACTGGAAATAATCCAAAAACAATCAGAGAGACTCCAATATGAAGATGAAAGTCAACGTATATAATCAAAAAATGGGGAAACCCCAAGACCAAGATGGAAACGAAACAAAGATGAAACTCAACATACAGGGCCAGATTCACGTAGGGCAGCGTATATTTGTGCGGGCGTAGCACATCTCATTTGCTGTACTTGCCTCTCTATGTAATACTGTACTGGCCTCTCTATGTTACGTTGGCGTAGCGCAAATGAGATGCGCTACGCTAACGTAAAATAGAGAGGCAAGTACAGTATTCACAAAGCACTTGCTTCGTAAGTTGCGGCGGCGTAGCGTAAATTGGCCGACGTAAGCTCGCCTAATTCGAAGTAGGAAGGAGGTAGGCGTGATCTATTTAAATTAAGCGTGACCCCATGCAAAAGAATGGCCGAACGAACGGCGTATGCTCAGAATCACGTCGCATATACTCCCTAAGATACGACGGCTCAATGCCTACGACGTGAACGTAACCTACGCCCAGCCCCATTCACGTACGACTTACGTGAACGACGTAAAATTCGACGGCTGTTCCGACGTCCATACCTTTGCATGACCTGCACCTCATATAGAAGGGGTAACTTTACGCCGGACGTACGCCTTACGTAAACGCGGTAGATTACAGCTACGGGCACCATTACGTTTGTGAATCGGCGTATCTTGCTCATTTACATATTCGACGCATAAATCTATGGAAGCGCCCCTGCGGCCAGCGTAAATATGCGCCCAAGATCCGACGGCGTAGGAGACTTACGTCCGTCGGATGAAGCCAAAATTCAGGCGTATCTTATTTCAAGAATCAGGCGCATAGATACGACGGCGCATCCATGGAATTTACTCGGCGTATCAGTAGATACGTCGGCGTAAGTCCTTTCTGAATCTGGCCCACAGTATATAACCAAAGGTTGGAGAGACCCTAAAAAAGATAAAAGTCGAAATTTATAAACAAAAAATAGAGAGATTCCGAGACGAAGATTAAAGTCAACGAATATAACGACTCCAAGAGTATACCATAAAAATGGAGATCTTGAGACGAAGATGAAAGTCAGCGTATATACCCAAAAAATGGAGAGACCCCAAGACAAAAATGAAAGTCAACATACCGTATAACTAAAAAATGGAGAGACTTTTGGACAAAGATCAAAGTCAGGAGGACACCTACCTCAAGCTTACTGCTTTGGAATCGGATGAGGCAGAATAATGGCACTAAATTGTGAACCAAACCAGAGTATCCACCACCGAGGACTGAAATAGAGAAGAAATAATAGCCACCTGACATGAAAAGGAGCAGAAGATCTGGTGTCCGAAAGGAGGAGGAGGAGATCTGGTGTTGGGTGTCAAAGAAAAGAGTGAACATTTGTTGACGTGATTGACGGGCAACAGGTGCAAAAACAAGAGAAGGGGTGAGGGGCCAACAAGGGGTGAGGAAGGATCTGAAGACACACTGACACTAGTGACTAGACAATTACTGGTAATAGCAAGAAAAAAACTTTATTGATGAATAAAAGTGAAAATGCAACAACGTATAAATATGGGGCCAGATTCTCGTACAATTGCCGCTGGCGTAGCGTAAGCCATTTACACTACGCCGCCGTAGAGCAAGTGCCGTATTCCCAAAGCACTTGCTCCGTAAGTTGCGGCGGCGTAGTGTAAATGGCTCTGCGTATCCCCGCGTAATTCAAAGGGGGCGGCTTGTATTTAAATTAAGCGCGCCCCCGCGCCGATCGAACTGCGCATGCGCCGGCCGCAAAAATAGCCCAGTGCGCATGCTCCAGCTCAAGTCGAAAAAAATTAATGAAGCCGACGTGAGCGTCGTTTACGTAAATCCCTATTCGCGAACGACTTAGTAAAACAACGTAACCGACGGAAGAAGACGACGCTGAACCCGACGCCATACTTAACATGGCAACGACGGAACTTCGTAAACCTACCCCTCATATAGCAGGGGTAGGTTTACGCTTACGGAAACGACGACGGGACGGCGTAAAAACGTACGGGAATCGTCGGATTAGGCTCATTTGCATAGGCAAATGAGAAATCATCGTAAAGGCCACCTAGCGGCCAGCGATGTCATTACATCTACGATCTGACGGTGTAATTGTTTTACACCTGTCGGATCTTCACTGTATCTATGGGTAAGTGATTCTATGAATCACACGCATAGATACCCAGTAAAAAAAACAGAGATATGCCGGTGTTTCCTACGAAACACCGGCATATCTCTTTTGAGAATCTGGCCCTTGTTCTGCATGGATAGGCGTGACCTTAAAAGAAGAATTTTATGTGACACAGAAATATAAGATTTTTCTTCCCTTCTTAAATTGTATTATGTACCCCTTACTCATTCACAGGAGAGGGCTTCTGGAGGCCGCACAAAAGTGCTTCACCAAAGATTAAAGTTGCCTCTTACCAGAAACCAAGACCTTTTAAAGCCTCATACACACGACTGGACTTCCATCTGACTTTTCCGTGGATTTCTGTCTGAAGGGCATTGTCCGTGAACTTCTGCATACACATTTTATCTTTAGCATTGATCTTTTGATCTTAAGCATTGGTTCTGAGCATGCGTATTTGTACTTTGGACTTTAGTCCGATGGACTTGTCTACACCTGATCGTATTCGCCTCCATCAGACATTTGTTGTCGAAAACTTTGAGAGCATGCACAGCAAACATTCGTCCGATGAGAAAGCGAAAACAATTGTCCGATGGAGCGTACAGATGGTCGGATTGTCCAATCAAACAGGTCCGTCAGACATTGGTTGTCAAAAAGTCAGATCGTGTGTATGGGTCTTTAGTCTTGCGACACCTTGGCATTAAGGCCCATACACACGATTGGACTTTTCCACAACAACGGTCGGACCGATACGTTTTTGTGTATTATCGGCCCATATTCACAGACGTCCAACGTAAAATACGTAAACTTGTGTTCCCTGGTCCATACCTTTGCATAGGTTGCGCCTCATCTATGGGGAATAACTTTACGCCGAACATAAAACTTACGCAAACCGCGTAAATCATGCGCCGAGCGCAAGTACGTTTGTGAATCGGCGTATCTCCCTCATTTGCATATTTGAATAGAAAATCAATGGGAGCGCCACATGCGTCCATCGTAAATATGCGCCCACTCTACGCCGGCGTAGGCAAGTTACGTCGGTGGGATGAAGTCCTGTTTTTAGGCGTATCTAAGTTTGTGGGTTCAGCGCACAGATACGACGGCGCATATTTGTACTTACGCGGTGTATCTGGAGATAAGTGCTTTGTGAATCCGGGCCCTTGTCTACAACCATCTGAGCTGCTACCTCACTGAAAACAGCCTTCATAACCTCTTATGCCACGTACACGCAATCGAAAATTCCGACCAGAAAAAAAACTTGTTTTTCTTTCCAAACGGAATGTTGGCTCAAACTTGCGTTGCATACACACGGTCAGAAAAATCTTGTAGGAAATTCCGACCGTCAAGAACGCAGTGACGTACAACACGTACGACGAGCTGAGATCAATGAAGTTCAATAGGCAGTTCGGCTCTTCTGCTTGATTCTCAGCATGCATGTTTTTTTTTTGCGCGTCAGAATTGCATACAGACAAACAAAATTTCCGATAGGAACTTTTTCCATCGGAAAAATAGAGAACCAGCTCTCAATCTTTTGTTGGTGGAAATTCCGACAGCAAAAGTCAGATGGAGCGAACACACAGTCTCTTCGCAATGTCCGTGTGTATGCGGCATTATCAGACCTTTCTGCTGCCTTTGATATAGTAGACCAGGGATCCTCAAACTACGGCCCTCCAGCTGTTGCGGAACTACACATCCCATGAGGCATTGTAAAACTCTGACATTCACAGACATGACTAGGCATGATGGGAATTGTAGTTCCTGAACTACTGGAAGGCCGTAGTTTGAAGACCCATGTAGTAGACCATCAGTTCCTCCTCCAAAAAAATCACTCCCTTGGCCTTCGAGACTTTGCTCTTCTTGACTAATTTCAGAACACGTTCAACTCTACCTCTATCCCTCCTCTTTCTCTTCCCATAGAGGTCCCCAAGGCTCTGTCCTTGGGCCCCTTCAATTGTTTTCTGCATCTCCAATAACCTCCAATGGCTTCCAATGTCATCTCTACACCAGTATCCTACTGCCAGGCTCTTCCTCCTTACCAAACTGCTCTTTGTTCTCCACCCCTCTCTGCCAATTCATCCACTGGCCTCCATTCAGTTTCCTCCACCCCTCTCTGACAATACATCCACTGGCCTTCATTCAGTGTCCTCCACCCCTCTCTGCCAATCCCTTCACCGGCCTCCATTCAGTGTCCTCCACCCCTCTCTGCCAATCCCTTCACTGGCCACCATCCAGTGTCCTCCACCCCTCTCTGCCAATCCCTCTACTGGTTTCCATTCAGTGTCTTCCACCCCTATCTGCAAATCCCCCCCACCTGGCCTACAACTTTTAGGGCCCCAGCTGGCACCTGAATGTAAACAAATGGGGGACACCAATGGAAAAAATATAGTCATGGTCGTATTTGGTTAATGACGTCACCCAGAATTTCTGTCCCCCCTCTTTTACAATCGGCTTCTTGGTGGGAATTCTGGCAGCTGAATGGGGCTAGGGATGCGCCACTGGTTGCTAGGTCGCACGGGTTATTGGCATCATAGCAACCAAACAGTTATTGTCTGGGAAAAAGAAAAGACTTCTTGCTATGAAAGGTAAAGCTTTATTTGATACATGTGTGATAACAATCAAATATGTCTATTGTTCTCACCTGTGTGAGATCTCTAAAGTAAATGTTAAGATTGTGCGTCTGTGAAAAATATTTACCACACTCAGAGCAGGAATACAGCTTCTTCCCCGTGTACTGAAAAATACGATTCATATAGAAGATATTTCCTGCACAGTGACACCCCCTCATTCTCTCTCCTAGAGGGACCCAACCAGCAGTGACACCCCCTTCTTCTCTCTCCTAGAGGGACCCAACCAGCAGTGACACCCCCTTCTTCTCTCTCCTAGAGGGACCCGACCAGCAGTGACACCCCCTCCTTCGCTCTCCTAGAGGGACCCAACCAGCAGTGACACCCCCTCCTTCTCTCTCCTAGAGGGACCCAACCAGCAGTGACACCCCTCCTTCTCTCTCCTAGAGGAACCCAACCAGCAGTGACACCCCCTCCTCCTCTCTCCTAGAGGGACCCGACCAGCAGTGACACCTTCTCCTCTCTCCTAGAGGGACTCAACCAGCAGTGACACCCCCTCTTTCTCTCTTCTAGAGGGACCCAACCAGCAGTGACACCCCCTCCTTCTCTTTCCTAGCGGGACCCAACCAGCAGTGACACCCCCCCCCTTCTCTCTCCTAGCAGAGGAAGCCAGACAGAACTTTGAGGTCTTTAGTGATCTCTGATTTCCTTATAAAGTGTTTCTTCCATGATAAAGATCAGAGGAGCGCTCAGCCACGTGTTTTCTGAGGTGTATATCAAGGTGAGCTTCTTCCCAGTGTGAGATCTCTGATGTACGGCAAAATAGGATTCATAATGTAGAAGACATTTCCCACACTCAGGACACTGATCAACCTCAAGGGTTGTGTGGGACCTGTGATGTTGGGTAAGGTAAGACTTCTGTAAAAAAAAAAAAAAAAAAAATTCCCGCACTCAGGCATAAGAATACGGTTTCCCACTCATGTGCAGTCTCTGGTGTCTTTTTAAACTGGTCTTATCTGTAAAACATTTCACGCACTCGGGGCAGGAATACGGCCTTTCCCCCGTGTGAGATCTCTGATGCCTCACAAGGTCTGATTTCTGCAAATAACATTTTACGCACTGGGAACAGGTATACGGCTTCTCGCCCGTGTGCAGTCTTTCATGTCTGGAAAGATGTGACTTCCTTGAGAAACATTTCCCACACTCAGGGCAGGAAAGTGGCTTCTCGCCCGTGTGCGAGCTCTGATGTCTGGAAAGATGTGACTTCCTTAAAAAACATTTCCCACACTCAGGACAGGAATACGGCTTCTTGCCTGTGTGAATTGTTTGATGTCTACCAAGGTCTGATATCTGCCTAAAACATTTTCCACACTCAGAGCAAGAATATGGCTTCTCGCCAGTGTGATACCTCTGATGTGCATAAAGATGGGACTTCTGTGAATAACATTTTCCACACTCAGGACAAGAAAATGGCTTTGTTCCTGTGTGAGAAGTGTAATGTGTGTCAAGTTGTGATTTATAAAGAAAGCATTTCCCGCACTCAGAACAGGAATGTAGTATATCCCCCGTGTGAGACCTCTTATGTACAGAAAGACTGAATGCAGAGCTAAAACTTTCCCCACATTCAGGACAGGGAAATGTCTTCTCCCCCTGAATCCCCACACCATCCCCCACAGTAGGAGGTTGCTCAGAGTCAGAGGGACTCCATGGTCTATCCACACTGTGAAGTCCTCCATCCATAGTGGAGCTCATTGTCTTTTCTCCTCCACAATCTCCTGTGATGTCCTCATCTTCCATTTTACAACCTGGAGATAAAGTGAGACGATCCTTTGAGGGTTTCTCCATGGTGTGTCCTGGAAAAATAGAAAAACATCATCAATATATCTGAGAGGGTTAGTTCACTTCCATCAAGATTCCATCTGGATCAGGTAGATATGAGTGAGGAGATGTTCTCTGTGGAGGTCCCAACCAGCTGGGACTCTTCCCCCCATCAAAGAACCTTTGGTCCTCCTCCCAGATCACTTCTACATTTACACAGCCTTGTCAGAAGAGCAGGAACCAATGGGGACTGGGAGGGGCGTGCTCTTTACACAACCACAAGGCGCTGACTCATGTGATCTCTGATAAACAAGAAGGTCAAAGTTCAGACTTGCAGCCCTTTAGCATAGAACAAGTTACCATAGGCCTAGGCTTCTGGTGACATGCAGCACTGGTGGGAGGTTGGAGCACCTCGTTTACCCTGGAATGTTAAGTGTTTCAGTCTTTGTTACTCCTTACTTTTCAATCCAACAAGACTGCTAATAGAGTTTTATGGTAAAATGTTGCTATAAGTCTGCTGAAAGAAGAGGAATCAACCTAAGAAAGGCTCAATCTGTGTTATCATATCTGTGCTACTGTAACTAGGAGTGACACACAACCTAATACTGCCAGCGGAACCCCAGGATGGGTATCAGTACAGGGAGGGGACTATTATCAACCTATTATTGGCTGATATCACTCAGCTCCCGCCCTACTCTGGACCAATCAGTGAGCAGTAACAGAGCAGCGATAAGAGAAGAATATATTATGGGTCACCTGTGCTGATCTCTGTAGGAGTGTCCTCCTCTATGAATGTCCTCGTCATTCCAGCCTCCTCCGTATATTGCTGATCATCCCTCACATACGTCTCTTCTACGTCACACTCAGTTTTTATGATCATCAGATCTTCACCCTAAACCAACAGAATGGCAGAAAATAACATCTGTAACATAGAAGTATTTATGATGTGAGATCACATAGAAAATATCATCTTGTAGAGTCCACACATCGTCTCCACATGTCAGAGTGTTCAATCACTTTATGTTCCCGACCCTCAACTCCACCTACCTGATGATGGTGGGGGATGGTGTGACCTTCCTGTGTGGAATCCCGGGAATACAGAGGACGGGGATATCTCTCTGGTGGGTTCCCATTACTGGATCCATCTGTAGGAAACACACACACTGACTGAATACATTGTTTCTGTGTGTTTATGAGATGATGGGGGATCTAGGTGGAGCCTCCGTACTGCTCTCTCCTTTACAATAAAGTCTCCTCTTACCCGGTGATGTGAGGGGCGGCTGATTCTCCATCATGACGTCCTTGTAGAGATCCTTGTGTCCTTCTAAATACTCCCACTCCTCCATGGAGAAATAGACAGTGACATCCTGACACCTTATAGGAACCTGACACACACAATGATACAGTCACCATCCAGACACACCCCTTGTCTGTTACTGGATAATGTCCCAGAATCCTCCTCACCTCTCCTGTCAGCAGCTCCATCATCTTCTTGGTGACTTCTAGAATCTTCTCCATGTTGTGTTTCTCAGGTTTTAGGGAGTCACATGGAGGCACTGTGATGGTCATATGATCACCTGACTTCACAAGAGGAAATCTCTGTATTGGGGAACCAATAGGAATATCATGTTAGAATCCCAGAATCCTCCTCACCTCTCCGATCAGGTCTGTATTATTAATAGAGATAAGAGTGATGTCATGTGACCTCCCAGAATCCTCCTCACCTCTCCGGTCAGGTCTGTGTTTTATTAATAGAGATAAGAGTGATGTCATGTGACCTCCCAGAATCCTCCTCACCTCTCCGGTCAGGTCTGTATTATTAATAGAGATACGAGTGATGTCATGTGACCTCCCAGAATCCTCCTCACCTCTCCGGTCAGGTCTGTGTTTTATTAATAGAGATAAGAGTGATGTCATGTGACCTCCCAGAATCCCCCTCACCTCTCCGGTCAGGTCTGTGTTTTATTAATAGAGATAAGAGTGATGTCATGTGACCTCCCAGAATCCTCCTCACCTCTCCGGTCAGCAGGTAGATGATCTCCAGGGTGAGGTTTAGTATCTTCTCAATCATGTGACTCGGGACCTCCTCCATCCTCATTGACGTGGTCATGTGATCTATGTGGGTTTCTCTGTGGATTGATAGTGGATAATTATCTGGACTGTATTTATTGTACAATGTTAGGATGGGGATTCAATGGGTTAAGAGACGGTCTCGCACAAGTGGGTTTTACTGCATTGGGATGTAGTTGAGGACAAGACCACCAGGGCTACACAAATTTAGGGCCGGACACATCTGTAGACCAACACAGCCTGGCCAATTTTGTCACTGCTGTATTTCAGATGCTACACCCTTTTCTTTGCTGGAAAACACCTTCCTCAACTTCCCCAGTTTAGGCCTGTTCAATTTTCTGTCCTTCTGCTGGACAATTTCTACTGAACCATACCTGAGGGCCATAGCTCCAATATATAGACTGTTAGTGATGCAGAGTTCCTTCCACCATGTTCTGCTCCCACCGAGCCCTGTGGTGGGACTTCATGTTGTTTCAAATACAGATAAAACCAAAGATGATGCCTCATCGCCAATCTTACTTGGCCCGGCTGGATTAGAGAAGCAGGAAGCGGACTCATTGGAAATATTGGCCAAATACTCGCTACTTGGTGTCTGGGATTAGGAAGATGAACCCCACCACTGCAACACACACAACTCAAACCCGATCACCAAATGACCTCCAATGATCGGAGCTCTCCCTCCAGCCCCAGAAGTGGGGGAATGTTCTTACCCTGAAGGGGTTAATCTAGGTTTCCACACTATATATATGTGTATTATCATCTGCTGGAGATAAAAGACGTCACAGTGACTATGGAGGAAGAGGACGGACATGACGGGGTTACTGGGTGTAAATAGAAAATAAGATCTTGTTACCTCCTCTGCTCTGCTGCCACCTCCAGCAATGTTTCCTTTTTACTTCCTCCCGACTCACCTCTCACCCGAGACATCCCATTTATACCTGACATCACTTCCTGTCTACACCTGACATCACTTCCTATCTTCCATAGAGACTTCTTGTCTGGGTAGTAGTAACATCCCCACCTTGTGGAGCTCGAAGGAACTGCAGCCCGAGAAATGCCTCGTAGTGTGAGCATGGCCTTGTACTATGGGCCAGATTCTCAGAGGCGTTACGACGGAGTATCTCAGATACCCCGTCGTATCGCCTTTTTTTTTTGACTCGTATCTATGCGAGTGATGCTGAGCATCACTTTTGCATAGATACGCTTCTACATCCGACAAGTGTAATACAATTACACTTTCGGATCGTAGATGTAATGACAACTCCGGCCACTAAGTGGCCTTTACGTTGTTTTTTCATTTGCATATGCAAATGAAGTAGTACGCCGATTCTCGATCGCTTTTACGCCGCCCCGTCGTCGCGTACGTCGTTTACGAACTCGTAAGGTTACCCCAGCTTCTATGTGGAGTAACCTTACGAGGTCCCGTCGGATGCCGTCGTGTCCCGTCGGACGCCATGTTAAGTATGGCGTCGGGTCAGCGTCAGCTTTTTCTGTCGCTTACGTCGTTTTACTAACTCGTTCGCGAATAGGGACTTGCGTAAATGACGCTCACGTCGTTTTGACGTCGGTTTCAACGACGCTTTCCGACGTGAGCTGGAGCATGCGCACTGGGCTTTTTCCCCGGCCGGCGCATGCGCAGTTTGTTCGACGCGGGGGCGCGCTTAATTTAAATACAAGCCGCCCCATTTGAATTGCGCGGGTTTACGCTGCGCGATTTACGCGACGCAGGCGAAACCTACGGAGCAAGTGCTTAGAGAATAAAGCACTTGCTCCAGTACGCAGCGGCGGCGTAGTGTAACTGGCTTACGCTACGCCGCCGAAAATATTAGAGAATCTGGCCCTGTATGTGTATCTGGGGCATTCTGCAACTTAAAAGAGAAGTATGTTTTTTTTTTTTTTTGTAGATTCATACTTACTTAGGTTAAAGCAGAGGTTCACCCAAATAACATCTATATAAGACCAAATTCTTTATACTTCTAACATATACAGTAGGCATTTTTTTTTCAGGCTGTACATATCTTATAATCTATATTTGCAATCCGGCTTCCGGGTACTCACTCCCGCGGGAGTAGGCGTTTCCAAACCGAGCCGCAATGTAATCTGGGGGTTCGCCCAGATGATTAATGTCCTTCAAAAAATGTTCCCCCCCGGCAGATAAGCCCCCCCCCCCCCCGTATTGCTTAGGCGCGTCACGAGAGTCACAGAGTTTCCGAAAGTAGCCAAACATGCGGTGAGTTAGCTCTACGCGGCGCCTGCACACTGACTAGGCAGGGATGGACTGGCCATTGGGACTACAGGGAGTTTCCCGGTGGGCCGATGGCTCAGTGGGCCGGCTTCAGTGACAGCGAACCGCTGCCCCCCTCTGCTCCTCTGTCTCTCCCTTCCTGCAGCGCTCACCTCCTCTCCCTGCCCACAGCGCTCACCCGAGGGGAACAAAGAAGCAGGGGTAGGACCAGAGGAGCAGGGGGGACGACAGAGGAGCATGGGGGAGGGGACAGACAGGTGACCCAACAGCTATGGCCTGTAGTTGCTCACTTTTGCCTAATCTTGTCCCATAAGGGAGGGCACCAAACTGATTCTTTGCCCCGGGTGAAATAATGTCTGGCTTCCCCACTAGTACTGCCTATAAGAGTACCAGTACCAGCCGTTCTACTCTAATAAAGTAGAACGGCTAGCGGTTAGTGAAGGGGGAGAGGGGGCTTTGGTGGCCAGGGGGTGCGGGAGTTGTCCGGCCACTGTAGGAGAGACCTGTCAAAGTGGGCCAGTCTGGATGAAGTCCAGGGCCAAATTTTTGTCCCAGTCCAGCCCTGCGACTAGGAGCCGTGTATAGCTGACTGTGCAGGCGCCGTATAGAGCCGACTCACAGCTCTACATGTTTTTTCTGATAGACATCAATCATCTGGGCGAACTCCCGGATTACATCGCGGCTCAGCTTGGAAACGCCTACTCCCGCGTGAGTGAGTACCCGAAAGCCGGATTGCAAATATAGATTTTAAGGTATGTACAGCCTAAAAAAAAAAATGCCTACTGTACATGTTAGAAGTATAAAAAATGTGGTCTTATATAGATGTTATTTGGGTGAACCTTCGCTTTAAGGTGACCAGATTTTTAAAATGAAATCCAGGGACATATTTCTTTTCCACTAGCAATGGCGGCAATCAGCGACTCTCTGCCAGTTGCCACCGCCCGCCTCACAGCCTCTCGAGTCTCACTCTCCAGGTCCCCGGCTACTACTGGGTGGGGAGCGGAGGAAGATCGTTCCGCCTGAGAAGGAAAGGAGATAAGCAGGCAGGCGGCTGGCTGGGACTTGAGCCAAGGCAGAAGAACATGCGAGCGGAGCTGTATGGGCATGCACCCGAAACTGAAGAAATATTTACTCCGCTCCGACCAGCACATGATCATCAGAAAGGGGCACAGATAATGGAAAAAAATACACCCCCTAAGCTAGTAGGAGCGATGGAGCGGGGGCGTGTAATTCCGATTTTTTTTTTAATTCTGCGCTGACTGTCTTTGAAATTGTCTCAGCCCCTGTTCAAATCCAAACCGGTGACAGTGTCCTCTGCTGAAAATGGGTCACAGGTGTGCAAAATGAATTGAACTCCTGTGACCCAGAAACCCAGCCAAACGAGCTCAAGTTGGACTTCTCCTTTAAACTAGCAGAAGATGGGTAGAGGGAATTCTGGGATATCACTTGGAAGCAAGAAATCTCCTTGGGAGGCCATTAGGTTACCAGCATTTTTCTGGTAGTCTGTTGGCAGGAGTAAAGATTAGATATTTTCAAAGCATTAAACAAGCTTTGAGCACCTTTCTTGGAGCCCTCTAAGAACCTTCAGGTCCAGTCTGGTGGTGCACAATGCCAATCATAGTAGGATTTCGTCCTGTATCCATAAAACGCTGTTGGTAGATTTCAGTACTGCTTGAAGTATCCTAAAAGTCTGTCTAACTCTGCTATGGTAAATGCCGGGTTTCCCAGTTTGATTTGGCTCTCCCAGACTGGAACTGAAGCACATGGGACATAAAATATTATATGGGAGCATGTCAAAACTCCCACAACCGCCAGGCCATGGTTGTGGGGAAGAGGCCCTTGTCCTCATCAACATGGGGACAAGGTGCTTTGCCAGGGGGGTCCATCAACGCAGCCCCCTCCCCATGTTGAGGACATGTAACCTGGTAGGGTTCAAGAAGGGCATGCACACTCATTCCTTCCCTTTTCTGGCCAGCCAGGCTGAATTCTCAGATAAGGGTCTGGTACAGACTTTGGCGGGACCTAAAACATTTTGTTTGCATGGGCTTCCACCTTAAAAATCATGCCAGCCATAGGTCTCTACAGAATTTGGGGAGGACTTCAAGCACTTTTCTTCTTTTTTTTTTGGTGAGGTCCTCTAAAAATTCATACCAGACCTGAAGGGCCTATTGTGAATTATGGGGGAGCCCCCAATGCTGACTTTTTACTTTTAAATGATGGTCACCCCATTTACACCTATATCAGATTCTTATCTACAATACCAATAAAGCTGAGCTATCTTTCAGTAATAGGGAGGTACTACAGAGGGTGAGGACCTTTCAGTTATCTTGTGGAGTGAAGAAGAGATCATGGATTGTTTTAAAAATCTGGTAGGTTGGCAACACTGCTCTGTCTCCCCCTTCAGGAGTGTTGGGCAGGAGGCCTCCACAACGTTCCAGTTTGATTTTATCCATAAATAAACATTACATTTCATTATGTCAGAGATAAGAGACAGAAATATAACAGAGACACGCTGCACATAGTATAATCCTTTTAGTTAGGCCACATTTAAAAGGGGAAGTAAGACTTTTTTTTTTTTTTAAAACAGAAATAAAAATTGCAGTAACTGATGTCAGAGGCAGAAATGTACACAGACACATGTAGGCCTTTTTTGTAGGCCGCACTTAAAGAAGGAGAGACAAGACATTATTTTTTATCCCAAAATATCCATTGTATTGGATGTCCGAGCCACAAAGCAGGAGTATTGTACAGTCGTCGTTGCAGTTGGGGTGTTACACATTTGGGAAAAACACACAGCATGCAGATTTCACCTTACAAACCAATATCTAACTGTATATATAAAAAGGGAAGATATATTGTTCACACTACATAGACAGCATTTCAGCTGTAGTACTAGCCAGCATAATAAGCCAACGGAAAATATACTGTTTAAACCTAATCAGATATTGACCTTCTCTCCTTTGTCCGCTGATCTATGTGTTAAAAATTTCTACCCCCTACAGTTTATGAACTCCTGACCCCTGCGCTTTGTGCATTATGCACTCCTGACCCCTACGCTCAGTGTAATATGTACTCCTGACCCCTGCACTTTGTGCATTATGCACTCCTGACCTCTGCGCTCTGTGCATTATGCACTCCTGACTCCTGCGCTCTGTGCAATATGTACTCCTGACCCCTCTGCTATATGGGTTATGTACTCCTGATCCCTGTGTGTTATGTACTCCTGAGCAGGGCCGCCATCAGGAAGTTTGGGGCCCCTTACACAGCTTCAGGCATGGGCCCCCTGGAGCAGAGAATGGGGGGGGGGGGTGCTGCCGCAAATTAAGAAGCGGGGGGAGTGTTGCAAGTTAAGAAGCAGGGGTGACGCAAATTGAGAAGCGGGGGATTGCCGCAATTTGAGAAGTGGGGGGGGGGGGGCGCCACGAATTGAGAATGGGGGGAGGCGCCGCAAATCGAGAAGCTGGGGAAGTTAAAGGTCGGAGGGGACTTTGGGTGCTGTCGAACAAAAAAAAAAAATGTAAAAAGGGAGATGCCATCCCAGGCCCCTTGGGACCACCGGGCCTCTTAGAGGTCTGGGGGAGCTTTGGGTGCTGACGAAAAAAAAGGGAGGATACCATCCGGGCCCCTTAGAGGTTGGGGGAGCTTTGGGTGAGGACGAGTAAAAAAAAAAAAGCGGGATGCCATCCGGGCCCCTTAGAGGTCGGGGGGGCTTTGGGTGCTGACGAACGCAAAAAAAAATTATAAAAAAAGGGGGATACCATCCAGGCCCCTTACAAGTGTACAACCTGTACCCCCCTGATGGCTGCCCTGCTCCTGACCCGTGTTGTCTACTCCTGACCCCTGTGTTTTATGTACCCCTGTGCTCTCTATGTTGTATACTCCTGACCTTTAACACTTTGTGTGTTATGTATTCCCAACCCCCACACTGTGTTTTATGTACTCCTGACCCTTACACTGTGTGTTATGTACTTCTGACCCCTGTGCTGTATGTGTTATGTACTCCTAACCCCTGCGCTCTGTATGTTATTTCCTCCTAACCTATGTGTTGTCTACTTCTGACCCCTGTGTTGTATGTGTTATGTACTTTTGAACCCTGTGCGGTTTGTTGTGCACTCTTGACCTCTGGGATATGTACTTCTGACCCCTGTGCTGTTTGTGTTGTGTACTCCTGACCCCTGCACTCTGTAGGGTATGTCCTCCTGACCCATGTTCTGTATGTGTTTATGTCCTCCTGACCCCTGCACTCTGTATGTTATGCCCTCCTGACCCCTGTGCTCTGTGTGTTATATACTCCTGACCTCTGTGCTATGTGTATTATGTACTCCTTGACTTGCTAAGCAGACCCTGACTATGTTAATGAAGTGCTTGAAGATCGCCTCAGACAAGGGCTAAGCTCTCTGCGTTAGTGTGCACAGAAGCATATGAAGTGGTAGGTTCAATTTTTGAAAGTCATTGTGCTGAGGTTTACATGTGTCTGAAATTCTTGCCTGTGGCAGATCAGTTCACATATATTTTATGGGTACAAGGAAGCTGAGGGTTTGTATAACCACGCCCCACTCTCAGTCTTAATGCAATTTGCCCTTACCCACGGTTACCACGCCCTGCATTGCTGCTCTCCATAGAGAGCCCAAAGGTTTCCCAGATGTTTTGAAATCCAAGTGTGATTCTTCCCAGTGTGAGATCTCTGACGTAACGGCAAATATGATCCACATAGAAGACATTTCCCGCACTCAGGACACTAATACTCCTTGAGGGTTGCTGTGGGATCTCAAATGTCTGTTAAGATTGGGCTTCTTTGAATAACATTTCCCGCACTCAGGGCAGGAATACGGCTTCTCTCCCGTGTGAGACCTCAGATGTATAATAAATTCTGACTTCTGTAAATAACCTTTCCCGCACTCAGAGCAGCAATACGGAATCTCCCCCGTGTGAGATTTCTGATGTCTGACAAGTTCTGATCTCCGTGAAAAACATTTCCCGCACTCAGGGCAAGAAAACCGCCTTTCCCCGTGTGGGATAACTGATGTGTGGTGAGATTGGATTTCTCTGAAAAGCATTTCCCGCACTCATGGCAGGAATGCGGCTTCTCCCCAGTGTGCGATCTAAGATGTCTGTCAAGGTGGGGCTTCTGTGAAAAACATTTCCCGCACTCAGGACAGGGATACGGTCTCTCACCCGTGTGCAATCTCTTATGTAAGTAAAGATGGGACAAGCTTAAAAAGCCTTTACTGCACTCAGAGCAGGGATACAGCTTCTCCCCCGTATGCAGTCTTTGATGTGTGTAAAGATGGGACTTGCGTGTAAAACCTTTCTGGCACACGGGGCAGGAATACGGCTTCACCCCCGTGTGAGATCTTTGATGTGCATCAAGTTCTGATTTCTGTGAATAACATTTCCCGCACTCTGGGCAGAAAAACTTCTCACCGGTGTGCAGTTTCTGATGTCTGGAAAAATAGGACGGAGTTGAAAAACATTTTCCGCACTCAGGGCAGGAATACGGCTTTAAACCCGGGTGAGATCTCTGATGTTTAACGAGTTCCGATTTCTGTGCACAATGTTTTCCACACTCAGGGCAGTCATAGGCATTTTCCCCTATGTGTGTTCTCTTATGTCTGGAAAGGTTAACCATCTGTGAGAAAGATTTCCCACACTGAGAGCAGGAATACGGCTTCTCACCTGTGTGAGATCTGTAATGTTTGACGAGTTTTGATTTATGAGGAAACGATTTCCCGCACTCAGAACAGGAATGTGGCTTCTCACCTATTTGAGATCGCTGATGTTTACTAAGACTTAATTCAGAGCCAACACTTTCCCCATATTTCCCCTGAATCCCGGCCCCACCCCTCACAGTACGAGGTTCATCAGAGTCAGAGGGATTGCATGGTCTATCCACACTGTGAAGTCCTCCATCCATAGTGGAGCTCATTGTATTTTCTCCTCCACAATCTCCTGTGATGTCCTCATCTTCCATTTTATAACCTGGAGATAAAGTGAGACGATCCTTTGAGGGTTTCTCCATGGCGTGTCCTGGAAAAATAGAAAAACATCATCAATAGATCTGAGAGGGTTAGTTCACTTCCATCAAGATTCCATCTGGATCAGGTAGAGAAGAGTGAGGAGATGTTCTCTGTGGAGGTCCCAACCAGCTGGGACTCTTCCCCCCATCAAAGAACCTTTGGTCCTCCTCCCAGATCACTTCTACATTTACACAGCCTTGTCAGAAGAACCAATGGGGACTGGGAGGGGCGTGCTCTTTACACAACCACAAGCCTAGACACTGGGTCATGTGATCTCTGATAGACAAGAGGGTCAAAGTTCAGATTTGTAGACCCTTTACCATAGAACAAGCAACCATAGGCTTACTGCTCGAAGAAGAGGGACCAACCTAAGAAAGGCTCAATCTGTGTTATCATATCTGTGCTACTGTAACTAGGAGTGACACACAACCTAATACTACCATCTGAACCCCAAGACTGGAATCAGTACAGGGAGGGAACAATTATCAACCTATTATTGGCCGATATCACTCAGCTCCCGCCCTACTCTGGACCAATCAGTGAGCAGTAACAGAGCAGAGATAAGAGAAGAATATATTATGGGTCACCTGTGCTGATCTCTGTAGGAGTGTCCTCCTCTATGAATGTCCTCGTCATTCCAGCCTCCTCCGTATATTGCTGATCATCCCTCACATACGTCTCTTCTACGTCACACTCAGTTTTCATGATCATCAGATCTTCACCCTAAACCAACAGAATGGCAGAAAATAACATCTGTAACATAGAAGTATTTATGATGTGAGATCACATAGAAAATATCATCTTGTAGAGTCCACACATCGTCTCCACATGTCAGAGTGTTCAATCACTTTATGTTCCCGACCCTCAACTCCACCTACCTGATGATGGTGGGGGATGGTGTGACCTTCCTGTGTGGAATCTCGGGAATACAGAGGACGGGGACATCTCTCTGGGGGGTTTCTGTAGCTGGGTGACTCCACCATGGTGTCCTGGAACAGATCTTTGTGTTCTTTTGGAAACTCTTCCATCACCCCATCCTCATCATCCTCCTTATTTATTTCTTCTTTAACCTCAACTTTAGAATCGCCCAGGTTTCCACTCTAAATATATAATAAAATAATTATTGAAACAAATAACACTGATGTATAACTCATTACTACCATTGCTCATTAAATACCTGATTATGTTGTGTATAGTTGTGACCTTCCTGTGCAGAATCCTTGGAAAATAGAGAACGGGGACATCTCTCTGGTGGGTTTTTGGTATTAGGTGTTTCCATCACATCCTTGTATCCATCTGAAAACTCCTCCATAACTCCATACTCCTCATCCTCCTCTTTATACTCTTCTTTAAGAACAATATTCAAATCCTCAAGGTTTCCACTCTAAATATATAATAAAACATTCATTAGAAGAAACATTCTTGTATATGAATCACAACTACCGGTAATTGTTCCTCACCTACCTGATGATGGTGGGGGATGGTGTGACCTTCCTGTGTGGAATCCCGGGAATACAGAGGACGGGGATATCTCTCTGGTGGGTTCCCATTACTGGATCCATCTGTAGGAAACACACACACTGACTGAATACATTGTTTCTATGTGTTTATCAGATGATGGGGGATCTAGTTGGACCCTCCGTTCTGCTCTCTCCTTTACAATAAAGTCTCCTCTTACCCGGTGATGTGAGGGGCGGCTGATTCTCCATCATGACGTCCTTGTAGAGATCCTTGTGTCCTTCTAAATACTCCCACTCCTCCATGGAGAAATTCACAGTGACATCCCGACACCTTATAGGAACCTGACACACACAATGATACAGTCACCATCCAGACACACCCCTTGTCTGTTACTGGATAATGTCCCAGAATTCCCAGAATCCTCCTCACCTCTCCTGTCAGCAGCTCCATCATCTTCTTGGTGACTTCTAGAATCTTCTCCATGTTGTGTCTCTCGGGTTTTTTGGAGTCACATGGAGGCACTGTGATGGTCATCTGATCACCTGACTTCACAAGAGGAAATCTCTGTATTGGGGAACCAATAGGAATATCATGTTAGAATCCCAGAATCCTCCTCACCTCTCCGGTCAGGTCTGTTTTATTAATAGAGATAAGAGTGATGTCATGTGACCTCCCAGAATCCTCTTCACCTCTCCGGTCAGGTCTGTGTTTTATTAATAGAGATAAGAGTGATGTCATGTGACCTCCCAGAATCCTCCTCACCTCTCCGGTCAGGTCTGTGTTTTATTAATAGAGATAAGAGTGATGTCATGTGACCTCCCAGAATCTTCCTCACCTCTCTGGTCAGGTCTGTGTTTTATAACTAGAGATAAGAGTGATGTCATGTGACCTCCCAGAATCCTCCTCACCTCTCCGGTCAGGTCTGTGTTTTATTAATAGAGATAAGAGTGATGTCATGTGACCTCCCAGAATCTTCCTCACCTCTCCGGTCAGGTCTGTGTTTTATAACTAGAGATAAGAGTGATGTCATGTGACCTCCCAGAATCCTCCTCACCTCTCCGGTCAGGTCTGTGTTTTATAACTAGAGATAAGAGGGATGTCATGTGACCTCCCAGAATCCTCCTCACCTCTCCGGTCAGGTCTGTGTTTTATTAATAGAGATAAAAGTGATGTCATGTGACCTCCCAGAATCCTCCTCACCTCTCCGGTCAGGTCTGTGTTTTATTAATAGAGATAAGAGTGATGTCATGTGACCTCCCAGAATCCTCCTCACCTCTCCGGTCAGCAGGTAGATGATCTCCAGGGTGAGGTTTAGTATCCTCTCAGTCATGCGACTCCAGTCCTCCTCCATCCTCAGTGATGTGGTCATGTGATCTATGCGGGTTTCTCTGTAGATGGATAGTGGAGAATTATCTGGACTGTATCTGTTGTACAATATTAGGATGGGGATGTACTGTAAGGGGTTAATAGGTGGGCTTCCCCCCCCCCCCCAGTGGGAATTATAACATGTAGATTGGGTTACTAAGGGGTCTATTTACGAATAATGTTTGCAATAATCATTCCTCAAGTAAATCTGCATTTACGTGAGAACTGATCACACTCCACTCTCCATCCATCATGCTGGTTATGGATCCTAATGAAGCTGATTAAATATAAATCAAACTTAATTAGCTTCTTTTCCTGGCCACAGTGATGGGAGAATGACAGCTCTGAACCCGGAAGTGGTGAAATGCTTGTCTCTTCTGGGTTCATTCACCGGTGGGGAGATCAGAGAACTGATCACCCTCCACTCTCCATCCGTCATGCTGGTTCCGGCCCCTTATCTTTATCTATGGATCCTAATGAAGCTAATTAATTATAAATCAAGCATGATTAGCTTCTTTCCTGGCTACAGTGATCAGGGAATGACAACTCTTAACCCGGAGGTGGTGAAATGCTTGTCTTCACCGAAGGAGAGATCCAGGAACAGGTCACCACACCATTCGCCACGCTGGTCCCGGGCCCGCAGGACGGGCAATGGAGCCCGGGGTACATGGTGGGGGTGGTCAGACGTGGGGAGCAGTGGTGAGGGGGTGGGTCTCTTTGGAGGAAGGGTGTGGAAGTGCGAATTTCAGGCCAACTCGAATTTCATATCTCGTTGCAAGAGACGTTACGGTAAGGAGGTGACGCGTCTCCATTAAAAATTCAATAACGATTATGATATTAAAAGAAAAGAAAAATTCAATGAAGAGAATGTTCGGGCCCTGTAAGCGGGGAAATGTCCTGCCCCTGAAGGGGTTAATCTAGGTCTCCACACTATATATGTGTGTATCATCATCTGCTGGAGATAAAAGACGTCACAGTGACTATGGAGGAAGAGGACGGACATGACGGGGGTTACTGGATATGAATAGAAGATAAGATCTTATTACCCTTATCTGCGGCCTCATCCACCAATGTCACCTCTTCACTTCCTCCCAACTCACCTCTCACCCGGAACTTCCTGTCTGTCCCTGACATCACTTCCTGTTGACTATAGAGACTTCCTTTCTGGGTAAATGTGAGCTTACCACCTTGTGGATCTGGGAGGAACTGCAGCCATAAGAAACGTCTCCTAGAGTGAACACGCCCTTGTGATGTGTGTTTTTGTACACATCATTTCCTGTCTTCTATATAGACTTCCTGTCTGGGACGAAGTGAGGTTGTGTGACAGCTGAACATAAGGAAGCAAAATGTTTTCGGAGTATGATTACGACCTCGATGAAGACAAACTTGGGATCCCAACTGTCCCTGGCACAGTGACCCTAAAGAAAGACTCCCAGAGCGTTATCGGGATAAGCATTGGCGGAGGAGCCCAGCACTGTCCTTGCCTTTACATCGTTCAGGTGTTTGACAATACTCCCGCCGCTCTAGATGGGACCATTGCAGCTGGAGATGAAATCACCGGGGTCAATGGAAAGTCCGTGAAAGGGAAAACTAAGGTCGAGGTGGCCAAAATGATCCAAAACGTCAAGGCGGAAGTAACCATTCACTACAACAAGCTCCAAGCCGACCCGAAGCAGGGAAAGACTCTGGACATTGTACTCAAGAAGGTGAAGCATCGCCTGGTGGAGAACATGGGTTCAGGTACTGCCGATGCCCTTGGTTTGAGTCGCGCCATCCTGTGCAACGATGGTTTGGTGAAAAAGCTGGAGGAGTTGGAGAAAACCTCAGAGTTTTATAAAGGCATGATGGAGCACACCAAACGTCTTCTGAGAGCATTTTTCGAACTCTCAAAAACACATCGAGCGTTTGGTGATGTGTTTTCCGTCATCGGAGTTCGAGAGCCTCAACCGGCCGCGAGTGAAGCTTTTGTTATGTTTGCCGACGCACACCGCAGCATTGAAAAATATGGTATTAACCTTCTGAAGACCATAAAACCAATGCTGAACGACCTAAACACCTACCTCAACAAAGCCATTCCCGACACCAAGTTAACAATCCGGAAGTACCTCGATGTGAAGTTCGAGTACCTGTCATACTGCTTGAAGGTAAAAAGAGATGGACGATGAGGAGTACAGTAGCATAGCAATGGCGGAGCCTCTGTACCGTGTTGGCACCGGAAATTACGAGTATCGGTTGATCTTGCGGTGTCGTCAGGAGGCCCGCTCGCGTTTCGCAAAAATGAGGAAAGATGTCTTAGAAAAGATCGAACTCCTGGACCAAAAACACGTTCAAGATATCGTATTTCAGCTCCAGCGGTTTGTCTCCACCATGTCTAAGTATAATGACCAGTGCTACGAAGTCCTGAAAGGAGCAGATATATTTCCTATTGAGGTCGATCTCGCCCACACAACTCTCGCCTATGGCCAGGGGGATGCTTTTGGGGGTGAAGATGGAGAGCTGGAGAAAAAGAAAGAAACGGATACCGAGGAGAAACTGATTGATGATGAATAGACTTTGAGGGCATGTTATGGGTGTGGTTCTTTCTGCTTAAAATATCAGTTGCGAAGATGAAAAGTATGATCCTCTACAATCAATGGGAAGGGGTTTTGTAGATAAAATGTTCTGTGTTGGGTAACTATAAAAATATGTATAATTTTGTGAAATTAACCAAGATCTTCACCGTGTGGAGCTCAGAGGAACTGTAGTCTCAAGAAAAATGTATTTCCGTGTGAACATTGTCTTGTGGGTGGGTATTTATGTATTATGAATATTTATTAAACTGTCCTCCTCTTCATCTCCCCCCCTTTCCCTCTTTACCTTCTCATCACCCCCATGTCCCTCTCTTCACTTGTCTTTCTTCATCTTCACCTCACTGCCCCCCTCATAACTCCCGTGGCTCCAATGCCTCCTCTTCACCCTCATATCCTCTTTACTATCCTGTCTTCCTATTAATCCTCTCTCCTACATGTCCTTGCTCCCCTCTTCACCTCCCTGTCCCCTTATTACCCCCATGTCCCCCTTTTCACCTCCCCTTCCTTATCTTTACCTCCTGGTACCCCTCATAACCCCTATGGCTCTCATATTCACTTCCATGCTCCCTCTTCACCCTCATGTTCTTCTCTTCACCCCTTGTTCTCCTCATCTATATCCTTCCACCTCCCTCACCCTCATGTTCAACTCCATGCCCCCCTCTTCACCAGCCCTTCCCCATCTTCACCTCCATGCCCCCTCTTTACTAGCCCTTCCTCATCTTCACCTCCATGCCCCCTCTTCACCAGCCCTTCCTCATCTTCACCTCCATGCCCCCTCTTCACCAGCCCTTCCCCATCTTCACCTGCATGCCCCCTCTTCACCAGTCCTTCCTCATCTTCTCTTCAATGCCCCTCTTCATCAGCACTTCGACATCTTCACCTCCATACCCCCTATTCATCAGCCCTTCCTCATCTTCTCAATACCCCCTAAATATCAGCCCTTCCTCATCTTCTAAATACCCCCTAAATATCAGCCTTCCTCATCTTCTCAAGGCCCCCTATTTATCAGTCCTTCCTCACCTTCTCAAGGCCCCCTATTCATCAGCCCTTCCTTATCTTCACCCCCATGCCCCCTCTTCATCAGCTCTTCCTCATTCTTACCTCCACGTTTCCTCTTCGCCCCCACGTCACCTTCCTATCCTACTAGTCACCATTTCTCTCGCCCTTGTCATCCTTGTCCCCTTTTTCACCCCACATTGTGCAGGATTAAGGCTTTTTCAATGTTAAATCACGGGTTGAAGAGGTTACATATCGTTTACCAGCCACCTGAACACCGCTCTCTGAAAAGCTATCCACCATGGATCCCTTTTCAGAGGGGAGGCAAAGGCCGCTAAATGTGTAAATGAGCCCCAAAATTTGTAATTATATAATTAAATGCACAAATCAATTTTTATTAATGAGCAACAACTCCCTGTCTGTGTTTTGTCTGTATTATGATAAATGTTCCTGCATATACAGTATTATAAAACTTTATTGTAATGCTTCTTGTAGAATGAATCATTTTAACCATCTCAATACAGGAGACATCCCCTTCTTGCCCTGGCAATTTTTTTGCGCTGTCACACTTTGAATTACAATTACTCAGTTATGCAACACTGCACCCAAATACAGTTTTGATCCTTTTTTTTTGACAGAATGAGCTCTCTTTTGGGCGTATTTTACCACATCAATACCGGGCACTTTCACTCCCTTCCTTTCCAGGCCAATTTTCAGCTTTCAGCGCTCTCGCACTTTCAATGACGTGCTACACTGTACTCAAATTAAAATTTTGTTCGCACAAATAGAGCTTTCTTTTGGTGGTATTTATTCACTACTCCATTTCTTATTTTTTGCGATATAAGCGAAAAAAGGGCAGAAATTTTATTTTAATAAAAATCCAATAAAATCAAATTTTGACATAAATTTTAACCAAAATGTATTATAATGTTTAAAGTGAAACAATAAAAGTTAAAATACTCGTACCTGGGGGGGGGGGGGTGTATAGTATGCCTGTAAAGCAGCGCATGTTTCCCGTGCTTAGAACTGTCCCTGCACAAAGTGTAATTTCTGAAGGATAAAAAGACATTTAAAATCGCAGCTCCCGAAAAAACTGCAGTTTTTAAAACTTTTTTTGCATTGATACATGTCCCCTGGGACAGGACCCGGGTCCCCAAACACTCCCCTGGGGCAGGACCCGGGTCCCCAAACACTCCCCTGGGGGCAGGACCCGGGTCCCCAAACACTCCCCTGGGGGCAGGACCCGGGTCCCCAAACACTCCCCCTGGGGCAGGACCCGGGTCCCCAAACACTCCCCTGGGGGCAGGACCCGGGTCCCCAAACACTTTTTAGGACAATAACTTGCATATTGGCCTTTAAAATTAGCACTTTAGATTTCAAACATTCGAGTCCCATAGACTTTAATGGGGTTCTAAAGTTCACACAAACTTTTGGTCTCTTCGCAGGTTCTGGTGCGAACCGAACTGGGGGATTTTTCGGCTCATCTCTATCACAGACATATGTACGCAGGTGATCACGGACATATGTGTGCAGATGATCATTGGGACATGTGCTTTTACTAGGGGTGCAACGGATCGTCACCGATCCGTGATCCAAACGGGTCACCCTGTTCGGATCGGCACACCACGCGATCCGCGGAGCGCTCCGGAGCCTCGGCCGTAGGAAAGTCCCCGGCTTTGGCCTGGCTCAGGAGCGGCGGCCATCTTGCTCCACCCCCGTGTGCTTGTCAGAGCCCAGCGTGACACGCCTCCCCGCCTCAGCGCTCAAATGGTGTGGACTAAAGCAGAAAGTTTTGAGATCATACACCGGCAGCTACAGGAAAGGTGAGGCAGAGAGGATCATTGAGGCGGGCATGGTATAGTTAAAATGCGCTCCTCTGTCCGAAAGTAGGTGCGCTGGGTGTGTATTGAGGACGGTCACTCTATTTGTGTCCAGCGCTGAGCTGTGATCAATCTGCTATGGGCAATGGTGAGTTTCCCCAGTGTGCTGCGAGTGTCTCTTCTGAGAATAAGCCAGGGAGAGAGGACACTGCGATCACCCGCCAACCAGAATGATGGGGGGGGAGATCACCGGGAACTGTGTGTCCATCAAATTACCCGCGTTGTATCATTACTTTGAATCCTCAAACCATGATACGATGGCTTCGGGATTCGATCCGACAGGCTTACGTCTTCGTACGCCTTCGGATCTACGCTGCAATATTTTTGCGCCCGCTGGGTGGAGTTTGCGTCGTTTTCCGCGTCGGGTATTCAAATTAGCTTCTTACGGCGATCCACAAAGTTACCATCGGCCGTCGCATTCTCTAACGTCGTCGCTAGTCGGCTTTTTCCGGCGTATAGTTAAAGCTGCTATTATCCGGTCTATAGTTAGACTTGCCATGTTAAGTTTGGCCGTCGTTCCCGCGTTGAAGTTTCAATTATTATTATTTTTTTTTGCGTAAGTCGTCCGTGAATAGGAATGTACGTAATTTACGCTACTAAAAAAAAAAACAACGTTTCGACGTAAGTTCGCGCAATGCACGACGGGAAATTTCTGAACGGAGCATGCGCAGTTCCATCGCCGCGGGGACGCGTTTCATTTAAATGATTCACGCCCCCTACCCGCGTAATTCAATTCCGCCGCGAGAAATACACTAAGCCGCCGTACCTTACGGGCTGAAATCTTCCTGGATTCGACAGGTAAAATACGGCGGCGTAGTGTATCTCTGATACACTACGCCGGGGGGCAATTGTATGTGGATCTGGCTCTATGTGTTTACATTGTGGGGTGACACTTGGCTGGTGATCAGTGTGTAAAAAAACAGCTTCTACTCACGGATCGTCCGCTCTCTGCGAGCCGCCTAGCAACCGGCTCTGTATTTACATCACACGACAGCTGTGATTGGACGCGGCCATCGTGTGATCAGGAGGGCCAATCACAGAGCCCTCCTGCCGATCGGAGATGCGCTGTGAGATGCGGGTGACACGAGCGCATCGGGACCGCGCCGCTGCATTGGCAAACGTGCGCCATCCCCCTCCTTCTGAGGGACAGTCCTGAACGTCCACTAAGAAGGAGAGAGCGCCTACCCGGCCGTATATGTACAGTGGCAGGGTGGGAAGTGGTTAATCACCACTGCGGTTTTTTATATATTTTTTTGTTATATACATGAAATAATCTAGGACATTTCGGAAAAAAAAATCTTAGTTTGTGTTATAAAATTTTGCAAACAAATAATCTTTCTTCATAAATTTCGACCAAAAGGTATTGTGCAATATTTATTTGGTGAACTCGAATTAGTGTATATTATTTATTATGTAGGAAACTATGGAATATATATATGAAAAAATCGATCAACCCTGAAGTACTGACTGCCGATCTCATTACTTGAGGCCCTTAAAATGCTTAGGGCCAGATCCACGGAGAATTACGCCGGTGTATGTACAGATACACCGGCGTAATTCGAATTTCCCGCCGGCGTGTCATTGTTTTCTATCCAGAAAACAAGATACGCCGGACTTACGTTAGGATACGCTGGACACTAGGGGCGCGTCCGCGTAAAATATGCAAATGAGGTAGATACGGCGATCCACGAACGTACGCACGCCCGGCGCAGTGTGTTTACGTCGTTTGCGTAAGCGTATGTACGGCGGAATGTTACCCCCTGCTGTATGGTGGCGCAGCCAATGTTAAGTATGGACGTCGGGCCAGGGTCGGTTTTTCCGTCGTTCACGTAACCCGTTCGCGAATAGGGAATTGCGTAAATTCCGTACACGTCGTTTTCATTGACTATTTGCGACGTGATTTCACGCATGCGCACTAGGATACATCCACGGCCAGTGTAAAAAAAGCGTTGTGTCATTCATAATTATAATAAAACACGCCCCCCCCCACTAGTGCATTTAAATTACACCCGCGTACGCCGGCCCATTTACGCTACGCCGCCGTAAGTTACAGCGGCATTTCATTGAGGATTAGTAATGCGCCGCTGTGACTTACAGAGGCGTAGCGTATTTGGGACACGCCGCGCGGGCGGCTGCTGTCTGTGGATCTGGCCCTTAGTGTCTATGGGAATGTTTGACTATTCTTCCAGAAGCCCATTTGTGAGGTCAGGCACTGATGTTGTAGAGGGCCTGGATCGTGCCAAGGGGCGGTGTTCTGGATCGTGCCAAGGGGCGGTGTTCTGGATCGTGCCAAGGGGCGGTGTTCTGGATCGTGCCAAGGGGCCGTGTTCTGGATCGTGCCAAGGGGCCGTGTTCTGGATCGTGCCAAGGGGCCGTGTTCTGGATCGTGCCAAGGGGCCGTGTTCTGGATCGTGCCAAGGGGCAGTGTTCTGGATCGTGGAAGGGGCCGTGTTCTAAATCGTGCCAAGGGGCGGTGTTCTGGATCGTGCCAAGGGGCCGTGTTCTGGATCGTGCCAAGGGGCCGTGTTCTGGATCGTGCCAAGGGGCCGTGTTCTGGATCGTGCCAAGGGGCCGTGTTCTGGATCGTGCCAAGGGGCGGTGTCCTGGATCGTGCCAAGGGGCGGTGTTCTGGATTGTGCCAAGGGGCGGTGTTCTGAATCGTGCCAAGGGGCGGTGTTCTGGATCGTGCCAAGGGGCCGTGTTCTGGATCGTGCCAAGGGGCGGTGTTCTGGATCGTGCCAAGGGGCGGTGTTCTGGATCGTGCCAAGGGGCCGTGTTCTGGATCGTGCCAAGGGGCCGTGTTCTGGATCGTGCCAAGGGGCCGTGTTCTGGATCGTGCCAAGGGGCCGTGTTCTGGATCGTGCCAAGGGGCCGTGTTCTGGATCGTGCCAAGGGGCCGTGTTCTGGCAAGAGTCGAACTGTGGATACGAGGAATAAGTAATTACAGTATATGCCACGTCCCGAAATATTTGAATTCGGAAGGGAGATTTGGATGATGGACTTCATAGGCAAAACACTAACTGCGAAGTTTAAAAAGTATATCAATTTATTATTTACAAAAACACATAAGAAGCAATACTAAAATCGTTGACTCTTCACAATGCTGCCTTGAAACATATAACGCACCACCTATAAATCACGGGTAATAGACTACTTAGTAATGAGAAACCCAGAGGCAGTCTCTATGAATTACTATAGCAGCGGTCTCCAAACTGCGGCCCGAGGGCCAGATGTGGCCCTTTGCTAGCCTTTATGTGGCCCTTGGGGCACAATTCCTTCCAATGATCTGAGGTTTTATTCCTCCCATTAACACAATGGGGCACTGTATCTTCCACGGATACCAATGATGGAATACTATTCCTCCTACTAATAGGGGGAATACTCCTTCTATTGACCACCAACCCCTATTTTGGGTCTGTGACATTTTCTGCCCCTGCTGGCCACAATCCGGCCCTCCTAAAGTCTGAAAGACAATAAAGTGGCCCTTTGATTGAAAAGTTTGGAGACCCCCTGTACTAGGGTTGTCCCGATACCAGTATCGGTATCGGGACCGATACCGAGTATTTGCGGGAGTACTTAAATACATAAATAGAATACTCCCCCCCCCCGTCGGTGTATAGACACTCCCCCTTGCTCGGGATTGGACAGATCCGTCCAATCCCGAGAAAGGGAGTGTCAATACATGGTCCGGCGCGCATTACAAGTATTCAAACGAAAGCTTGTAATGTGCGCTGTAATGCATGGGGATTAACGCGGCGGTATCATATCTACTACTACAGGTATGGGGGACATGGCTGCAATATGGGGGACAGGACATGGCTGCATATGTGGGGGATAGGACATGGCTGCAATATGTGGGGGACATGGCTGCAATATGTGGGGGACATGGCTGCAATATGTGGGGGGACATGGCTGCAATATGTGGGGGGACATGGCTGCAATATGTGGGGGACATGGCTGCATTCTGTGGGGGACATGCATGGCTGCAATATGTGGGGGGGACATGGCTGCAATATATGTGGGGGGACATGGCTGCAATATATGTGGGGGGGACATGGCTGCAATATATGTGGGGGACATGGCTGCAATATATGTGGGGGGACATGGCTGCAATATATGTGGGGGGACATGGCTGCAATATATGTGGGGGGACATGGCTGCAATATATGTGGGGGACATGGCTGCAATATATGTGGGGGGACATGGCTGCAATATATGTGGGGGGGACATGGCTGCAATATATGTGGGGGACATGGCTGCAATATATGTGGGGGGGACATGGCTGCAATATATGTGGGGGGGACATGGCTGCAATATATGTGGGGGGACATGGCTGCAATATGGGGGACAGGACATGGCTGCATATGTGGGGGACAGGACATGGCTGCAATATGTGGGGGACATGGCTGCAATATGTGGGGGACATGGCTGCAATATGTGGGGGACATGGCTGCATTATGTGGGGGACATGCATGGCTGCATCTGTGGGGGACATGCATGGCTGCAATATGTGGGGGGGACATGGCTGCAATATATGTGGGGGGACATGGCTGCAATATATGTGGGGGGACATGGCTGCAATATATGTGGGGGGGACATGGCTGCAATATATGTGGGGGGACATGGCTGCAATATATGTGGGGGGGACATGGCTGCAATATATGTGGGGGGACATGGCTGCAATATATGTGGGGGGACATGGCTGCAATATATGTGGGGGGACATGGCTGCAATATATGTGGGGGGACATGGCTGCAATATATGTGGGGGGACATGGCTGCAATACATGTGGGGGGACATGGCTGCAATATATGTGGGGGGGACATGGCTGCAATATATGTGGGGGGACATGGCTGCATTTGGGGACACATTTAAAAAAAGTATTCGATATCGGCGACTACTTGAAAAAAAGTTTTGGTACTTGTACTCGGTCCTAAAAAAGTGCTATCGGGACAACCCTACCCTGTACTATAGGGTCGCGGAATATGATCACCAATGTAAGGGACCACTACACTGACCTCCGATATAAGGGGGGGTCCTTCTTCCATTCCGAGTGTTCTCCGGCGAACCCCAACCTCTGGCCACACACGGAATTTGCATGCCATTAAAGTCGATGTGGAACGATTTATTTTCGCTTTCATTGACTTCTATGAGGAAACTCGCTTTGATATGCGAGTGCTTTGGATTACGAGAATTCTCCTGGAACGGATTATACTCGTAATCCGAGGTTCCACTGTACAAAATGTACTCAGCCAATGAGAGGTGATGACTCAATTTTTTTTATTTTTAAAGCCCTAGAGGACCGCCTTTTAAGTGGTGGGGTTAACGTGTTTCGTCCTGGAAGACGACTTGAGAAAAAAGACCTCTTGTAAGAGTTTACACCACAAAATTCACTCAGCCAATGAGAGGGAATGACTCCATTTTTCTCCTGCTATCAATGGCCAACAGGGTACAGCACTTCATCCATGTCTTTGGTGATCTCTGATCTCCTTATGTTGTTGCCTTTTTATTTGGAAAGTTTTATTATCCCCACAAGTGTGTGGCCCCCCTTTCTCAATATTATGTTTCAATGGGAGAAACATTTACCAATCTAACCTCTAGATGGCACTGTTGTATCATTCATTCCATAGGACATCTTTGTCAAGAGGTCAAGCTACGGTTGAGGTCTATGAAATGTTTCTTACATGATGAAGATCAGCCATGGAGTATATCTGAGGTGTATATCAGGGTGTGCTTCTTCCCCACATGTCCAGCAACATTCATATACAAGACATTTCCCGCACTCACTAATACACCTTATGGGTTGTGTGGGACCCCTGATGACAGGAAGACAGGACATCAGTGAAGAAGAATTCCATCACTCAAGACAGGAATATGGCTTCTCCCCCGTGTGAGATCTCTGATGTCTGGAAAGATTGGACTTCTGTGCAAAACATTTCCCGCACACAACACAGGAAAGTGGCTTTTCCCCCGTGTGAGATCTCTCATGTTCGGAAAGATTGGACTTCTTTGAAAAACATTTCCCACACTCAGAACAAGAATGTGGCCTCTCTCCTGTGTGAGATTTCTGATGTTCGTAAAGATTGGACTTCCTTGAAAAATATTTCCCACACTCAGGACAGGAAAATGTCTTCTTCCCCGTGTGCGATCGCTGATGTATATAAAGATGTGACGTCCGTGAAAAACATTTCCCGCACTCAGGGCAGGAAAACGGCTTCTCACCTGTGTGAGATCTTCGATGTCTGTGAAGATTGGACTTTTGCGAAAAACATTTCCCGCACTCAGTACAGTAATAAGGCTTTTCCCCCGTGTGAGACCTCTGATGTTTGACAAGTTCTGATTTTTGTACAAAACTTTTCCCGCACTCAGGACAGCAGTATGGTTTTTCTGCTATGTGAGACCTTTGATGTGTCACAAGCTGTGATCTTTCTACAAAACATTTCCCGCACTCAGTGCAGGAATAGGGCTGCTCACCTGTGTGCAATTTCAGATGTCTGCAGAGATGGGACTTATCTGAAAAACATTTCCCACACTCAGGACAGGGGAACGGCTTTTCCCCCGTGTGAGACCTCTTATGTTTGAGAAGATGTGCGTTTTGTGCAAAACATTTCCCGCACTCAGAACAGGAATACGGCTTATCACCCGCATGCACTCTCTGATGTCTGTAAAGATTGTACCTCTCTGAAAAACATTTCCCGCACTCAGGACAGGAATACGCCTTCTCACCCGTTTGATATCTCTGATGTGTGGAAAGATGGGACTTTGTTAAAAAAACTTTCCCCGGCTCAGGACAGGAATACGGCTTCTCCCCCGCGTGCAATCTCTGATGTCTATAAAGATGTGACTTCAATGAAAAACACTTCCCGCACTCAGGACAGAAATGCGGCTTCTCACCCGTGTGTGATATCTGATGTCTGACAAGCTGTGATTTTTTTACAAAACATTTTCCGCACTCAGGGCAGGAATACGGCTTCTCGCCTGTGTGAGATCTTATATGCACAATAAGGCCGGAATTATAACGGAAACGCTTCCCACACTCAGGACAGGGAAACTTATTATTTCTTAAAAGGACAGCCCCGTCCCGCACAGTCTGAGGTTCCTCAGGATAAGAGGAATACGATGGTCCGGCACCGTCCCGCACAGTCTGAGGTTCCTCAGGATAAGAGGAATACGATGGTCCGGCACCGTCCCTCACAGTCTGAGGTTCCTCGGGATAAGAGGAATACGATGGTCCGGCACCGCCCCGCACAGTCTGAGGTTCCTCAGGATAAGAGGAATACGATGGTCCGGCACCGTCCCGCACAGTCTGAGGTTCCTCAGGATAAGAGGAATACGATGGTCCGGCACCGTACCGCACAGTCTGAGGTTCCTCAGGATAAGAGGAATACGATGGTCCGGCACCGTCCCGCACAGTCTGAGGTTCCTCAGGATAAGAGGAATACGATGGTCCGGCATCGTCCCGCACAGTCTGAGGTTCCTCAGGATAAGAGGAATACGATGGTCCGGCACCGTCCCTCACAGTCTGAGGTTCCTCAGGATAAGAGGAATACGATGGTCCATCTACACTGTGTGGTGCCGGATGGACATTTGAGGTAGTCGGGTTTTCTCCTGGACTATACTGTGTGATGTCCTCATCTTCTACTTTACAGTCTGGAGACAAAGTGAGACAATCCTCTGAGGTTTTCCTCATCTCCCGTCCATCTACTAAAATAGAAATACAAAGATTATTACTAGACATTAGCTGATTGGTTCCCTAAATCAGGACTCCGCCCACACTAGGCAGCTTTGTCTCTGAGGATCTTACAATTCCCCCCTCAAGGTAACTAGTAAATGGGTCCTCTGATCTCCTACCAGATCATTTCTTTATTCATGGACCTCAGTCAGAGAGTGAGGAAACAACGAGAACTGTCTTTTATAGGAGTGACAGTGATGAGAGGATTATAGGACGAGTGTCCCCACTTGTCAGGACCTGAATCATCTGCTGGTTGCATTTTGGTACCCTGGGCGAAGGGTTCTAGCTCCAGAGTCCACCAACAGGTGTCTCCTAGCAGCCCGCACTTTCTATCAATCCGTCGCTACCTGATGCTGGCTGCTGGGAGGGTATTTAGTCCCTCCTTTGCTATTACATTTCACTAATTTGTTTTGGTAGTCAGATGATACTTGCAATTTTTCCTACTACTGATCATGCTCTTGCCCTTAATCCTGTACCCAGCGCTCATTACAGGCAGCTTTCGTTTGAATAGTTGTAATCCCTGCCGCCCCATGTATAGACACTCCCCATTCTCGGGATTGGACAGATCTGTCCAATCCCGAGAAAGGAGAGTGTCTATACATGGCGCGGCGGGGATTACAACTATTCAAATGAAAGCTGCCTGTAATGAGCGCTGTAATGCACGGGGATTAACATGGCGGCAGCGGCGGCTTTGCGGTATGCGGCGGCGGCAGGGGGGGAAGTATTCTATTCAGGCATCGGGGGCATTTGCTGGTAGATACTAGTATCGGTATCGGGACAACCCTAGCAATATTTGAATTGAGGTGAACGATGTGCACACACAGAGACCAGGGGAGGATTGGTTCCATTGTGGTGACCTCCGTATCTCAACGGCCTCGTACACACGACCGTTTTCCTCTGCAAAATCCATCAAGAAAACTGCAGGCAGAGCATTTTTGCCGAGAAAAACGGTTGTGTGTAGGTTTTTCGTCGAGAAAACTGTCGTGGATCTTTTTTCTCATCGGGAGTCTCAATTTGCTCGTCGTGTTTCTCGTCGGGCTGGTTTACGTCGAGAAACACGTTCGCGTGTATGCTTAGAAACCCGCGCATGCTCAGAATAAAGTATGAGACGGGAGCGCCCCCTCGGTAAAAGTCGCGTTCGTAATGGAGATAGCGCATTCGTCACGCTGTAACAGACTGAAAAGCGTGAATCATCTCTTACCAAAACTTTTACTAACACGCGGTAAAACGAGATTAGCAAAAGCAGCCCCAAGGGTGGCGCCAGTGGAATTGAACTTCCCCTTTATAGTGCCGTCGTACGTGTTGTGCGTCGCCGCGTTTGAGAACAACGAGATTTTGTCTTGTATGCAAGAAAAGCTTGACAAGATTCACGTTGAGGAAAACAACGTTTCTTTTACGACGAGATTCTCGGTCGTGTGTACGAGGCCTATGAGGCAGGGAGCTCATGAGAAAGATTGCACTCGATCTACTTCTTCCTGCGTTTTTTTTTATTTTTTTTCCTTTTCCTTCCTTCTTTTTTCACGTGCATGCCTTACCGATATTTGCAATGTATATTTTTATCGCAAAATAATATGTATATTTATGTGTATTGTTTCTTTTTCCTTACATCTAAAGCTGGATTTCTTTTGAAAAATTATTTAAAGTATCCCTTCGCGTCCAGTCCTGATGAAGCCTTAACGTGGAAGTTCACCCTCAAAAAAAATTCTGACATCACATGGCGTCGAGTCATCCTACCGACAGAGTGCCAGTGTTTTTTTTTTTTCTCAGCACATACCTATCACCATTTTCACCCCCCGGCTCTACCGCTGGACTGGGCGTTCCCAAGCACTGCCTGTGATTGACAGGCTTCCGACCGGCGCATACTGCGCGTCACAGGTTGCCAAAAAAACCCGAACGTCGGTGCGGCTCTATACGGCGCCTGCGCACCAACGTTCGGGTTCTGTCGGCAACCTGTGACACGCAGTATGCGCCGGTCGGAAGCCTGTCAATCACAGGCAGTGCTTGGGAACGCCCAAGCCCCGATGGAGAGCCGGGGGGTGAAAATCAAGATAACGAGGTATGTGCTGAGAAAAAAAGAAAAAAACACCGGCACTCTGTCGGTACGATGGCTGCGCTCCATGTGATGTCAGACATTTTTTGGAGGTTAAACTTCCACTTTAACCGCTTCAATACCGGGCTTTTATACCACCTCCATACCGGGCCTATTCTGACACTTCTCTCCTACATGTAATAATCATCATTCTTTTGCTAGAAAATTACACAGTACCCCCAAACATTATATATGTTTTTTTTAGCAGACACCCTAGGGAATAAAATGGCGGTCATTCCAAAGTTTTATCTTGCACGGTATTTACGCAATTATTTTTCAAACGCCTTTTTTTTGTAAAAAAAATTGTTTTATGAATTAAAAAAATAACAAAACACTAAAGTTAGCCCAATTTTTTGGTATTATGTGAAAGATTATGTTACACCGAGTAAATAGAGACCCAACATGTCACGCTTTAATTATGCGCACACTCATGGAATGGCGCCAAACTTCGGTACTTAAAAATCTCCATAGGCAACGCTTTATTTATTTTTTACAGGTTACAGTTTAGATTTACAGAGGAGATCTAGTGCTAGATTCGTTGCTGGCACTTTAACGCACGCGGCGATACCTCACATGTGTGATTTAAACGGCGTTTACATATGTCGGCGGGACTTGCGTGTGCGTTCGCTTCTGCACGCGAGCTGTCGGGGACAGGGGCGTTTTAATTTTTTTTTTATCTTTTATTTATTTTTTTGACTTATTTTTTATTTATTTTTACACTTTTTTTTTTTTTTTTTACACTTTTATTCCTATTACAAGGAATGTAAACATCCCTTGTAATAGGAAATGTGTGTGACAGGTCCTCTTTATGGAGAGATGTGGGGTCAATAAGACCTCACATCTCACCTCCAGGCTGGAAACCATGAGATCGGTGAAAAAAAATTCACCGATCTCATGAATGGTGTTTTACAGCCGCAATTGCGGCTTTGTTTACATACGGGGACCCGGGCGTGACGTCATCAAATCGCGCCCGGGTCCTCCGACGGTCATAGAGATGACTGGTGACCATCTGGTCACCAGTCATCTCTATGCTTCCTGCCGCCGCCGACAATTCGTTCTCCGGGCCCCCGAAGGTACAGGTAAGCCCGGAGACGCACCGGATGGCGGCGGGAGGGGGAGGGGAAGTCCCCTCCTGCGGCCTGTAAGAACGATCAAGCGGCGGGACCGCCGCTATGATCGTTCTTACATTGTGCAGAATCGTCGGCTGAAGAAGAGGATATCTGGATGATGCCTCTGGCTGCCCCCGTCATCCAGATATTCGCCTGCAATACCCAGGCCGTCAATTGTATATGGCTGGGTATTGAAGTGGTTAATGGCGAAACCGTCGAACAAAAATGGCTCTACTTTCAACTGTATACAATCCATCACTGTTACATGTTGGGTATTAGATGTATGCCTGTAACAGTCAATGAATAGTTTTTATCATTTTTTTTAATTGCCGTTATTAATAAAATATTTTCTATCTTTTATAATTTATGTTGTATCGACTATTATCTCCAGCACCTTTAAAATCCCATATCCTGTTCTTTCAATATTGTCTCTTATAGGAGTGACAGTGATGAGGGGATTATAGGACGAGGGTCCCCACCCCCTCTATCACTCAATGCCATCTTCCCAACACAAGAAGTCCTGCACTTCCTTATTTAGTCCATGATTTAGTCATGAATAACAACGGGTCTGAGCCCCACCAGAGGTTAGAGAGTGAGGATGGGGGAGAACAACCAAGATGAAGACTGGACTGATCCTGAAGACCTCCATCATTGGGTTATTGACTCCTCCCTCAATATCACTTTCTGTTTAAGGTTCCAAAGTGTGAGGATATTATCACATTAATATCAACATGTAAAAGTCTGTGTTCCAATCACATCATCAGATAAAAATGTCCAGCTGGTAGGAAATGGGTGTAACAAAAGAGAATACATATTATGTCTATATACAGTGCCTTAAAAAAGTATTCATACCCATTAAAATTTTCCACATTTTGTCATGTTACAACCGAAAACGTAAATGTATTTTATTGGGATTTGGCTCAGAGCGCAGGGATCAGGAGTAAGTTAGGCTCAGAACACAGGGACCGGGGGGGGGGGGGGAGAGTAGGAGGTGATGTGAGGGGTGGCAAAGGACACTGATATGGGGGTGGCCCTGCATATGATAGTGTCCTCTGCTCCCTTCACATCACTCACCCATACACAGTGGTGCCCCCTTCCTCATATAGCAGTGTCCTACCAGCTGAAAGCAGAGGTCAGAGGGCAGCACAGTTCTGGACAGAGGATGTGAGCGGGAGGCAGCAGAAGGACTTTCCATGTTGGCAAGCTGGCGATTGGTTGTGTCCTAGCAACTAGTCACCAACGGTCTAACTTCAGAGGCTACTTTGGGAGGCTCCTTCTGCCCTCCGTCCTGTTCACTGATGACAGCGCAGGAGGCGGCTTGCAAAGGCAGAAGTGATCGAGACCGGGACCCATGGTAGGGCCGTTCGTATGCAGCCCGCGGCCGTAGATTGAGGACCCCTGGTCTATCACATAAAATAAATTTATATTTTTGGTTGTAACGTAACAAAATGTGGAAAATTTCAAGGGGTGTGAATACTTTTTTTAAGACACTGTATAGCAGTAGGTAGAGGGGAGAGAACAGAAGACAGGACAATGTAATGTACAACAAATTGTATAAAATACAACAGATAGGACTATATAGTATCTGGACTAAATAATGCACAATATGTGCCCACCTGTGCTGATCTCTGTAGGAGTGTCCTCCTCTATAAATGTGCCCGTTATTCCATCCTCCTCCATAGACTGCTGATCATCCCTCACATACGTCTCTTCTTCTTCTTCTGATTTCACCTCAACTTTTATGTCTATCAGATCTTCACCCTAAACCAAGAGAATGAGAGAAACAATAACATCTGTAAGATATAACCTCACGTAATAAATCCACATATCATCTCCATGAGTCCATGTCCTAGGTGTTCCTTTCCACCAACCTTGTAACAGTGAGGGATGGTGTGACCTTCCTGTGTGGAATCCCGGGAATACAGAGGACGGGGACATCTCTCAGGTGGGTTCCTGGTATTAGGCGGCTCCATCATATCCTTGTGTCCTTCTGAAATCTCCTCCATCACTCCATACTCCTCATCCTCCTCTTTATACTCTTCTTTAACAATATTATCATCCCCGAGGTTTCCACTCTGAATATATAAATAGACAGTGACATCCTGACACCTTATAGGAACCTGACACACACAATGATACAGTCACCATCCAGACACACCCCTTGTCTGTTACTGGATAATGTCCCAGAATTCCCAGAATCCTCCTCACCTCTCCTGTCAGCAGCTCCATCATCTTCTTGGTGACTTCTAGAATCTTCTCCATGTTGTGTCTCTCAGGTTTTAGGGAGTCACATGGAGGCACTGTGATGGTCATATGATCACCTGACTTCACAAGAGGAAATCTCTGTATTGGGGAACCAATAGGAATATCATGTTAGAATCCCAGAATCCTCCTCACCTCTCCAGTCAGGTCTGTGTATTATTAATAGAGATAAGAGTGATGTCATGTGACCTCCCAGAATCCTCCTCACCTCTCCGGTCAGGTCTGGGTATTATTAATAGAGATAAGAGTGATGTCATGTGACCTCCCAGAATCCTCCTCACCTCTCCGGTCAGGTCTGTGTTTTATTAATAGAGATAAGAGTGATGTCATGTGACCTCCCAGAATCCTCCTCACCTCTCCGGTCAGGTCTGGGTATTATTAATAGAGATAAGAGTGATGTCATGTGACCTCCCAGAATCCCCTCACCTCTCCGGTCAGGTCTGTGTTTTATTAATAGAGATAAGAGTGATGTCATGTGACCTCCCAGAATCCTCCTCACCTCTCCAGTCAGGTCTGTGTTTTATTAATAGAGATAAGAGTGATGTCATGTGACCTCCCAGAATCCTCCTCACCTCTCCGGTCAGGTCTGTGTATTATTAATAGAGATAAGAGTGATGTCATGTGACCTCCCAGAATCCTCCTCACCTCTCCTGTCAGGTCTGCGTTTTATTAATAGAGATAAGTGTGATGTCATGTGACCTCCCAGAATCCTCCTCACCTCTCCGGTCAGGTCTGTTTTATTAATAGAGATAAGAGTGATGTCATGTGACCTCCCAGAATCCCCCTCACCTCTCCGGTCAGGTCTGTTTTATTAATAGAGATAAAAGTGATGTCATGTGACCTCCCAGAATTCTCCTCACCCCTCCGGTCAGGTCTGCGTTTTATTAATAGAGATAAGAGTGATGTCATGTGACCTCCCAGAATCCTCCTCACCTCTCCGGTCAGGTCTGTATTATTAATAGAGATAAGAGTGATGTCATGTGACCTCCAGAATCCCCCTCACCTCTCCGGTCAGGTCTGTATTATCAATAGAGATAAGAGTGATGTCATGTGACCTCCCAGAATCCTCCTCACCTCTCCGGTCAGGTCTGTGTATTATTAATAGAGATAAGAGTGATGTCATGTGACCTCCCAGAATCCTCCTCACCTCTCCGGTCAGGTCTGTGTATTATTAATAGAGATAAGAGTGATGTCATGTGACCTCCCAGAATCCCCCTCACCTCTCCGGTCAGTTCTGTTTTATTAATAGAGATAAGAGTGATGTCATGTGACCTCCCAGAATCCCCCTCACCTCTCCGGTCAGGTCTGTTTTATTAATAGAGATAAGAGTGATGTCATGTGACCTCCCAGAATCCCCCTCACCTCTCCGGTCAGGTCTGTTTTATTAATAGAGATAAGAGTGATGTCATGTGACCTCCCAGAATCCTCCTCACCTCTCCAGTCAGCAGGTAGATGATCTCCAGGGTGAGGTTTAGTATCCTCTCAGTCACGTGGCTCCGGTCCTCCTCCATCCTCATTGATGTGGGTTCTTCTGTAGACGGATAGCGGAGAACTATTAGGAGTGTATTGGTTGTACAATATTAGAATCAGGGTTTAATGAGTTAATAGGTGGGCTCCCCCCAGTGAGAATTAGAACATGTAGATTGGGGTCTATTGATAAAAAAACATTTGCATAATAATTTGGCAAGCAAATCTGCATGTACATTATTTTTCTGCCAGTTAGGCAGGTACAAACATTCTTAAGATTTTTTTCTTATCTTCTGAACAAATGTTCAATGTCCCCAACATGCTGTAAAGACAACACTTTAAAAGTTCCTACAGGTCATCAGTTTAGAGTCCGCTGTGAATAACAACACCAGAATTATTGCTCTCAGTCTGCTACCATTCATGGCCAAGAGCCCCCTATGTAATAGCATACTAGAAATGACAGGTCCTCTTTAAATAGACATCAGAGGTCTATTAGACCTCCAATATCACTTATGAGCCCCAGTAAAGATGACCAACTGGTCACCCTCCAATCTGTCAGTCATACCAGTCCCATGCCTGCAGGAGGGGCAGTAGAGTCTGAGATACTATTTGGGCTCAGAGAAGGGGGTTTGTTTTTTCGGAGGAAGGGTGAGTAAGCGAAGAAATGCTTGTTTCTTCCAGGTTCATTCACCTGAGGGGAGATCGGAGAACTAATCTACTTCCACTCCATCCGCCATACTGGTGCTGGGCCTGCAGGAGAGGCAGTAGAGCTTGAGAGAGACATCAGGGGTGTGTATTAGACCCTTGACATCACCTATGAACTGCAGTAAAGATAACCAAGTACACATTGGGCTTAATCAGCTGCAGTGACTGGGGAATGACAGCTCTGAGCCTGGAAGTGATGAAATGCTCATCTCTTCTGGGTTCATTCATTGGAGAAGAGATCCGAGAACTGGTCACCCTCCACATCTGCCATCCCGGCGCGGGGCCAGCAGAGTCTGAGATACCATTCGGGCTCAGTGAAGGGGGGGTATTTTTGGAGGAAGGGCGTGGAAGTAATGGAATGCTTGTCTCTCCGGGTTTATTCACCAAAGAGGAGGTCCAAGGACTGATCACACTCCATTAGCCATGCCGATGCCGGGCCGGCAGGAAGGGCAGTAGAGTCTGAGATACTATTTAGACTTAGAGAAGGGGGTTGATATTTTTGGAGGAAGGGTATGGAAGTGATGAAATGCTTGTCTCTTCTGAGTTCAATCACAAGAGAGGAGAACTGAGTACCCTCCACTCCATCCAACATGCCGATTCCGGTCCTGCAGGATCTACAGTAGAGTCCGAGATACTATTCGGGCTCAGAGAAAAGAAGGTTGGTAGTGATGAAATGCTTGTTTCTTCTAAGGAGAGAGGAGAACGGAGAACTGATCACCCTCCACTCCATCCAACATGCCGATTCTGGTCCTGCAGGATGGACAGTAGAGTCCGAGATACTATTCGGGCTCAGAGAAGAAGGTTGGTAGTGAGGAAATGCTCGTCTCTTCTACGTTCAATCACCAGAGAGGAGAACGGAGAACTGATCACCCTCCACTTCATCAAACATGCGGGTTCCGGTCCTGTTGGATGGGGAGTAGAGTACGAGATACTATTCGGGCTCAGAGAAGGAGGTTGGTAGTGATGAAATGCTCGTCTCTCCCGGGTTCATTCAGCAGATCGGAGAACTGATCACCCTCCATTCCATCCGCCATGCCAGTTCCAGGCCTGGAAGAGGGTCAGTAGAGTCCGAAATACTATTCAAGCTCGGACAAGGGGGTTGGTATTTTCAGAAAAAGTGTGTAGAACCGATGAAATTCTTGTTTCTTCTGGGTTCATTCATCAGAGGGGAGATCTGAGAACTGATCTACCTACACTTCATCTGCCATGCTGGTGCTGGGCCTGCAGGAGGGTTGGTAGAGTCTGAGATACTATTCAGGCTCATAGAAGGGGGTTTGGTATTTTCGAAGGAAGGTTGTTGAAGCCACGAATAGGGGTGGGCTCAGGCGTGTTCGGATCGTAGTCCCAATCTACCTAAGCAATCCTGCCAGGAAGCCATCACTGCACACTGCCAATCATAGGCAGTGTGTGTATGTGCAGCTGTGGCCTGGGAAATGCTTCACTGCCTATGATTGGTGGTGTGTAGGGACGGCTTCCTGGTGGAATTGCTCAGGTGGGCTGGGGCTACGATTCAAACAGGCCTAAACCTATACCTAGCGATGAAATACTTGTCTCTTCCCTGCTCATTGACCAGAGAGGAGATCGGAGAACTGATCACCCTCCATCTCCATCAGCTATGCCGGTCCCGGACCTACTGGAGGAGTGGTATTTTTGGAGGAAGGGTGTGGAAGTTTTAAAATGCTCATCTCTTCCGGATTCATTCACCGGAGAGGAGATGGGAAAACGAATCACCCTCCACTCCATACACCATGCCGGTGACTTGTCTGTATTGTTCCCCTAACGAGCTGGTTCCTTCAAGGACTGCGCAGACGCAATCCTTGCCTACGGAAATCTCCAAACCTCGGCCGGCATCCAGGCTCATTCTTTAACATCCCCGTGGATTGGAGGATGTTAAAAAAAGAGCCAGGAGGCCCAGCGAACGGAGCGAGCCGTCCGAACGAAGCGAGGACGTGAGGTCGACTGGCCACTTTCCTCAAATTCCACGTCGCCCTGGATGCCGGCCGAGGTTCGGAGATTTCCGTCGGCAAGGATTGCGCCTGCGCAGAACCAGCTCGTTAGCCGGAACCAGTCCGTCAGATCAGATTGCGCCTGCGCAGTCCTAAACCTCCCTCGCGGTATGATTCTTTCAGATTTTAGGTGCTGAAAGCGGTACCATTATTTGCAAGGGAATTTGGCGTAGGCTTGTAATTCTTAGGAATAACTTACTTAAATCTGACCAAACAAGAGTCTAGTAGGCATCCCGGGTATGACATTTAAATTTTTTTTTTTTTATAAATTATAATATGATAAATAATTATAAATAATAATATAATTATAGTAAAAATTATTCAATAATGTAATGAGATCAAAATCACTGAAATTTGCTCAGTTGCAGAATTGTCGCTGTCATTATTTTTTTTTTTATGACGAATTTCCCCACAAATCGCTATCGCTAAATTCTGCAAGTGATTATAATTTATTATCGCTGTTTTTTTGCTGATCTAAAACCATTTTTGACATAAAGGGACACTTTTAGTGGCTATGGACAATCTACAGTTTGCAGGGAGAAAGAACAGCTTTTATTATATAAAAGTACATGTAGGGCACTGGGCAGACCACTAGGGGCAAGGGGGTGTGTATTTTTTTTACATACAGCACTGTAATCTTTAAGATTACATTGTACTGTATGTAATGTGTTTGTTTACTTTTTTGAATATGGCGCCGTTTCTCCGCCCCCGTGCGTCGCAACGTCGCAGGGAACGGAGATCGATGGCACACGGGGACGCTGTGTCAATCGAGCGAGCACCCGCTTGCTCACACAGCGTGTTGGCATTGCTGGATCCAGGAACAAGGTAAGTAAAACCTGTCTGTGCACTCAGCGAGGCGAGCCTGAGCATGAAAATGTAACCCCGAGTCAGACTCTGGAATACCGCCAGGGGGATTAATGGAACCAGCTCGTTAGCCGGAAAGCAGACAGGCAGATCACCGGTCCTGGGTCTGCAGGAGGGCCAGTAGATCCCAGAATACATGGCGGAGGTAGTCAGGCGCAGTGGAGGTTGGTATCTTCGGAGGAGAGGTGTGGAAGTGTGAATTTCAGTACAAGTCGAATCTAAATCTCAAACCTTGTTACAAGAGTGACTGTTAAGGTGAGAAGATGACACATCCTCAAAACTATGAGAATGTTCGGGCCCTGTAAGTGGGGAAATGTTCTGACCCTGAAGGGGTTAATTTAGGTCTCCACACTATATATGTGTGTATCATCATCTGCTGGAGATAAAAGACGTCACAGTGACTATGGAGGAAGAGGACGGACATGACGGGGTTACTGGGTGTAAATAGAAAATAAGATCTTATTACCTCATCTACTGCCAGTTCCAACAATGTCTTCTCTCTACTTCCTCCCAACTCACCTCTCACCCGGAACTTCCTGTCTGTACCTGACATCACTTCCTGTCTTCCATAGAGACTTCCTAGCTTGGTAGAAGTAAGGAGCTTCTACCACCTTGTGGAGCTAAAGGGAACTAGAGCAAGGAGGAAAGTCTCGTAGTTGGAATACAATTGTTTTTTATGTACACATCACTTCCTGTCTTTATTTGACATCACTTCCTGCTTTCCATTAAGACTTCCTGGTTGGGCTGGGTCGTAGTGAGATTTTTGATTTTTGACAGCTGCAGATCAAGGAGACGGGCATACTTGCTGTTGAAGCGAAATGGAGTATGATTACGACCTCGATGAAGACAAACTTGGGATCCCAACTGTCCCCGGCACAGTGACCCTGAAGAAAGACTCCCAGAATGTTATCGGGGTAAGCATTGGCGGAGGAGCCCAGCACTGTCCTTGTCTTTACATCGTGCAGGTGTTTGACAATACTCCCGCCGCTCTAGATGGGACCATTGCAGCTGGAGATGAAATCACCGGGTGAATGGAAAGTCCGTGAAAGGGAAAACTAAGGTTGAGGTGGCCAAAATGATCCAAAACGTCAAGGAGGAAGTAACCATTCACTACAACAAGCTCCAAGCCGACCCGAAGCAGGGGAAGACTCTGGACATTGTACTCAAGAAGGTGAAGCATCGCCTGGTGGAGAACATGGGTTCAGGCACTGCCGATGCCCTTGGTTTGAGTCGCGCCATCCTGTGCAACGATGGTCTGGTGAAAAAGCTGGAGGAGTTGGAGAAAACCTCAGAGTTTTATAAAGGCATGATGGAGCACACCAAACGTCTTCTGAGAGCATTTTTCGAACTCTCACAAACACATCGAGCGTTTGGTGATGTGTTTTCCGTCATCGGAGTTCGAGAGCCTCAACCGGCCGCCAGTGAAGCTTTTGTTATGTTTGCCGACGCACACCGCAGCATTGAAAAATATGGTATTAACCTTCTGAAGACCATAAAACCAATGCTGAACGACCTAAACACCTACCTCAACAAAGCCATTCCCGACACCAAGTTAACAATCCGGAAGTACCTCGATGTGAAGTTCGAGTACCTGTCATACTGCTTGAAGGTAAAAGAGATGGACGACGAGGAGTACAGCAGCATAGCCTTTGGAGAGCCCCTGTACCGCGTTAGCACCGGAAATTACGAGTATCGGTTGATCTTGCGGTGTCGTCAGGAGGCCCGCTCGCGTTTCGCAAAAATGAGGAAAGATGTCTTAGAAAAGATCGAACTCCTGGACCAAAAACACGTTCAAGATATCGTATTTCAGCTCCAGCGCTTTGTCTCCACCATGTCTAAGTATAATGACCAGTGCTACGAAGTCCTGAAAGGAGCAGATATATTTCCTATTGAGGTCGATCTCGCCCACACAACTCTCGCCTATGGCCAGGGGGATGCTTTTGCGGACGAAGATGGAGAGATAGAGAAAAAGAAAGAAATGGATATCGAGGAGAAACTGATTGATGATGAATAGACTTTGAGCAGGGGTCATCTTTAGGGCCCACTAACAGGTCAGGTTTTATGCATTACCTTGGGGAGATGCAGACTAGAATACTGCAATCACTGAGCAGCAAATAATATCCCCCTGTGATGTATTTCAGTTATCTTGCAAGCCTGGCCTGTTAGTGGGCCCTGAGGACAGGGTTGATGACCACTGACTCTGAGGGCATGTTATGGGTGTGGTTCTTTCTTTGTTCTACAATCAATAGGAAGGGACTTTGTAGATAACATTTTGGATTGGGGAACTATAAAAATATGTATACCGTAAATATTGTGAAATTTAACGAGATCGTCACCTTGTGGAGCTCGGAGGAACTGTAGTCCCAAGAAACCTCTCAGTGTGAACATAGTCTTGTGGGTGGGTGTGTATGATGAATATTTATAAGTTGTCCTCCTCTACATTTCCTCTTCCACATCTTCCTGCCCCGACCTCTTCACCCCCTTTTCACCTCCTCATCACCCACCATGTCCCTCTCTTCACCCACCCATCTTAATGTTAATCTCCATGCCCCCTCATATCTTTTTCTTCAACCTCCTGTCCTTATCTTCATCCCTTCTTCCTCATTTTCATTGCCCCACCACCATCTATTCCCCTCTTCACCTCCTCATCACCCCCCATGTCCCACTCTTCACCTGCCCTTCATCTTCACCTCCATGCCCCCTCATCACCCTCATATCCGTCTCTTCACCCTCCTGTCCTTCTCTTCATGCCATCTTCTTCACTCCACCACCATCTATATCCTACTTTCCCTCTTCAGCACCCCCCATGTCGCTCTCTTCACCTGCCCTTCATCTTCACCTCCATGCCCCTCATCACCCTCATATCCGTCTCTTCACCCTCCTGTCCTTCTCTTCATGCCATCTTCTTCACTCCACCACCATCTATATCCTACTTTCCCTCTTCAGCACCCCCCATGTCGCTCTCTTCACCTGCCCTTCATCTTCACCTCCATGCCCCCTCATCACCCTCGTATCCGTCTCTTCACCCTCCTGTCCTTCTCTTCATGCCATCTTCTTCACTCCACCACCATCTATATCCTACTTTCCCTCTTCAGCACCCCCCATGTCCCTCTCTTCACCTGCCCTTCATCTTCACCTCCATGCACCCTCATCGCCCTCGTATTCGTCTCTTCACCCTCCTGTCCTTCTCTTCATGCCATCTACCTCATCTTCATTACCCCACCACCATCTATATCCTACTTCCCCTCTTTAGCACCCCCCATGTCGCTCTCTTCACCTGCCCTTCATCTTCACCTCCATGCCCCCTCATCACCCTCATATCCGTCTCTTCACCCTCCTGTCCTTCTCTTCATGCCATCTTCTTCACTCCACCACCATCTATATCCTACTTTCCCTCTTCAGCACCCCCCATGTCCCTCTCTTCACCTGCCCTTCATCTTCACCTCCATGCACCCTCATCGCCCTCGTATTCGTCTCTTCACCCTCCTGTCCTTCTCTTCATGCCATCTACCTCATCTTCATTACCCCACCACCATCTATATCCTACTTCCCCTCTTTAGCACCCCCCATGTCGCTCTCTTCACCTGCCCTTCATCTTCACCTCCATGCCCCCTCATCACCCTCATATCCGTCTCTTCACCCTCCTGTCCTTCTCTTCATGCCATCTTCTTCACTCCACCACCATCTATATCCTACTTTCCCTCTTCAGCACCCCCATGTCCCTCTCTTCACCTGCCCTTCATCTTCACCTCCATGCACCCTCATCGCCCTCGTATTCGTCTCTTCACCCTCCTGTCCTTCTCTTCATGCCATCTACCTCATCTTCATTACCCCACCACCATCTATATCCTACTTCCCCTCTTTAGCACCCCCCATGTCGCTCTCTTCACCTGCCCTTCATCTTCACCTCCATGCACCCTCATCGCCCTCGTATCCGTCTCTTCACCCTCCTGTCCTTCTCTTCATGCCATCTTCTTCACTCCACCACCATCTATATCCTACTTTCCCTCTTCAGCACCCCCCATGTCCCTCTCTTCACCTGCCCTTCATCTTCACCTCCATGCACCCTCATCGCCCTCGTATCCGTCTCTTCACCCTCCTGTCCTTCTCTTCATGCCATCTACCTCATCTTCATTACCCCACCACCATCTATATCCTACTTCCCCTCTTTAGCACCCCCCATGTCGCTCTCTTCACCTGCCCTTCATCTTCACCTCCATGCCCCCTCATCGCCCTCGTATCCGTCTCTTTACCCTCCTGTCCTTCTCTTCATGCCATCTACCTCATCTTCATTACCCCTTCATTATATCCTACTTTCCCTCTTCACCTCCTTAATCACCCTAGGGTGACCACGTGTCCCGGATTGCCCGGGACAGTCCCACATTTTGCAGGTCTGTCCCGGCCCTTCATTCCAGGACAATTACAGTGTCCCGGAATGAAACTGACACAGCTACCCCCCGGGCCAATCTGATGCCCCCAAAAAAGGCTGCCAAATCACTGCTTTACTCACTGACAGTACTTGCCCTGGCCGGGAATGCCTGGAGGAGCACAATCCCCGCCCCCTGCTTGTGATTGGAGAAATCATAAATCCCGCCTCTTGTGTCCAATCACTGTGCTGTAATTCGTTGCAGCACAAGCTGATTTTTGGGAAGGGAGGGTGTCCCTGAATGGTAGTTTGGAAATGTGGTCACCCTACATCACCCCCATATGCCTCTCTTCACCTGCCCTTTATCATCTACACCTCCATGCTCCCTCATATCCTTCTCTTAATCCACGTTTCCTCCTCTTCCCATTTTCCTCATCTTCATCTCCCCACCCCTCTGTTCGCTTATCACCCCCATGTCCCCCAACTCCACCTCTCCTTTCTACTCTTTATCCCCTTTTCCCCTTCATTACCTTCCCTACACCTCTTCACCCCCCCCCCCCCCCCATCATTCTTGTCCCTTTTTTTACCTTTGTGCAGTGAGGCAGGCTTTTCATTGTTAAATCACGTGGTGGGGAGGTGACCTATCACCTCCCATCCATCTGTCAAAAGTCCCCTGAAAAGCAATCCACCATGGATTTCTTTTTAGAGGGGCGGTAATTGCTACTGAACATGTAAACAATCTCTAAAAGTTGTAATTATATAAGCAAATAGATAAATTGTTTTTCTATTGAGCAATATCTTCTTGTCTGTCCTTATTGTGATAAATATGCCTGTGTATACAGTATTATAAAACGTTATTGTACAATAGATTATCAATATGGAATATACGCCCATTTCATCCACTTTCATACCCCAAACTTTCATGCCCAGCCCAATTTACAAAGACATGGTCAGCAAAGGATCGGGTCAGGCAGCAGGCAGACGTGGTCATTAAACAGGCCAGGGTGAGTATAGGTGGCACTGTACTGGTGTTTTGGTGATCAGGGACACTTTAACTGGTGTAGTGGGGATCAGGGACACAGTAACTGGTGTGGTGGGGATCAGGGACACAGTAAGTGGTGTGGTGGGGATCAGGTATACTGTAACTGGTGTGGTGGGGATCAGGGACAGTATTACTGATATGGAGGTGATTGGGGACACTGTAACTGATGTGGTGGGGATCAGGGACACTATAACTTGGGTGGTGGGGATCAGGAACACTGTAACTGGTGTGGTGGTGATCAGGGACACTGTGACTGGTGTGGAGGTGATCAGGGACACTGTAACTGGTGTGGAGGTGATCAGGGACACTGTGACTGGTGTGGAGGTGATCAGGGATACTGTAACTGGTTTGGTGGTGATCAGGGACACTATAACTGGTGTGGTGGGGATCAGGGACGCTGTAACTGGTGTGGTGGGAATCAGGGACACTGTAAGTGGTGTGGTGGGGATCAGGTATACTGTAACTGGTGTGGTGGGGATCAGGGACAGTATTACTGATATGGAGGTGATTGGGGACACTGTAACTGATGTGGTGGGGATCAGGGACACTATAACTTGGGTGGTGGGGATCAGGAACACTGTAACTGGTGTGGTGGTGATCAGGGACACTGTGACTGGTGTGGTGGGGATCAGGGACACTGTAACTGGTGTGGTGGTGATCAGGGACACTGTAACTGGTGTGGAGGTGATCAGGGACACTGTGACTGGTGTGGAGGTGATCAGGGATACTGTAACTGGTTTGGTGGGGATCAGGGACACTGTAACTGGTGTGGTGGTGATCAGGGACACTATAACTGGTGTGGTGGGGATCAGGGACGCTGTAACTGGTGTGGTGGGAATCAGGGACACTGTAAGTGGTGTGGTGGGAATCAGGGACACTGTAAGTGGTGTGGTGGGGATCAGGGACACTATAACTGGTGTGGTGGGGATCAGGGACGCTGTAACTGGTGTGGTGGGAATCAGGGACACTGTAAGTGGTGTGGTGGGGATCAGGTATACTGTAACTGGTGTGGTGGGGATCAGGGACAGTATTACTGATATGGAGGTGATTGGGGACACTGTAACTGATGTGGTGGGGATCAGGGACACTATAACTTGGGTGGTGGGGATCAGGAACACTGTAACTGGTGTGGTGGTGATCAGGGACACTGTGACTGGTGTGGAGGTGATCAGGGACACTGTAACTGGTGTGGAGGTGATCAGGGACACTGTGACTGGTGTGGAGGTGATCAGGGATACTGTAACTGGTTTGGTGGTGATCAGGGACACTATAACTGGTGTGGTGGGGATCAGGGACGCTGTAACTGGTGTGGTGGGAATCAGGGACACTGTAAGTGGTGTGGTGGGGATCAGGTATACTGTAACTGGTGTGGTGGGGATCAGGGACAGTATTACTGATATGGAGGTGATTGGGGACACTGTAACTGATGTGGTGGGGATCAGGGACACTATAACTTGGGTGGTGGGGATCAGGAACACTGTAACTGGTGTGGTGGTGATCAGGGACACTGTGACTGGTGTGGAGGTGATCAGGGACACTGTAACTGGTGTGGTGGTGATCAGGGACACTGTAACTGGTGTGGAGGTGATCAGGGACACTGTGACTGGTGTGGAGGTGATCAGGGATACTGTAACTGGTTTGGTGGGGATCAGGGACACTGTAACTGGTGTGGTGGTGATCAGGGACACTATAACTGGTGTGGTGGGGATCAGGGACGCTGTAACTGGTGTGGTGGGAATCAGGGACACTGTAAGTGGTGTGGTGGGAATCAGGGACACTGTAAGTGGTGTGGTGGGGATCAGGGACACTATAACTGGTGTGGTGGGGATCAGGGACGCTGTAACTGGTGTGGTGGGAATCAGGGACACTGTAAGTGGTGTGGTGGGGATCAGGTATACTGTAACTGGTGTGGTGGGGATCAGGGACAGTATTACTGATATGGAGGTGATTGGGGACACTGTAACTGATGTGGTGGGGATCAGGGACACTATAACTTGGATGGTGGGGATCAGGAACACTGTAACTGGTGTGGTGGTGATCAGGGACACTGTGACTGGTGTGGAGGTGATCAGGGACACTGTGACTGGTGTGGAGGTGATCAGGGATACTGTAACTGGTTTGGTGGTGATCAGGGACGCTGTAACTGGTGTGGTGGTGATCAGGGACATCATAACTGGTGTGGTGGGGATCAGGGACAGTATTACTGATATGGAGGTGATTGGGGACACTGTAACTGATGTGGTGGGGATCAGGGACACTATAACTGGTGTGGTGGGGATCAGGGACGCTGTAACTGGTGTGGTGGGAATCAGGGACACTGTAACTGGTGTGGTGGTGATCAGGGACACTATAACTGGTGTGGTGGGGATCAGGGACGCTGTAACTGGTGTGGTGGGGATCAGGGACACTGTAACTGGTGTGGTGGGGATCAGGGACGCTGTAACTGGTGTGGTGGGGATCAGGGGCACTGTAACTGGTGTGGTGGGGATCAGGGACGCTGTAACTGGTGTGGTGGGGATCAGGGACGCTGTAACTGGTGTGGTGGGGATCAGGGACGCTGTAACTGGTGTGGTGGGGATCAGGGACACTGTAACTGGTGTGGTGGGGATCACAGATAGAGATGGGCCGAACACCCCCCTGTTCAGTTTGCAGCAGAATTCTCGAACAGGGAGAAAGTTCTAACCCGAATGAGGAACCCCATTAAAGTCTATGGGAGCCAAACAGGGAAGTGCCCATTTTGAAGGCTTATATGCAAGTATTTGACCATAAAAGGGGACGGGGGTCCGGGTACTGTCCTGGGGGACATGTATCGATGCAATTTTGTTTTTTAAACAATCGTTTTTTTCGGGAGCAGTGATTTTAATGATGCTTGAAGTGAAACAACACAAAAAAAATCCTTTAAATATAGTGGGGGATCCCTTTAGTCTGCCTGTAAAGCGGCGCCTCTGTAGCACATCACGTGACTTAAAATGACTGGCGGTTGCAATTGGCAGCACCCGGCTATTTAAAAAAAAAAAAGAAACCATGGCATGGGGTCCTCTTCCAAGTCCATACCTGGCTCTTCGGGTCTGGTATTAGTTTAACGACCCCCTTCCCGCCAGTGAGTCCGGCACCGGCATGATGGATGCCGCCGTGTAGAGGAGAAGGAGACCAGGGAATGTTTTCTCGCTGATCACCCCACTTTTTCTTCACGCCAAACCCAAACACTTTAGTGGCGCACGGTACTTTTTTTTTCTTAGTATACGCTATAAGTTTGACTCCACCCAGGACAGTGCCTCCACCCAGGACAAGACCCCCACCCAGGACAGTGCCTTTACCTAGGATAGTGCCTCCACCCAGGACAGGGCCTCCACCTAGGATAGTGCCTCCACCCAGGACAGGGCCTCCACCTAGTATATTTCCTCCACCTAGGATAGTGCCTCCACCCAGGACAGGGCCTCCACCTAGGACAGTGCCTCCACCCAGGACAGTGCCTTTACCTAGGACAAGACCCCCACCCAGGACAGGGTCTCCACCTAGTATATTTACTTCACCTAGGATAGTGCCTCCACCCAGGACAGGGCCTCCACCTAGTATATTTCCTCCACCTAGGATAGTGCCTCCACCCAGGACAGGGCCTCCACCTAGTATAGTGCCTCCACCCAGGACAGGGCCTCCACCTAGTATATTTCCTCCACCTAGGATAGTGCCTCCACCCAGGACAGGGCCTCCACCTAGTATAGTGCCTCCACCTAGGATAGTGCCTCCACCCAGGACAGTGCCTCCACCTAGGATAGTGCCTCCACCTAGGATAGTGCCTCCACCCAGGACAGGGCCTCCACCTAGTATAGTGCCTCCACCTAGGACAGTGCCTCCACCTAGGACAGTGCCTCCACCTAGTATAGTGCCTCCACCTAGGACAGTGCCTCCACCTAGGACAGTGCCTCCACCTAGTATAGTGCCTCCACCCAGGACACGGCCTATACTTAAGACAGAACCCCTACCCAGGACAGCGTCTCCTCCCAGACAGGGCCCCCACCCTGGTCAGTGCCTCCTTCCAGGACAGTGCTTCTACCTAGAACAGGGCCTCCACCCAGAACAAGACCCCCACCCTGGTCAGTGCCTCCTTCCAGGACAGTGCTTCTACCTAGAACAGGGCCTCCACCCAGAACAAGACCCCCACCCTGGTCAGTGCCTCCTTCCAGGACAGTGCTTCTACCTAGAACAGGGCCTCCACCCAGAACAAGACCCCCACCCAGGACAGGGCCTCCACCTAGTATAGTGCCTCCACCTAGTATAGTGCCTCCACCTAGTATAGTGCCTCCACCTAGGATAGTGCCTCCACCCAGGACAGGGCCTCCACCTAGTATAGTGCCTCCACCTAGTATAGTGCCTCCACCTAGGATAGTGCCTCCACCCAGGACAGGGCCTCCACCTAGTATAGTGCCTCCACCTAGTATAGTGCCTCCACCTAGGATAGTGCCTCCACCCAGGACAGGGCCTCCACCTAGTATAGTGCCTCCACCTACGATAGTGCCTCCACCCAGGACAGTGCCTTCACCTAGGATAGTGCCTCCACCCAGGACAGGGCCTCCACCTAGTATAGTGCCTCCACCCAGGACAGGGCCTCCACCTAGTATAGTGCCTCCACCCAGGACAGGGCCTCCACCTAGTATAGTGCCTCCACCTAGTATAGTGCCTCCACCCAGGACAGGGCCTATACTTAAGACAGAACCCCTACCCAGGACAGTGTCTCCTCCCAGACAGGGCCTCCTTCCAGGACAGTGCTTCTACCTAGAACAGGGCCTCCACCCAGAACAAGACCCCCACCCAGGACAGGGCCCCCACCTAGGATAGTGCCTCCACCCAGGACAGTGCCTCTACCCAGGACAAGACCCCCACCCAGGACAGTACCTCCACCCAAGATAGGGTGCCCCCCAAGAACAGTGCCTCCACCCAAGCCAGAGCCCCCACCTAGGATAAGGTGACCAGATTTTTATGAATCCGAGGGACATATTTTTTTCTTTACTAGTGGTGGCAACAATCAGAAACTCTCTGCCCGTCGCCGCCGCTTACTCTTCGGGCCCCGGCTACTACTGGATGGGGAGCGGAGGAAGATCACTCTGCCAGGGAGGGCAAGGAGATAGGCAGGTGGCTGGCCAGGATTTGAGCCAAGTAGAAGAACATGCGAGCGAAGCTGAATGGGCACCCGAAACTGAAGAAATATTCCCTCCGCTCCGACCAGCACATGATCATCAGGAATGGGAAAAATACAACCCCCCTATGCTAGTAGGAGAGGTGGAGCGGGGGTGTGTAATCCTAATTTATTTGAATTCTGCACTGACTTTCTTTGAAATTGCCCCTGCCCCCGATTAAATCCAATCTGGGAGCAAAACCAGGGACAGACTTGGTCCGGGGACAGTGCCCTCAATCGGGGGACTGTCTCCTGAAACTGGGGATGTCTGGTCACCCTAACCTAGGATAGTGCCTCTACCCAGGATAAGACCCCCACCCAAGACAGGGCCCACACCTAGGATAGTGCCTCCTCCCAAGACAGTGCCTCCACTTATGACAGTACCTCCACCCAAGATAGGGCCCCCACCTAGGACGGTGCCTCCCCCCAAGACAGGGTCCCACCTAGGATAGTGCCTCCACCCAGAACAGTGCCTTTACCCAGGACACTTAGGATAGTGCTTTTACCCAGGAGCATGCTTCCACCTAGCACAGGGTCTCCACCCAGGCCAGTGCTTCCACCTAGGACAGTGCCCCCACACAAGACAGTGCCTCCACCCAGGACAGGGCCCACACCCAGAACAGTGCCTACACTCAGGACAGTACCTCCACCTAGGACAGTGCCTACACCTAAAACCGGGCCCCCACCTAGTGTTACCATTTTTCTTTAACCCAGGACAGGGCCTCCGCCTAGGATAGAGCTTTTACCCAGTAGCATGCCTCCACCTAGCACAGGGTCTCCACCCAGGCCAGATCCTCTACCCAGGACAGTATCTCCACCCAATATAGGGCCCCCACACAGGACAGTGCCCTCCACCCAAGACAGGCCCTTTACCCAGAACAATGCCTCTACCTAGGACAGGGCCTCCACCTTGGATAGTGCTTTTACCCAGGAGCATGCCTCCACCTAGCACAGGGTCTCCACCCAGGCCAGAACCCCTACCCAGGACAGTATCTTAACCCAAGATAGGGCCCCCACCCAGGACAGTATCTCCACCCAAGATAGGGCCCCCACACAGGACAGTGCCTCCACCCAAGACAGGCCCTTTACCCAGAACAATGCCTCTACCTAGGATAGTGCTTTTACCCAAGAGCATGCCTCCACCTAGCACAGGGTCTCCACCCAGGCCAGAACCCCTACCCAGGACAGTGCCTTCACCCAGGACAGTATCTCCACCCAAGATAGGGCCCCCACCCAGGACAGTGCCTTCACCCAGGACAGTATCTCCACCCAAGATAGGGCCCCCACCCAGGACAGTGCCTTCACCCAGGACAGTAACTCCACCCAAGATAGGGCCCCCACCCAAGACAGGGCCTTTACCCAGAACAATGCCTCTACCTAGGACAGGGCCTCCACCTAGGATAGTGTTTTTCCCCAGGACAGTGCCTCCGCCTAGCACAGGGTCTCCACCCAGGCCAGAACCCCTGCCCAGGACAGTGCTTCCACCTAGGATAGTGCCTTCTCCCAGACAGGGCCCAACCCAGGACAGTGCTTCCACCTAGGACAGTGCCCCCATACAAGACAGTGCCTCCACCCAGGACAAGGCCTCCACCCATAACAGTGCCTCCACCCAGGATAGTGCCTCCTCCCATACAGGGCCCCACCCAGGACAGTGCTTCCACCTAGGACAGTGCCCCCACACAAGACAGTGCCCCCACCCAGGACAGGGCCCACACCCAGAACAGTGCCTACACTCAGGACAGTACCTCCACCTAGGACAGTGCCTACACCTAAAACCGGGCCCCCACCTAGTGTTACCATTTTTCTTTAACCCAGGACAGGGCCTCCGCCTAGGATAGCGCTTTTACCCAGTAGCATGCCTCCACCTAGCACAGGGTCTCCACCCAGGCAAGAACCCCTACCCAGGACAGTATCTCCACCCAAGATAGGGCCCCCACACAGGACAGTGCCCTCCACCCAAGACAGGCCCTTTACCCAGAACAATGCCTCTACCTAGGACAGGGCCTCCACCTAGGATAGTGCTTTTACCCAGGAGCATGCCTCCACCTAGCACAGGGTCTCCACCCAGGCCAGAACCCCTACCCAGGACAGTATCTTCACCCAAGATAGGGCCCCCACCCAGGACAGTATCTCCACCCAAGATAGGGCCCCCACACAGGACAGTGCCTCCACCCAAGACAGGCCCTTTACCCAGAACAACGCCTCTACCTAGGATAGTGCTTTTACCCAAGAGCATGCCTCCACCTAGCACAGGGTCTCCACCCAGGCCAGAACCCCTACCCAGGACAGTGCCTTCACCCAGGACAGTATCTCCACCCAAGATAGGGCCCCCACCCAGGACAGTGCCTTCACCCAGGACAGTAACTCCACCCAAGATAGGGCCCCCACCCAAGACAGGGCCTTTACCCAGAACAATGCCTCTACCTAGGACAGGGCCTCCACCTAGGATAGTGTTTTTCCCCAGGACAGTGCCTCCGCCTAGCACAGGGTCTCCACCCAGGCCAGAACCCCTGCCCAGGACAGTGCTTCCACCTAGGATAGTGCCTTCTCCCAGACAGGGCCCCACCCAGGACAGTGCTTCCACCTAGGACAGTGCCCCCATACAAGACAGTGCCTCCACCCAGGACAAGGCCTCCACCCAGAACAGTGCCTACACTCAGGACAGTGCCTCCGCCTAGCACAGGGTCTCCACCCAGGCCAGAACCCCTACCCAGGACAGTGCCTCCACCCAGGATAGTGCCTCCTCCCATACAGGGCCCCACCCAGGACAGTGCTTCCACCTAGGACAGTGCCCCCACACAAGACAGTGCCTCCACCCAGAACAGTGCCTACACTCAGGACAGTGCCTCCACCCAGAACAGTGCCTACACTCAGGACAGTGCCTCCTCCCAGGACAGTGCCTACACTCAGGACAGTGCCTCCTCCCAGGACAGTGCCTACACTCAGGACAGTGCCTCCACCCAGAACAGTGCCTACACTCAGGACAGTGCCTCCTCCCAGGACAGTGCCTACACTCAGGACAGTGCCTCCTCCCAGGACAGTGCCTACACTCAGGACAGTGCCTCCTCCCAGGACAGTGCCTACACCTGAGACCAGGCCCCCACCTAGTGTTACCATTTTTTCTTCAAGCCAAACACTTTAGAATCTTTTTTTAGTATACTCTTGTAACAGACCTGGGATACCTTTGGGCACTCCACCAAGAGAATAGTAATGTGGCACACATAGTGCCCCCTCACCCTCCTGTCAAGCTCTGCTTCAAGACTCATTGTGGTCTGAATAATGTTTCTGGGTTTCAGGTGGACTAAAACCCAAGTACATAATTCAAAACCCAGACTGTCCAAGTAAATCCCGGACAGGTGGCAACCCTAGATCCTCTAGATCAGTGGTTCTGTCCCCATGTACCCCCAACAGGCCATGTTTGTAGTTGCTCTATATCAGAGTCAATGGCTTGGTATTTTAGACAGCTATTTTGTCCAAGAGAAATTCCCAAAACATGGCCTGTTGGGGGTACTTGAGGACCGAGGTTGAACCACTGTTCTAGGTCACCCCTAGATAAAATAAACCCAGAATATTGTGTCTCTCTTCCAGGTTAGCACTATGATTCCAGACCACTGTGGCCAGAGAAGCCTCAAACTGAGTGAAATCTGCACTCTATTATCTTCAGTAGAGTGCAGGAAAGACACAAGAGGTCTTTTATGATCCACCCCCTGATGTCTCAACCACTTGACCGGGTCTTTTCCGACACATTTTTTGCTAGTAAATCACTTAGAACCCCTATATTATATATATATATATATATATTTTTAAACTGCTTAAGGACCACCTCACGCAGATTTACGTCGACAGAATGGCACGGACAGGCAAATGAACGTACAGGTACGTCCCCTTTAATTTTCGGCCATGTGGTCACATGCACACCCCACCGGCTGGCTCGCAACCCTGACGTTGGCTCTGCCATCCTGGGCGGCCGTCATATGATGTCCTCGGGCCTCCCGCCCGCTAGGGTGGTCACTCTGGTGCTGATGCGCGTGCCTGGTGGCCGCGATGTCCACGGGCACCCGCGATCGCAGTTACAGAGCCAGGGATGTGGATCTGTGTGTGTAAAGAGGAGGGAGAGGAGACCGATGGTGTCTTCCTTGTACATAGGGACACGGATCGGTCACCTCCCCCCACAGTTAGAATCACTCCCTAGCTACTTAAGAAGCGCCGCATGATCATTTATGTCGACAGAATGGCACAGACAGGCAAATGGGCGTACAGGTACGTCTCCTTTCATTTGCTACCATATGGTCGCACACTCCGTGCCCGCGGGACCCGTGGACACGATGTCCGCCGGTGTCCCAGGATCGGGTCACGGAGAACGGGGAGATGCCAGTGTAAACATAACATCTCCCTGTTATTCCTAGTGACATGTCACTGATCAAATGCTCCCTCTCATCAGGAGCAGTGATCAGTGACGTGTGTCTCTCATAACCACGCCCCCAACAGTTAGAATCACTCCCTAGGACACAATTAACCCCTTCGGCGCCTCTTACTGGTTAACCCCTTCACTGCCAGTGTCATTTTTAAAGGAATCAGTGCATTTTTATAGCACTGATTGCTGTAAAAATGACAATAGTGTCAAAAGTGTCCGCCGCAATATCGCAGTCACAATAACAAAACACAGATTGCCGCCATTACTAGTAAAAAAAAAATAATGTCATAAAACGATCCCCTATTTTGTAGATTGCGCAGACCAATCAATAACTCACAAATGCTCTTCTGGAAGAATGGTCAAACATTCCCATAGACACTCTCCTAAACCTTGTGGACGGCCTTCCCAGAAGAGTTGAAGCTGTTATAGCTGCAAAGGGCGGGGGCCAACTCAATATTGAACCCTACGGACTAAGACTGGGAGGCCATTGAAGTTCATGTGCGCGTAAAGGCCGGTGTCCCAATACTTTTGGTAATATAGTTGTAGCGCTACCCCCGAAGGAGCCACTTAAGTATAATTGGTTACGTTCTCTGCCTCTCAACCCCAAGAACTCAGCCCCCTTTGGCGATAGTGTAAGTGCAAGGACAAATAAGAAACACACACGTTATAATATAACACAGAAATTATCTTTATTATAAGTTTTCTATGGAAAAGAAATGTATATAAAAGGTCAAGTGAGTCAACAGAACAGTAATAACTAAGATCAAGAGCAATATAGCTCAATACTACAGTATATCCAGGCTATTTTCGGGGGGATTTCAAACCTGAGAATAACCCCAAGAGCCGAGGCAAACACTTTGGCAATGGCAACTCTATATCAGATTGGAGACCTCTACATGAGTTGGCTCTACGGGTCCAGAAGGGAGGAGAGCAGAAGAATGACCCTCTCACGTCAGACCTCTCGATTCTGTCCTCTGACACCACAAGCCCAACTACATACCGAAATCAACATTTAATGGCTTAACTCCCAAGGTAAACTATTCCGACTACATATACAGAGCCCTGAACATGTGAGTACGTGCCCGTATGGCACCGGTAACTTCAGTCCCTCATGAGAACGATGAGGCCTTGGCGCTTCGGCTAGCCACTTTAGTTGGTGCACTTAAACTCCTGCTTGGAAAATCATATAACAGTATCCGGATAACAAGGCTTAAAAAAGACTTAAAAAAAGTGGTATCGGGACAACCCTAGGAAGTATGTAGCAGCTCAATGGATAGATCTCCTAGCAATGTTATAACCAGGCTGCAGCTGGGGGAGCTCTGATGTTAAAAAAAAAATTGTAGCGGGTGCCCTGCATCTCCCATGGCCTTGCCAAGCTGGCCGCAGCTGATATAGTGCATCTGTGGTAGACCGACAGTATCTGCATAACAGGTCGGACACTGTGACTGCTTAACAGGCCGTTAACGAGACCCAGGTTCTGGTAAGTGTAGGCAAAATTGCGGTCAAGGCCCAAACGAACGTCCTGGAACAGGCAGGCTCTTCTGGTGACCTGACTGGTCACCACACACCGGCGGTGCAGGTGCATCTGGATATGCACCTGGGATCCCGTCTCTCAGGCTGGATGTCCCTGACTGGCCGTGGAACTTGTAAACAAGCAGGGGGACTGACCAAGAAGGCAACACTTCTCCCCTGGGTTCAGTCTCTTCTCCTGCATCGTGGCAACTGAACTCCCTCAGAAAAATAAGATGGACTCTTTTGTTCCTTTTCTCCCAGAGAATGTTGGGCTTTGAAGTTCCTTCCCCTATAGAAATCTGTAGGTAGTTTGTGCTTTTATCCCACAATTCTTCGCAGCTGTTCTGCTTGTTCTTGATTGGCTCTCTTCCCCTGCCAAGGAGAATGCAGGAGAGGGAGCAAGACGGGTGGTTTATGTCCTATATGAGCGCCGCTCATATCAGGCAGTAAAGAGTAGAGGGAGGTAGGTGGAATACCCTACAGAAGCCGATAAGCTCTCATTTTCTCTCAGGAGAGCCTGTGTAAAAAGTTTGGCAGCGGGCAGCTTAGCAAGGCCACTGGAGATGCGAGGCATCCACTACAAATTCCCCCCATCAAAGAACCTTTGGTCCCCCAAACCGTAACCGTTCTTAACCTGGTACATGCTTTCAAGTACAAACGGAGACAACACTTCACTACAGGTACAGCTAGTACATGGTTAGGCCCGACACTGACACAATCAGGCCTTAGCAATGGCCATTTGCAGGCAGGGACCGCGGGTTGCTTTAAGGTAGCCGCAGCTGCCTGACTCCACTGCCCATGACATCACAGTCTCTCCTTCTGGCTCTACATTCATCTCAGACTACACACTCCAGTCTGCTCCGGAATGCCTCCCCACCTCTCCTTACTGTGCCTGCCACTCATCGACACCTGGTGGATCCCTCCTGGAGACTTTGTCTGGCAGTACCTTTCACTGTCCTCTCCTGCTCCTATCATTGGTACGAGGGTCCCTTCCACTCTCGAGCTCCAGGCCCATGGTCACCCCCCCAGACTGGGGAGTTCCCTCAAGGGACCTGACATCTAGTACTCCATCTCCCAGTTCTTCCACTCAAATTCTCCTTCCCAGCTGGGCTGACTCCAGGTATTTAAGGAGGCCTGACTCCTGCAAATCCAAGTTGTGGATTGGTCTAGGCTCCTTAGAACACCCCAGGCAGCTGCACCTCTCTTCTAGAATCCTCTAGAAGCCAGAGGGAGGTAACCAAGGAGCAATGCCATCTGTGAGTCACCAGCCTACTCCGAGCCACTCCCAGCCGCACAGATCAAAACAAACAGGCCTAGAAGCTAGGCCTGCCTAAATTTACCTGCTCTCTCAGAAAATATCACCTCTAGCACCTACCTAGGTAGAGGGTGCCACATTTTCATGACTCAAACAACTAATTTTATGACAGGAATTACAGAGAAACCTCCCATCAATTGTCACATGATGGGGGGGTTGTCTTGTCCGCAAGCCACTGCTGCTCGTATCATGCAGTGAATAGTAGAGGGAGGCGGGAGGAATCCCCTGCAAAAGCTGACAGGCTGTTTCTCCCTCTCAGAGTCACCAAAAGAGCCTGTCTGTTCCAAGACGTTAGTTTGGGCCTTGACCGCAGGGTTGGTGAGAGGGCACTTGCCCATCTTCAGGAAACAAGGACGCTACACACAGACAGAGTTGCCTCACTTTTGCCTACACTTACCAGAATCTGGGTCTCGTTAACGGCCTGTTTAGCGGTCACAGTGTCCGCCCTGTTATCCGGATACCGTCAGCATACCACAGATACACTTTACCAGCGGCGGCCAGCTTGGCAAGGCCGTGATAGATGCGGGGCATCCGCTACATAGTGTATATCTTTACAGGTTTTAACCAACTTTCAGGCCCAAAATGTGTATTTTAACAACATCAAAGCTCCCCCTAGCTGCAGCCTGGTAATAACATTGTGAGGAGGTCTATCCATTGAGCTGCTACATACTTCGACTTCCCATCTTAAAACGTCTCCTGGCACTTAGGGGTCTATTCTTAAAAAATGTACCCTGTGAAAAAGTGCATGTAGATTCCTTCTGTGAGAATGGGGGTGAAGAACATTTTTTTTTTCCCCATTTGATTCCACATTTGGCCTCTAGACAACTCCAATTCCTATGATACTTAGTTCCAACTAGTGGCCAAATGTGGTATTTTCCATTTTCAATCAATAGTTGGTTTAATACTTAATTGTCTACTGTACTTAGAAGTGCATGAGTATGATCTCTGCTATTTTTACGAAACCATGCCTGACGAAAGAAACTACGGGGTCGACGTATAGGACATTTATTTGGCGAATAAGTCGAGCACTTGCCCCGCCATTACCAATCCTGGCCAATTATAACACAGTGTTTTCCTATCATAGGCAGCGCCATCTAGTGTCCACAATGAGCTATTTTTTTATTTTATTTTTTTCCGATATGCCTCCATCAGGAAAAATATCACAATTCCGCATTATGACCACCAGGTGGAGCCATTGATGATAGAAAATCGCTGTATCAAACAAAATACATTCCAAATTTGCCACAGCCAGGGGAGCGCTTATCAAATTTGTCCGAATTTTTTCTTTTAAGTGTTTGTGAAATCTTCCACCACAAAATGTACTAAAGGTAACGACTCCTAATACACCCCAAGGGTTGTGTGGGCCCCCTGATGTACAGGAAGACAGAACTTAAGTGAGGAACATTTCCCTCACTCAGGACAGGCATACGGCTTCTCCCTCTTGTGAGATCTCTGATGTCTGTAAAGACTGGGCTTCTGTGAAAAACATTTCCCGCAATCAGGACAAGGATACGGCCTTTCCCCCGTGTGAGACCTATAACGATTGGCAAGTTCCGACTTTAGTACAAAACTTTTCTCGCACTCAGAACAGGAATACGGCTTCTCACTCGTGTGCACTCTCTGATGTCTGCAAAGACGGGACTGCTCTGAAAAACATTTACCGCACTCAGAGCAGGAGTACGGCATCTCTCACTTGTGCATTCTCTGATGTGCATGAAGATTGGACTTCCTTGCAAAACGTTTCCCGCACAGAGGACAGGAACACGGCTTCTCCCCCGTGTGCGATTTCCGATGTCTATGAAGATTGGACTTTTGTGAAAAACATTTCTTGCACTCAGGACAGGGATAAGGCCTTTCCCCCGTGTGAGTCCTCTGATGTTTGACAAGTTGTAATTTTTGTGCAAAACTTTTCCCGCACTCAGAACAGGAATATGGTTTTTCCTCAAAGTGAGACAATTTGTGTCTTACTAGATCTGATTTATCTATAAAACCTTTCCCGCACTCGGAACAGGAATACGGCTGCTCGCCTGCGTGCCATTTCAGATGTCTGTGAAGATATGACTTGTCTGTAAAACATTTCCTGCACTCAGGACAGGGGAACGGCCTTTCCCCCGTGTGAGACCTCTTATGTTTGACCAGATGTGCTTTTTGTGCAAAACTTTTCCCACACTCGGAACAGGAAAATGGCTTTTCACCCGCATGCAGTCTCTGATGTCTCTGAAAATTGTACCTGTCTGAAAAACATTTCCCGCACTCAGAACAGGAATACGATTCCTTCCTATTGTGGGACCTCTGATGTTTAGTGAAATCTACATTACGTTTAAAATCTTTCCCGCACTCAGTACACGAGAACAGCTTCTTTCCCGTATGAGATCTTTCATGCAAAATAAGTTTGGATTTATAACGGAAACACTTCCCGCACTCAGTACAGTAAATCCTCTTATCTTTTGGGAGGATGGCACCATTCCTCACAGTCTGAGGTTCCTCAGGATAAGAAGAATATGATGGTCCGGCACCGTCCCGCACAGTCTGAGGTTCCTCAGGATAAGAGGAATTTGATGGTTCGGCACCGTCCCGCACAGTCTGAGGTTCCTCAGGATAAGAGGAATACGATGGTCCGGCACCGTCCCGCACAGTCTGAGGTTCCTCAGGATAAGAGGAATACGATGGTCCAGCACCGTCCCGCACAGTCTGAGGTTCCTCAGGATAAGAGGAATACGATGGTCCGGCACCGTCCCGTACAGTCTGAGGTTCCTCAGGATAAGAGGAATACGATGGTCCATCTACACTGTGTGGTGCCGGATGGACATTTGAGGTAGTCGGGTTTTCTCCTGGACTATACTGTGTAATGTCCTCATCTTCTACTTCAGAGTCTGGAGACAAAGTGAGACAATCCTCTGAGGTTTTCCTCATCTCCCGTCCATCTACTAAAATAGAAATACAAAGATTATTACTAGACATGAGCTGATTGGTTCCCCTAAACCAGGACTCCGCCCACATCAGGCAGCTTTGTCTCTGAGGATCTTACAATTCCCCCCTCAAGGTAACTAGTAAATGGGTCCTCTGATCTCCTACCAGTTAATTTCTTTAACCTAGCATCTTAGTCAGAGAGTCCTGCACTTTCTTATATAATCCATGATTATACCTCAGACAGGAGGCTCATATCTTATGCATTAATCTTTCTTTATTAATGCTCACAGCAGAAACAAAACTGATCAGTATTCAAGCTTTTCTAAAACTAACATGAAACAGAAAAGCTGAAACTTGAAAACTAGAAAGAAACTACGTTTCCCAGCAGTCCTTGGGTCTGTGACCCCCTCCCTCTGGCCTCTGCATATAAGGGCTGCTCCTCCCCTTCCTATTCCTCTTTCTTTCTGCTCACAGGAGAGATAAGTATTGCACTGCTGCTAGTTATCTGTGAGGTGTTTTACTTTTACTTGTACAAAACCTGTGTAACATTATTATAACTTATTATTATTATAACTTAGTGCTTATTACTGAACATTGTTCGTTGCTGGGCTACTAATAGTACTTAACATCTAACAGGTGTAGTACACCTCTCCCTGGCAGGCCCCCTCCTTCCCATAGGTCAGGATCTGAGGTGGTGATTTATCATCACCCAGTTACTTAGCATTCTATAACTGCACTGCCAGAAGGCAATGTCTGAGGACCGCTCTGTCCCCTTGTAGGGACCTGAAGTGCCTCTGGAGCCATCATGCATGCTTAACGCTGCACAGATTCAGGACCTGGTAGCCAGGTGTGTGCAAGCTGCCATGGCAGCCGTGGCGTTACCCTCGGGTTCACAACAAACCCCCAGGGTTGCCCCCACCTTAATTGAAGAACCTCTAGTAAAAAGAGGGAAATCCTCCCAAAAGAGGAAGCATTTGGCTCATATCGAGGACTCCCCGGCAGGGGAAGCAAACAATGTGCACAAGGCTCTCCCTCACCCGGATTGCCACCCCACGCACCCACCGGACCCCTTTCAACCCCTGAGCCTCAGGGAGTCATGCATGAGGCGTACATCCGCCAGGCGGAACAAACCGGACTCCTACGTACTCGACTCAGACGATATTTCGTCTGACGAGTCCTCAGAAGCCGGATTCTCGGGGTCCGAGTACGATAACAATGATGATATGGGTGCTGGGTCAATGGCGATCCCACACGACGCCAAACCTGATATTCAGGGCAATACAATCACAGACGCTCTGGGAGAACCTCTCTTCCATCCAGATGCCATATCTCACCCGCGGTCGGGAGATTGGGCTCCCCTGCCCCACGTGTCCCAATACGTGGAGCTCTGGACCCGCAGATCGCTGGATAGAGCTAACCGAAATAAATTGCGGGCGGAATGCCCACGCCCTTGCCTACCCAGTAAGGTGGCATGTACACCAGACATTGATCCCGTCTTATCTAAGTACCTGGCCAAATCAGGGAAATTCCCCAAAAAGGGGATAGATCGCTCATTCAGGAGCATCCAGGACCGGGTCCTCGACATGTTGGGCCCACTGACAAAAATCCTTAACTTGTCTGAGCAAACAGCTGCCTCAGCACAAGAGGCTGATGTGCAACAACTTCGGGGGTGGGCCCAGAGGGCCATATGCCTTTTAGGTAACACCAACACGGCATGCTCCACGGAGCGCAGACGCTCCATCCTCATGCGCCTGGATCCACAACTGGCCCACCTGGCGGAGACCGAACCGGGACCTTCTGCTGAAGGCCTACTATTTGGGGACTCCCTTGTTAGGGACATTAACAAATTCGTGGGACTATTCAATAGTCTCGACAAAGCTCAATCGTCCCTCAAAAGGGCAGGCAACCAAAAGGTTTTTGCTAGGGCCGGCAGAGGTAGGGGCCGCTCTGCCGGCCGAGCTGGTTACTCCAGACCATTTAATAGGGCTCCCGCCCAGCAACATTACGCTCAGACTCCTGCCTCCTATACCACGGTGGCACAACCCGCACCGTTCTTTCCACCACGTGGCAGACCATGGAGAGGACGTGGGAGCAGAGGTGACCCCAGATCCCGTCCATACTCCGGTAAGTCCTCTTCTGACTCCTAGTTTTTCCACCCCTGTAGGGGGAAGACTACGGTTTTTTATCCACGCCTGGTCTGCGATTACGGCAGACGCATGGGTGATAAACACAGTCACAGGGTTCCAGATAGAACTGTTGTCCTGCCCTCAACTGGGCATTATTCCTCCCCCCATTCGTTTCACTGCTCAGAACATTGCACTCATAGACAACGAGTTGGGAGAACTGATTTCCAAACAAGCAGTGCTCGAGGTAGACCCTCTCTCCCTGGGGTTCATAAGCAGTCTTTTTATAGTCAAAAAGAAGGGGGGAGGTTACCGCCCTGTGATAAATCTCCGGGCCCTGAATCAAAACGTCACATACCGTCACTTCAAGATGGAGGGTATCCATTGCCTCCGAGACCTCCTCCACCCGGGGGATTGGCTGGCAAAGGTGGACTTAAAAGATGCATATCTCACAGTCTCCGTACATCCGGAGTCACAACACCTACTCCGATTCAAATGGTGGGATCGCACGTGGCAGTTTACATGCCTACCGTTCGGGCTGTCATCGGCCCCATGGTGCTTCACCAAATTACTCAAGTCCGTGGTAGCCGCGTTGCGGAGCAGGGGCGTTCGTCTGATTATTTACCTAGACGATATCCTTATCATTGCAAACTCAAAATCTCAGGCTCAGACCCACGTAGGCTGGACCGTATGTCTCCTGCAGGACCTAGGCTTCTTCATCAACATGGAGAAGTCTATTCTAGCACCATCCCAGAGCATGGAGTTTCTCGGTTTCCTGGTAGATACCAACCAGGCGGTCTTGCGTTTACCCAAGGCAAAACTTGCTCTGATCCGCAAAGAGATCAGAGCAGTACTGCGCAAGCAATCCCTATCTTTACGGGTATTAGCCAGAATAGTGGGCCTCCTGGCCGCATCCATACAGGCCGTCTTCCCGGCCCCTCTCCATTACAGAGCCCTTCAACGACTCAAAATCCTTCACCTGAGACAAGGTCTCAGTTATGCAGACGAGATTCCACTCTCCGCAGAGGCCAGGACGGAACTGAAGTGGTGGCTCGGTCATGCCGTCGATTGGAACGGCAAGACAATCTTCAATTCCTATCCGGACGTCGTCTTAGAATCCGACGCAAGTCGGAGGGGCTGGGGCGCTCGATTCGGAGAGATTTCAACAGGAGGGATCTGGTCAGTCAGGGAATCCTTCCTACACATCAATGCCCTAGAGCTACTAGCTGCCCTCTTCGCGGTTCAGAGTTTTCTCTCAAAGAGATCAAACTGTTGCGTATTGCTACGCATGGACAACATTTCAGCGGTACAATACGTCAACCGTTTGGGGGGCACCAGGTCCAAAATTTTGGCGGATATCGCCAAGGCCTTATGGCACTTCTGCCTGGCCAGGAATATCGTCCCCATGGCGGAGTACATTCCGGGATCCTCCAATATCGTGGCGGACTGGAACTCCAGATACATTACCGATTCCAGCGAGTGGCGGCTAGACCGCTCGACCTTCATCAGTATCATCCATCTCTGGGGACCACTGTCCATAGACTTGTTCGCCTCCAGACTCAACCATCAGTTGCCCCAATTCTTCAGTTGGAGGCCGGACCCAACGGCAACAGCGGTGGATGCTTTCCGCCAATCCTGGACGGGGGGACGCATTACGCGTTTCCACCATTCCAGCTGATATGCCGGACCTTATTGCAGATCGCTACCCAGGGAGCCAAGGTGGTGTTGACTGTGCCCTGGTGGCCAACACAACCGTGGTTTCCTCTTCTGTTGGAAATGGTCATCGACCTTCCCAGGGTCTTGCCCTCGTTTCCAGTCCTCCTTTCACACCCGTCCAAAGACATACACCCGCTAATTTCAGACGGCTCTCTGACCCTCCTAGCCTGCCTGGTCTCAGGATGCCAGACGCTGACGGAGGCCTTTCACAGTCAGCTAGAGAGCTTCTCGCCCTGGCCTGGGCCCCCCGGGACTCGATCGGCGTATAGGTCAGCCTGGGGAATCTGGGTGCGTTGGTGTAGTCAACGACAGGCTGATCCGATACATACCCCTGTAGCACTTATAGTGAACTTCCTGGCGGAGGCTTTCGATACCGGTAGAGCGTACAGCTCCATTAACGTGCATCGATCAGCTATTTCGGCTTACCATCACCCTGTGGATGCCTTGCCGGTGGGTAGACACCCTCTCATTTGCAAACTAATGAGAGGTATCAAGTTTAAATGACCTCCTCGTCCCAAATACCTATCAACCTGGGACGTATCCAGGGTCCTAGACATGCTATCCACGTGGGATGACAATGAGGACTTGTCTCTCAAACATCTCACGTACAAACTTACGATCCTCCTCTGTCTTATCTCAGTCAAAAGGGTTTCAGATGTTAGAGCACTGGATATTTCCAGGCGACAATTTTCGCCCCTAGGAGTTAGGTTCTCGGTCGTGCGTAGGACCAAGACCGGCATTCAGTCGGTATTCTATCCTTTCTTTTCGGATCGTCCGCGCTTATGTGTCGTCAAGTGCCTGCAGGCCTATGAAACGCGTACCGCCCAACTTCGTTCTCCATCTTCGCCCCAATTATTGGTTTCCTACGTCCAACCTCATCGCCCGGTGACTTCTGCCACTCTAGCGCGCTGGGTCAGGTCGACTATGGACATGGCGGGTATAGATACCACTCAATTCGGCGCACACTCCACTAGAAGTGCAATGGCTACTAAGGTGGTCTCGGCCGGGGAATCTCTGTCAGATCTTCTACTGGTGGCGGACTGGTCCTCGGAGACCGTTTTCCGCCCCTTTTACTTCAGACCGGAAACACATGTGTCTATGGCCGCTTTGGGGTAATCTGATGTATATTGTCTTCATTTTCTGTAAGAAATGCTAGCTTTGAACTTGCATAAGATATGAGCCTCCTGTCTGAGGTATAATTCGAGATTTTCCTAGCTTGTGACGGAAAATATTGATTATATGAAGACAGGAGGCGAGTATCTTCCCTCCCTACCCTACCCTATTATGGTTCCTTCTACTCTCTTACAGGATACTGAACACGTTCGACTGCGTTCAGGAAGGTCGAAGACACGTTCCTTCTAACATGGTTTCGTTTCCAAAGGCCCGGTTGGCCGTAGAAGCTGTCGGTTGGTCCCCGTTGGGACGAAGGTTACCCCGCGTACAACGGAACGTCTGGGATTCAGAAGAGGCCGGCCGGTGAATCATTTTCAATTCGTTTGGAAGTTCGCATGAAGAAAGAGGAATAGGAAGGGGAGGAGCAGCCCTTATATGCAGAGGCCAGAGGGAGGGGGTCACAGACCCAAGGACTGCTGGGAAACGTAGTTTCTTTCTAGTTTTCAAGTTTCAGCTTTTCTGTTTCATGTTAGTTTTAGAAAAGCTTGAATACTGATCAGTTTTGTTTCTGCTGTGAGCATTAATAAAGAAAGATTAATGCATAAGATACTCGCCTCCTGTCTTCATATAATCAATATTTTCCGTCACAAGCTAGGAAAATCTCGAATTAAGTCATGGATTACAACAGGGCTGAGCCCCACCAAAGGTCAGAGAGTGACGATGGGGGGAGAACAACCAAGATGAAGACTGGACTGATCTTGAAGACCCAATGACTATGGTGAAAATCAATATTTTGCTGAACCCCAGAATCTCCATAAATTAAGTCTAGAGACATAAAAAAAAGGAAGATTATCTAAAGCCCCATACACACGGCCGAGGTTCTCGGCAGAAACCAGCGAGAACCTCGCTGGCATCCTGATTCTGCCGAGAACCTCGGCCGTGTGTATGGATTCGGCGAGCATCTCGTCGGGAATGCCGTCGAGCCGAAAGAGAGAGCAGGTTCTCTATTTGCTCGACGGCCCGTAGGGATGAAAGGCTGGTCGCCTTTCCCGACGGGCTGGTCGCCGAATCTGACGGCCGGGCGAGAACCTCGACGGGCGGAACGATGTGTTCCGCCCGTCGAGGTTCTCTGCCGTGTGTACGGGGCCTGAGAGAAATACAGGAATACAGGATGGGGAACACAGCTCAGGAAAGTGACCAGGGGGTTACAGGCCGATATCACCTAGTCCCTGCCCTACTCTGGACCAATCAGTGAGCAGTATGGGTGGAGGAATGGATTTGGTGTTAATTACCCACCTGTGCTGATCTCTGTAGAAGTGTCCACCTCTATAAATGTCAATGTTATTATTTCCTCCTCCGTATACTGCCGATCATCCCTCACATACGTCTCTTCTTCTTCTGCATTACCCTCTACTGTTGAATCTAAGAGATTTTCATCCTAAACCAAGAAAATTATAGAAAATATCATCTGTAAATTAATAGGTCACATAAAAAAATCCACACATTATCTCCACAAGCCCATGTTCTACTGGAGATGTTCCATTCAACCAACCTTGACACTGTCAGATACCGTGTGACCTTCCTGTGTGGAATACAGGGAATACAGAGGAAGGGGACATCTCTCTGGTGGGTTCCCATTACTGGATCCATCTGTAGGAAACACACACACTGACTGAATACATTGTTTCTATGTGTTTATCAGATGATGGGGGATCTAGGTGGAGCCTCCGTACTGCTCTCTCCTTTACAATAAAGTCTCCTCTTACCCGGTGATGTGAGGGGCGGCTGATTGTCCATCATGACGTCCTTGTAGAGATCCTTGTGTCCTTCTAAATACTCCCACTCCTCCATGGAGAAATAGACAGTGACATCCTGACAACTTATAGGAACCTGACACACACAATGATACAGTCACCACCCAGACACACCCCTTGTCTGTTACTGGATAATGTCCCAGAATTCCCAGAATCCTCCTCACCTCTCCTGTCAGCAGCTCCATTATCTTCTTGGTGACTTCTAGAATCTTCTCCATGTTGTGTCTCTCGGGTTTTAGGGAGTCCCATGGAGGCACTGTGATGGTCACATGATCACCTGACTTCACAAGAGGAAATCTCTGTATTGAGGAACCAATAGAAATATCATGTTAGAATCCCAGAATCCTCCTCACCTCTCCGGTCAGGTCTGTATTATTAATAGAAATAAGAGTGATGTCATGTGACCTCCCAGAATCCCCCTCACCTCTCCGGTCAGGTCTGTGTATTATTAATAGAGATAAGAGTGATGTCATGTGACCTCCCAGAATCCTCCTCACCTCTCCGGTCAGGTCTGTGTATTATTAATAGAGATAAGAGTGATGTCATGTGACCTCCCAGAATCCTCCTCACCTCTCCGGTCAGGTCTGTGTATTATTAATAGAGATAAGAGTGATGTCATGTGACCTCCCAGAATCCTCCTCACCTCACCAGTCAGCAGACAGATGATCTCCAGAGTGAAGTTTAGTATCTTCTCAGTCACGTGACTCCGGTCCTCCTCCATCCTCATTGGTCATGTGATCTATACCGGTTCCCTGTAGACCAATAATTAATAACAGAACATTATCTGGACTGTACCGCTTATATAACATAAGGATTCGGATGTGTGGGGGATAATATGAGGGACAATCAGTTTAGGGTTTTCTGTGTATTTGGGGATCAGGAACCTCTTCCCCTTATATCTAAACAACACTACTGCCCCTCAAGGAATTAAAGGTGCTGTAAAGGTTCATTTTTTTATTTTCTAAATAGGTTCCTTTAAGCTAGTGCATCGTTGGTTCACTTACCTTTACTTTCGATTTCCCTTCTAAATGTTTTTTTCTTTGTCTGAATTTCTCACTTTCTGTTTCTCCTCGGTAAGCTTGCCCCCATAATCCGAGCCGATCTGGCTGGAGGTTAGTCAGCGTGCTCGCCCCAAGGGGTGCGAGCACACTGACTAACCTCCAGCCAGATCGGCTCAGATTATGGGGGCAAGCTTACCGAGGAGAAACAGAAAGTGAGAAATTCAGCAAAGAAAAAAACATTTAGAAGGGAAATCGAAAGAAAAGGTAAGTGAACCAACAATGCACTAGCTTAAAGGAACCTATTTAGAAAATAAAAAACGAACCTTTACAGCACCTTTAATCCAGGTTTCCACACTATGGGCCAGATTCAGTAAGAAGTTATGAGATACGCCACGTAACTTCTTAGATGCGCTTTTTTCTGTATTCAGAAAACAAGATACGCCGGGATTGAGCTAAGATACGAGCGGAGTAAGTGTATTCCGCCGTCGTATCTTAGTTGCATATTTACGCTGGCCGCTAGGTGCCGCTTCCGTCGATTTACGTGTCGAATATGTAAATTAGCTAGATACGCCGATTCACGAACGTACGCCCGGCCGTCGCAGTAAGATACGCCGTTTACGTAAGGCCTTTTTCAGGCGTAAAGATAAACCACCAAAAACATGTTAAGTATGGACGTCGGGACCGCGTTGAATTCCATACATTTTACGTCGTTTGCGTAAGCCGATTCAGAATGGGGCTGGGCGTAAGCTACGTTCACGTCGTTTTCATTGACTATTTGCGACGTGATTTGGAGCATGCGCACTGGGATACGTCCACGGCCGGCGCATTCGCAGTTCGTTCGGCGCGTCATTTAAGTGGGGTCACCGTTCATTTCAATACAACACGCCCCCTACATGCCTAATTTGAATTACGCACACTTACGCCGGCCAATTTACGCTACGCCGGCGCAACTTACGGAGCAAGTGCTTTGTGAATACAGCGCTTGCCTGTAAAAGTTGCGGCGGCGTAACGTAAATAGGATACGCTAAGCCCGCACAAAGATACGCGCCCCTACGTGAATCTAGCCCTATATATGTGTGCATCATCATCTGCTGGAGAGGAAGAGGGCGGACATGAAGGTGGTGGGGGTTACTGGGTGTAAATAGACAATAAGATCTTATTACCGTATCTGCTGCCAGCTCCAACAAAGAAAACCACCTCTTTATTTCCAGCCGACTCACCTCTCACCCAGAACTTCCTGTCTGTATCTGACATCACTTCCTGTCTTCCATAGAGACTTCCTGTCTGGGTAGATGTGATTACCATCTTGTGGAGCTCAGAGGAACTGCAGCCCGGAGAAAACGTCTCATAGTGTGACCACGGCCTTGTGCTGTGTGTGTATGTACTGTATATCCTTATAGATGGGTCATCTCCACTCCACCAAGGGGGAGAGAAATATATTACTGCCTAGTCCAGCCTTTCTCAGCCAGGCTTGAGCAATGAACAATTTCGGTCTTCCAGTAACAACTGCATAACTCCCAACTCTCCCTGATTTCGAGGGACTGTCCCTGATTTGGAGCAATGTCCCTCATTTCTCCTCATTTGTCCCTCATTTTGGTCTGGTCTATATAGATATATATATATATAAAATGCACTTTTTATCTATCAAAAGGTGTCTCTCAGTGCTAAAGCTTTCATCTGATTTCTAAATTGCTGCATTTGTAAATTCCAAAAGCCAATATAAAGGAATAGTAATGGTAAAAACAAAACCTGTGGGTTTAAGTATTCGCATTTTTTAAAGGGGGCGTGGAAAGGGGTGTGTCCTATGCCTGCATACTTTTGGTGATTGGTGTCCCTTATTCCCATCTCAGAAAGTTGGGAGGTATGCAACTGGCATCAATGATCTGTAAAGGAGGCAGTCTTCCCACTGATGATACTATAAGGCCCCGTACACACGAGCAAATAGATCTGTTCAAATCGGTCGGACAGACCGATTTGAACAGATCTGTCTGCTGGGATGTATTGGTTTTGATCGTGTACACACGATCATACCAAAATCCCCGCCGGCAGACAGTGCGCTGACGTTGACGCCGCCACGTCACCGCACCAGGAAGTAAAACACTTTCGCACATGCGTCGAATGGATGGAGCAGATATGTCTATTGGTTAGCGTACTAACCAGCAGACATGTCGGGCCGACGGGTTCCCAGCCGACAGATTTCAAAGCATGCTTTGAAATCTGTCGGGTGGCCAAATCCGTCTGTTTGCCCGTACACACACACGATCGAATCTGTCTGCTGAAACGGTCTGGCAGACCGTTTCCAGCAGACAGATTTGATCGCGTGTACGCGGCCTAAGAATGCCCTTCTCCCATTAATGTACTAATGTACAGGATCATTACAGTGACTAGTGATGGACGAACATCTGACAGGGCGGTTTGCAAACGCTAACCGCGAACCTTCTCAAATGTTCGCAAATCGCAAGTTCGCGGCGGGCCCCATTGACTTTAATGGCAGGCGAACATTAGAAACCTGCAGGTCATATTTGCAGCCACAAAATACTTACTAGCTGTGCACAAATAGTCCCACAACATGGACACTGACCTACCAGAAGTATTAAGGGAAAAACCGGATACAGAAGTAAGTGTCGGCCATTACAGTAAGGTGACCAGATTTTTAAAATGAAATCCGGGGACATATATTTTCTTTACTAGTAATGGCAACAATCAGTGACTCTCTGCCCGTCGCCGCCCGTCTCACAGCCTCTCAAGTCTTACTCTCCGGGCCCCGGCTACTACTGGGTGGGGATCGGAGGAAGATCACTCCCCCAGGGAAGGCAAGGAGTTAAGCAGGCAGGTGGCTGACCAGGACTTGAGCCAAGGCAGAAGAACATGCGAGCGAAGCTGAATGGGCATGCACCCGAAACTGAAGGAATATTCCCTCCGCCTCGACCAGCACATGATCATCAGAAAGGGGCACAGATAATGGGAAAAATACAACCCCCCTATGCTAGTAGCCACGGCGGAGTGGGGGTGTATAATTCTAATTTTTTTATTTTAATTCTGCACTGATTGTCTTTGAAATTGCCCCTGCCCCCTTTTAGATCCAATCTGGGGACAAAACCGGGGACAGACTTGGTTCGGGGACTGTCCCCTGAAACTGGGGATGTCTGGTCACCCTACATTACAGGCCCCAAAAATTAGCCGACGGGCGTTCAGCTGACAGAAAACAACTTTGTATTTTGTAGCTGGAGGTACATTAGGCATTCACAGGATAAATAAGTGCAGGCCCCAAAAATTAGGCATTCAACGGACAAAAAAGGCCTTTAATGCCACTGTATTTACCTAAGACAGGGACCATAAATTGTTATAGGTGGTGGCGGATATTTGTGGCCTGTCCTGGCCGGTCTACTGTTCACATGTGTGGAATTCCTCCGAGATCCATGCTTCATTCATATTTAGAAATGTGAGGAAGTCAACACTGTCGTGAGCTAGGCGAGTGCGCTTATCGGTCACGACCCCCCCTGCTGCGCTGAACGTCCTTTCGGACAGGACACTGGATGAGGGGCAAGCCAACAGCCATTTTTTGTTTACAACGGGGGTTTAAGTACGTTGCCCCCAGTACCGGTCCTTGATCTTTATGCTTTTTATACGGGGGTCCCTCTCAAAACACTGGAGCATGAAGGCCCCCATTTGCACTAAACTGAAAGCGCTGTAGTGGCCTGGCTCCTGCTCATCATTCAGGATAATGTCGTCCTCGTTCTCCTCCCCCCATCCACCGACAACACCAGGATCCCAGAAAGGTTTAAAGCATGCTCTTCTTGCTCCTCCTCATCCTACCCGGAACCATCCTCCTCTGACTCCTCTTCAGACTCCCATTGTTAACTTGTCTCTGGTGAAGTAGCCCCCCTGGGAATTCATCCAGCATTGCGACTTCCTCATCTTCCTGCTCCTTCTTCTCGACGACTTGATTAATGACACAGCGCAATGCACGCTCCAGAAAGAAGGTGTAAGGTATGATGTCACTGATGGCGCCCTGGCTGCGACTGACCAGTTTGGTGATCTCATCAAATGGCCGCAGAAGTCTGCATGAGTCGCGCATGAGCAGCCACTGGTGCGGTGAAAAAAAACCAAGCTCCCCAGAACCTGTCCTGCTGCAGAGTTTGTACAGGTAGTCGTTAACTGCACGTTTCTGCTGGAGCAGCGTATCAAGCATATACAATGTTGAGTTCCATTGCGTCGGGCAGTCACAAATAAGACATCTGACGGGCAGGTTGTGTCACCGCTGAATGTCAGCAAGGCAAGCCATGGCCATATAAGATCTTCTGAAATGAGCCGAGAATTTCCTGGCCTGCCGTAAGACATCCTGGACCCCAGGGTATTTAGCAACGAATCGCTGCATGACCAAGTTCAGGACGTGTGCCATGCATGGCACGTGTGTAATTTTGCCCTGTTTCAGCAGATTAGCACCGTTGTCGCACACCACTTTACCAACTGTCAAATTGAGCAGTGTTAGCCACTGATCTGCCTGTGAACGCAAAGCTGAAAGGAGTGCAGGACCACTGTGGCTCTTGTCTTCCAGGCACAACAGACACAGCACAGCATGGCAACATCTCACCTGACATGTCGAATAGGTTCTGGGGATCTTGGGCGGCGCAGCGGAAAAGGAGGAGTCAGCCGAGGAGGAGAGGGAGGATGGAGTAGGAGAAGAAGAGGCAGGCCTGCATGTAATCCTTGGCGGTAAAACCAAATCTACATGGGTTCCACGGGTTACATGCTTGACGGCCGTCAGAAGGTTCACCAAGTGGGCAGTGAACGTTATATACCTTCCCTGCCCATGTTTGCTAGACCACGTGTCTGTGGTCAGATGTATCTTGGCACCGACAATGTCTGCCAGAGATACATTCACTTGCCGCTGAACATGGCCATATAGCTCTGGGATGCTCTTCTGTGAGAAATATTTCCTTCCTGGGACCTTCCATTGTGGTGTTCCAATGGGCACAAATTTTCGAAAGGCCTCCGAGTCCACCAGTTTATATGGCAGTAGTTGGCAGGCTATCAGTTCCGACAAGCCAGTGGTAAACCGTTGGGCAAGAGGGTTATCCGGCGTCATTGTTTTTTTTACGATCGAACATTTGGGCCACGGAAGCCTGCCTTTTTGCAGAAAAACGTGAGGACAGCATGATGGAAGGTGGAGTGGAGGACAATTGTGAGCATAGAGGGGAAGGAGAAGAGGCTGGACGGTGAGAGCCTGGGGTGTGGCTTTGTGGGTTCTGATGGCATTGCTCCCACTGGGCTCAGAGATGGGAGGCCAGGTGCTTTCTTAAGGCGGTCGTCCCTAGGTGAGTGTTGGGCTTACCGCAACTTATGCGTTGACTGCAAAGGCTGCAGATGGCAACACCATTGTCAGCAGCGGACACGTTAAAAAAAGCCCACACTGTGGAGCCATGGGCCGGCGTTATGGGAGCACCAGATGTGACTGTACATGGTTGATGGCTCGCTCCTGATACATTAGCAGTCTGGTTTGTCCCTCGTGTTCAATGTAAGTTCGGCCTGCTTCTCCTCCCTATCTGCTGGTCCATCTCTCCCTCTGAACTCCCCTCCTCTTCCTCTCTTGTGGGAACCCATGTGATGTCTGTAGACACGTCATCATTGATGTCACCTTCCCCACCACTAACATTAGAGATCTCGGAGTAGGTAGCAACAGCGGGCACCAACCTCCTTGGGCTGATTTGAGTACTGTCTTCAGACTGCTGAGTGCCCGCTACCTCCTCTTCCTGATGCAATGCCAAGAATGGCTGCGCATTGGAAATGTCTTCTGATGGATCAGAAAATAATACCTGTGACTCAAGCGGAGGGTATCTGGCGGTGGTGTTGGTGAGCCACTCAACCAAGTCTGGTGCGTCCTTTGAAGTGACGAACATTGTGGCACTTCCCACTTTGGCTCCGGCCTGGTGCTCCTGCCCTACCCCTACCACCCCTGCAGAAGGGCCTGCCTCTTCCTCTGCCTGTCATTTTTTAAATGACTCTGTGACAAGTCTCTAGAGAAGCGCAGTATATGTGGAAGAAGGTATATAACACGCCACTTCAATCTGTCATTTTGGGGGGCCACTGGCACCAGTTATAAAACTTTTTTTTTCAGTAACGTTTGTAGCTGTGTGTAGCAGAGTTAAAGCAGCAAAACAGAAAAATAATTCTGCAGTACCCAAATAAACTATTATGAAAGTATATTTTTATATAACACCCCGCTTTAATCTGTCGTTTTGGGGGGCCACTGGATTATCGCACCAGTTATAAAACGTTTTTTTCAGTAAATTTTGTCACTGTGTGTAGCAGAGGTAACGCAGCAAAACAGAAAATAAAATTCTGCAGTACCCAAATATACCGCCAGTCACAATGCTGTACAATACAAATCCACACAGCAACCTCTCCCTACACTGACAAAAAGCAGAATGTAAAATGGCCACCAGATCAGGTCTATTTATAAGGTAGGGGCTATGTGCATGTGCTAAAATATCTCAATTACTTACCTGGCAGGAGAGACACCATGATCATGAAGGTGGTTCTCCCAGGGCGAGGCTCGGCCATTGCACTCTGGCTGCGCTGATCGAGGGGTCTTCCCTGCCACTGCTCGGCCTTTTGGCTAGGATCGGGTGTGGTATCCGTTCTCATCAGTTGTTAGAGGAGCGCTGAAGCACCTCCTATATGTGGAGGGTGGATGCAATCCAATAACGTCATTGCACCTGGAAGGGTGGTTTCAGCAGGGACTATGCCGTGCTGCCCGACAGATACTGGGGGCCGGCCAATGGTTGCGTCTGAGCCACCTGGAAGGGTGCTTCTGGTGAGGATGGGTGGCTGTGCCTGGTCTGGTCTTTTTGCCGAGTTCTAGTCTGGCCTTCTGGCTGGCTGGTGTAAGTGCTATCTCTGTCAGAGATCTGGTAGGAGGAGCTGGAACTGCCCTGGGATATGACGGAGTAGGGCCATGCAAATCCTGCTGGGTTGATGGGGAGTCTGGAAGGGTTAGTATTGGTGGAGGCTGCTAGATGGGGGCAGCTTTCCCCCAAGAAAACCTTGAAGGGCTCTCTATCTGGCAGGGGTGGAGGGCTGCACTGGCCGGTCGGGCGGTTGGATTTGGAACGGAAAAGCCTATGGTACATGTGCCCCTGGAGTGGCAGTCCAGGGGTGTCTGAGAATCACTGTGAGTGAGGGTCACTTTGATTTAAAGACACCACGGTCACTGCACCAGCTACACGCTTTTTTAGCACCTGCCTCCTGGGCCGGGCCTTTTGGCCAGGACCGGAGGAATTTTTTATTCCTGGCCGGAGGGCCTGGTCATTGTTGAACACAATGACCACTTCTTTCACTCTCCTCTTCACTATCCCTTTCCCCCACTTTATTTAATTTATTGCCTATGTTTGTCACGTTTTTGTCTTTTTTTGTTTGTGCACGTTTTGTTCACTGTGTGATTAGTAGGGTGCCGGTCCTCGGGCCAGCCCTGAACATCTTGGGAGTGGGTGGACATGGCCTTCTGGCTTAGTTTGCCTGCTCTCATGGGGTCTCCCTTCGGGGGAGTCCCACCTAGTACTTGGAGGGTTCTGTTTCGGCAGTCCCTCCAAGGAAGTTGCTCGGACCACAGTACCTCAGTCCCCGTCTGGAGCCTAACGCCCCGGGGGATCAGGGTTTGGGTCCCTTCTGCACAGGAGGACCACTTGACGTTGCACCCGTCTGCACGTTTTTGAGAACACTCTTTATGTGTGTGCACATTTTTTCTGCACCGGGTGGAGTTTTTTGGGTGTGTTCACACGCCATAGGCTTTTCAAAAAAAAAAAATATCTCAATTGCCTGTCCTGTACCACCTGATGGATGTGTCATGGGTCAAAGTTCTTCTCAATGTAAAATTGTGGACAGGTGAGAATATCGCCAGATGTCCGCCTGTTCGGCGAACCGTGAATGAGCAATGTTCGCCGCGAACCGACCACCGGGCAATCCGCCTGGCCATCTCTAACAGTGACCACTAGTATCAGATTAGATTATAGGCTTAAAGGGGTTGTAAAGGTTTATAGAGTGGCACTGATCCTCGTCTTCTGGCATCCCACGGCAGCTGTCTCGACTCCTCTCCGCTTGTGATAACCCCCTCTGGGAAGCGCTCTCCCAAGGGGGTTACCTTGTGGGTGTGCTCCAGTGTCCTGTATTTGGCATTAATAGCCGCCTACTACAGGACTCGCCCCCCCCCCCCCATTGGATTTTATTGACAACAGCATGAGCCAATGGCTGCTCTGCTATCAATCTATCCAATGAAGAGCCAAAACGACAGGGGAGAGGAAGAGCACGTTCGTAACACGGGACTTTCAGGGCGCAGGTAAGTAAAATGGGGGGCTGTAAATCTTAAGATGTTTTTTGTGTTTTTCTATATTCATTAATTTTTGATTATTATTACCTTTATTCTCATTTTTATAACTTTTTTTATTATTATTTTCTACCACTATATTTATTTTTACTTTTATTTAAATTTTTATCTTTATTATTATTTTCATATTATCATTATTAATAATATTTTCATTTCTGTCCTTAATTACATGTCCACTTCTTAATCACATGTCCACTTCTTCCTTTTTGTATAATTATTTTTTTGTCATTTTTTTTTTGTAATAATTTGTTTAGTATTCTTTGTATATCACTTGTATTACCTATCAAAGTATTCCATTTGTATTATTTAATTTAAAGATTTTCATAGGAAGCCAGGTCCATCTTATCTATTTATGAGTCCCCATACTCATGTTAGTACGTTTTCATTGTTATTTTTGTCTTCTAAGTCCATGCGCTGCTGTCCAATCACTACACCCCAGCTTGCATATAGTACATCCGTCCTCTATGGACGCTATGGATCTGATGAAACAGCGGAGCTGTGAAACGCGTCATCCCATTAGTCGACCCGGCTCACCACGTCACTGCCGGTGCGACGGCGGCCAGCTGCATTCCACGCTGACACGCACTCCGTCTCGAGCGGCTCTTGCAGGCTTCCTGCTTTGCTGTGTCCTATTGAGGCTTGCTGAGATACTGGACCTCCGGAACAACCCCTGCTCCTGGTACATCCAGCGGCTCTTCCAGGCTTCCTGCTTTGCTGTGTCCTATTGAGGCTTGCTGAGATACTGGACCTCCGGAACAACCCCTGCTCCTGGTACATCCAGCGGCTTCTTCCAGGCTTCCTGCTTTGCTGTGTCCTATTGAGGCTTGCTGAGATACTGGACCTCCGGAACAACCCCTGCTCCTGGTACATCCAGCGGCTCTTCCAGGCTTCCTGCTTTGCTGTGTCCTATTGAGGCTTGCTGAGATACTGGACCTCAGAACAACCCCTCCAAACATCCAGCGGCTCTTCCAGGCTTCCTGCTTTGCTGTGTCCTATTGAGGCTTGCTGAACTGGACCCCAAACAACCCCTGCTCCTGAAACATCCAGCGCTCTTCCAGCTCTGCTTTGCTGTGTCAGGCTTCTAAGATACTGCTCCGGAACAACCCCTTGCTGCGGCTCTTCCAGTCCTGCTTTGCTGTGTCCTATTGAGGCTTGCTGAGATACTGGACCTCCAGAACAACCCCTGCTCCTGAAACATCCAGCAGCTCTTCCAGGCTTCCTGCTTTGCTGTGTCCTATTGAGGCTTGCTAAGATACTGGACCTCCGGAACAACCCCTGCTCCTGATACATCCAGCGGCTCTTCCAGGCTTCCTGCTTTGCTGTGTCCTATTGAGGCTTGCTAAGATACTGGACCTCCGGAACAACCCCTGCTCCTGATACATCCAGCGGCTCTTCCAGGCTTCCTGCTTTGCTGTGTACTATTGAGGCTTGCTGAGATACTGGACCTCCGGAACAATCCCTGCTCCTGGTACATCCAGCGGCTCTTCCAGGCTTCCTGCTTTGCTGTGTCCTATTGAGGCTTGCTGAGATACTGGACCTCCGGAACAATCCCTGCTCCTGGTACATCCAGCGGCTCTTCCAGGCTTCCTGCTTTGCTGTGTCCTATTGAGGCTTGCTGAGATACTGGACCTCCGGAACAACCCCTGCTCCTGATACATCCAGCGGCTCTTCCAGGCTTCCTGCTTTGCTGTGTCCTATTGAGGCTTGCTGAGATACTGGACCTCCGGAACAACCCTGCTCCTGGTACATCCAGCGGCTTCTTCCAGGCTTCCTGCTTTGCTGTGTCCTATTGAGGCTTGCTGAGATACTGGACCTCCGGAACAATCCCTGCTCCTGGTACATCCAGAGCCCCCATGCTCCTGTGATAGCAGATCAGGACCTAGGAACTGCTGACCACCAAAGTGACATTGGGTCAGCCATCACTTTCTACATGCCCATTTCTTTTGGGATGCTTGTGAGTAGCCACTTGGCTGTCGTTTATATGTCATTCCTCATTAAATCTTATGTTTACTGCACTTAGATGGGCGCATCTCTTTCTTTTCTGTACAAGGTGGACAGAGCCACCTTTAGAGCAAATCTTCAACAACATCGGCCTGGAGGATAGGAGGTGTAGGGAACTGGGCCCGGAAGGCATGTCGCAACTGATAGTAGCGGAAAAGCATTCAGGGTGGAAGTCCAAACCGGCTTGTCAAGTCCGGAAAGGAACGCAAATCGTCTCTCACTAAACGTTTACTTAACATGCGTGTAACGGTCACCACCGTTTACGACCTTTCGTCCACCCACAACAAGGTTATCCGACACACTCCGACAATCCTGCATACACGATCCATATCAATTCCCCAGAAAATGAGACTGACCGCTCTATCTTCAGGTTTCAAAATGAATGAATGCTTTAATGGTTTCTTCTCAGCTTTTTATGCAGTTACAAACATGTGACAAAAATCAAAGGGACAAAGAAATCTCCACCCCCCTCATCACACACTAAGGCTAATTACTAATTAGTGTCCAGACATTTCGGCACCGATCCTGACGAGATACATTCCTTTAGATAATGACATCAAAACAAAATACTATCACACAATGATTTGACCTCAACCCACATCTCCAGACAGACGTACTGTCTCCGGCAGAAGGGTCTTAACACCTGGGCTTTAATAGGCTATCACACAGTGTTATCACACAATGAAGAGGTCCTGAACCAACACCTTTACACTATGGACAATGAAATGTCCAGGAGTAGATGCAATTGACACACCTCAAAAGAATGTTTTCCCACATTGAATAACCAACAACCTGTGATATCTCAAGACATCCTGCAAACATGAATTATTAATAATGTCCCATCTCATGTAATACATGAATTATGATTCACTAGCCACCCCATGCCCAAAGGAGCACAGGGTGGAACTCAGACCCAAGAATTATCAGTGACGCTGACACAGGAGTATCCCCCTTCCTTCCAAAGTCTCTGGTTGTCACGGGTCATTCCGTTACAACGCCGTAACACAAGATTAGCAAAAGCAGCACCAAGGTGTCATGGACTTACCTCCTTCCTAGCTTCTCATCACTGACATGTGCTGGCAGCCATCTTGCTTCTGAGGTTCTTGTAACTTCTCATTCCCTGCGGCTCCTCCTTCCCACTGGAAGGAGCTGGATGCTCAGCATATATATACCACGCTTGCTGCAGCACTCCCTTGCTTGGGCCTTCTGTGTTAAGACCTGTCTCTCATCCTACCTTCATTGTGCTGCTGTTCTGGTTACCGACCCGGCTTCTACGGACGTTCCTTCTGGCTCCTGATCCCTGGCTTCGTTTCACCACCTTCCTGGTTACAGACTCCGGCTGGACGGACTCCCATCTCTGGCTATCGATCCTGGCTCTGGTGAAAGACTCTCCTGCCTGTTTACATCTGTCTGGACTTTAACCTTGTTGTTTGGTTTTTAATAAAGAACCTTTTCTTTCATTCATCCGTTTGTGTACGTCTGATTCATGACACAAGGGTGGCGCCAGTGTAATTTTACTTCCCCTTTATAGTTGCCTTTATTTCCTTCCAGGAATGTATAAAATACATTTGCATATTAATACAGAGGAGTCGGGGAGTCGGAAATACAAAAAACTGAGGAGTCCGAGTCGACTCCACAGCCCTGGTTCTACAACTCAAACATCCAGCCCATCCCTAACAGTGGTCTCCTATGACCGTCACCTCCATCTACTGGCTAAAATGCATTACCTTTTTTCCCTAAAATACCTCCATTATTAAAAAAAAAAAAAAAAAAAAAAAAAAAGTGCAATACAGCATTATGGCCACTAGATGGAGATAATAATCATGGGAAATCACGATAGGGAAAAAAAATGTAAAAATGTATCACAGCTGGGTGAGCGCTGGTCATATTGGTTCAATTAATTAAAAAACACAAAATGTCCTCAGCCAATGAGAGGTAATGTCTCCATTTTTTTTAAAAAAAGGCCAAGAGGACCACTTTTTAAGTGGTGGGGTTAACGCGTTTCGTCCTGGAAGACAACTTGAGAAAACAGACCTCTTGCAAGAGTTTACACCACAAAATGTACTCAGCCAATGAGAGGTGATGACTCCATTTTTATTTTTCTCCTGCTATCAATGGCCAACACAGTACAACACTTCATCCATGTCTTTGGTGATCGCTGATCTCCTTATCAACTGTTTCTTACATGATGAAGATCAGCCATGGAGTATATATGAGGTGTATATCAGGGTGTGCTTCTTCCCCACATGTCCAGCAACTTTCATATACAAGACATTTCCCGCACTCACTAATACACCTCGAGGGTTGTGTGGGACCCCTGATGTACAGGAAGACAGGACTTCAATGAGGAACATTTCCCTCATTTAGGACAGGAAAATGGCTTCTCCCTCGTGTGAGATCTCTGATGTGTGGAAAGACTGGACTTCTGTGAAAAACATTTCCCGCACTCAGGACAAGAATACGGCGTCTCACTCGTGTGAGACCTGTGATGGATGGCAAGTTCTGATTTTACTACAAAACATTTCCCGCACTCAGAACAGGAATACGGCATTTTCTGATCTACATAAAGACTGGACTTCTGTGTGGAGGAGAGGTTTTGCACAGGACAGGAATACAGCTTCTCCCCCGTGTGTGATGTCTGATGTCTATGAAGATTAGACTTTTGTGAAAAACATTTCCTGCATTTAGGACAGGAATAAGGCTTTTCCCCCGTGTGAGACCTCTGATGTTTGACAAGTTCAAATTTTTGTGCAAAACTTTTCCCGCACTCAGAACAGGAATATGCTTTTTCCCCAATGTGAGACCGTGTATGTCTTTCCAGTTCTGATTTATCTATAAAACCTTTCCCGCACTCAGAACAGGAATTCAGCTCCTCGCCTATGTGCCATTTCAGATGTCTGCGAAGATATGACTTGTTTGAAAAACTATTTCCGCACTCAGGACAGGGGAACGGCTTTTCCCCCGTGTGAGACCTCTGATGTTTGACCAGATGTGCTTTTTGTGCAAAACATTTCCGACACTCGGAACAGGAATACGGCTTCTCACCCGCATGCAGTCTCTGATGTCTGTGAAAATTGTACTTGTCTGAAAAACATTTCCCGCACTCAGAACAGGAATAAGGTTTCTTCCCCGTGTGGGACATCTGATGTTTAGTAAAATTGACATTACGTTTAAAATGTTTCCCGCACTCAGTACACAAGAACAGCTTCTTTCCCGTATGAGATCTTTCATGCGAATTAAGTTTGGGATTTAAAACGGAAAAAACACTTCCCGCAGTCAGTTCCTCAGGATAAGAGGACAATGGTCCACACTGTCTAGTCTGGTTCCTCAGGATAAGAGGACGGCCACCGTCTGAGGTTCCGCCCACAGGTCCAGCACTGGCACAGTCTGGTTCCTCGATGGTCCGGCACCGTCCCGCACAGTGGACGATCCCGCACAGTCTGAGGGCTCACACCATCCCGCACAGTCTGAGGTTCCTCAGGATAAGAGGAATACGATGGTGCACCGTCCCGCAGTCTGAGTTTTGATGAGATACGATCTCACCGTCTGCACAATCTGAGGTTCCTCAGGATAAGAGGAATACGATGGTCCGGCACCGTCCCCGCACAGTCTGAGGTTCCTCAGGATAAGAGGAATACGATGGTCCATCTACACTGTGTGGTGCCGGATGGACATTTGAGGTAGTCGGTTTTCTCCTGGACTATACTGTGTGATGTTCCTCATCTTCTACTTTACAGTCTGGAGACAAAGTGAGACAATCCTCTGAGGTTTTCCTCATCTCCCGTCCATATACTAAAAAAAATACAAAGATTATTACTAGACATGAGCTGATTGGTTCCCCTAAACCAGGACTCCGCCCACATCAGGCAGCTTTGTCTCTGAGGATCTTACAATTCCCCCCTCAAGGCAACTAGTAAATGGATCCTCTGATCTCCTACCAGATCATTTCTTTAACCCAAGATCTTAGTCAGAGTCCTGCACTTCCTTATTTAGTCATAAATAACAGCGGGGCTGAGCCCCACCAGAGGTCAGAGAGTGAGGATGGGGGGAGAACAACCAAGATATAGATTGGACTGATCCTGAAGACCACCATCATTGGGTTAGTGACTCCTCCCTCATTATCACTTCTGTTGAAGGCTCCAAAGTTGGAGGAAGTAAACACATTATTATCAACATGTTAAAGTCTGTGCAACAATCACATCATCAGATATAATATGTCCAGCTGGTAGGAAATGTGTGTAACAAAATAGAATACATATTATGGGCCAGATTCAAAAAGCATTTACGTCAGCGTATCAAGAGATACGCTGCGTATATACTAAAAATAGCCTGCGTATCTTTTTTTTTGCTATTCAGAAAAGAAGATACACCGGCTTTCTTCTAAGATACGAGCGGCGTAATTCGCTTACACCGTCATATCTTAAGTTGCATATTTACGCTGGCCACTAGGTGGCGCTTCCGTCGTAGATTATGCAAATTAGCTACTTACGCAGATTCACAAGCGTACTTGCGACGGCGCGTCGTATTTCACGTCGTTTGCGTAAGCGTGAGACCAGCGTATAGTTACCCTTGCTATAGCAGGCGCAGCCAATGTTAAGTATGGACGTCGGGACCGCGGCGAATTGTACGGCGTTTGCGTAAATCGTTCGGGAATGGGGCTCGACGTTAGTTACGTTCACGTCGTTTACATTGAGAAAAAATGACGTGATCTCGCGCATGCGGACTGGGAACGTCCACGGACCGTGCATGCGCCGTCCAAAAAAAAACGTCAATTACGTGGGGTCATGATTCATTTACATGAATCACGCCCCCACTTCAGCAATTTGAATTGCGCGGCCTTACGCCGTGCACTTTACGCTACGCTGCCGCATATTATGGAGCAAGTGCTTTCTGAATAAGGCACTTGCCCATAATAATTGCGGCGGCGTAGTGTAAAGAGGAAACGTTACGCCGCCGGAAAGATACATTTTTGTATCTGAATCTGGCCCTATGTGTATATATAGCAGGGGGACGAGGGGAAAGAGGAGAAGTCAGGACTATGTAATGTACAACATAGAGTATAAGATAAGATATAGCGAAACCTCGGTTTACGAGCATAATCCGTTCCTGGAGAATGCTCGTAAACCAAAGTACTCGCATAACAAAGTGAGTTTTCCCATTGAAGTCAATGGAAAACAAAAATAATTAATTCCATATTGACTTCTATGGCATGCAATACTGTATGTGACCAGAGGCGGGGCGCCGAAGAGCCTCAGAAACGTCCGGAAAGGCCCGAGGACAGTTCGGATGACCTCGGCAATCCTCCATTCACAAGCCTTTCCAATGTTTGCCGAGGTCAGCCGAACTGTCCTCGGGCCTTTCCGAACAGCGACGATCGGCACCGTTTGGCTCCAGCGCCCTTCCACCCCAGGCCAGAAGCAGTACTGCACACCGCTTTGGCCTGAATCCTGCTCGTTTTGCGAGACAACACTCCCAAACCGAGTTAGAATTTTTAGAAATACAGCGCTTGTATTGCGAAAGAGGTCCCACACTGCTGCCCTCTTGTCTCCTGAGACTATACAGACATATTCCCCCTCCCGGCGCAGCCAGCAAACAACAGAGCAAGTAACCCTGGAAGGCAGAAGACCCAAGAAACATGTCACAGGTACTAGGCGGAGCAATGCCTATGGTGGAAAAAAAAAACCAAACAACCAAACACCAGAATCTCCATAAATCCAGTCTAGATATATACAGTATAGCTCAGGAAAGTGATATCACCGAGTCCCCGCCCTACTCTGGACCAATGAGTGAGCGGTATGGGTGGAGGAATGTACTTAGTGTCAATGACTCACCTGTGCTGATCTCTGTAGGAGCGTCCTCCTCTATAAATGTCAACGTTATTATTTCCTCCTCCATAGACTGCTGATCACCCCTCACATACGTCTCTTCTTCTTCTGCATTACCTTCTACTGTTGTATCGAACAGACTTTCATCCTAAACCAAGAATATTATAGAAAATATCGGTAAATTAATAGGTCACATAAAAAATCCACACATTATCTCCATGAGCCCATGTTCCACTGTAGATGTTCCATTTCACTAACCTTGAAACTGTCAGATACCGCGTGACCTTCCTGTGTGGAATCCCGGGAATACAGAGGACGGGGACATCTCTCTGGTGGGTTTCTGTACCTGGATGACTCCCCCATGGTGTCCTGGTACAGATCTTTGTGTTCTTCCTCCATCACCCCATCCTCATCATCCTCCTCTTTTATCTCTTCTTTCACCTCAACTTTAGGATCTCTCAGGTCTCCACTCTGAATATAGAATAAAAATGACATCAATGGTAACAATGCAGATAATGTACAGATCCTAATGATACTATCAGTGATTGTTCCTCATCTACCTGATGATGGTGGGGGATGGTGTGACCTTCCTGTGTGGAATCCCAGGAATACAGAGGACGGAGACATCTCTCTGGGAGGTTCCTGGTATTAGGTGGCCCCTTCATATCCTTGTGTCGTTCTGAAAACTCCTCCATCACTCCATACTCCTCATCCTCCTCTTTATACTCTTCTTTAACAACGATATTATAATCCCAGTTTCCACTCTGAATATATAATAAAACATTCATTGTAACAAACATGCTTGTGTATAAATCATAACCACCAATAATTATCAATCATCTACCTGATGATGGTGGGGGGTGGTGTGACCTTCCTGTGCGGAATCCCGGGAATACAGAGGACGGGGACATCTCTCTGGGGGGTTTCTGTAGCTGGATGACTCCACCATGGTGTCCTTGTACAGATCTTTGTGTTCTTCCTTCATCACCCCATCCTCATCATCCTCCTCTTTTATCTCTTCTTTAATATTAACCTGTGTGGAATCCCAGGAATACAGAGGAGGGGGACATCTCTCTGGTGGGTTCCCATTACTGGATCCATCTGTAGGAAACACACACACTGACTGAATACATTGTTTCTATGTGTTTATCAGATGATGGGGGATCTAGGTGGAGCCTCCGTACTGCTCTCTCCTTTACAATAAAGTCTCCTCTTACCCGGTGATGTGAGGGCCGGCTGATTCTCCATCATGAGATCCTTGTAGAGATCCTTGTGTCCTTCTAAATACTCCCACTCCTCCATGGAGAAATAGACAGTGACATCCTGACACCTTATAGGAACCTGACACACACAATGATACCGTCACCATCCAGACACACCCCTTGTCTGTTACTGGATAATGTCCCAGAATTCCCAGAATCCTCCTCACCTCTCCTGTCAGCAGCTCCATCATCTTCTTGGTGACTTCTAGAATCTTCTCCATGTTGTGTCTCTCTGGTTTTAGGGAGTCACATGGAGGCACTGTGATGGTCATATGATCACCGGACTTCACAAGAGGAAATCTCTGTATTGGGGAACCAATAGGAATGTCATGTTAGATTCCCAGAACCCTCCTCACCTCTCCGGTCAGGTCTGTGTTTTATTAATAGAGAGAAGAGTGATGTCATGTGACCTCCCAGAATCCTCCTCGCCTCTCCGGTCAGGTCTGTGTTTTATTAATAGAGATAAGAGTGATGTCATGTGACCTCCCAGAATCCTCCTCACCTCTCCGGTCAGGTCTGTGTATTATTAATAGAGAGAAGAGTGATGTCATGTGACCTCCCAGAATCCTCCTCACCTCTCCAGTCAGGTCTGTGTTTTATTAATAGAGATAAGAGTGATGTCATGTGACCTCCCAGAATCCTCCTCACCTCTCCGGTCAGCAGGTAGATGATCTCCAGGGTGAGGTTTAGTATCGTCTCAGTCACGTGACTCTGGTTCTCCTCCATCCTCATTGGTCATGTGATCTATACAGGGTTCCCTGTAGACCAATAATTGATAACAGAACATTATCTGGACTGTACTGCTTATATAACATAAGGATTCGGATGTATGGGGGATAATATGAGGGGCAATCAGTTTAGGGTTTTCTGTGTATTTGGGGTCCGGGAACCTCTTCCCCTTATATCTAAACAACACTTCTGCCCCTCAAGGGGGTTAATCTAGGTCTCCACACTATATATGTGTGTATCATCATCTGCTGGAGATAAAAGACGTCACAGTGACTATGGAGGAAGAGGACGGACATGACGGGGTTACTGGGTGTAAATAGAAAATAAGATCTTATTACCGTATCTGCTGCCAGCTCCAACAAAGAAAAACACCTCAGAACTTCTGTCCGACTCACCTCTCACCTGGAACTTCATGTCTTCCATAGAGACTTCCCGTCTGGGTAGATGTGAGATCACCATCTTGTGGAGGTCAGAGGAACTGCAGTCGTGAGATACGTAGTGTGAACACGGCCTTGTGCTGTGTGTGTATGTATTGTATATCCTTATAGATGGGTCATCTCCACTCCCACTAAGGGTGAGAGAAATATATTACTGACTAGTCCAGCCTTTCTCAGACAGGGTTTCTAGGGGTTCCTTGAGCAGTGAACAATTTCTGTCTTCCAGTCACCAGGGTAGGGTTGCCACCTGTCCGTTTTGACCCGGACAGTACGGGATTTGAATCCTGTGTCTGGTTTTGAGTTCATCTCAAAGGCCCGTTTGAAGGAATTTAAGGGCCCCAAGCAAAATGGGGGCCCCCAACAACCCCCCTCCCCCCGCACGCAAAGCCTACGTTAGCGCCACACTAATTATTTACACCCATGTTCTTACCCCCCCCCCCCCCCGTCCCAATGTTTTTCTATTCTCACCTCCCCTTCTTCCCTGTAAACTGCCGCTGTGGCGTGGCCAAGCTCCTCTTCCTTCTGTCAGTCCGGTGTTCTATCATTATGGGTCCCCGGGCCCCTATCAGATAGTGCCCGGGCCAGGCACTGTGCGGTACAGGAGATTTAGTTTCCTGTGTTCCCGGCCGGACTGAAAGGAAGTGAGCGCTCAGTGTGCACTTCCTGTCAGTCCGGCGGCCGGGAACACAGGAAACTAAATCTCCTGTACCACGTGCTGTACCCGGCCAGACTGACAGGACTCTAGGAGGCAGGAAGAGGAGCTTGTCCACTCTACAGCCTGGGAAGGGGAAATTGGGGGCCCCAGGCCAGCTCGGGGGCCACAATCGTTTGTTTTGCCTGTCCTGTAGCAACGGCCCTGCCAGTAACAACTGCATAAATCCCAACTGTCCCTGATTTCGAGGGACTGTCCCTGATTTGGAGCAATGTCCCTCTGTTCCTCATCATTTGTCCCTCCATATTGGCCTGATCTCTATAGATAGATATAAAATGCACCTTTCATCTGATTTCTAAATTGCTGCATTTATAAATTCCAAAAGCCAATATAGAGGAGTAGTCGTGGTAAAAACAGAACTTCTGGGTTTAAGTTATCTTATTTATTGTACAATTCTCCTTTAAGGGGGTGTGGCAAAGGGTGTGTCCTATGCCTGCATACTTTTGGTGATAGGTGTCCCTTATTCCCAACCGGTATGCAATAGTGTTGAGCGGAATACGCCATATTTGATTTCGCGATATTGCGCGAATGTATAGAAGAATATTCGCGAATATTCGCTAATATCGAATATTCGTGATATTTTATCCAAAAAAAAATTTGGCGAAATTTCGCTAATGCGAAAATGATTGCGAAATTCTCATAAACGGAGATCATTTCCTGTATTACTAAACTAATATGCACTAAACACTAACTCTACACTAACTCTACTTAAAAGAAAGAAGAATAAGGGGGCAAAAGAAGGGCGGAGAAGATAATCGCGCAATATTCCTATTGCGCGATTATCTTCTCCGCCCTTCTTTTGCATCAGAGCCAATCAGAATAACTCGAATATTCGGCAAAAGGAATATCGCGCAATATTCCGTTTGCCGAATATTCGAGTTATTCTGATTAGCTCTGATGCAAAAGAAGGGCGGAGAAGATAATCGCGCAATATTCCTTTTGCCGAATATTCAAGTTATTCTGATTGGCTCTGATGCAAAAGAAGGGCCGAGTAGCTGATGCGATTCTTTTATGTTGCCGAAAATTCGCAATGCGAATTTTCGGCAACATAAAAGAATGGCATCAGCTACTCGGCCCAGGGTCTCTCTCTAATCATACCAGCAATGCTTTTAGACGTCGATGGAGATCACTAGGATGTGATCTGTTTTAAAAATAAATTTGAAAAAATACGAATATTCGCCATAGCGAATATTCGCCGCAATATTCGAGTTATTCGCGAATACTCGAATATGCAATATTCGTAGCGAATATTCGCAATGCAAATATTCGTGAGCAACACTAGTATGCAACTGGCATCAATGGGTCTTCCCACTGATGATACTATAAGAACAGGGATCCTCAAACTACGGCCCTCCAGCTGTGGTAGAACTACACATCCCATGAGGCATTGTAACACACTGACATTCACAGAGATGACTAGGCATGATGGGAATTGTAGTTCCTGAACAACTGGAGGGCCGTAGTTTGAAGACCCATGCTATAAGAATGACCTTCTCCCATTAATGTACTAATGTACAGGATCATTACAGTGACCAAATGTATATTTATATATATTGTACTCTTGATGGTCGGAATTCTGTGTGACAGTGTGTATTCAAGACATCAAGGAATCCTGTCAAAGTTTATCCCGTCGGAAATCCCGATCGTGTCTTCGGGGCATTAGGGGGCTTTTTATAGAACATTTGTTGGACGAATGTGAGAAGCATTTGCCTAGGAGGGGAAAAAAAACTCTTACTATAATTTAATTACCACAGTGATAATTAGGGATGGGCTGAACATTCTCCCCCCCCCCCCCCCCCCGGTTCGCACCAGAACACCGCGAACAGGCAAATAGTTCTATCGAACACTAGGGATGAGCCGAACACCCCCCCCCCCCCCGGTTCAGTTCGCACCAGAACCTGCGAACGGACCGAACGTTCGCACAAACTTTAGAACCCCATTGAAGTCTATGGGACTCGAACGTTCGAAATCAAAAGAACGTTCTAAATCATTATTCCACGCAGGGTGTGCTGCCACAGGTGGATAAGAGGGACAGTGTCACTGATGCACGCACTGTCACTGCTCAACATCCTCGTGGCCTCCTCAAATGGTGACAGTGCATGCATCCCTGATCATGGCCCACTGCCGTGGGGGGGAAAAAACAAGCTCCCCTGACCCTGTGCTGGTGCCATATTGGCATAGATATTCATTGATGGCCCTCTGCTGCGTGTGCAGCCGCTGCAGCATGGCCAACGTAGAGTTCCACCTGGTTGGCATGTCACAGATTAGGCGGTTCTTGGGCAGGTTGTATTCCTTTTGGAAGTCTGCCAGCCGAGCACTGGCATTATATGACCGTCAGAAATGCACACAGACTTGCCTGGCCTGCTTGAGGACATCCTGTAAGCCCTGGGTACCTGCCCAAGAACCGCTGCACCACCAAGTTAACTGCTCGCCGACCAACCGCCGCAGTTTTACGGCGGCAGTTCGGCTCTGCTGGGCGAGATCACGTAGTTATACGTCACCTCGCCCAGCAGCCAATAGGCGCAGCTCCCGGTCCTGTCAGGGGAAAATGCCTGACCGTCTGTTCATAAAATGTATGAACAGCGATCAGTCATTTCCCCTAGTGAGTCCACCCCCCCTTCAGTTAGAACACACCCAGGGAACATACTTAACCCCTTTATCGCCCCCTAGTGCTAACCCCTTCACTGCCAGTGGCATTTTTATAGTAATCAGTGCATTTTTATAGCACTGGTCCCAAAAATGTGTCAGAAGTGTCCGCAATAATGTCGCAGTACCGAAAAAAAAACGCTGATCGCTGCCATTACTAGTAAAAAAAAAATATGCTATAAAACTATCCCCTTTTTTGTAAACGCTATAACTTTTGGGCAAACCAATCAATAAACGCTAATTGCGATTTTTTTTAACCAAAAATAGAAGAATACGTATCGGCCTAAACTGAGGAAAAAAATATTTTTTTTAATATATTTTTGGGGGATATTATGGTAAAAAGTTAAAAATTGTCGCTCTATTCTTGTTTATAGCGCAAAAACTAAAAACCGCAGAGGTGATCAAATACCACCAAAAGAAAGCTCTATTTGTGGAAAAAAAAAGGACGCCATTTTTGTTTGGGAGCCACGTCGCACGACCGTGCAATTGTCAGTTAAAGCGACGCAGTGCCGAATCGCAAAAAAGTGCTCTGGTCTTTGACCAGCAATATGGTCCGGGGCTTACGTGGTTAAGGACATGAGCAAAACAGGGCACATGGGTCAGTTGTCCCTGTCACAGGGCAAAGAGGAGGTTGGTGCCATTGACGCAAACCATCATTTCTGGCTTAAGCTGATGTGGCATCAACCACCTCTGAGCCTACCCCTGCAGAGCTGACATCCACCTTACCACTGACCGCCATGTTCAGCGAGGCATAGACATTGCCTTCCACATGCCCGTAGAGAGCCGGAATCGCCTTCCGTGAGAAAAAGTTTGGGAACCTGCCACTGAGGTACCGCACATTCCACAAACTCATGGAAGGGGGCAGAATCTACCAACTGAAAAGGCAGCAGTTGAAGTGCTAGCAATTTAGCTAAGCTAGAATTCAACTACTGGGCATGTGGATGGCTGGGTGAAAACTTATTTTGGCGCTGCAGCAGCTGGGGCAGGGAAATTTTCCTGGTACAATCTGCCACCCGGTATACCGATAGTAGATTGCCCGCATGTACTACTAGGCTGTGACACACCTAATTCTACACCTTCAGTCCTATCAGTGCAGGCTTCAGAGAGGACTGAGGGTCTAGTGGGGTTGGAGATCCCAGCAGATGTGAAGCAGGGAGGTCCGCTTTGTTCTTTGGTGTGGGTCTTTGAGGTACGCTCGCCAATGAACTGCATGGCAGGTCGACATGTCTGGTCAAGCATGTGGTGCCCAAGCGGGTAATGTTTTGGCCACGCAAGAAACGCTTGCGACATAGGTTGCAAATAGCAGTGGTGCGATCTGATACACTCGTCTCAAAAAAGGCCCACACCAAAGAACCTTTAAAATAATGTGGAGAGACAGCAGCGCCCTGCGCATGCGGAGCTCTGCGTTGTGATGCAGTTGGTGTGCTGCCCTTAAGCTGGCCCCTGGAAGGCATCCTGCCTCGTTGAAGATGTGCCTCCTCCTATCAGGCACCCACGTAGAGTCAGTGACCTCATCATCCCCTCCCTCCTCATCACTGTAGAAAACCTGGCCGTATGCTGGAGCTGGGGGGGGGGGGAACATGACTCCCAGTTTGCTGTCCTTCTTGGGCACCCCCTCTCTCTGGGCTCACGTTACTGCCTTTCTCTAGCTGGGTACCATCATTTGAGCCTGCAAAACTCTGTGCAGCATATAACCAACACTGTGGTCAAACAGTTCGGGGGACTCCTCAGGAGGACATGGTGAGGCTAGGGAAGGACTGACTGATGCCATTGAGCTGAGGGAAGAGGACGCCTTGGCAGCTGCTTTACCAGACAAAAGTACCCTGAGCTTGGGTGATAGAGGATGAAGACGGCTTGGTCATCTACTCTTCTAAGTGTTCGGGGTGTTGCAGCTCAACACGGCCAGCTGCCGAAAAAAAAGGACTAGGGTGTACCACGGCCACGTGCTGATGAGGATGCACCGTGTCCACGACCAGCAGCACTGTTGCCTCTAGACGCAGAGCCTACTTGCCCTCTTTTATCGGCTCATGACTTTCTGCCTCTCCTTGTTGTCCTTCCAGACATACTAATGGCCTGCAGGGAGAGGTAGCTGCACAAATACCGACAATACTTGCTGATCAGTCACTGCCTGTGGTATTAATATGAGAACAACAGAAATTGTATTCACGTAGCTTTAGGTGCACACTGTGCAGAGAACACAGAGAGTACACCAAGTGAAAATACTGCAGCTAGCACAATCACCTGCATGCCTGTCAGTATATTAGGAAGAGCGGATCTAGCTAAACTCACACAGTGTATAAATATATATACACAACACCTGGGATGCATATATATCCTCTACACACTGTAAGGCCGCGAACACACGAGGAGACATGTCCGATGAAAGCGGTCCACAGACCGTTTTCATCGGACATGTCTCCAGGGATATTTTGGTCTGATGTGTGTACACACCATCAGACCAAAATCCCCGCGGACAGAGAACGCGGTGACGTAGAAGACACCGACGTGCTCAAATGAGGAAGTTCAATGCTTCCACGCATGCGTCAAATCAATTCGACGCATGCGTGGAAGCATTGAACGTCCATGTTTCAGCACGTCGGTGTCTTCTACGTCACCGCGTTCTCTGTCCGCGGGGATTTTGGTCTGATGGTGTGTACACACATCAGACCAAAATATCCCTGGAGACATGTCCGATGAAAACGGGGGGGGGGATTTCTGTCCGATGGTTGGGCGTACTAACCATCGGACATGTCCGACGGACAGGTTTCCAGCGGACAAGTTTCTAAGCATGCTTAGAAACTTTTGTCCGCTGGAGACCTGTCCGCTAGGCCGTACACACGATCTTAACATGTCCGCGGAAACTGGTCTGTGGACCAGTTTTAGCGGACATGTTCGATCATGTGTACGCGGCCCAACTGTAACTGACTAGCCTGCCTGCTCTATCTAACTAAAAAAAAAAAAAAAAAATTACACACTCTCTCTGTCTTAACTACCACAACACACTACAAAAGGCCGCCACGGAGGCAGCCTTATATAGTGTGGGGCGTGTACTAAACCCCCTGAGCCATAATTGGCCATAAAATTTCCCAAGTCGTGGGGACCCATAACAGTAAAATCATTTTCGTAGCGTGGATGTCAGCACCCAAGGCAAGACAAGTAATTTGCATCCCTAACCCATGGACATTTAGCGCTCCCTGAGTCCCTTCCACTCGTACGGTATAAAACCCCTTATGGTACATTTTAGGATGTACCACTCTCTTTGTTCTCCTTTCTTTCCCTTTTTTCTCTCTTTATGTTAATTTCTTGTTTCCCCCCCCCCCCCATCCCTCTCCCAGCTTTCCTGTTTTTATTCTCCCTTTTTGTTCCTCCCCCTCTCACTGTGTCTCTGGCTTCACTGTTTCTGCGACTTTGTGGTGTCTCGTAGCAGTGACACCTATGCCGTAATTAGGAGATAGGGTCTCCTCCAGCCCCTCCCACTTCACATTCCTCCAGCCCCTCCCACTTCACATTCCTCCAGCCCCTCCCACTTCACATTCCTCCCGCCCCCCCCCCCCACTTCACATTCCTCCAGCCCCCCCCCCACTTCACATTCCTCCAGCCCCCCCCCCCCACTTCACATTCCTCCAGCCCCCCCCCCACTTCACATTCCTCCAGCCCCTCCCCCACTTCACATTCCTCCAGCCCCTCCCACTTCACATTTCTCACCAGTCAGCTGACCTCTAATCTCTGCCCCCCCAGCCATGCCGTGAACTGAGTGGGCGGCCATGGGCTCTGGGGACAGCCCTGCTAGGCGGCCGCAAAAAGACTGGGAGAGTGGTGCGGGCTTCAGAAACAGCCCAGGATTCGGTGACCCCTGGCAAATCATCATTTGACCCCCAGGTTGAGAACCACTGATCTAGTGGCTAAAAGGCATTACTTTTTTCCCTAAAATAACTCCATTATTAAAAAAAAAAAATTAAAAAGTGCAATGCAGCATTATGGCCACTAGTTGGAGATAATAATCATGGGAAATCACGGTGGGAAAAAAATATGTAAAAATGTATCACAGCTGGGCGAGCGCTGGTCATATTGGTTCAATTAATTAAAAACAACAAAATGTACTCAGCCAATGAGAGGTAATGACTTATTTTTATTTTTCTCCTGCTATCAATGGACAACACAGTACAACACTTCATCCATGTCTTTGGTGATCTCTGATCTCCTTATGAAGTGTTTCTTACATGATGAAGATCAGCCATGGAGTATATCTGAGGTGTATATCAGGGTGTGCTTCTTCCCCACATGTCCAGCAACATTCATATACAAGACATTTCCCGCACTCACTAATACACCTCAAGGGTTGTGTGGGACCCCTGATGTACAGGAAGACAGGACTTCAGTGAGGAACATTTCCCTCACTCAGAACAGGAATACGGCATTTCTCCCTTGTGCATTTCCTGATCTACATAAAGATTGGACTACCGTGTGGAGGAAAGGTTTTGCACGGGACAGGAATACAGCTTCTCCCCCGTGTGCGATGTCTGATGTCTTTGAAGATTGGACTTTTGTGAAAAACATTTCCCGCACTCAGGACAGGAATACGGCTTCTCACCCGTGTGAGACCTCTGATGTTTGACAAATTCAAATTTTTGTGCAAAACTTTTCTCGCACTCAGAACAGGAATATGCTTTTTCCTCAGTGTGAGACTGTTTATGTCTTTCCAGTTCCGATTTATCAAAAAAACCTTTCCCGCACTCGGAACAGGAATGCGGCTGCTCGCCTGTGTGCCATTTCAGATGTCTGCTAAGATATGACTTGTCTGAAAAACATTTCCTGCATTTAGGACAGGGGAACGGTCTCTCACCCGTGTGAGAACTCTTATGTTTGACCAGATGTGCTTTTTGTGCAAAACTTTTCCCACACTGGGAACAGGAGTACGGCTTCTCACCCGTGTGCAGTCTCTGATGTCTCTGAAGATTGTACTTGTCTGAAAAAGATTTCCCGCACTCAGAACAGGAATACGTTTCTTTGCCCGTGTGGGATCGCTGATGTTTAGTAAAATCGACATTACGTTTGAAATGTTTCCCGCACTCAGTACACCAGAACAGCTTTCCCGCATGAGATCTTTCATGCACAATAAGTTTGGATTTATAACGGAAACGCTTCCCGCACTCAGTACAGGAAAATCTCTTATCTGTTGGAAGGACGGCACCGTCCCGCACAGTCTGAGTTTTCTCAGAATTCGAGGAATACGATGGTACAGCTATTCTGTGTGGTGCCGGATGGACATTTGAGGTAGTCGGATTTTCTCCTGGACTATACTGTGTGATGTCCTCATCTTCAGAGTCTGGAGACAAAGTGAGACAATCCTCTGAGGTTTTCCTCATCTCCCGTTCATCTACTAAAATAGAAATACAAAGATTAATACTAGACATGAGCTGATTGGTTCCCCTAAACCAGGACTCCGCCCACATCAGGCAGCTTTGTCTCTGAGGATCTTACAATTCCCCCCTCAAGGCAACTAGTAAATGGCTCCTCTGATCTCCTACCAGTTAAATTTCTTAAACCTAGGATCTTAGAGAGTTCTTCACTTCCTTATATAATACATGAATAACAAATGGGGCTGAGCCACACCAAAGGTCAGAGAGTGAGGGTGGGGAGAGAACAACCAAGATGAAGACTGGACTGTTCTTGAAGACCAAATGACTTTAGCGAAAAAAATATATCTCCATAAATCCAGTCTAGATACATACATTGGACCAGATTCAGAGAGAACTTACGCCGATGTATCTGTTGATACGCCGCGTAAGTTCTAAGATGCGCCGCCGTATCTGTGTTCTGTATTCAGAAAGCAAGATACGCCGAAATTTGGCTAAGATACGACCGGCGTAAATCTCTTACGCCGTCGTATCTTAGTTGCATATTTACGCTGGCCTCTAGGTGGTGCTTCCGTAGATTTACGCGTTGAATATGCTAATGAGCTAGATATGCCGGTTCACGAATGTACGTGCGCCTAGTGTATTGATATACGTCGTTTACGTAGGCGTTCGACCAGCGTAAAGTTACCCCTGCTATATGAGGCGCAACCCATGTTAAGTATGGACGTCGGAACAGCGTTGTATTGTACATCATTTACGTCGTTTGCGTAAGTCGTTCGGGAATGGGGCTGGGCGTAAGTTACGCTCACGTCCAAATCTATGAGCATTTCCGACGTGATTTTGGAGCATGCACACTGGAATACGTCCACGGCCGGCGCATGCGCCTTTTGTTCAGCGCGTCATTTACGTGGGGGTCACGATTAATTAACATACAACACGCCCACTACCAGCCTACTTTGAATTACGCGCGGTTACGCTGGCCCATTTACACTACGCTGCCGTAACTTAGGGCGCAAGTTCTTTCTGAATACGGGACCTGCTGCTCTAAGGTACGGCGGCGTAGTGTAAATGAGATGCGCTACGCCGCCGGAAAGATACGAAAAAGTATCTGAATCTGGCCCATTGTGTCTGCAGCACAGAGAAGGAAGATCATCCGAGAGAAATACAGGAATACAGGACGGGGAACACAGCTCAGGAAAGAGACCAGGGGATTACAGGCTGATATGACCCAGTCCCGCCCTACTCTGGACCAATCAGTGAGCAGTATGGGTGGAGGAATGGATTTAGTGTTAATGACCCACCTGTGCTGATCTCTGTAGGAGTGTCCTCCTCTATTAATGTCAACGTTATTACTTCCTCCGCCATAGACTGCTGATCATCCCACATGTACACCACTTCTTCTGCAGCTCCCTCAACTGTTGTACCCAACAGATTTTCACCCTAAACCAAGAAAATTATAAAAAATATCTGTAAATTAATAGGTCACATAAAAAAAATCCGCACATTATCTCCACGAGCCCATGTTCTACTGGAGATGTTCCATTCCACTAACCTTGTTACTGTCAGATACCGTGTGACCTTCCTGTGTGGAATACAGAGGACGGGGACATCTCTCTGGTGGGTTCCCATTACTGGATGCATCTGTAGGAAACAAACACACACACACTGACTGAATACATTGGCCCAGATTTACAGAGAGTGGGCGCACATTTACGCCGGCGTAGCGCACACACACAGTACGCTACGCCGGCGCAACGCGGAGAGGAAAGCACTGCATTAGGCAAGCCAAGATAGCGCAGGCCAGCGTAAGTGGAAGTGGGCCTGATTCATGCACATGAGGTGTGACCCAACGCAAATGATGGGCAGAGCTCCAGACAAGTACGCATGCTCACAACCACGTCGGAACAACTGCCTAAGTTACGCCAAATCACTGTGTACGCCGTTAACGTAACCTACGCCCAGCCAAACACACGTCCAACGTAAAATACGCCGGCTTGTGTTCCCTGGTGCAGACCTGAGCATGTCTGTTGCTGAGTTACACCTCCTTTATGGGGAAAAACTTTACGCAGGACATACAACTTACGCACACCGCGCGTAGTCTGCGTCGGTCACACCTACATTCGTGAATCGCTGTATTTACCTAATTTGCATGTTTGAATGGCTAATCAATGGGAGCGGCACCATGCACCCAGCCCACCATGCAAATGTACGCCCACAATAAGCCAGCCTATGCAAGTTACGTCGGCGAGGTGTAGCCTGGTTTTAGGCGTATCTCTGGTTGTGGGTCTGGCGCACAGATACGACGGCGCAACTTGTTATACGTCGGCATAAGTGCTCTGTAAATCCGGGCCATTGTTTATTTGGACCAGATTCACGTAGAGTTACGCCGGCTTATCAGTAGATACGCTGTCGTAACTCAGAATCTGAGCCGTCGTATCTTTAAGCGTATTCTCAAAACGAGATACGCTTAAATCTTGCTAAGATACGACCGGCGTCGTATCTTAGTTGCATATTTACGCTGGACGCTAGGTGGCGCTTCCGTCGATTTACGCGTTGAATATGTAAATTAGCTAGATACGCCGATTCACGAACGTACGCCCGGCCGTCGCAGTACAGATACACTGTTTAAGTAAGGCAGGGCTCGACAAATCCCAGGGCTTTGGTCAGTGTCTGTATTTAGTGAGGGGGATCTATACTGTGGGAGGGGGGTCTGTACTTAGTGGGTGAGCCTTTAATGAGAGAGGGGGGTCTGTAGTTGGTGGAGGGGGCTGATACCAACCCTAGTAACGAAACTGGGGCTCATCACCGAGTCATACCAAAAAAAAAAAAAAAATGGCGCCTAACTTTTTTAGCTGGCTCCTAGATTCAAAGCAAATTTGTCAAGCCCTGATGTAAGTCATTTTCAGGCGTAAAAGATATTCCAAAAAAAAGATGGTGCAGCCAATGTTAATTATGGACGTCGGGACCGCGTCAAATTTTTCAAATTTTACGTTGTTTGCGTAACTCGTCCGTGAATGGGGCTGGACGTAAATTACGTTCACGTCGTTTTCAATGACTCTTTGCGACGTCATTTGGAGCATGCGCACTGGGATACGTTCACGGCGGCGCATGCACAGGTTAAAAAGAAAAATAAATCATTTACGTGGAGTCCCACTTATTTTAAATAAGACACGCCCACAACAAACACATTTGAATTTGGCAGGCTTACGCAGGCCCATTTACGCTACGCCGCCGTAAATTAGCTTTGTGAATAGAGCACTTGCCTCTCTAATTTACGGCGGCGTAGCGTATCTGAGATACGCTACGCCCACATAACATTACGCCAATCTACAGTACCTGAATCTGGCCCTATGTGTTTATCAGATGATGGGGGATCTAGGTGGAGCCTCCATACTGCTCTCTCCTTTACAATAAAGTCTCCTCTTACCCGGTGATGTGAGGGGCGGCTGATTCTCCATCATGACGTCCTTTTGTTTTTTGGCGTAAATAGAAAATAAGATCTTAATACTGTATCTGCTGCCAGCTCCAACAATACTGTCCCTTTTGTTCCTCCCGACTCACCTCTCACCCGGAACTTCCTGTCTGTACCTGACATCACTTCCTGTCTTCCATAGAGACTTCCTGTCTGGGTAGATGTGAGATCACCATCTTGTGGAGCTCAGAGGATCTGCAGCCCTAAGAAACCTCTCGTAGTGAGAACACGGCCTTGTGCTGTGTGTATGTACTGTATGGGCCAGATTCAGGTACCTTTACGCCGGCGTATCTGGAGATACGCCGCCGCAATTTCAAATGTACGCCGTTGCATCTTTGCGCCGGTTCGCAAAGCAAGATACGTAGAAAAACATGGCTTCAGCCGTCCGACGTAACTTGCCTACGCCGGCGTATGGTGGGCTCTTAGTTACGCTGGACGCATTCGGCGTTCCCATTAAAAATATGCAAATGAGCTGGATACGCCTATTCAAGAACGTACGTACGCCTATCGCAGTAAGCTACGCCATTTACGTAAAGCGTTTTTCAGGCGTAAAGATAAACCACCAAAAAGATGGCGCAGCCAATGTTAAGTATGGACGTCAGAACAGCCGTCGAATTTCACGTCGTTTACGTTGTTTGCGTAAGCTGATTCAGAATGGGGCTGGGCCTAGGTTACGTTCAGGTAAAGCCTCAAAGCATTGACTATTTGCGACGTGATTTTGAGCATGCGCACTGGGATACGTCCAGGGACGGCGCATGCGCCGTTTGTTAGGCCAATCATTTATGTGGGGTCACGATTCATTACCATACCAGCCTACTTTGAATTACGCGGGCTTACGCCGGCCCATTTACACTACGCCGCTGTAACTTAGGACGCAAGTTCTTTGTGAATACGGTACCTGCCTCTCTAAGTTACGATGGCGTAGTGTATATGAGATACGCTACGCCCGCACAACGTTAAGCCAGTATTTCTGAATCTGGCCCTAAATCTTTATAGATGGAGGGCCAGATTCAGAAAGAATCGGCGACGGCGTAGCGTATGCCATTTACACTACGCCGCGGCAACTTACTGGAGCAAGTGCCGTATTCACAAAGCACTTGCTCCGTAAATTGCGGAGGCATAGTTTAAATGGCCCGGCGTAAGGCCGCGTAATTCAAAGGGGGCGGCTTGTTTTTAAATTAAGCGCGCCCCACGCCGATCTAACTGCGCATGCGCCGGCCGTAAAAATAGCCCAGTGCGCATGCTCCAACTCACGTCGGAAAATGTCGTCATACCTATTCGCGAACGACTTAGTAAAACAACGTAAACGACGGAAAAAGATGACGCTGTCCCGACGCCATACTTAAAGGGGTGTTCCACCCAAAAAAATGACCTTTTCTCAATCCACTCCTCACCCCCATACATGCCACATTTGGCATGTAATTTTTTTGGGGGGGGAGTGGGGGCTTCAGTAGGAGTGGGACTTCCTGTCCCACTTCCTGCTTCCGCCGAGGGGCTGGTTAGGCGATTAAGCTTAATCGCCTACACCAGCCCCCTCCCTGTAGGCGATCACATGGGACACTGACAGGTCCCATGCGATCGCCTCTCCAATCAGCGGCGAGCCGCGCCGCGCACGCATGCGCAGTACGGCTCGCGCATGCGCAGTGGGTGCCCGGCCGTGAAGCCGAAGGCTGTCACGGCTGGGTGCCCACAGTCAGGATGGAGACGCCGGCCGGGGAGGGGGGCAGAGGAGCGGAGCCCCGGTCGGCGCGTCGCTGGAACGCAGGAGCAGGTAAGTGAGTGTTTATTAAAAGCCAGCAGCTACACTTTTTGTAGCTGCTGACTTTTAATAAACACAACTTAGGGCTGGAACACCCCTTTAACATGGCAAACGACGGATCTTCGTAAACTTAGCCCTCATATAGCAGGGGTAAGTTTACGCTTACGGAAACTACGGAAACGATGACGAGGCGGCGCAAAAACGTTCGTGAATCGGCGTATCCGTCTCATTTGCATAGTCAAATGAGAAATCGACGTAAACGCCACCTAGCGGCCGGCGGAACATTACATTTAAGATCCGACGGTGTAAGTGACTTACGCCAGTCGGATCTTAGCGTAAATCCGGCGTATCATGTTTACTGAATAGAAAACCATGATACGCCGGCGGGAAATTCGAATTACGCCGGTGTATTTGTAGATACACCGGCGTAATTCCTTTCTGAATCTGGACCGGAGACATCTCCAGTCCCACCAAGTGGGATAGAAATATTTTATAGAAAAGTAAAAGGGAACTATATATCCTCCACTGTATTATATATATTACACTGACTGCAGTATATACTCTGGAATGTATTATATATACTATACTGATGACACTATATACCTTGCATCAGTGTTGCTAACCGCCCGTAAATTTAAAGGCAGCCATTAAAGTCCGTTACGGGCATGGGGTATTCCGAAGCCGGCCTGGCTCGGGAAAGCTTGTATGCGCTCGGCCGGACGGCGCATGCACAGTAACGTAATGGCGCCACCCAGCACCATTTTTGAATAGACTATCGGGACTCGGGGAAACTGTGGTGGTCGCTGGCTCATGCATTGCACTCGCCATAGGCAGAGGAGCTGAGCAGGGGTGAGGAGGAGGAGAGTAAAATTGGGGGGATATCAAAGTGAGAGGAGGACATCGCTGGGAGCCCAGAGGGTGAAGCCGTGGCTTACAGGGGAGGGACAGATAGACTGATGTGCTCTGTCCACCATCATATTACTTCTCCACATCATCAGTATGCTGTGTCCTCCTCCTGTGCCCCTTTCACCTCTCCACAGGTCAGTGCTGCCCTGACCTGTGGAGAGGTGAAAGGGGCACAGAAGGATTAAGTCTCTGCCACAGACCCTCCCAAAAGATTGGAGACAATTATTTTCCAGAATCCTCTCTTCAGCACCCGGATCTCCTTCGACCAACATCCAGCCTGTCAGAACCCAGGTTGTCTCCCGATGAATGGACAGGCCCCTCCTGGAACACCAGCCTCGTGCTTGGTATCCTTCGGACAGACTCCTCATCGGTCAGTTTCCTCCAAATGGACGAACAGCTCGGGACCCCCTTCAGATTGGGGACCCAGTCGATCACTGGGCCCACGCAGCAGATCAATTGCTCTGGGCCAAGATGGAACCATCGCACACCCCGGCCAGGAGGGCCATATTTTGGGGAGTCGTGGAATGGCTACCCCAATGCCACATGAGGAAGAACCTCGAGCGAATGGAGTCCGCCCCCTTTATACCCCTCCCCATCATGCACAGCGAGGTGGCCCACCCCCACCAGGCCGCTAAGGAGTGACACTCAGACCCCACTGATGCCACCTGCTGTCCGGGGGTGACGGGAGTCCCCAGGCAAAAGGATAGCCCACAGTACAGCCAAGTTACAGCAAAGACCCAAATTGAAACAGTCAAACTAGTTCAGAGCTAACTATTTCTCGGAACTTTCCCCTAAATTTAACATAGCACCACCTCTGAAAATAGCCAGGCGCTACATATATATATATACACATATATATATATATATATATATATATATATATATATATATATACACACTACACTGACTGCACTATATACTCTCCACTGTATTATATATACTCCACTGACTGACTGCACACTACAATACCTACCTGCCTAATCTCCATTCATTCACTATATACAGCCACCGTGTAAGCAGCCTTATATAACGTGGGGTGTGCACCCTGCCTTTGGTCAATCATGACTCTGACAGTACATTGCGCTGTGATTGGCCAGGCCCCTCCTGGAACACCAGCCTCGTGCTGGGTATCCTTCGGACAGACCCCTCATCGGTCAGCTTCCTCCAATCAGCAGCCGTCAATGCACTGCGAGATCGCAGTGCATTATGGGGCGTGCCGTGGTGCTTGTTTTGCCTTTAACGCCTCATATGTTAGTTTGTTCTAGGGGTGCAACGGATCACTGCCGATCCGTGATCCGAACGGGTCGCCCCCTTCGGATCGGCGCGCTATGCGATCCGCGGATCGCCACCGCGGGCATGGCATTAGGAAAGGCCGCGGCTTCGGCCTAGCTCCGGAGCCGCGGCCATCTTGGTACACCCGGCGGTGGCCCTCCTCTGTTTACACCCACAGAGGAGGAGCCCGCGCTCGAGGCGCACACACACGCCGCTAACGGGGTCACTGCAAGTACTACGAGGGTCACTGTGCTGTACTGGGGGGGGGGGTCATTGTGCCTGTACTAGGGGGGTCACTGTGCCTGTACTAGGGGGGTCACTGTGCCTGTACTAGGGGGGTCACTGTGCCTGTACTAGGGGGGTCACTGTGCTTGTACTAGGGGGGGGGGGGTCACTGTGTGCCTGTACTACGGGGGTCACTGCACCTGTACTAGGGGGGTCACTGTGCCTGTACTAGGGGGGTCACTGTGCCTGTAGGGGGGTCTAGGGGGGTCACTGTGCCTGTACTAGGGGGGTCACTGTGCTTGTACTAGGGGGGGGTCACTGTGTGCCTGTACTACGGGGGTCACTGCACCTGTACTAGGGGGGTCACTGCACCTGTACTAGGGGGGTCACTGTGCCTGTACTAGGGGGGTCACTGTGCCTGTACTAGGGGGGTCACTGTGCTTGTACTAGGGGGGGGGGGGTCACTGTGTGCCTGTACTACGGGGGGGGGGGGTCACTGTCTGCCTGTACTACGGGGGGAGAGATGTGGATATTACAGTGGGGGAGTTTTTGTTTTTCGCTGATCTGAAAATGATCCGATCCGTGACTCCCGATTCGAGGATCGATCCGATCCGTGAGTTTTTTGATCCGTTGCACCCCTAGTTTGTTCTACAACTCAAACATCCAGCCCATCCCTAACAGTGATCTCCTATGACCGTCATGCAATACAGCATTATGGCCACTAGATGGAGCTAATAATCATAGGAAATCATTGTAGGGAGAAAAAAAAGTATCACGGCTGGGCGAACGCTGGTCATATTGGTTCAATATATTTAAAAAAAAACTGCTTAGACCACAAAATGTACTCAGCCAATGAGAGGTAATGACTCCATTTTTATTTTAAAAGGCCTAGAGGACCGCCTTTTAAATAGTGGGGTTAACGCGTTTCGTCCTGGAAGACGACTTGAGAAAACAGACCTCTTGCAAGAGTTTTTACCACAAAATGTACTCAGCCAATGAGAGAGAATGACTCCATTTTTATTTTTAAAGGTCTAGAGGACCGCCTTTTAAGTGGTGGGGTTAACGCGTTTCGTCCTAAAAGAAAACAGACTTCTTGCACTCAGCCAATGAGAGGTAATGATTGAATTTTTATTTTTCTCCTGCTATCAATGGCCAACACGGTACAACACTTCATCCATGTCTTTGGTGATCTCTGATCTCCTTATCAACTGTTTCTTACATGATGAAAATCAGCCATGGAGTATATCTGAGGTGTATATCAGGGTGTGCTTCTTCCCCACATGTCCAGCAACACCCATATACAAGACATTTCCCACACTCACTAATACACCTCGAGGGTTGTGTGGGGCCCCTGATGTACAGGAAGACAGGACTTCACTGAGGAAGAATTCCCTCACTCAGGACAGGAAAGTGGCTTCTCCCCCGTGTGAGACCTCTGATGTCTGTGAAGATGTGACTTCTGTGAAAAACATTTCCCGCACTCAGGACAGGAATACGGCTTCTCACCCCTGTGGGATCTCTGATGTATGAAAAGATGCGTCTTCCTTGAAAAATTTTTCCCACACTCAAGACAGGGAAGTGGCTTTTCACCCGTGTGAGATCTCTGATGTCTGTTAAAATCAGACTTCTTTGAAAAACATTTCCCGCACTCAGGACAGGAATGCGGCTTCTCCCCGGTGTGGCACCTTTGGTGTCTCCTGAGATTGCGCTTGTCTGAAAAACATTTCCCGCACTCAAGACAAGAATACGGCTTCTCCCCCGTGTGAGACCTCTGATGTGTGAAAAGTTCTGATTTCTGAATAAAACATTTCCCGCACTCAGGACAGGAAAATGGCTTTTCGCCCGTGTGAGTTTTCTGATGTCTGTAAAGACTGGACTTCTCGAAAAAACCTTTCCCGCACTCAGGACAGGAATGCCGCTTTTCCCCCGTGTGGCACCTTCGATGTCTGTTGACATTGCGCTTGTCTGAAAAACATTTCCCGCACTCAGGACAGGAATGCGGCTTCTCCCCGGTGTGGCACCTTTGGTGTCTCCTGAGATTGCGCTTGTCTGAAAAACATTTCCCGCACTCAGGACAAGGATACGGCTTCTCCCCCGTGTGAGACCTCTGATGCCTGAAAAGTTCTGATTTCTGTATGAAACATTTCCCACACTCAGGGCAGGAAAACAGCTTTTCACCCGTGTGCGATCTCTGATGTATGGAAAGATAGGACTTCTTTGAAAAACATTTCCCACACTCAAGGCAGGAATATGGTTTTTCATCTGTGTGAGTTATTTCATGCTCATTAAGATAAGATTTAAAAAGGAAACACTTTCCGCACTCAGTACAGGAAAACCTCTTATCTGTTGGAAGGACGACACCGTCCCGCACAGTCTGAGGTTCCTCAGGATAAGAGGAATACGATGGTCCGGCACCGTCCCGCACAATCTGAGGTTCCTCAGGATAAGAGGAATACGATGGTCCGGCACCGTCCCGCACAGTCTGAGGTTCCTCAGGATAAGAGGAATACGATGGTCCGGGACCGTCCCGCACAGTCTGAGGTTCCTCAGGATAAGAGGAATACGATGGTCCATTTGAGGTAGTCGGGTTTTCTCCTGGACTATACTGTGTGATGTCCTCATCTTCTACTTTACAGTCTGGAGACAAAGTGAGACAATTCTCTGAGGTTTTCCTCATCTCCCGTCCATCTACTAAAATAGAAATACAAAGATTATTACTAGACATGAGCTGATTGGTTCCCCTAAACCAGAACTCCGCCCACATCAGGCAGCTTTGTCTCTGAGGATCTTACAATTCCCCCCTCAAGGTAACTAGTAAATGGGTCCTCTGATCTCCTACCAGATCATTTCTTTATTCATAGACCTTATTCAGAGAGTGAGAAAACAAAGTCTCTATCTGATGCTGGCTGCTGGGAGAGTATTTATTGATCATGAGTATTGATCATGCTCTTGCCCTGAATCCTGTACCCTACTCCTCTTAATTAGAATGATGTAATGTGCAACATCGAATATATAGTGCAGGGGTCAGGAGTATGTAATGTACAATAAAAATGATATAGTATTCTGGGGCGGTGGCACATGGTTGATATCTCCGGGCTGTGAAGAGGCCCGAGGGGGCGGGTGGTTGTTCTTTCCAATCCTTTCCTTCCCACTACTCATTCTCCCTCTCAGGCCGCGTACAGTTTCAGCGGACATGTTCGATCGTGTGTACGGCCTATCCGACCGTTTTCCAGCGGACAAAAGTTTCCAAACATGCTTAGAAACCTGTCCGCTGGAAACCTGTCCGTCGGACATGTTCGATGGTTAGTACACTGAACTTCGTTTTTTCGTCACGTCGTTGTGTTCTACGTCACCGCGTTCTGGTCCCAGGGGATTTTGGTCCGATGGCGTGTACGCACATCAGACCAACAGACCACTTCAGCCTGGTCCGATGAAAACGGTCCGTCGGACATGTTTCCTCGGACATGTCTGATCGTGTGTACGCGGCCTCACGATTCTCGCTCTCTCTAACCTCTTTGACTCTCCCAAACCTTCTTGCTAGGTCTTCTCTCCCCTCTTGTTACCGACACGCACTTGAGCAAGTTCAAACTTTGTTGTAATACAGAAGCTCTGAATCGCACTCAATTGCTTGGTTGCCGACATATGCTTTTTGTCTATCTGTTTTACATGCCTCAAGCGAGTTTTTCAGCCGGCGACAACGTATGTAAACAGTTCACCAGATATATGCTTATATACTGTAGGTGTTGGAGATAGAGGCGTACTGGGGGAGGTGTTGGAGATAGAGGCGTACTGGGGGAGTCGTTGGAGGTAGAGGCGTACTGGGGGAGGTGCTGGAGGTAGAGGTGTACTGGAGGAGGCGTACTGGGGGAGGAGTTGGAGGTAGAGGTGTACTGGGGGAGTCGTTGGAGGTAGAGGTGTACTAGGGGAGGCGTTGGAGGTAGAGGCGTACGGGGGAGGCGTACTGGGGGAGGAGTTGGAGGTAGAGGCGTACTGGGGGAGTCGTTGGAGGTAGAGGCGTACTGGGGGAGGTGCTGGAGGTAGAGGTGTACTGGGGGAGGCGTTGGAGGTAGAGGTGTACTGGAGGAGGCGTACTGGGGGAGGAGTTGGAGGTAGAGGTGTACTGGGGGAGTCGTTGGAGGTAGAGGTGTACTAGGGGAGGCGTTGGAGGTAGAGGCGTACGGGGGAGGCGTACTGGGGGAGGAGTTGGAGGTAGAGGTGTACTGGGCAAGGCGTTGGAGGTAGAGGCGTTCTGGGGGAGGCGTTGGAGGTAGAGGCGTACTGGGGGAGGTGTTGGAGGTAGAGGCGTACTGGGGGAGGCGTTGGAGGTAGAGGCGTACTGGGGGAGGCGTTGGAGGTAGAGGCGTACTGGGGGAGGCGTTGGAGGTAGAGGCGCACTGGGGGAGGCGTTGGAGGTAGAGGCGTACTGGGGGAGGTGTTGGAGGTAGAGGCGTACTGGGGGAGGCGTTGGAGGTAGAGGCGTACTGGGGGAGGCGTTGGAGGTAGAGGCGCACTGGGGGAGGCGTTGGAGGTAGAGGCGTACTGGGGGAGGCGTTGGAAGTAGAGGCGTACTGGGGGAGGCGTTGGAGGTAGAGGTGTATTAGGGGAGGCGTTGGAGGTAGAGGCGTACTGGGGGAGGCGTTGGAGGTAGAGGTGTACTAGGGGAGGCGTTGGAGGTAGAGGCGTACTGGGGGAGGCGTTGGAGGTAGAGGTGTACTAGGGGAGGCGTTGGAGGTAGAGGCGTACTGGGGGAGGCGTTGGAGGTAGAGGCGTACTGGGGGAGGCGTTGGAGGTAGAGGCGTACGGGGGGAGGCGTTGGAGGTAGAGGCGTATTGGGGTAGTCGTTGGAGGTAGAGGCGTACTGGGGTAGTCGTTGGAGGTAGAGGCGTACGGGGGTAGTCGTTGGAGGTAGAGGCGTACGGGGGGAGGCGTTGAAGGTAGAGGTGTACTGGGGGAGGCGTTGGAGGTAGAGGTGTACTAGGGGAGGCGTTGGAGGTAGAGGCGTACTGGGGTAGTCGTTGGAGGTAGAGGCGTATTGGGGTAGTCGTTGGAGGTAGAGGCGTACTGGGGTAGTCGTTGGAGGTAGAGGCGTACGGGGGGAGGCGTTGGAGGTAGAGGCGTACAGGGGGAGGCGTTGGAGGTAGAGGCGTACGGGGGGAGGCGTTGGAGGTAGAGGCGTACTGGGGGAGTTATTTATTTTTGAAACTTAATTCTGAATAAAACAGTTAACAGTATAATTTCATGAGATCATTTACAAGGGCGTGTTTAGGGATGGGGAAAGGTAGAGTTTGGGAGGGGCAACAGGTGGCAGGTAACTTTTAAGGTCTGGATAGTAGCTCAGGACTTGAAGTTTTGAGGCCTGGTGTATTAGTATTCAGTAATCAGTGGAAGATTAAATGTTTATATGAGACAAGTTGCAGAGATCCCACACCGCTGCCTCCCATCTCCTGAGACTGCACTAAGTGACTTGGGTCTGAGACTATACAGACATATCCCTCCACCCGGCACAGCCAGCAAATAACAGAGCAAGTAACCCTGGGAGAATTGTTCTGTCAGAAATCTCACTAGACCCGGGCATGGGGCAGAAGACCCAAGGTACATACCTCAGGTGTCTAGGTCAAGCAAACCCTATGGGGAAAATCAACATTTTGCTGCCGGCTGAACCCCAGAATCTCCATAAATCCAGTCTAGAGACATAAATTGTGTCTGCAGCACAGAGAAGGAAGATTATCCGAGAGAAATATAGGAATACAGGACGGGGAACACAGCTCAGGAAAGTGACCAGGGGATTACAGGCTGATATCACCCAGTCCCCGCCCTACTCTGGGCCAATCAGTGAGCAGTATGGGTGGAGGAATGGATTTAGTGATAATGACCCACCTGTGCTGATCTCTGTAGGAGTGTCCTCCTCTATAAATGTCCCCGTTATTCCATCCTCCTCCATAGACTGCTGATCATCCCTCACATACGTCTCTTCTTCTTCTGATTTCACCTCAAATTCTATATCGATTGGATCTCCACTCTAAACCAAGAGAAGGAGAGAGAATATCATCTGTAAGATATAAGCTCACAAAATAAATCCACATATCATCTCCATGAGTCCATGTTCTAGATGTTCCATCTCACCAACCTTGTAACTGTGAGGGATAATGTGACCTTCCTGTCTGAAATCCCGGAAATACAGAGGACTGGGACATCTCTCTGGGGGGTTCCTGGTATTAGATGGGTCCATCATATCCTTGTGTCCTTCTGAAAACTCCTCCATCACTCCATACTCCTCATCCTCCTTTTTATACTCTTCTTTCACATCAACATTATCATCCCCGAGGTTTCCTCTCTGAATATATAAATAGACAGTGACATCCCGACACCTTATAGGAACCTGACACACACAATGATACAGTCACCATCCAGACACACCCCTTGTCTGTTACTGGATAATGTCCCAGAATCCTCCTCACCTCTCCTGTCAGCAGCTCCATCATCTTCTTGGTGACTTCTAGAATCTTCTCCATGTTGTGTCTCTCAGGTTTTAGGGAGTCCCATGGAGGCACTGTGATGGTCATATGATCACCTGACTTCACAAGAGGAAATCTCTGTATTGGGGAACCAATAGGAATATCATGTTAGATTCCCAGAATCCTCCTCACCTCTCCGGTCAGGTCTGTGTTTTATTAATAGAGATAAGAGTGATGTCATGTGACCTCCCAGAATCCCCCTCACCTCTCCGGTCAGGTCTGTGTATTATTAATAGAGATAAGAGTGATGTCATATGACCTCCCAGAATCCTCCTCACCTCTCCGGTCAGGTCTGTGTATTATTAATAGAGATAAGAGTGATGTCATGTGACCTCCCAGAATCCTCCTCACCTCTCCGGTCAGGTCTGTATTATTAATAGAGATAAGAGTGACGTCATGTGACCTCCCAGAATCCTCCTCACCTCTCCGGTCAGGTCTGTGTATTATTAATAGAGAAAAGAGTGATGTCATGTGACCTCCCAGAATCCTCCTCACCTCTCCGGTCAGCAGGTAGATGATCTCCAGGGTGAGGTTTAGTATCCTCTCAGTCATGTGACTCCGGTCCTCCTTCATCTTCATGTGATCTATACAGGTTTCCTGTAGACTAATAATTGATAACAGAGAATGATCTGGACTGTACTGGCTGTACGATATTAGGATGGGGATGTATGGGGCATAATATGAGGGCCATTCAGTTTATGATTTTCTTTGTATTTGGGGTCCAGGAACATCTTCCCCTTATATCTAAATAAAGACCCTATTCTCCACACTTCTCCAATATTAGGTTCTGGCCCCGTAAGAGGTAGGATGCTCTGCCCCTGAAAGGGTTGACACAGGGTCCACGATCGGCGGAAAGACCAACTTCTTCCCCCTGTACCTAGTCTTAGATGGCATCCGGAGTTCAGGTAGACAGGCAATAGTCGTACCGAGAATCAAAAGGCAGGATAATTTACAATCAGCCAGCAGAGCTCTGAAACCATGCGTCTTTCTAGATCGCCATCTAGCCCCTGAAAGGGTTAATCTAGGTTTCCACACCATGGGCCAGATTCACAAAAGAATTACGCCGGTGTATCTACAGTGTAATTCGAATATCCCGCCGGCTTATCATTGTTTTGTATTCACAAAACAAGATACGCCGGAATTACGCTAGGATCCGACTTGCGTAAGTCACTTACACCGTCGGATCCTAAATGCAATAATACGCCAGCCGCTAGGTGGCATTTACGTCGATTTCTGCGCTGAATATGCAAATGAGACAATACGCCGATTCCCGAAAGTTTTTGCACCGCGTCGTCGTAGTTCACGTAGTTTCTGTAAGCGTAAGGTTACCCCTGCTATATGAGGGGTAACCTTACGTCAGTCTGCTGTATGCCATGTTAAGTATGGACGTCGGGACAGCATCGTGTTTTTCCATTGTTTACGTCGTTTGCGTAACTCGTCGCGAATAGGCCTTTACGTTGATTACGTTGCCGTCGTAATCGCTGTATTTGCGGCGTACAACGGAGCATGTGCAGTTGCCTACGTTTAAGGCCGGCGCATGCGCAGTTAGTTCGGCACGGGGGCGCGCTTAATTTAAATACAAGCCGCCCCCTTTGAATTACGCGGCCTTACGCCGGGCCAGTTACACTACGCCGCCGCAAATTACGGAGCAAGTGCTTGGAGAATACGGCACTTGCTCCTGTAAATTGCGGCGGCGTAGTGTAAATAGCTTACGCAACGCCGCCGCAGGATGTACCTGTATCATTGTCTTCTGGAGATAAAAGACGTCACAGTGACTATGGAGGAAGAGGACGTACATGACGGGGGTTACTGGGTGTAAATAGAAAGTAAGGGGCCAGATTCAGATAGCCTTTACGTCGGCGTATCTAGAGATACGCCGCGTAAAGTCTATTCTGAGCCGGCTTATCTTTTTTCTGTATTCAGAAAACAAGATATGCCGGAATTTTGCTAATATACGAGCGGCGTAAGTCACTTACACCGTCGTATATTAGTTGCATATTTACACTGGCCGCTAGGTGGCGCTTCCGTCGATTTACACGTCGAATATGTAAATTAGGGAGTTACGCCGATTCCCGAACGTACTTGCGGCCGGGCGTCGTAGTTTACGTAAGCGTAATTCTGCCGTAAAGTTACCCCTGCTATATGAGGCGCAGCCATTGTTAAGTATGGACGTCGGGACAGTGTCGAATTGTACGTCGTTTGCGTAAATCGTTTGGGAATGGGGCTGGACGTAATTTACGTACACGTCGCTTACATTGACTAGTTGCGACGTGATTTCACGCATGCGCACTGGGATACGTCCACGGACGGGGCATGCGCCGGTCAGAAAATACGTAAATTGCGTGGGGTCAAGATTCATTTATATGAATCACGCCCCCACATTACTAATTTGAATTAGGCGCCCTTACGCCGGACACTTTACACTACGCCGCCGCAACTTATGGAGCAAGTGCTTTCTGAATAAGGGACTTTCCCATAACAGTTGCGGAGGCGTAGTGTAAAGAGCATACGCTACGCTCGCACATAATTACGCCCCCATTCTCTGAATCTGGCCCAAGATCTTATTACCTCCTCTGCTGCCAGTTCCAGCAATGTCTCCTATGTACGTCCTCCCGACTCACCTGGAAATTCTTATTTATACCTGACATCACTTCCTGTCTTCCATAGAGACTTCCTGTGAGTGAGATCACCATCTTCTGGAGCTCAGAGGAACTGCAATCCCAAGAAACGTCTCGTAGTGTGAACAGGGCCTTGTGCTGTGTGTATTGTTTATGGTCGTGGCCCTATTATCGAGAGGGAAGTGAATCACATAAACACCCAACAAGACTTACAACATAAATAGACCTGGAGTGTGCCTTGATGGTCTGATCGGAATGCCCAGAAAAAGAGGGCATACAGGAGATAGATAATGGGTAGTTTGTGTGGAAGGATGTGTTTGAGAATTGCCTTGAAAAAGGGAAGGGTGGGAGGGTATTGTGGACTGGAACCGACATTGAGTGTGGGTGAGTGCTCTGTTTAAATAGTCTCCGGGGCTCCTCCCATAAACGCAGCCCACCATTTTGGCCTTCTAACATATCCTTATAGATGGACTCATCTCCACTCCCACTAAGAGGAATAGAGATATATTACTGCCTATTCTAGCCAGGGTTCCTCCAAAGGTTTCTAGGGGTTCCTTCATTGAGCCATGGACAATTTCTGTCTCTCAGTAAAAACTGACATCAATGATCTGTAAGGGGGGCAATCAGAAAAAAAAAAACAGATGCCCATAGTGGTGACTGATTCAGACTATGTGGAGCACGGGTCTCCTTTTATGTTTTCTCTGAGTGACAAGTACAAGGATCAGAAGAGTCCAGTGAAATGACCTTGGGAGTTCCTTTTGTACCTTGTATGTAAGTATTATCTGAACATCTTTGGTAGGGTGACCAAACATCCGAGGTTTCTGGGGACAGTCCCCGAATTGAGGACACTGTCCCCGGAAGCCAGTCTGTCCCCGGATTCCAGTGGCATGGGGGGGGTCTGGTACTCTCACTCCAGTTGCAACATTTAGGGGGGCACAAAATTATTACTGTGCCCCATAAAGTGTGCTGTGTTGCTCCCCCCACCCAGGGAATCCTGTGGCCCAGCCTGTCCCCCATGATCCCTCTGGTGCGGGCGGCCGATGTGTGTGTGTGTGAACGGCAATGGATATTGAGGAGCGACTGGGTTTCAGTAATAGTACCTGGTGCTGGAGAAAGCCCTGCTCCGATGGATTATCATGGAGAGGTGAGCAAAATCAACTGATCCACACTGTTCATGTAGGGAGGGAGGGGGGTGTGAGTAGTGTAGGAATCAGGTAGGTCAGTGTAGGAATCAGGTAGATCAGTGTAGTAATCAGGTAGTTTAGTGTAGTGGTTAGTATAGGAACCAGGTAGGTTAGTGTAGGAATCGGGTAGGTCAGTGTAGGGATAAGGTAGGTCAGTCCTCACCAGAAGCACCCTTCCAGATGGCACAGACGCAACCATTGGCCGGCCCCCAGTATCTGTCGGGCAGCACGGCGTAGTCCCTGCTGAAACCACCCTTCCAGGTGCAATGACGTTATTGGATTGCATCCACCCTCCACATATAGGAGGTGCTTCAGCGCTCCTCTAACAACTGATGAGAACGGATACCACACCTGGTCTTAGCCAAAAGGCCGAGCAGTGGCAGGGAAGACACCACGATCAGCCCAGCCAGAGTGCAATGGCTGAGCCTCGCCCTGGGAGAACCACCTTCATGATCATGGTGTCTCCCCTGCCAGGTAAGTATGAATCAAAATTAATGTTATCCTTATCCCTTATACTGCTCACTTAGGGGTACGGTGAACCATCACACAAGCCACGTGTTTCTATCCTTTTCTCACCAACCCAACTCCCATTCATTGAGACCCTGCACTCACAAAAAAAATGTATCAGCAGCCTGTCACTCTTATTGAAACCCTTGCAAACGTAATATCGTCTCTGCTACCCCCAATGCATAAAAAAACTTTTTCAACCCCTTTGCCACCACGCAACCTGACACTCATTTGAGACCAGCAACCTGACACTCATTTAAGACCCTTGCAAACGCAATACTGTCTCAGCAGCCTGACACTCGCAGAGACCCTTGCAACCACACAATATCCTCTCAAAATAAACCTCAAACTCCTTGAGACCCTTGCAATCATGCAATATCATCTCAGCAGCCGGTCACTCATTGAGAACCTTGTGACCATGCAACATCGTCTCAGCAGACCAGACTGAGACCCTTGCAACCACGCAATATTGTCTCAAAAAACTAACATCTAACACATTGAGACCCTTGAGATCACGCAATATCGCCTCAGCAAACAAGACTGGCCACACAATATCATCTCGCAGACCAGGCTAAGACCCTTGCAACCATGCAATATCGCCTTAGTAACCTAATAACTCATAGTGACCTTCACAACCACGCAACGCCATCTCATCTCCAGTAGCGTTAAATACATTTGTGGCACAAACAAATTTACGAACACACCACAGGGGCACGCAATCACATACTCGTAGCAACATCCAGTTGCACATTTATCCACAGCGGCGTACCGGCTACTCATCATCCTCTCTGTCTTTTCCTCAGGTCAGTCGAGTTCAGGTTTTCATCCTACACCAGGTTGGTCGTTTCCCCCGGGTAAAAAAATAAATAAAAAATAAATATATCAGTGGAACCGCGAATTGCGAGCATAATCCGTTCCAGGAGAATGCTGGTAATCCAAACTACTCGCATATCAAAGCGAGGAGTTTTGGAGTTTGTCACTATTGCACCAAAACACAATTTTTTTTTTTTCATTCAATACATTTTTTATTATAATTTTACTTCTCTTTTCCACAAACGTTAGATATAATTTTCCGTTTAACAAGAATGCAGTAAGGGAAAAAAAAAGTAGAAATCGGATTGGTCAGGATGATCATAGTCGGTATTAATGTGCATACAATACAAAACATGTTACATTATTATAACACAGTATTGTAGAAAAGATCACACCATAGAAAATGGAGGAAAAAGGAGAAAATAAACCCGGATATGAAGGGGGAATTTGTGTACGGGGAACTCCTTAACAATCACCACCATCTTTTTCTCAGGGGCCTCTGCTTTCTGAAAATAGAGGTTTTGGGGGGTGACAGGGTTAATGTGAGTTGGATGGAATCACACTCTAAACCAGGGATCTTCCAACTACGGCCCTCCAGTTGTTCAGGAAATACAATTCTCATCATGCCAAGTCATGTCTGTGAATGTCAGAGGTTTAAAATGCCTCATGGGATGTGTAGTTCCGCAAGAGCTGGAGGGCCGTAGTTTGAGGATCCCAGCTCTAAACATTAGAGCTCCCCCTAGCTGCAGACTGCTAATAACATTACTAGGAGAGGTCTATTCAGATAAAACATCTCCCGAAATGTAGGGGTCTATTTAAAAAAATGCCTATCGCGATTTACCCGGTGAAAGGTTAAACAATGAATGTGATTGGTTACTTGCTGTGTTGGTCGAATGTTTTCAATTGATCTAAAATGGAAATATCACATTTGGCCACCAGGTGGTGCTACTTACAATGATATTTAGTACCATCCAATGGCCAAATGCCGCATTTCAGGTTTCTAAATAAATGATTGGTACAAGTAACTTCTGTTCTTCGATGTGTACTGGACTCATAAGTGCACGAATGTGATCTGAGTTATGTGTCTGATGAAGGAAACTAAGGGGGCTTTTCATAGAACATTTGTTGGACGAATGTGAGAAGCATTTGCCTAGGAGTGAGAAATTCTGGCTATAATTTAATTAACACAGTGATCTTCTATGACCGTCAGCTCCACCTAGTGGCTGAAATGCATTACTTTTTTTTCCTGAACAACCTCCATTAGTAAAAAAAAAAAGTGCAATAAAGCATTATGGCCACTAAATGGAGCTAATAATCATGGGAAATCACTGTAAGGCAGTGGTTCTCAACCTGGGGGTCGAATAATGATTTGCCAGGGGTCACCAAATCCTGGCCTGTTTCTGAAGCCCACACCGCTCTTCCAGCCTTTTCTCGCTGTTCCTAGAGCCCACAGCCGCCCACTCAGCCTCATTCAGTTCACGGCATGGCTGGGGGCAGAGACTAGAAGCTGACTGGTGAGGAAAGTAAAGTGGGAGGGGCTAAATGAGACCCTATCTCCTGATTTCAGCATAGGTGTCACTGCTGCGAGACACCACTGTAGTAGGGGTTCCACGATACGAAAATAATTTTACTGTTGGGGGTCCCCACAATTTGTAAAATGTTATCAAGGGGTCACGACACTAGAAAGGTTGAGAACCACTGCTGTAAGGGAACAAAAAAAATCAAAAATTCATCACAGCTGGGAGAACGCCGATCATATAGGTTTAATTTTTTTTTTTTAAATAGCTCAGACCACAAAATGGACTCAGCCCATTTTTATTTTAAAAGGCCTAGAGGACCGCCTTTTAAGTGGTTGGGTTAATGCTTTTCGTCCTGGAAGACGACTTGAGAAAACAGACTTCTTGCAAGAGTTTCCACCACAAAATGTACTCAGCCAATGAGAGGTAATGACTCCATTTTTATTTTTATCCTGCTATCAATGGCAAACACGGTACAACACTTCATCCACGTCTTTGGTGATCTCTGATCTCCTTATCAACTGTTTCTTATGTTGTTGCCTTTTTATTTGGAAAGTTTTATTATCCCCACAAGTGTGTGGCCCCCCCTTTCTCAATACTATGTTTCAATGTGAGAAACATTTACCAATCTAACCTCTAGGTGTCACTGTTGTATCATTCATTCCGTAGGACATCTTTGCCAAGAGGTCAAGCTACGGTTGAGGTCTATGAACGGTTTCTTACATGATGAAGATCAGCCATGGAGTATATCTGAGGTGTATATCAGGGTGTGCTTCTTCCCCACATGTCCAGCAACATTCATATACAAGACATTTCCCGCACTCACTAATACACCTCAAGGGTTGTGTGGGACCCCTGATGTACAGGAAGACAGGACTTCAGTGAGGAACATTTCCCTCACTGAGAACAGGAACTTGGCTTCTCACACATGTGTAATCTCATATGTCTGTTAAACTCGGTTTTCTTTGAAAAACATTTCCCGCATTCAGGACAGGAATATGGCATCTCCCCCGTGTGAGACCTCTGATGTCTGTAAAGACTGGACTTTTCAGAAAAACATTTCCCGCAATCAGAACAGGAAAACGGCTTCTCCCCCATGTGGGACCTTTGATGTCTGTTGAGATTGGACTTGTCTGAAAAACATTTCCCACACTCAGGACAGGAATACGGCTTCTCGCCCGTGTGAAACCTCTGATGTGTGACAAGTTCTGATTTCTGTGTAAAACGTTTCCCGCACTCGGAACAGGAAAACGGCTTCTCACCCCTGTGCAATCTCTGATGTGTGTAAATATTGCACTTAAAGGAAAAACATTTCCCGCACTCAGGACAGGAATATGGCTTCTCCCCCGTGTGAGATCGCTGATGTGTGGAAAGATAGGACTTTTTTGAAAAACATTTCCCGCACTCAGGACAGGAGTAGGGCCTCTCACCTGTGTGAGACATTTTATGCACATCAAGATGGGATTTAAAACGGAAACACTTCCCACACTCAGGACAGGAAAACCTCTTATCTGTTGGAAAAACGGCAGAAAGGCTCACAGTCTGAGGTTCCTCAGGATAAGAGGAATACGATGGTCCGGCACCGTCCCGCACAGTCTGAGGTTCCTCAGGATAAGAGGAATACGATGGTCCGGCACCGTCCCGCACAGTCTGAGGTTCCTCAGGATAAGAGGAATACGATGGTCCGGCACCGTCCCGCACAGTCTGAGGTTCCTCAGGATAAGAGGAATACGATGGTCCGGCACCGTGCCGCACAGTCTGAGGTTCCTCAGGATAAGAGGAATACGATGGTCCGGCACCGTCCCGCACAGTCTGAGGTTCCTCGGGATAAGAGGAATACGATGGTCCGGCACCGTCCCGCACAGTCTGAGGTTCCTCAGGATAAGAGGAATACGATGGTCCGGCACCGTCCCGCACAGTCTGAGGTTCCTCAGGATAAGAGGAATACGATGGTCCGGCACCGTCCCGCACAGTCTGAGGTTCCTCAGGATAAGAGGAATACGATGGTCCGGCACCGTGCCGCACAGTCTGAGGTTCCTCAGGATAAGAGGAATACGATGGTCCGGCACCGTCCCGCACAGTCTGAGGTTCCTCGGGATAAGAGGAATACGATGGTCCGGCACCGTCCCGCACAGTCTGAGGTTCCTCAGGATAAGAGGAATACGATGGTCCATCTACACTGTGTGGTGCCAGATGGACATTTGAGGTAGTCGGGTTTTCTCCTGGACTATACTGTGTGATGTCCTCATCTTCTACTTTACAGTCTGGAGACAAAGTGAGACAATCCTCTGAGGTTTTCCTCATCTCCCGTCCATCTACTAAAATAGAGATACAAAGATTATTACTGGACATGAGCTGATTGGATCCCCTAAACCAGGACTCCGCCCACATCAGGCAGCTTTGTCTCTGAGGAACATACCTGATAAATGATTTCCCTTGACCTACAATTAGCTCATTTCATTTATAGACTCAGCCAGTAAAAAACTTTATTTTATAATCTGGACCAATCAGTGAGCAGTATGGGTGGAGGAATGGATTTAGTGTTAATGACCCACCTGTGCTGATCTCTGTAGGAGTGTCCTCCTCTATAAATGTCCCCGTTATTCCATCCTCCTCCATAGACTGCTGATCATCCCTCACATACCTCTCTTCTTCTGCTTTAATTTCCACTTTTATGTCTATCAGATCTTCACTCTAAACCAAGAAAATTAAAGAAAATAATAGCCGTAAAATATATAAGCTAACATAATAAATCCACATATCATCTCCAGGAATCCATGTTCTAGATGCCCCATCCCACCAACCTTGTAACTGTCAAATATGGTGTGATCTTCCCGTGTGGAATCCCGGGAATACAGAGGACGGGGACATCTCTCTGGTGGGTTCCTGGTATTAGGTGGCTCCATCATATCCTTCATCTCTCCATACTCCTCATCCTCCTCTTTATACTCTTCTTTCACATCAATATTATCATCCCCAAGGATTCCACTCTGAATAGTGACATCCTGACACCTTATAGGAACCTGACACACACAATGATACAGTCACCATCCAGACACACCCCTTGTCTGTTACTGGATAATGTCCCAGAATCCTCCTCACCTCTCCTGTCAGCAGCTCCATCATCTTCTTGGTGACTTCTAGAATCTTCTCCATGTTGTGTCTCTCGGGTTTTATGGAGTCACATGGAGGCACTGTGATGGTCATATGATCACCTGACTTCACAAGAGGAAATCTCTGTATTGGGGAACCAATAGGAATATCATGTTAGAATCCCAGAATCCCCCTCACCTCTCCGGTCAGGTCTGTGTTTTATTAATAGAGATGAGTGATGTCATGTGACCTCCCAGAATCCTCCTCACCTCTCCGGTCAGGTCTGTGTTTTATTAATAGAGATAAGAGTGATGTCATGTGACCTCCCAGAATCCTCCTCACCTCTCCGGTCAGGTCTGTGTATTATTAATAGAGATAAGAGTGATGTCATGTGACCTCCCAGAATCCTCCTCACCTCTCCGGTCAGGTCTGTGTTTTATTAATAGAGATAAGAGTGATGTCATGTGACCTCCCAGAATCCTCCTCACCTCTCCGATCAGGTCTGTGTTTTACTAATAGAGATAAGAGTGATGTCATGTGACCTCCTAGAATCCTCCTCACCTCTCCGGTCAGCAGGTAGATGATCTCCAGGGTGAGGTTTAGTATCCTCTCAGTCATGTGACTCCAGTCCTCCTCCATCCTCATTGGTCATGTGATCTATACTAGTTCCCTGTAGACCAAAAAATTATAACAGAGAATGATGAGGACTGCACTGGTTGCACAATATTAGGATGGGGATGTATGGGGCATAATACGAGGGTTTCTATCATAGAACTGTCCCCACTGGGATTACACACAGAGGAACATTCAGTTTAATGTTTGCATTTATGGGGTCCAGGAACCTCTTATCTTTTGCCCTTTATGTCTAAATAAAACCCCTGTCATCTACAAAACTCCAAACTGCAGGAAATGTTCCTGCCCCACAAGCAGGGGAAACATTCGGACCCTGAAGGGGTTAATCTAGGTTTCCACACTATATATGGGTGTATCATCATCTGCTGGAGATAAAAGACGTCACAATGACTATGGAGGAGGAGGATGGACATGATGGGGGGGGGGGGGAGGGGTTACTGGGTGTATATAGAATATAATTCTCTCAATTTACTGAGATGGAGAATAAAGACACCTTTTGCCACTAAATATTCATTCAGAGGCCACAACCCCTTTTATATCCCTTTTATACACACTATGATGCCAAATAAAAGTGTTCTCTGCACCGAAGTAGGTCAATCCTTTCCTCTCCTTATACACCACCTAATACCGCTCTGATGGAGACCAAATGCTGGATGGAGTCTTATTCAGAAACTCTTTCTTTTCCAAAGTGTCCATCTCCCGATCCCCCTTCTCCACTGACTTCCATGTCACTAGAATGTCTCTTTCTTGTATATTGTAGTGAAGAGGAGATCGGCGGGAGGAAGCACAGAGCTCTGTGGAGGACAAGGAGACTAGCACTCCGGGTCGGTTTGGTTCCTGAAGAAGACTTCAGTCAGCATCGGAGCTCCGTTCAGAAGGGTAAGAATTTACGTTTACAGGGAGGCCTTCTATTTGGGTTGGATGTTCGGTGACAATGTGATCAGTTACACTGGCTTGTGTTTTATGTCACCTCACCATTACTTTTCTTTTATACTGGTGTTTTCAATTCAATATGTGAAACCTGATGGAATATTGAGAGAGATGGAAACACTTTGGGCAGATAAATAGAATACGTATTTGTCTGTGTGTACATCAGACTGAAAAGAGAGACGTTTAAAGGGGAAAGATGGACAGAGATATTTGGTTCCTAATAATGGATGGTGATGGGAGCTATGATAAAATAAGATCTTCTTACCTCCTCAGCTGCCAGTTCCAGCAATGTCTCCTCTCTACTTCCTCTCACATTAAACGTCCAATTCGTATGTACAATCACTTCCTGTGTGCACTCTACATCACTTCCTGTCTGATTTCCATAGAGACTTCATGTCTGCGTAGATGTGAGATCACCATCTTGTGGAGCTCATAGGAACTGCAGCCCAGAGAAACGTCTCGTAGTGTAAACAAGATGGACAGTTACCAACTATCTCAGATTTGGCAGGAAAATAATACTTTTTAGCTATTTGTCTCAGGCTGCATTCCGAGAATCACAGCGTAAAGTGGAAACGTGTTTGGGGCCAGGCAATGGGACACCAATCAGCGTCTAGATTGGAGCTGTAAGCGACCAATGAGCATGTAGTGGTCAGCATTGGGTTAATATCAGAGAATGCCCCCTTCTTTCCCTACGAATCCATCCTCCTTCATTACCCTCTTGTCCCCTTCCTCATCCTCTTGTCTCATTCTTCACCCCCATCTTCATCTCCCTGCCCCTTTGTTTACCCACCTCCTCTTCTTCACCTCTCTGTCCCACTCATCACCCTCCTGTCCCCATTTCCACCTTCTCCTCCTCCTCCAGTTTTAACAAAGACCAGTAGTAGTCTTTTGAAATATTCTGGTAAAGAATTAGTGCGCTCTCAGATATCATCTCCAGAATGTGCACCCCCCGCCCCCCCCCCCCGCCATGGTTCCAGGCTCCGCCATCCCACCTGCAGTTCCTGTACCGGCATAGCGGGTTCTGCCAGGTAGAGGAGATGGAGACCAGAGAACATCAGCTCCCTGATCTCCCCTAGATAGAATGAATTCAGAAGTGATGTGTATTAGGTCACCTCCAGGTTTAGTTCTATCATTCCTGGCCGCTGTGGTCACAGAAGCTTAAAATGGAGCCCAATCTGTTGTTCATTATCTTTAGTGGAGGGCAGGAGAGACATGAGGGGTCTAATAGAACCTTGATGCCTCATTAAAGAGAACCTGTCACAACAAAATACTATCACGTACTGTTGAGTTGAGTTGAGAGGTATCTTAATATAGCGTGGTCTTACCCCGAAGGGTCCCGACGCACATAGCAGAGATCCTGGGAAAAGAGGACACAGGAACCAAAAGCAGCACAGAGTGGCAGAAAGGGTGGAAGAGAGAGGCTACGCAGGTTACTGAAGACTTGTGTGAAAAGCCAAGTCTTCAGTAACCCGCTGAAGACCAGAATAGTAGGGGCCTCCTGGAGCTTGACAGGGAGGCTATTCCATAATACGGCACTCTGGTGGGAGAAGCCCCGGCCATAACGCCAGATCTTCTTGGGCACGAGATGTAGAGGAGATCTCTGCCGGTACGAGAAAACATACACACAACCGGTTTTCTCGGCAAAAAGCTCTGCCAGCAGTTTTCTTGCCGAGAAAACCGGCCATGTGTACAAGGCTTTAGCCTTGTTTCCAGATGTAGGCCACAGTCGTTGTGCTGTCCAACTTTCCCAGGACAGGCTTACCCTGGATAAGGTGACTGAAGGCTAAGAGCCAGAAAAGGCTGCCCTCGACTCCAGAACGGAGTCTTGGATCCTTGACACAAGGCCATTGGCCCTGAGCTCAGTTCTTGAAGTAGGGCTCCCCTACACTGGCTGGTGTCTGACTGCATCACCAGATCGTCTGTAGGGAATGACTTTGCAGACGATTAGTTTATTCAACTTCAAGTTTCGGCCACTGGTCCAGAAACCCGGCTTGGACGGGGTGAGTTAAACTGGGCCTTCCTGAGCTGCTGGAGCGAGGTGATTTTTATGGCTCAATCTGAGACGTAAAGAATGAAAGATATTTAAATATGGCCCAACAATGCTTGGACCTACAAAAGAGTCTCAGACATGTAGCATCCCCATATTCAGGAGCAGTATCACAATGTATTTTGGGGTGTAATTATAAGCCTGCTCATGCCGCATGTCAGAAATAACTTATTAAACTGAAAACTTTGTGTAAAAAATTAAATTTTCATTTTCTTGTGGCAAAAAAAAAAAAAAGTCTTCAAAAGACCCCCCATGCCTTTTAGAAAGAAACATTAGGGAGTTTGCTTTCCAAAATGTGATCATTTTGCGAGTGTCTCTACTGTTCTAGTGCTCCAGGGCCTCCAAAAATGTGATAGGTAATCAGAAAACTGGATACATACCGTAATTTATGTCTGAATATGAAGGCGCTCCTTGGATTTTGGGCCTCTTTGTGTGGCTAGGCTGTGAACGAGTCTCATACATGTGGTATCCTCATACTCAGGAGTATCAGAATGTGTTTTGGAGTGTAATTATAAGTATGCCCATGCCGTGTGTGAGAAATAACTTGTGAAACTGACAACATTTCGAAATATTGAATTATATTTAATTTCTTAATTTTCCAAAAAACTGTGACTAAAACATTTACAACTTCAGAAAACTCGCCATTTCACTCACAAAACTTGCCCGAATAAGCCTACCAGATTTTGAACGTCTTTGATAGACAAACTACTCAACGAGAAAAAGTACTCGATTATAGACATCTATAGACCACTAAATTCTCTCTTTACGAAACCTCTATGCCTCACATGTACAATCTTGGAGTAAAGACATACCTGCAGAGGATATCCTGGAAGGCTTTACTTTAACCCAAAAACTGTTGACAAATGAATCCTGGAGGGAAACTCAGTTCAAACTTCTACACCAGTGGTTCTCAACCTAGTGCCGTGACCCCTTGATAACATTTTCCAAGTTGTGGGGACCCTTAACAGTAGAATTTTCGTAGCGTGAGTTGTCAGCAGCTAAGGCCAGACAAGTAATTTGCGCCCCCAGCCAACGGACATTTAGGGCTCCATAAGTCAGTTACACTCGTACAGTATTAACCACTTAAAGACCCCCGCACGCACATATACGGCCACAACATGGCTCGTACAGGCACAAGGGCGTAAATTTACGTCCCCGCCTGAGTGCGGTTCGGGGGTCCCATCGGGACCCCCTCCGCGGCGTGCGGGGGTCTCCCTACCTCTGGGAGCGATCCGGGATCTGCGGGCGGATGTCCGTGTTTTCCGCCCCCCCCCGCGATCGCTCCCAGCCAATGGGAGCGCGCTCCCAGCCTGTCACTTCCTACTCCTGTGTTTACACAGGAAGGAGGAAATGATGTATTCTCTCATCGCAGCGCTGTTTCCCAGCGCTGCTGATGAGAGAAGACATGACAAGTAAGTGTGCACCAACACAACACTGACACACACTCACATAGGCATATTAACCCCTTGTGATCGCCCCCCCCACCCCCCTGTCACAGTGTTACTGAATGCAGTGATTTAATCACTGCATTTAGTGTCAGTGTGACAGGCACTGTAAAAAACAGTTAGTGTTAGGTTCAGGATAGCCCCCCCACCCCCCCTAATAAAGTTTTAACCCCCTGATCACCGCCCTAGTTAACCCTTTCACTCCCTATTGCCAGCGTCACTAAGCGATCATTTTTCTGATCGCTGTATTAGTGTCGCTGTTCCCGCTAGGTAGCTAATTTTTTTTATTGCGATTTTTTTTTTTTTACTAAAGACATGTGGCTAAATAAATTTTGGCCTAAATGTTTGACTAAAATTTAGTTTATTTGATTTTTTTTTAACAAAAAGTAAAAAATAGTGTTTTTTTTTTCAAAAATGTCGCTCTATTTTTGTATATAGCGCAAAAAATAAAAATCGCAGAGGTGATCAAATACCACCAAAAGAAAGCTCTATTTGTGGGAAGAAAAGGACGCGAATTTTGTTTGGGAGCCACGTCGCACGACCGCGCAATTGTCTGTTAAAGCGACGCAGTGCCGAATCGCAAAAACACCTTGGGTCATTTACCAGCGTATTGGTCCGGGTCTTAAGTGGTTAAAACCCCTTCTGGTACATTTTAGGAGTGCTGGCGGGGAATTCTGATCATGCAGCTTAAATGCTCTTGATCAAGATCATCTGCTGATCTGATAACTGTAGTGGGGACTTTAAATGGCAACTCTAATCACAGGTAGTGTTACTCACTGTGTCTCCAGCTCTGTGGTGTCTCGCAGCAGTGGCACCTTTGCCGAAATCAGGAGATAGGGTCTCCTCCAGCCCCTCCCACTTCACATTTCTCAGCAGTCAGCTGACCTCTAGTCTCCGCCCCACAGCCACGCTGTAAACTGAGTGGGCGGGAAAGGGCTCCAGGAGCAGCCCAGCTGGGCGGCCACAGGCTCCAGAGACAGCCTTGCTGGATGGCTGTGAAAAGGCTAAGAGTGCTGCGGGCTTCAGGAACAGCCCAGGATTCGGTGACCCCTGGCAAATTGTCATTTAACCCCAAGGGGGTCCTGACCCCCAGGTTGAGAACCACTGTTCTACACAGAGCCATGTTCCTTTCTCCACTAAACATTCTACACCTCTGGGGGAAACTTGTCCTTTGTATTCAGTCTTGAGACATTTTTATTGCATGGACATACTCAGCCATCTCAGACTACTGGGATCGAGTCCTAACATTTATCTATAGAGTAACCAAATACCAACCACCTAAGGACCCCGTACTTCATCTGTTTGGATGTACAAAGACGTGTAACCTCTCCGATGGACTTAAAACCTTTTTTTTTTTTTTCATTGATTCAATTTTTATTATTGTTTGCATATCAAAAAGGAGAAAAAACACAAAGAAGAACAACATTGTGTATCATATAAACATATTAAATGCACAGCCAAAGTTTATCCCTTTCATGCCTAAGCCTATTTATGACATTTGGGGCCAGATTCACAGAGCGATTACTCCTGTCTATCTTGCGTTAGACTGGAGTACTTTCAAATTACGTGCGTTTTTTCACTACTCTGAACCCTCAAACCATGAAAATACGTCTGCGGGCTTCAATTCGACTGGCTTACGTGTTAGTACGCCTTCGGATCTACGCTGCAATAATTTTGCGGCCACTGGGTGGACTTCCCGTCGTTTTCCGCGTCGGGGTATGCTAATGAGCTTTTGCCGGCGATCCCAGAAATTACGATCTTCAATCGCAATCTCTTACGGCATCTTTAGTCATCTTTTTGCTGCGTAAAACGATACCAGCTTTTAGCTGGTCTAATATTAGACAGCCCATGTTAAGTATGGCCGTCGTTCCCGCGTCGAATTTCAACGTTTTCCGACGTCTTTTATTATTTTTTACGTAAGTCGTCCGGCAATAGGAATGTCCGTAAACGACGCTACTCAAAAAAAAAATGACGTAACGACGTGATTTCGCGCAATGCACGGCGGGAAATATCTGAACGGAGCATGCGCAGTTCGATCGCCGCGGGGACGCGCTTAATTTAAATGCTTCACGCCCCCTAATCGCGTATTTCGATTACGCGGCGAGAAATAGACTACGCCACCATATCGTACGGGCAAAAATCTACCAGAATTCGTCGTAGAGTCTGGTAAAATTCTCGGTCGTGTGTACGAGGCCTCACTCTTTCGCTCGAGATCACTGAATTTATAGCGTCCACCCAGGATTTTACTATAGGTGGTGTCTGCGCCTGCCACCTCTGTGCGATTAATTTTCTTGCTTGAAAGAGGCATCTCAATACCACTTCAGAGGAACCCATTGGCACTCTACCCTCCTCAATACTGCCCAACAGACATGTCTTAGCCTTGGGTTTTAAAGTGGTTGTAAACCCACTTTATTGACTTTTACCTACAAGTAAGCCTATAATAAGTCTTACCTGTAGGTATAAAGAATATCTCCTAAACCTGTACGGTTTAGGAGATATTCCCCTCGCAATGCGCAGCGGCGCATGCGCAGGGGGGAATCTACGGCCAAAGGACCAGCCACCGCCATCCTGGCCGGATTTAAATCATCGCCGCTCATCGCCGCTCCAGCCAATCACAGCGCTGGAGCGGCGATACCCGGAAGACACGCCGAGTCAAGAGATCTCGCTCGGCATGGACCAGGTAAGTTTCCTACACCTCGTTCCGAGGTAAGTATTTCATAATGAGCTAATATGCGGTGCATACTAGATCATTATGACTTTTGCCTTGCAGGTGTGGGGGAATTTTTTTTTTTTTGCAGTTTACAACCGCTTTAAGTTAGTTTTAACCACTTAAGGACTCCTTTACGCCGATATACATCGGCAGAAGGGCACGGTTGGGCACAAGCACGTAACTGTATGTCCTCTTTAAGAGCTCAGCCGTGGGGTCGTGACTGTGCCCGCAGGACCTGCGGACCCGATTGGCGCCGGTGTCTCGCGATTGGTCACAGGAGATGAAGAACGGGGAGAGGTGTGTGTAAACACACCTTCCCCGTTCTTCATTGTGGCAGTGTCAGTGATCCTCTGATACATCTGTAGCATTTCAGTGCATAAGTCTGTATGGATCGCGTGAGTTAAATACGGTACCTTGTGGAGACAGGAGTATCGGTATGCACACAGTGTGACATGTTGATTTAGTGCTGAGCCTCTGCACTGAGATGACTGTACCTTCTGTGACTGCAGAGGAAGGAGGGGTCCCAAGATCCCCTGCTGACGGCCGGAAGGAGGAGGAGGAGACCAGCAGGGAGATGAGATGAGCACCGCTCTGTAACAAAGGCACCTGGCAGTGCTACTGCAGATCAAAGAGACACAGAGACACATACACAGCCACAGCACACTGCACACCGCCGTATCAGAGTGGATTATAGGAGTACACACACCTCAAACTAGGGCTTATTTTCAGGGTAGGGCTTATATTGCAGCCCTCCTGGAAAATAGCACTAGGTCTTACTTTCGGGGTAGGTCTTATTTTCGGGGAAACACAGTATATTGTAAACTCTATAAATTTTGCGCAAACCAACTGGAAGGGGGTGAACGTGTCCAATGACCCCTGGTGTACAGAAAGACAGGACTTCAGTGAGGAACAATTCCCTCACTCAAGACAGGAACGTGGCTAATCCCCCGTGTGAGATCTCTGATGTCTGGAAAGATTTGACTTCTGTGAAAAACATTTCCCGCACTCGGGACAGGAATACGGCTTCTCCCCTGTGTGCAATCGCTGATGTGTAATAATATGTGACTTTAATAAAAAACATTTCCCACACTCAGGACAGGAATACGGCTTCACCCCTGTGTGTGATCTCTGATGTACATTAAGATGGGACTGCCTAGAAAAACATTTCCCGCACTCAGGGCAGGTATACGGCTTCTCCCCCGTGTGAATCATCTGATGTTTGTCAAGTTCTGGTTTTCGTGAAAAACACGATCCACACTCAAGACAGGTGTGTTGCTTCTCGCCCGTGTGCGTTTTCTTATGTCTGCAAAGACTGGACCTATCCCCAAAAAATATTCCGCACTCAGGACAGCAATATGGCTTCTCACCTGTGTGTGTTCTCTGATGAGTATCAAGCCTAACCTTCTCTGAAAAACATTTCCCGCACTCAGAACAGGAATACAGCTTCTCCCCCGTGTGTGATATTTGATGTCTGGAAAGATGTGTATTTGTTGCAAAACATTTCCCGCACACGGGACAGGAATAAGGCTTCTCCCCCGTGTGCAATCTCAGATGTCTGTTACGAGAAGACTTGTCTGAAAAATATCTCCCGCATTCAGAACAGGAGTACGGCTTCTCACCCGTGTGAGACAGCTGATGTATGTCAAGTTCTGATTTTTGTTCAAAATATTTCCCGCATACGGGACAGGGAATTGACTTTTCACTGGTGTGCAATCTTTGATGTTTGTAGAGCCTGGACTTCATTAAAAAACATTTCCCACACTCAAGACAGGAATGTGGCTTCTCACCCGTGTGAGACATCTGATGCATGACGAGCCGTGATTTTTTTGTAAAACATTTCCCGCAATCAGTACAGGAAAACCTCTTATCTTTTGAAAGTTTGGCACCGTCCCTCACAGTCTGAGGTTCCTCAGGATAAGAGGAATACGATGGTCCGGCACCGTCCCGCACAGTCTGAGGTTCCTCAGGATAAGAGGAATTAGATGGTCCGGCACCGTCCCGCACAGTCTGAGGTTCCTCAGGAAAAGAGGAATTTGATGCTTCGGCACCGTCCCGCACAGTCTGAGGTTCCTCAGGATAAGAGGAATACGATGGTCCGGCACCGTCCCGCACAGTCTGAGGTTCCTCAGGATAAGAGGAATTTGATGCTTCGGCACCGTCCCGCACAGTCTGAGGTTCCTCAGGATAAGAGGAATACGATGGTCCGGCACCGTCCCGCACAGTCTGAGGTTCCTCAGGATAAGAAGAATACGATGGTCCGGCACCGTCCCGCACAGTCTGAGGTTCCTCAGGATAAGAGGAATACGATGGTCCGGCACCGTCCCGCACAGTCTGAGGTTCCTCAGGATAAGAGGAATACGATGGTCCGGCACCGTCCCGCACAGTCTGAGGTTCCTCAGGATAAGAGGAATTTGATGCTTCGGCACCGTCCCGCACAGTCTGAGGTTCCTCCGGATAAGAGGAATTTGATGCTTCGGCACCGTCCCGCACAGTCTGAGGTTCCTCAGGATAAGAGGAATACGATGGTCCGGCACCGCCCCGCACAGTCTGAGGTTCCTCAGGATAAGAGGAATACGATGGTCCGGCACCGTCCCGCACAGTCTGAGGTTCCTCAGGATAAGAGGAATACGATGGTCCGGCACCATCCCGCACAGTCTGAGGTTCCTCAGTATAAGAGGAATACGATGGTCCGGCACCGTCCCGCACAGTCTCAGGTTCCTCAGGATAAGAGGAATACGATGGTCCGGCACCGTCCCTCACAGTCTGAGGTTCCTCAGGATAAGAGGAATACGATGGTCCGGCACTGTCCCGCACAGTCTGAGGTTCCTCAGGATAAGAGGAATACGATGGTCCGGCACCGTCCCGCACAGTCTGAGGTTCCTCAGGATAAGAGGAATACGATGGTCCGGCACCGTCCCGCACAGTCTGAGGTTCCTCAGGATAAGAGGAATACGATGGTCCATCTACACTGTGTGGTGCCGGATGGACATTTGAGGTAGTCGGGTTTTCTCCTGGACTATACTGTGTGATGTCCTCATCTTCTACTTTACAGTCTGGAGACAAAGTGAGACAATCCTCTGAGGTTTTCCTCATCTCCCGTCCATCTACTAAAATAGAAATACAAAGATTATTACTAGACATGAGCTGATTGGTTCCCCTAAACCAGGACTCCGCCCACATCAGGCATCTTTGTCTCTGAGGATCTTACAATTCCCCCCTCAAGGTAACTAGTAAATGGGTCCTCTGATCTCCTACCAGTTCATTTTTTTATTCATGGACCTTAGTCAGAGAGTGAGGAAACAACGAGAACTGTCCTTTATAGGAGTGACAGTGATGAGGGAATTATAGGACAAGTGTCCCCTCCCCCTCTATCACTCATTGCCATCTTCTCAACACAAGAAATCCTGCACTTCCTTATTTAGTCATAAATAACAGTGGGGCTGAGCCCCACCAGAGGTCAGAGAGTGAGGATGGGGGGAGAAAAGCTAAGATGAAGACTAAACTGATCTGGAAGACCCAGGAGCATGGGGCAGAAGAGGCAAGACACATGCCGCAGTTGCCAAGGTCACGCAACGCCTATGGTGAATATCAACATTTTGCTGAACCCCAGAATCTCCATAAATCCAGTCTAGAGACATAAATTGTGTCTGCAGCACAGAGAAGGAAGATTATCCGAGAGAAATACAGGAATACAGGACGGGGAACACAGCTCAGGAAAGTGACCAGGGGATTACAGGCTGATATCACCCAGTCCCCGCCCTACTCTGGACCAATCAGTGATCAGTATGGGTGGAGGAATGGATTTAGTGTTAATGACCCACCTGTGCTGATCTCTGTAGGAGTGTCCTCCTCTATAAATGTCCCTGTTATTCCATCCTCCTCCATAGACTGCTGATCATCCCTCACATACGTCTCTTCTTCTTCTGATTTCACCTCAAATTCTATATCGATTGGATCTCCACTCTAAACCAAGAGAATGAGAGAGAATATCATCTGTAAGATAAGAGCTTTAATATTGTGACATCACATAAAAAATCCACACATCATCTCCATGAGTCTGTGTATTATAATGTCCGTCCCACCAACCTTGCAAAAGGGAGGGGTGTTGCGACCTTCCTGTGTGGAATCCCGGGAATACAGAGGACGGGGACATCTCTCTGGTGGGTTTCTGTACCTGGATGACTCCACCATGGTGTCCTGGTACAGATCTTTATGTTCTTCCTCCATCACCCCATCCTCATCATCCTCCTCCTTTATCTCTTCTTTAACCTCAACTTTAGGATCTCTCAGGTTTTCACTCTGAATATAGAATAAAAATGACATCAATGGTAACAATGCAGATAATGTACAGATCCTAATGATACGATCAGTGATTGTGACAAAACATGGCAACAAGTAAACCAATGAACCCCCCCCCCCCCTGTTCAAAAGTTTGCACCCCCTTAATTCTTAATCCTGTGTATTGCCCCCTTTAGCATCAATGACAGCGTGCAGTCTTCTGTAATTGTCTATGAGGCCCCAAATTCTTGCAGGTGGTAGAGCTGCCCATTCGTCTTGGCACAAAGCCTCCAAAGTCTTTGGTCGTCTTGCACGAAGCGCCCGTTTGAGATCCCCCAAGAGCGGCTCAGTGATATTAACCACTTCAGGCCCAGTTCGCTCCTTCATGTAAAGATCGTAATTTTTGCAGCGATACCTCACATGTGTGGTTTGAATAACATTTTCATATGTGGGCGGCGGGACTTACGTATGCATTCGCTTCTGCATAATTTTACAAATGTTTTTATTTTATTTCGACACTAAAAGTAAACATCCATTGTAATAGGAATATGACATGACAGGACCTCTTTACAGTGAGATATGGGGTCAATAAGACCCCCACATCTCACCACTAGACTGGCAAGCCTAAAAAAAAAAAAAAAAGCATCACCGCCCAGCCATTTTTTTTTTAAAGCAGAGACCAGGTTTGAGGTCATAGCATTGCTCTCGGTCTCCGACAATCATAGAGACTCCGGCGACCATCTGTAGGGTCAGGACTGGGCTCTCAGCAGCTTCCTTCTCAGTGCTTTGGTTGCTCAGCTGTCGGTTAATTGCCAGCACTCTTCGCTCCACAGTGGCTCACCTGGTGGTCAGTCCCACCTAGAGCCAGCCCTTCTGGCTATTTAAACTGCCTTGCTCAGTCCATTCGTGCCTTCGCCTTGGCCAACATGTCTGAAGATTCTTTGCCGTGTTCCTGTGAAAGACTTTGCCCGGCTAATGTCCCTTCTGGTTCCCGATCCTGTTCTTCTGCCTCCGACTACGCTGATCTCTGGTTTCCTGATTTACTGGCTTGCCTGACTATCCGCTTTGGCTTCTGAACCCTGGCTATGTTTTGACTATGTTCACTGTTCTGTACCATTTTTACTGCATTTTCTGTCTCGGTCTGATTTATGGTTCCTGCAGCCAATATTTCTCCAGAGGTTACCTGTGGGTTTTTCTTTGTATCCCGAACAAGTCTTCTGGTAGCTGTGACTGTAATCTTTCTTGGTCTACCTAACCTTGGCTTGGTATCAAGAGATCCCTGAATTTTCCACTTCCTAATAGGTGATTGAACAGTACTGACTGGCATAGTCAAGGCTTTGGATATCTTTTTATATCCTTTTCCTTCTTTAAAAAAGTTTATAATGTATTTTTCCAGAGTAGGGTCAGGACTGGGCTCTCAGCAGCTTCCTTCTCTGGGCTCAGGTTGCTCAGCTGTCAGTAATTGCCAGCACTCACCGCTCCACAGTGGCTCGTCTGCTGATCATTTTCTGCTCGACAGTCCCACCTACAGCCAGACCCTTCTGGCTATTCAAACTGCCTTCCTTAATCCTTTCGTGTCTTCGTCTTGGCCAACATGTCTGAAGATTCTTTGCTGTGTTCCTGTGAAAGACTTTGCCCGGCTAGTGTCTCTTCTGGTTTCTGATTCTGTTCTTCTGCCTCCGACTACGCTGATCTCTGGTTTCCTGATTTACTGGCTTGCCTTACTATCCGCTTTGGCTTCCGAACCTTGGATATGTTTTGACTACGTTCACTGTTCTGTACCATTTTTACTGTATTTTCTGTCTCGGTCTGATTTATGGTTCCTGCAGCCAATATTTCTCCAGAGGTTACCTGTGGGGTTTTTATTTGTATCCCGAACAATTCTTCTAGCGGTTGTGACTTCAGTCTTTCTTGGTCTACCTAACCTTGGCTTGGTATCAAGAGATCCCTGAATTTTCCACTTCCTAAAGCGGATCTCCACCCTAAAGTGGAGTCGCGCTGATCGGAACCCTCCCCCCTCCGGTGTCACATTTGACACCTTTCAGGGGGGTGCAGATACCTGTCTAAAGACAGGTATTTGCACCCACCTCCGGCCACAGCAGAGTCGGGCAAAAGATGGGTTTTCCTAGCTTCCCGTCACCCCTCGGCTCCCAGCACACAGCAGGAGCCAATCGGTCCTTAGAAAAACATCCTTGGTCCTTAAGTGGTTAATAAGTGATTGAACAGTACTGACTGGCATATTCAAGGCGTTGGATATCTTTTTAAATCCTTTTCCTTCTTAATAAAGTTCAATTACCTTGTTTTGCAGGTCTTTTGACAGTTCTTTTCTGCTCCCCATCGCTCAGTATCTAGCCTGTTCAGTGCAATAGTGTGAGAGCTAACAAACTCATTGACACTAATTGCAATTTAAAAAGCCACAAATGTGGATAATTAACCTTTTAATTGCCATTGTAACCAGTGTGTGTCACCTTCTGTGTCTGTATCAAGGCCAAACATTTCAGGGGGGAGGAGACTTTTCATCAAGACAATTTAGAGGATTTCTGTTATCATTATTATTTAAAAAGGAGCCAAGCAACCATGTGATAATAAATGGCTTCATATGATTACTATCACATTAATAAAAGACAGTTTTTTGGCATGATCAGTCAAATCGCCAATGCCAAAATTTCACAATTTCTGCCGGGGGAAGCAAACTGTTGAGCTCAACTGTAACAATAATTGACAATCGCCTACCTGATGATGGTGGGGGATGGTGTGACCTTCCTGTGTGGAATCCCGGGAATACAGAGGACGGGGACATCTCTCTGGTGGGTTCCTGGTATTAGGTGGCTCCATCATATCCTTGTGTATATCTGAAAGTTCCTTCATCACTCCATACTCCTCATCCTCCTCTTTATACTCTTCTTTAATAATACTATTATTATTGAGGTTTCCACTCTGAATATATAATAAGACATAAATTGTAACAAACATGCTTGTGAATAAATGATAACTACCAATAATTGTTCCTCACCTACCTTATGATGGTGGGGGATGGTGTGACCTTCCTGTGTGGAATAATCCCGGGAATACAGAGGACGGGGACATCTCTCTGGTGGGTTCCCATTACTGGATCCATCTGTAGGAAACACACACACTGACTGAATCCATTGTTTCTATGTGTTTATCAGATGATGGGGGATCTAGGTGGAGCCTCCGTACTGCTCTCTCCTTTACAATAAAGTCTCCTCTTACCCGGTGATGTGAGGGGCGGCTGATTCTCCATCATGACGTCCTTGTAGAGATCCTTGTGTCCTTCTAAATACTCCCACTCCTCCATGGAGAATTAGACAGTGACATCCTGACACCTTATAGGAACCTGACACACACAATGATACAGTCACCATCCAGACACACCCCTTGTCTGTAAGGCGGCGTACACACGACGGAGAAACTCGTCGGGCGAAACTCATCGTTCTGCCCGTCGGGTTCCTAGTTCGGCAGTCAAAAAGCTTGTCGAGCCAAATTTTTCCATTGAACAACGAGGAAATAGAGAACCTGCTCTCTTGTTGGCTCGACGAGTTCCTCGACGGGTTGTTCGGCGAAAAGTGTACACACAACCGGTTTTCTCGGCAGAATACGTCTCCCATCGAGGTTTTTGCTGGATTCTGCCGAGCAACTCGGTCGTGTGTACGCGGCCTTACTGGATAATGTCCCAGAATTCCCGGCACCGCTCACCTCTCCTGTCAGCAGCTCGATGATCTCTCTGGTGACTTCTAGAATCTTCTTTGTATTTCTCTATTCTATCAGGGAGGGAGGGGGAGGCAATGTGATGGTCATATGATCTCCAGACTTCACAGGATGAAAACTCTAGATTTGAACACAAATAGTAAAATCAAAATAAACTCCAAGAATCCTCCTCATCTGACAGCTACCCACTTTCTGGTTCATATAGAAATTGCCCCCACTGAGACCCCCCCCCCCCCACCCCCACACTTCATAGTTAAAAAGCTTGTTGTAGGCATTCTGACATCATTACATACAATGCAGGAGCAAAAGTCCTACCTTGTACATTAGGATGGTAGGGGTCCACCCACATCCTAAGAGCATCAGTAAATAAGAAAAGAGACAGATGGAGGGACAATGGAAAGAGGATCTTTGAGGTCAGTGTGATGTAATAGGATTCTCTGACTCTGACTGAAGAGGCATTGGAAGGTGGGAGGCCTCGTACACTCGACCGAGAATCTCGTCGTAAAAGAAACGTTGTTTTCCTCGACGAGATTCTTGTCAAGCTTTCTTTGCATACACACTGTCAAGACAAAATCTCGTCGTTCTCAAACGCGGTGACGTACAACGCATACGACGGCACTATAAAGGGGAAGTTCAATTCCACTGGTTCCACCCTTGGGGCTGCTTTTGCTAATCTCATGTTACTGCGTGTTAAGTAAAAGTTTGGTGAGAGACGATTCGTGCTTTTCAGTCTGTTACAGCGTGACGAATGTGCAATCTCCATTACAAAAACTTACCAAAGGTGCGCTCCCGTCTCATACTTTATTCTGAGCATGCGCGGGTTTCTAAGCATACACAAGAATGTGTTTCTCGTCGTAAACCAGCCCGACGAGAAACACGACGAGGAAATTGAGACTCCCGACGAGAAAAAAAAGAGAACTTTTCTCGTCGAGATCCACAACAGCTTTCTCAACGAAAATCATACACACGGCCGTTTTTTTTTAAGCAAAAATGCTCTGCCAGCATTTTTCTTGATGGCTTTTGCCGAGGAAAACGGTCGTGTGTACGAGGCCTAACTTTTTGGTCAGTGTGAAGTCATAGGATTCTCTGACTCTGGATGGAGGGACATTGGGAGGTAGAGCTGTGAGGTCAGTGTGACTCTGAACTCTCTGATACTTACTTCTTACCTCTGCATTACTTAGTACTGATCTCTGAACTCTCTGTTACTTACTATTGACCTCTGAACGCTACACTATATACTACTGACCCCTTAACTCTGCATTACTTACTACTGAGCTCTGAACTTTCTGATACCTACTACTGACCTCTGAATTCTCCGTTATTTGCCACTGACCTCTCAGATACTTACTACTTACCTCAAAACTCCCTGTTTAATACTACTGCTCTCTCCATTACTTACTACTGACCTCTGAACTCCTATACACTACTGACCTATGAACTCTTCAATACTTACAACTGCCCTCTGAATTCTCTGGTACTTACTACTGACCTCTGAACTCCTCTACACTACTGACCTATAAACTCTTCAATACTTACAACTGACCTCTGAATTCTCTGGTACTTACTACTGACCTCTGAACTCCTCTACACTACTGACCTATAAACTCTTCAATACTTACAACTGACCTCTGAATTCTCTGGTACTTAATACTGACCTCTGAACACTCTTTTACTTACTACTGACCACTGAGTCATTTCCCACAGAGTCCCGTACTATTTAAGGCAGAGTTCAGTAGTAGTTTAGGCAGGGTTCAGAGGTCAGTACTAGATGAGGCAGAGTTTAGAAGTAGGTGAGGCAGAGTTCATGGGTCAGTACTAGATGAGGCAGCGTTCATGGGTCAGTACTAGATGAGGCAGAGTTCATGGGTCAGTACTAGTTGAGGCAGAGTTCATGGGTCAGTACTAGATGAGGCAGAGTTCATGGGTCAGTACTAGATGAGGCAGAGTTCATGGGTCAGTACTAGATGAGGCAGAGTTCATGGGTCAGTACTAGATGAGGCAGAGTTCATGGGTCAGTACTAGATGAGGCAGAGTTCATGGGTCAGTACTAGATGAGGCAGAGTTCATGGGTCAGTACTAGATGAGGCAGAGTTCATGGGTCAGTACTAGATGAGGCAGAGTTCATGGGTCAGTACTAGATGAGGCAGAGTTCATGGGTCAGTACTAGATGAGGCAGAGTTCATGGGTCAGTACTAGTTGAGGCAGAGTTCATGGGTCAGTACTAGATGAGGCAGAGTTCATGGGTCAGTACTAGTTGAGGCAGAGTTCATGGGTCAGTACTAGATGAGGCAGAGTTCATGGGTCAGTACTAGATGAGGCAGAGTTCATGGGTCACTACTAGATGAGGCAGAGTTCATGGGTCAGTACTAGATGAGGCAGAGTTCATGGGTCAGTTCTAGATGAGGCAGAGTTAATGGGTCAGTTCTAGATGAGGCAGAGTTCATGGGTCAGTACTAGATGAGGCAGAGTTCATGGGTCAGTACTAGATGAGGCAGAGTTCATGGGTCAGTTCTAGATGAGGCAGAGTTCATGGGTCAGTACTAGATGAGGCAGAGTTCATGGGTCAGTACTAGATGAGGCAGAGTTCATGGGTCAGTACTAGATGAGGCAGAGTTCATGGGTCAGTACTAGATGAGGCAGAGTTCATGGGTCAGTACTAGATGAGGCAGAGTTCAGTAGTAGGTTAGGCAGAGTTTAGAGATCGGGAAAAAGAGAACTGGGACCCCTAACTGGACTTCTTGTGGCACTTGTGGTAAACAAATTGTGTGTAGCAAAGAGTAGATTTGTATAATATTTATTTGAAAAATCGAAAAATAATTCAATAAAAAATCAACATGATCAGGGATAGACATAAAACATTGTACAGATAATTACAAATTTGCAGCGTTGCATTATATGATGTGAATCTCCAGATTATCCCGACGTTTCGGAGAGATGTCTCTCTTTCTTCAGGGGTATACCGAGAAATCACACAATAATAGCTGAAAAAGCTGTATCACGAATGGGTCATTCTGATCATGTACTTAAAAGCATGTGCTGCCCGCTGGTCCAGGTCTGTTGGTATGGTTGATTGCGTAAGGGGTTGATACTATGACCCCCTGATAAGTAGCCGGGGTTCTCCCCTAATAAAAGTGCTGCTGGAGCCAAACTTCCCTGGGCCCAGATTGTTCTTAGTTGGTAAGGTCGATTTAATTGGGCTTGAGAGGATCAGTGAAGGAGAGCAGTCATGTTGTCCAGCCTGCAGTTGGACCATAGAGATCAGTCAGTACTAGATGAGGCAGAGTTCAGAAGTAGGTTAGGCAGAGTTCAATACTAGGCAAGGCAGAGTTCAGTGGTCAGTAGTGACTGTCTGTCTCGCCTCTGCACTAATGACCTCCGTTCTTTTTCTCCATAGACTAATTTCTTGTGATACTGCAGCTCTGGGTCCCCCCCTTCTCCTATTCCCTGGTTCAGAAGGCGGAGCTAAATTACATCAAATCATAACTCCCCCTTCTGGACCAGGGAATAGAAGGGGGAGAAGAGCCAGAGCTGCAGTACCCTGAGTATTGATGTGGATTTTAAAGGACTCCATAGGGAGTAGGGGTATTATTAACTGTGATTGGCTTCATATTGGAAAAGGGTGGGTACTAAAGGCTGTTACAGGGGGGCAGGGCTGTGACTGACTATGATAGGCTTTATACTGGGGAGGGGGTGGGTACTAAAAGCTGGCAAAGGGAGTAGGGGTGGGGCTATGGCCAACTTCAATTGGCATTATACCGGGGAAGGGGTGGGTACTAAAGGCCGGTACAGGGAGTAGGGAGGCTGGCCTATGACTGACTGTGATTTCCTTAATACTGAGGAGGGGATGGGTTCTAAAGGTCTGCATGGGGTTATGATTGACTGTGATTGGCTTATAGCCCCACCCCCTATTGCCATCCTGGCATTTAGCACCTGCTCCCTCCCCAGTATAAAGCCAATCACAGTCAGTTAAAACCCGGCCACTCCCCTACCCCATATGCTGGCCTTGAGTACCTGACTCCTCCCCGCAAGAGACACAGAGAGGGGGAACAGAACAAAGTTTTGCCCCTTGATGGAACATGTTTTTGAGCTGGGCTCTGGAACTCAGCCTTAATGGGTGGGACACCGGGACTTAATCCAAATCCCGAGATGGTCCCACCCAATACAGAGCAGTTGGAAAGTGTGATAAAAGTGGTATAAACTGATAAGGTGAGAAGGTGATTGGTAGGCAAGGTGACACATCTCCAACATGAAGAGACTGTTCAGGCCCCATAAGTGGGGAAATGTTCTGTCACTGAAAGGGGTTAATCTAGGTTTTCACACTATGGCCCAGATTCACATCGGACTTACGCCGACGTATCTAAAGATACACCGTCGTAAGTACAAATGTGTGCCGTTGCATCTCTGCGCCGATTTACAAAGCTAGATACGTCGAAAAGCAAGGCTTCAGCCACCCGACGTAACTTGCCTACGCCGGTGTATCGTAGGCACATAGATACACTGAAAGCATTTGGCGTACCCATGTTAAATATGCAAATGAGTAAGATACTCTGATTCACAGACCTAGATGCGCGGTTTGCGTAAAGGCTTACGTCCGGCGTAAAGTTATTCACCATATAGGAGGCGCAACCCATTCAAAGGTATGGACCAGGGAACAGCCGTCGTATGTTACGTCGTTTACGTAGTACTACGTGAATAGGGCTGGGCGAAGGTTACATTTACTTCATAGGCAGTGTATTGACGTATCTTAGGCAGCGATTTTGATGTGACTGTGAGCATGCGCACTGGGATGCGTCCAAGAGACGACGTATGTGCAGTTGGTTTTTTAAAGCTCAGCCCATCATTTGCATAGGGTCACGCTTCATCTTAATATAGCACCAACTTTGACTTACGTCGGCTTACGCCGACAACTATACGCTACGCCGGCGCAATGTTGAGCGCATATTCTTTGTGAATAGCATGCTTGCCTCTCAACGTTGGGCCGGAGTAGCGTAAAGAAGATACGCTACGCCTGCACAAAGATGCATCGTTGGCTGTGAATCCGGGCCTATATATGTGAGTATCATCATCTGCTGGAGATAAAAGACGTCACAGTGACTATGGAGGAAGAGGACGGACATGACGGGGTTACTGGGTGTAAATAGAAGATAAGATCTTATTACCTCCTCTGCTGCAACTTCCAACAATGTCTTACTCTACTTCCTCCTGAATTGCCTCTCACCCGGAGCTTCCTGTTTGTACCTGACATCACTTCCTGTCTATTTTCCACCATTTTGTGGAGCTCAGAGGAACTGTAGGCCCAAGAAAAGTCTCGTAGTGTGAACACGTCCTTGTGATATGTGTGTATGTACTGTATGTCCTTATAGATGGGGTCATCCCCACTCCCACCAAGAGGGGATAGAAATATATTACAGCCTAGTCCTGCATTTCTCAGCCAGGGTTCGTCCAAAAGTTTCTAGGGGTTCCTTGAGCAATAAACAAATTTGCTCTCTTATAGATTCCAACATTGCGATATTTCCCGGGACAGTCCCAAAAATCCAATCCATGTCCGGCTTTCTTATTGTCCTTGGCAGAATAACTAAAATTGGCCTCTGTCACAAGTGTTTGAGGGGCACTCATCGTGTGACACCTTGGTCACAATCTATACAAACACACTTTTCACACCTGCCTCTAGGGCCGAACCTTCTGGCTAGGACCAGGGGAATTTTTGTTTCCTGGCCAGAGGGCCGGCCATCAAATTGCACGATAGTCACTTTCCACTCACCTCTCCCACCTTCCTTCCCCCCACTTTCTTTTTTATTTTACCCCCTTGTTTGTCACTTTTATGTCTTTTTTTGTTGGTGCACTTTTGTACACCTTGTGTGTGATTAGTAGGGTGCTGGTCCTCGTGTTTGCCTTGAAAGTCTTGGGAGTGGGTGCACATGGCCTTCTGGCTTAGTTCGCCTGCTCTCATGGGGTCTTTCTTTGGGGGAGCCTCACCGAGGAGGGTTTTGTTTCGGCAGACCCTCCAAGGAAGCCGACACGGCTTTGGCTGCACGGACCACAGATTACTCCCCGGGGGATCAGGGTTGGGTTCTTTTCGGAGGACCATTTGACGATGCACCCGTCGCAGTTTTTTGTGTATCACTCTTTATGTGTGTGAACATTTTTTCCTGCACCGGGTGAAGTTTTTGGGTTGTGTTATGCACACCACAGGCTTTTCAATAGAAAAAAAAAAATTGGCCACTGTCCCAGGCCACTGTCATCCCTCCCCATCTTCAGGAAGTGCTGCAGATTGATCAATTTTGAGAGGGGGCAAGGCCAGCCATGTACTGTTTTTAATTGGTTAGTTTCCCTGTAGTGGTGACTAGTCCCACTAGGTAATGTCTAAGCGTTAACATTTGTGCGAAACACGTCTACCTTTTTGTCCCTTGCTTCATCTGTCAACCACTGGTCATATGAAGCTTCAATAAAAGGATTTTTGGAAGTGCAGCCCTCCAGAATTATTTCCTTTTCTTACACAGCATGCAAGCTGGGCTAGCACCTGACTAGAGTGTGTGGGAATTAACCAGAGACTCACTCACCTGGAGGAGCTTTTCTTGTTTCATTGAATACTGACCTCAGTACACAACCATACGTCCTACTGACCTCTGTACACTGCCCTACACACTACTGACCTCTGTACACTGCCCTACATTCTACTGATCTCTATACACTGCCCTATGTCCTACTAACCTCTGTACACTGCCCTACATCCTACTGACTTCTGTACACTGCCCTACATACTGCTGACCTCTGTACACTGCCCTATATCCTACTGACCTACATCCTACTGACCTCTGTACACTGCCCTATATTCTACTGACCTACATCCTACTGACCTCTGTACACTGCACTACATCCTACTGACCCCCGTACTCTGCCCTACATCTTACTGACCTCTGTACACTGCCCTAAAAAAAAATTGTGACTGCGACATTATGGCGGAGGCTTCGGACAATTTTGACACATTTTTGGGTCCATTGTCATTTTCACAGCAAAAAATGCATTTAAATTGCATTGTTTATTGTGAAAATTACAGTTGCAGTTTGGGAGTTAACCACAAGGGTTCATTTAGGGTTCACCTAATGTGTGTTTACAACTGTAGGGGGGTGTGGCTGTAGGTCTGACGTCATCGATCGAGTCTCCCTATAAAAGGGATCACTCGATCGATGCAGCCGCCACAGTGAAGCACGGGGAAGCCGTGTTTACATACGGCTCTCCCCGTTTTTCAGCTCCGGGGAGCGATCGCGAGGGGGCGGCTGGGAACGAATAGCCGCGCCCTCATCCCGGATCGCTCCCCGTGGGTTTCCGACCGCCGCATGTAGCGGGAGGGGTCCCAATCGGACCCCCGACCTGTGCAAAGGCAGGGACGTAAATATACGCCCATCTGTCTGTACATGCGGCGGTCGGGAAGTGGTTAAGAACCCCATTAAAGTCTATGGGACTTGAACGTTTTAAATCTAAAGTGCTAATTTTAAAGGCTAAACACTAAAACACTAAAAAAGTGTTTGGGGACCCGGGTCCTGCCCCTGGGGACATGTATCAATGCAAAAAAAGTTTAAAAAAAAGGCATTTTTTTTTCGATAGAAGTGATTTTTAAATGACTTTTTATCCTTCACAAATGACACTTTGTGCAGGGACAGTTCTAAGCATGGGAAACAAGCGCTACTTTACAGGCATACTATACACCCCCCAGGTAAGAAATTTACACTTTTATTGTTTCACTTTAAGCATTATTAAAATCACTGCTCCCGAAAAACTTTTTGTTTGCATTGATACATGTCCCCTGGGGCAGGACCCGGGTCCCCAAACACTTTTTAGGGCAATAACTTGCATATTAGCCTTTAAAATTAGCACTTTAGATTTCTCCTACAGACTTTTCCAGGGTGTTCTGCGGCTTTTTTCGAATTTGCCACGAACACCCCAAATTGTTCGCTATTCGGCGAACAGGCAATGTTTGAGTCGAACATGAGTTCGACTCGAACTCGGAGCTCATCCCTAGTGTGCACCCGAGCAGTCCAGTAGCCACGGAAATGGGGGTTGTAATCGTGTAGCTACAGGGGGCATATAGGGACAGTTTGATTATTGAAATGCTGTTTATGTATTTATTGTCACTAGAGACATTACTGATCACATGAGAGGTAATAACTCCAAATCTGAAATCTTCCACCACAAAATGTACTCAGCCAATGAGAGGTAATGACTCCATTTTTATTTTTCTACTGCTATCAATGGCCAACACGGTACAACACTTCATCCATGTCTTTGGTGATCTCCGATCTCCTTATCAACTGTTTCTTACATGATGAATATCAGCCATGGAGTATATCTGAGGTGTATATCAGGGTGTGCTTCTTCCCCACATGTCCAGCAACATTCATATACAAGACATTTCCCACACTCACTAATACACCTCAAGGGTTGTGTGGGACCCCTGATGTACAGTAAGACAGGACTTCAGTGAGGAACGTTTCCCTCACTCAGGACAGGAATAAGGCTTCTCACCCATGTGCAATCTTTGATGTCTGTAAAGATTTGACTTCTCTGAAAAACATTTCCCGCACTCAGGACAAGAATACGGCTTCTACACCGTGTGAGATCTCTGATGTGTGTAAAGATGTGACTTCCTTGAAAAACATTTCCCGCACTCAGAACAGGAATACAGCTTCTCCCCCGTGTGGGATTTTTGATGTCTGGAAAGATGTGTATTGGTTGCAAAACGTTTCCCGCACTCGGGACAGGAATGCGGCTTCTCCCCCGTGTGAGATCTCTGATGTATGGAAAAATTGGACTTATCTGAAAAATATTTACCGCACTCAGGACAAGAATACGGCTTCTCCCCCGTGTGCAATCTCTGATGTGTATAAAGATGTGACTTTCTTGAAAAACATGTTCCGCACTCATGACAGCAAAATGGCCTCTCACCTGTGTGCAATCTCTGATGTCTGCAAAGACTGGACTTCTCTGAAAAAAACTTCCCGCACTCAGAACAGGAATACGGCTTCTCACCTGTGTGAGACCTCTGATGTGCATCAAGATGCGACTTCTCTGAAAAACATTTCCGGCACTCAGGACAGGAATACGGCTTCTCACCCGTGTGCAATATCTGATGTCTGTAAAGATTTGACTTGACTGAAAAACATTTCCCGCACTCAGGACAGGAATACGGCTTCTCACCCGTGTGTGATCTCTGATGCTTATAAAGACTGGACTTATCTGAAAAACATTTCCCGCACTCAGAACAGGAATGTGGCTTCTCACCTGTATGAATTTTTTTATGCACATTAAGAGTAGACTTAGAATTGAAACACTTCTCGCACTCGGTACAGAAAAATCTCTTATCTGTTGGAAGGACGGCACTGTCCCGCACAGTCTGAGGTTCCTCAGGATAAGAGGAGTACGATGGTCCGGCACCGTCCCTCACAGTCTGAGGTTCCTCAGGATAAGAGGAATACGATGGTCCGGCACCGTCCCGCACAGTCTGAGGTTCCTCAGGATAAGAGGAATACGATGGTCTGGCACCATCCCTCACAGTCTGAGGTTCCTCAGGATAAGAGGAATACGATGGTCCGGCACCGTCCCGCACAGTCTGAGGTTCCTCAGGATAAGAGGAATACGATGGTCCGGCACCGTCCCGCACAGTCTGAGGTTCCTCAGGATAAGAGGAATACGATGGTCCGGCACCGTCCCGCACAGTCTGAGGTTCCTCAGGATAAGAGGAATACGATGGTCCATCTACACTGTGTGGTGTCGGATGGACATTTGAGGTAGTCGGGTTTTCTCCTGGACTATACTGTGTGATGTCCTCATCTTCTACTTTACAGTCTGGAGACAAAGTGAGACAATCCTCTGAGGTTTTCCTCATCTCCCGTCCATCTACTAAAATAGAAATACAAAGATTATTACTAGACATGAGCTGATTGGTTCCCCTAAACCAGGACTCCGCCCACATCGGGCAGCTTTGTCTCTGAGGATCTTACAATTCCCCCCTCAAGGTAACTAGTAAATGGCTCCTCTGATCTCCTACCAGATCATTTCTTTATTCATGGACCTTAGTCAGAGAGTGACTGTGATGAGGGGATTATAGGACGAGTGTCCCCACCCCCTCTATCACTCATTTCCATCTTCCCAACACAAGAAGTCCTGCACTTCCTTATTTAGTCCATGATTTAGTCATGAATAATAGCTGGGCTGAGCCCCACCAGAGGTCAGAGAGTGAGGATGGGGGGAGAACAACCAAGATGAAGACTGGACTGATCCTGAAGACCCCCATCATTGGGTTACTGACTCCTCCCTCATTATCACTTTCTGTTGAAGGTTACAAAGTTGTTGGATGTTATCACATTATTATCAACATGTAAAAGTCTGTGCTCCAATCACATCATCCGATATAAAATGTCCAGCTGGTAGGAAATGTGTGTAACAAAAGAGAATACATATTATAGGCCAGATTCAGAAAGAGTTATGCCGGCGTATCAGTGATACGCCGGCATAACTCACACTTTGCGCCGGCTTATCTGTTTTCTGTATGCAGAAAACAAGATACGCCGGATTGCAGCAAAGATCCAACAGGCGTAATTGTATTACACCGTCGGATCTTAACTGCAATTTTAAAATGGCCGCTGGGGACGTTCCCGCTGATTTACGCAGAGAATATGTAAATCAGCAAAATACGCCAATTCACGAACATACGCCAGCCCGGGCATGGGGCAGAAGACCCAAGGTACATACCCCAGGTGCCTACATTGAGCAATGACTATGGTGAAAATCAACATTTTGCTGAGCCCCAGAATCTCCATAAATCCAGTCTAGAGACATAAATTGTGTCTGCAGCACAGAGAAGGAAGATTATCCGAGAGAAATACAGGAATACAGGACGGGGAACACAGCTCAGGAAAGTGACCAGGGGATTACAGGCTGATATCACCCAGTCCCCCCCCCCCTACTCTGGACCAATCAGTGAGCAGTATGGGTGGAGGAATGGATTTAGTGTTAATGACCCACCTGTGCTGATCTCTGTAGGAGTGTCCTCCTCTATAAATGTCCCCGTTATTCCATCCTCCTCCATAGACTGCTGATCATCCCTCACATACGTCTCTTCTTCTTCTGATTTCACCTCAAATTCTATATCGATTGGATCTCCACTCTAAACCAAGAGAATGAGAGAGAATATCATCTGTAAGATATAAGCTTTATTATTGTGACATCACATAAAAAACAAAAAAATCCTCTCCAGAAGTTCATGTTCTAGATGCTCCGATTCACCAACCTTGCAATATTGAGGGATGGTGTGACCTTCCTGTGTGGAATCCCGGGAATACAGAGGACGGGGACATCTCTCTGGTGGGTTCCTGGTATTAGGTGGCTCCATCATATCCTTGTGTCCTTTTGAAAACTCCTCCATCACTCCATACTCCTCTTTATACTCTTCTTTAACATCAATATTATCATCCCCGAGTTTTCCACTCTGCATTATATTATAAAACATTTATAGTAACAAACATGCTGTGTATAATGTATACCCATCAGTGATTGTTCCTCACCTACCTGATGATGGTGGGGGATGGTGTGACCTTCCTGTGTGGAATCCCGGGAATACAGAGGACGGGGACATCTCTCTGGTGGGTTCCTGTAGCTGGATGACTCCTCCATGGTGTCCTGGTACAGATCTTTGTGTTCTTCCTCCATCACCCCATCCTCCTCATCCTCCTCTTTTATCTCTTCTTTAACCTCAACTTTAGGATCTCTCAGGTTTCCACTCTGAATATAGAATAAAAATGACATCAATGGTAACAATGCAGATAATGTACAGATCCTAATGATACTATCAGTGATTGTTCCTCATCTACCTGATGATGGTGGGGGATGGTGTGACCTTCCTGTGTGGAATAATCCCGGGAATACAGAGGACGGGGACATCTCTCTGGTGGGTTCCCATTACTGGATCCATCTGTAGGAAACACACACACTGACTGAATCCATTGTTTCTATGTGTTTATCAGATGATGGGGGATGGGGGTGGAGCCTCCGTACTGCTCTCTCCTTTACAATAAAGTCTCCTCTTACCCGGTGATGTGAGGGGCGGCTGATTGTCCATCATGACGTCCTTGTAGAGATCCTTGTGTCCTTCTAAATACTCCCACTCCTCCATGGAGAAATAGACAGTGACATCCTGACACCTTATAGGAACCTGACACACACAATGATACAGTCACCATCCAGACACACCCCTTGTCTGTTACTGGATAATGTCCCAGAATTCCCGGCTCCGCTCACCTCTCCTGTCCGCAGCTCAAAGATCTCTCTGGTGACTTCTACAATATTCTTTGTATTTCTCTATTCTATCAGGGAGGGAGGTGCTAGATGAGGCAGAGTTCAGGGGTCAGTACTAGGTGAGGCAGAATTCAGGGGTGAGTCTATAATTGACTGTGATTGGCTTTATACTGGGAAGAAGGGCGGGTTCTAAAGGCCTGCATGGGGAGTAGGGAGGCGGAGCTATGATTTGCTTTAATCAGGGGAGGAAGAGGGTACTAAAAGGCCTGCATGGGGAGTAGGGGGTGGGGTATGGTTGACTGTGAGCTTTATACCAGGGAAGGGTGGGTACTAAAGGATGGTACAAGGAGTAGAAAAGTGGGGTTCCAACGGAACATGATAGGCTTTATACTGGGGAGGGGGCGGCTACTAAATGCCAGTACAGGGAATAGGGAGGCGGGGCTATGACTATAATAGGCTTTATACTGGGGAGGGGGCAGGTACTAAAGACCTGCATGGGGAGTAGGGGGGCAGGGATACGATTGACTGTGATTTGCTTTATATCAGGAGGGGTGGGTTCTAAAGGCATGCACAGGGAGTAGTGGGTGGGGCTATGATTGGCTTTATAATGGGGAATGGGTGAGTACTATAGGCTGGTACAGGGAGTAGGGGGCAGGGCTATGATTGACTGTGATTTGCTTTTTACTGGGGAGGGGGTGGGTACTAAATGCCTGCACAGGAGGTCGTGAGGTGGGGCTATGATTGGCTTTATACTAGGAATGGGGCAAGTTCTAAAGACCTGCACGGGGATTAGGGAGGGGGGGGGGCTATCATTGACTGTGACAGACTTATACCCCTGTCCCGTACTACCATGCTGGCCTTTAGCACTTGCTCCCTCCCCAGTATAAAGCCAATCACAGTCAGTTAAAGCCCGCCCGGTCCCCCTACTCTCTGTGCCGGCCTTCAGAGCCCACCTCCTCCCCGACATAAACAGTGTTTCCTCTGTAGCTGCCTGTGACAAGTACAGCTGCAGGGGAGACACGGAGAGGGGGGAACAGAAAAGCGTTTTGCCCCTTCTGGCTAATTAGTGGAGCCCAGTGATGGAATATGTTCTGGCGCTGGACTCCAGGATTCAGCCCCGATTGGTGGGACACCGGGACTTAATCCAAATCTCAGGACGGTAAAAACCAAGACAGGGCAGTTGGGAGGTATAATAAAAGTGGTATAGTCCGTTAGTATAGACTGAGAAGGTGATTGGGCGGAAAGGTGACACATCTCCAAAATGAAGAGATTGTTCTGGCCCCACAAGTGGGGACATTTTCTGACCCTGAAGGGGTTAATCTAGGTTTCCACACTATATATGTGTGTATCATCATCTGCTGGAGATAAAAGACGTCACAGTGACTATGGAGGAAGAGGACGGACATGACGGGGTTACTGGGTGTAAATAGAAAATAAGATCTTATTACCTCATCTACTGCCAGTTTCAGCAATGTCTCCTCTCTGCTTCCTCCCGACTCACCTCTCACCCGGAACTTCCTGTCTGTACCTGACATCACTTCCTGTCTGTCGTCCATAGAGACTTTTTTTCTCAGTAGAAGTGAGATCATGCCTAGGCCCTAAGCACTAGGACCCGGATTCCCATACATCGGCCCAAGTACTTAGAACGAACTGCACATGCGTCGCGTCGTGGCCCAGTGCGCATGCTCAGAATCACGTCCAAACAACTGCCTAAGTTACGTCGAATCACTGCCTACATTGTGAACGTAACCTACACCCAGCCCTATTCACGTACAACGTAAACGACGTAAAATTTGACAGCTTGTTTTCCCTGGTCCATACCTTTGCATGGGTTGCGCCTCATCTATGGGGAATAACTTAAGGCCGAACGTAAAACTTACGCAAACCGCTTAAATCATGCGCCGGTGCAAGTGAATCGGCGTATCTCCCTTATTTGCATATATGAATAGAGAATCAATAGGAAAGCCACATGCGTCCAGCGTAAATATGCGCCCACTCTACGCCGGTGTATGGCAAGTTACGTCAGTGAGATGAAGTCAGTTTTTAGGCGTATCTATGTTTGTGGGTCCGACGCACAGATACGGCGGCACATATTTGTACTTACACGGCGTATTTGGCCGGCGTAAGTGCTTTGTGAATCCGGGCTTGTATCTCTGTGCGTAACACGTCAGCTTTTTATATCCCACTGCTTGCTGTGCTGTGTTTTGTAGTGCTTTTATCCTTTTTGCACCAATAAAGGCTACCTTTTACGGTTGATTTTGGTGTGCGGCTGTCCATGAATTTTTTCCATTGATTTCTGCCTTGTGTATTGCCAGCACCCACGGTCTCTGAGGAGGACATTGATTGCTCATTGCACTCATCTGGAGCGGCAGCCTTTCTCTCTTCAGAACTGAGATCACCACCTAGTGGAGCTCAGAGGAACTGCAACCCAGAGAAAAGGGTGATTAGTGTGAACACGGCCTTGTCCTGCGTGTGTAAGCACTGTATATACCAGGCATGTCCAAAGTCCGGCCCGTGGGCCAATTGCGGCCCCTGTTCCAGTTTAATTTGGCCCCCCTGGTAATTTGGATATATACTGTTTTTATCGGTGCTGCCCCGGAGGGGACAGGAAGGGGCGGGGAATGAGTGCTGTCAAATTACATACAGGAGAATCTCCTGTTTACTCTGTGGCATCTGTAATAGGAAGTATTGTCTCCTGGTCTGCCATTGGACAAATCCTCTGTCTATCATAGGAGGTGGTACATTGTATTAAAGAGGCTGCTGTGTAAACAGGAGATTCTCCTGTATGTAATCTGTTGGCGCTCATCCCGCCTCCCCTCCGAGGCTGCAAATGGGTATCGATCAGGCTGCATTCATGGCAATGGATAGGCTGCATTCATGGCAATGGCAAGGCTGAATTTATTACAATGGCAAGGCTGCATTGATGGGCAATGACCCTTATTTTGCTTCACAGTTCTTTATTTACATTTTTTCCCTGAAACTTCCCTCCTTACATTAAGGTGCGTGTTATACGCCAATAAATACGGCATATCCAAATAATACGCCTGAGTTCATCTCTTCACCACACACAGCCACAATGGCAAGAGAATTCTTGTTGGGCCATGTATTAGTGCTCGGGCAAACACACTTAGACCAAATTTTAATGGTTCAAAGAATGTCAGCAAAATGTTCGGCCCTTACGCATGTTCACTTCATCAAATCTGGGCCTCTTTAAAAAAAGTTTGGCCACCCCTGGTATATACCTATAGATGGGTCATCTCTACTCCCACCATGGGGGAGAGAAATATATTACTGACTAGTCCAGCCTTTCTCAGCCAAGGTTCCTCCAAAGGTTTCTAGGGGTTCCTTGAACAATGAACAATTTTGCTTTCTTAGTATCAATGATTTCATGACAATGTCCTTCTCCCACTGATATAAGGAGGTCCTTCTTCCATTGGTCACCAATTTAGGGACCACAACACTGAAAACTGAGATAAGGGGATCCTTCTCCTATTGGTCACTAATGAGAGGAACCACTGAACCGAGATAAGGGGATCCTTCTCCTATTGGTCACTAATGAGAGGGACCACTAAACCGAGATAAGGGGATCCTTCTCCATTGGTCACCAATGTAAAGGACCACTACACTGACCACTAAGATAAGGGGATCCTTCTCCCATTGGTCACTAATGAGAGGGACCACTGAACCGAGATAAGGGGATCCTTCTCCTATTGGTCACTAATGTAAAGGACCACTACACTGACTACTGAGATAAGGGTGTCCTTCTCCCATTGGTCACTAATGAGAGGGACCACTAAACTGAGATAAGGGGATCCTTCTCCTATTGGTGACTAATGAGAGGGACCACTGAACCGAGATAAGGGGATCCTTCTCCATTGGTCACCAATGTAAAGGACCACTACACTGACCACTGAGATAAGGGGGTCCTTCTCCCATTGGTCACTAATGAGAGGGACCACTGAACCGAGATAAGGGGATCCTTCTCCTATTGGTCACTAATGAGAGGGACCACTGAACCGAGATAAGGGGATCCTTCTCCCATTGGTCACTAATGAGAGGGACCACTAAACCGAGATAAGGGGATCCTTCTCCATTGGTCACCAATGTAAAGGACCACTACACTGACTACTGAGATAAGGGTGTCCTTCTCCCATTGGTCACCATGTGCTGTATAGACATTCATGCTCTCATCTGCTAGGATTCCTCCCACTGTCCAGCACATTCCATAGCTACTAGACCAGTGTGGAACTTCTCAAGACAGCATGAGCAGCACCAGAGCACACTAAGCAGACTCTACCAATCAATTACAGCTTCTGTTTAGCAGACAGCCCATACAATTTGCCCAGCTGTCTCCCTGTTAAGCAGATAAACCAAAAACTTAATACACTCACTTTAGCACCTACCTAGGAGGGTGCTACATCCACCCCCCACCAAAAATAAACCATTTCCTCATTGGCCTGGGCACCTGCCCCCACAAAAGTATATGTACAAATGAGATGTATACAGTATGATTACTCCTGACCACCAGTGTTAATTTTGATAGCAAATTTTGATTTAGTTTTAGTCTTATGCCGCGTACACGCGATCGAGTTTCACAGCGGTTACAACACTGCTGAGAAACCCAACGGGAAAACCAAGGACGGGCTTGGTCCCTTTTCCCCATGTACACACGGCAAGTTTTCCCGACAGGTTTTCATTTAGTCGAGAAAACCGTCCATGTGTAGGCTCCACCGCAGTGTTTCCCTATGGGAAAACTGCAGACGGGAAAACCGCCACGAATCGCGATGAGAAAATTTAGAACATGTTCTAAATTTTCTCGTTGTGATTCTCGGCGGTTTTCTCGTCAGGAAAACTGCTGGAGAGCCTACAGACGGTCGGTTTTTTCGACCAAGAAAAAACATGACAGTTTTTCCGACGAGATGGCATTTTAGTTTTATTCCCATTTTAATCTTTTGCAATTGGTTTAGTCGACTAAAGAGGTGGGGTTAACGCGTTTCGTCCTGGAAGACGACTTGAGAAAACAGACCTCTTGCAAAAGTTTACGCCACAAAATGTACTCAGCCAATGAGAGGGAATGACTCCATTTTTATTTTTCTCCTGCTATCAATGGCGAACACGGTACAACACTTCATCCATGTCTTTGGTGATCTCTGATCTCCGTATCAACTGTTTCTTACATGATGAAGATCAGCCATGGAGTATATCTGAGGTGTATATCAGGGTGTGCTTCTTCCCCACATGTCCAGCAACATTCATATACAAGACATTTCCCGCACTCACTAATACACCTTATGGGTTGTGTGGGACCCCTGATGTACAGGAAGACAGGACTTGAGTGAGGTACAATTCCCTCACTCAGGACAGGGCTTCTCCCCTGTGTGCAATCTCTGATGTCTGGAAAGACTGCACTTCTGTGAAAAACATTTCCCACACGCAGGACATGAATACGGCTTTTCCCCCATGTGAGATCTCTGATGCTTGGCAAGTTCTGATTTTTGTACAAAACATTTCCCACACTCAGGGCAGGAATACGGCTTTTCCCCCGTGTGAGATCTCTGATGTTTGACAACTTGTGATTTTTCTACAAAGCCTTTCCCGCACTCAGAACAGGAATACGGCTTCTCACCTGTGTGCAATTTCTGGTGTCTGCAAAGATGTGACTTCTCTGAAAAACATTTCCCACACTCAGCACAGGAGTATGGCTTATTCCCTGTGTGCAGTCTCTGATGTGTGGAAAGATTGGACTTCTGTGCAAAACATTTTGCGCACTCAGGACAGGAATACAGCTTCTCACCCTTGTGGGATATCTGATGTCTTTGAAGATTGGACTTTTGTGAAAAACATTTCCTGCACTCAGGACAGGAATACGGCTTCTCCCCCGTGTGAGACCTCTTATGTGTAACAAGTTCTGATTTTTGTACAAAACATTTCCCACACTCAGAACAGGAAAACGGCTTCTCAACTGTGTGCAATTTCAGTCTGCAAATATGTGACTTATATGAAAAACATTTCCCGCATTCAAGGCAGGAATACGGCTTCTCCCCCGTATGCAGTCTCTGATGAGTGTGAAGACTGGACTTCACTGAAAAACATTTCCCACACTCAGGACAGGAATAAGGCTTTCCCCCCGTGTGAGATCTTTTATGCACAATAAGTCTGGAGTGGAAACGAAAACACTTCCCGCACTCAGTACAGGAAAACCTCTTATCTGTTGGAAGGACGGCACCATCCCGCACAGTCTGAGGTTCCTCAGGATAAGAGGAATACGATGGTCCGGCACCGTCCCGCACAGTCTGAGGTTCCTCAGGATAAGAGAAATACGATGGTCCGGCACCGTCCCGCACAGTCTGAGGTTCCTCAGGATAAGAGGAATACGATGGTCCGGCACCGTCCCGCACAGTCTGAGGTTCCTCAGGATAAGAGGAATACGATGGTCCGGCACCATCCCGCACAGTCTGAGGTTCCTCAGGATAAGAGGAATACGATGGTCCGGCACCGTCCCTCACAGTCTGAGGTTCCTCAGGATAAGAGGAATACGATGGTCCGGCACCGTCCCGCACAGTCTGAGGTTCCTCAGGATAAGAGGAATACGATGGTCCATCTACACTGTGTGGTGCCGGATGGACATTTGAGGTAGTCGGGTTTTCTCCTGGACTATACTGTGTGATGTCCTCATCTTCTACTTTACAGTCTGGAGACAAAGTGAGACAATCCTCTGAGGTTTTCCTCATCTCCCGTCCATCTACTAAAATAGAAATACAAAGATTATTACTAGACATGAGCTGATTGGTTCCCCTAAACTAGGACTCCGCCCACATCAGGCAACTTTGTCTCTGAGGATCTTACAATTCCCCCCTCATGGTAACTAGTAAATGGGTTCTCTGATCCCCTACCAGATCATTTCTTTATTCCTGGACCTTAGTCAGAGAGTGAGGAAACAACGAGTGACAGTGATAAGGGGATTATAGGACGAGTGTCCCCACCCCCTCTATCACTCACTGCCATCTTCCCAACACAAGAAGTCCTGCACTTCCTTATTTAGTTCATGATTCAGTCATGAATAACAGTGGGGCTGAGCCCCACCAGAGGTCAGAGAGTGAGGATGGGGGAGAACAACCAAGATGAAGACTGGACTGATCCTGAAGACACATACTCCAGATGCCTAGGTCCAGCAATGCCTATAGTGAAAATCAACATTTTCCTTCCAGCTGAACCCCAAAATCTATATAAATCCAGGTGAGATACATAAATTGTTCTGCAGCACAAAGAAGGAAGATTATCTGAGAGAAATACAGGAATACAGAGGATGGGGACATCTCTCTGGTGGGTTCCCATTACTGGATCCATCTGTAGGAAACACACACACTGACTGAATCCATTGTTTCTATGTGTTTATCAGATGATGGGGGATGTAGGTGGAGCCTCCGTACTGCTCTCTCCTTTACAATAAAGTCTCCTCTTACCCGGTGATGTGAGGGGCGGCTGATTCTCCATCATGACGTCCTTGTAGAGATCCTTGTGTCCTTCTAAATACTCCCACTCCTCCATGGAGAAATAGACAGTGACATCCTGACACCTTATAGGAACCTGACACACACAATGATACAGTCACCATCCAGACACACCCCTTGTCTGTTACTGGATAATGTCCCAGAATCCTCCTCACCTCTCCTGTCAGCAGCTCCATCATCTTCTTGGTGACTTCTAGAATCTTCTCCATGTTGTGTCTCTCAGGTTTTAGGGAGTGAAATAGAGAGATTGTGATGGTCACCTTGTCACCAGACTTTACAGGAGGAAAACTCTGAAAGAACAAGTGTAAAATTATGAGATTCTCCCAGAATCCTCCTCACCTCTCCGGTCAGGTCTGTGTTTTATTATTAGAGATAAGAGTGATGTCATGTGACCTCCCAGAATCCTCCTCACCTCTCCGGTCAGGTCTGTGTTTTATTAATAGAGATAAGAGTGATGTCATGTGACCTCCCAGAATCCTCCTCACCTCTCCGGTCAGGTCTGTGTTTTATTAATAGAGATAAGAGTGATGTCATGTGACCTCCCAGAATCCTCCTCACCTCTCCGGTCAGCAGGTAGATGATCTCCAGGGTGAGGTTTAGTATCTTCTCAGTCATGTGACTGTGGTTCTCCTCCATCCTCATTGGTGTGGTCATGTGATCTATACAGGTTTCTGCCAAGACAGGTAAAGAAGAGGACTGATATATATTAGGTTTTCCACCTGTCTGGTTTTCTCCCGGACAATCCAGCTTTTGAATGTTCAGGTTTTCATCTTCCTAAAAACCCTGACACAATAATCACACCGGACTGCAAGTCTGTGACAAGTCTGCTTGGCCACCTGATGTGTATCCCCTCCCCGACGGCAGTTTGTATCAGCACGGTGGATCACAGCGGACTCCTCCTTCTCTGCTCTGTATACAGATACAGAAGGAGGAGAAGGAGGGGGAGGGGTGGGAGCAGGGACACACTGATCGAGGTCTGTAGAAAGGAGAACAACATAAAGAACATGTGGCGTGATTGGGGGGTTAAGAGGATATGTTCTGGGGGGAGGGGGGGGTCTTTGGCAGGGGACGGGACTTATGCTAGAAGTGTGGGTTGAATTTGAAATCTGACAACCCCTTAATTGAATTCTTTCTAGCAGTAGCCCTCTTCCCCTTAAAGCACCCCCCAGCACATAGCCAACCCCCATTGCACTAGCCCTCTCCCCTTTTAAAGCACCCCCCACCCAGTACATATCTAACCACCCCTTGCACTAGGCTTCTCTCCTTTGAAATTATCCTCCAGCACATATCCGACCCCCAAGCTCCAAACAACACATATCTGACCCCCCCCTTGCACTAGCCTTCTCCTTTCTTAAAGAGCCCCCCATCTGGCAGTAGCTGTCTTCCTTCCCAAAGCACCCCCATCACATATCTGACCCCCCCCCCCCTGCTAGCCCCTAGCACATATCAACCCCCTCGGCTAGCTCCAGCTCTCTCCCCTCCCAAAGTACCACATAGTACATATCTGACCTCGACCATGAAGGGGGTTAATCTAGGTTTCCACACTAAATATGTGTGTATTGTAGCACTACCCCCATAGGAGCTGCTGGTTTAGATTTGAGCCTTGCACGTTGTAACGGAAGGGCCCGTGGGATCCAGAAGCTCCCGGATGCCTCTTATGTGTAAGTCACCCTGTGTCTCTAATAGGGGCACAGGGTGAATGAGAACCCCACTATGGTCTGGGCTAGTCAGATTTAATGCGGTATATATTGTATATGTATTGTGCATTGGCTGTTGTGTACTATACAGCTTGCTGTGGTAATTAAGTCTGCTACTGTGATAAATGTGTATTGAATCCAGAAAATAATGGACATGCAGAATATGTCTTGGACTGCAGCCCACCTATCTGTCTGTTGCGATGTAAATGAATCTAGAATGGCTTCTAAGGATCTTTCATTGTGCCTTGGGCTAATTGACCCTGTATTGTGTGAAGGTTTATTAATGAAAATGTGTATTGTGAGTTAACAGACAGCCTAAAGGTCATGTGTCTGAATTATCAGCTGTAGTTAATTAGCTCATGTAAATTAGGTCAGAATGTCTACTAAAAGATGTGTATTGGGGCTCGTTAGGGACTAGGGTTGTCCCGGTACCGATACTAGTATCGGTATCGGGACCGATACTGAGCACTTGCGCGAGTACTTGTACTCGCGCAAATGCTCCCGATGCTTCACCCATACTTTTTTTTTTCTCTGAGAGCGGGCGGGGAGCAGTCAGAGAGGAGACCGAGAGGAGACTGAGGGGGCGGAGAGGGAGGCAGAGAGCAGAGCAGTCCTCGGGTATGTATAACATGCCACTGGAGGAGAGCAGCTGCTGCCGTCTAGTTGTTCGGCACTCAGGGAACACAACAGCTTTCATTTGAATAGCTGTGTGTTCCCCACCGTGCGTCATCATGGCCCCTCCCCCTTGTCCGGGCACTTTAACAGACAGATCACCCGTCCCAGGATTTTCAAATGAAAGCTGTTATGTTCCCTGATCAACTAGAAGTCGGGGGAGACCAACACATGGCTGCATATGGGAGACGCATGGCTGCATATGAGGGGAGACATGGCTGCATATGGGGGGAGACATGGCTGCATATGGGGGGAGACATGGCTGCATATGGGGGGAGACATGGCTGCATTTGGGGGGAGACATGGCTGCATTTTGGGGACACATGGCTGCATTTTAAAAAAAAGTATCGGTAATTGGTATCGGCAAATACATGAAAAAAAGTATCGGTACTTGCACTCGGTCCTAAAAAAGTGGTATTGGGACATCCCTATTAGGAACCATTGTGTGATGTTGTAGGTGGAGTTGGGTCATTGTTCATTTGATTACTACAGTATTCTTTTTGTGTATATAAGAGCCTGCTTTCTCAATAAAGATTGTCTTTTCCTGTTGAACCTCAAACAGAGCTGTGTCTCCTTATCGGGTCGTGTTCGCCGGATTGTGGAGTGTCGATAGCTGTCTTGGGTTTGGGAATGGAATATCCTAAGCGGCTTTAACCCATGTCCTCTTTGGGGTTCCGTTACACACATTACCTCAACATTTATCGTCTCTAGGGGAAGAAAGTCTGAAAAAACTGCAATGTCCACACAAGATGTAAAACCTCTAACTATCAGGTTTTATTATTTTGCTCAAAACTTGTGAAGAAGGATGAAGAGGGAGGGGAGGGTTCAGGTACGCTTTACAGATCACTGGGGAGAAACTTCTTTACTCCAAAGTCATTCGCCACTCCCTCCTGAGTGGGTATTGCTCACCCGGATAGACCCCTCTCACCTGGCCTAGCAGCCGGGATGATGCACAAACCAGTTCGATAACAGTCTCTACCACAGACTGATTGAGAGCAAACTGAACAGCCCGGAATCCTCTGCCACAATATATAACCCCGAACTTCCCGCTGTACAGTTAAAGAGCCTTTAAGCCGTCCTTGCAAACAGTAGGACAACTTGTTGTGGATCCCTCCTTAATAAGGTCACCAGGCCTATCCCGAGACATAAGCCTTCTGCTTGGTCTCCTCCAGGGCAGGTCCTCCCCTGGTTTCCTTTCTAAAGTATAGCTTCCTTCGCTTAGATCAGTGTTTCTCAATTCCAGTCCTCACGCCCCCCCCCCCCCCCCCCCCAACAGGTCATGTTTTCAGGATTTCCCTCAGATGAAAAGGCTGTGGGAATTACTAAGGCAGTGAAACTGATCAAATCACCTGTGCAAAATAATGGAAATCCTGAAAACCTGACCTAATGGGGGGGCCTGAGGACTGGAGTTGAGAAACACTGGCTTAGATGGACAGCTTGGGATCCCACTTGATTCGTAGGCCCCAGTCAGCATAACTGGGCCTACTGGTAGAGGTGCAGCCTCGGGCCAACATGGTCCCGGGGCTGGAAATCACACAACACATACCTCGTGCCAGGAGAGCCACGAGGTAAAGGGCCCCAAAATATGGTGTCTGCCCCTTAAAGCAGAGGTTCACCCAAATAACATCTATATAAGATCATATTCTTTATAGTTCCAACATGTACAGTAGGCCCTTTTTTTTTGGCTGTACATACCTTACTATGCCTATTTTCAATCTGGCTTCCAGGTAGTCACTCCCGCAGGAGTAGGCGTTTCTATGCTGCGGCGCAATGTTATCTGGGACTTCGCCTAGATGATTGACGTCCTTGAGAAAAAGTTCCCCCTGGCCGGATAAGGCCCCCCCTATTGCGTAGGCACGTCAAGGGTGTCGCAGAGTTTACAAAAGAACCCGAACCTGCAGAGCTGCGAGTCAGCTCTACACGGGGCCTGCGCACTGACTAGGAGCCGTTTAGAGCTGACTTGCAGCTCTGCATGTTCGGGTTCTTTTGGAAACTCTGTGACATGCCTACGCAATAGGGGGAGGGCCTTATCCGGCCGGGGGAACTTTTTCTGAAGGACGTCAATCATCTGGGCGAACTCCCAGATGACATTGCGTCGCAGCATAGAAACGCCTACTCCCGTGGGAGTGACTACCCGGAAGCCGGATTGAAAATAGCCATAATAAGGTACAGACTAAAAAAAAAGGGGCCTACTGTACATGTTGGAAGTATAAAGAATATGATCTTATATACATGTTATTTGGGTGAACCTCCGCTTTAAGTATCCCTTCCTGGCATGCACAGCGGTGCACCACGCCCACTGGGCTGTTCCCGAGGAAAGATACTCAATAATCTATGGCTTGCCCGTATTCCAACACTGCCTGTGGGGGTATCGCCACCTACAGGCAACAGTGGGAAAATGCTATCAGGCACACAGCCACTGCCAGAACAGAGGCTAATTTAGTATAAATCATCAGAGTCTGGGTTACATTATCGGCTCAAACACTCACTAAATTTAACGTAGCGCCCAGTCATTTGGGAGCAGGAAGCTACAGTATTATCATCTGCTGGAGATAAAAGACATCACAGTGACTATGGAGGAAGAGGACGGACATGACGGGGGTTACTGGGTGTAAATAGAAAATAAGATCTTATTACCTTCTCTGCTGCCAGTTTCAGCAATGTCTCCTCGCTACTTCCTCCCACCTCACCTCTCACCCGGAACTTCCTGTCTTCCATAGAGACTTACTGTCTAGGTAGAAGTTAGATCACCACCGTGTGGAGCTTAAAGGAACTGCAGCCCAGAGAAACGTCTCGTAGTGTGAACACGGCCTTGTGCTGTGTGTGTGTGTACTGTATATCCTTATAGATGGGGTCATCTATAGTGAGTTCCTCCAAAAGTTTTTAGGGGTTCCTTAAGTAATGAATAATTTCTGTCTCTCAGTAACAACTGATCATCAATGATCTGTAAGGTGCAGTGGCGTAACCAGAGTTATGGGCGCCCGGGGCAGAATTTTTTTTCGCCCCCCCCCTTGTATAATCATCCACTCTGGTTATAAGGATCTGTAATGTATCCCTCTCAGGGCTTTCAGCATGTAAGGGGTAAATTATTGCAGGATTAATCATTTAACCCCTTACTGTAAGGGATTAACAGACTGACCCCCCCCCCACAACCACAGATCCCCCATCATAGACTGAACCCCCCCCCACAATCACAGATCCCCCATCACAGACTGACCCCCCCACAATCACAGATCCCCCATCACAGACTGACCCCCTAAATAACAGACCTCTCATCACAGATGGATCCCCCCAATCACAGATAGACCCCCCACAATCACAGACCCCCTATTTAACAGACCTCAGACAGTAACCCCCACCATAGTGCAGACCTCAGACATTAACCCCCAATAGTGCAGACCTCAGACATTAACCCCCAGTAGTGCAGACCTCAGACAATAACCCCCAGTAGTGCAGACCTCAGACAATAACCCCCAGTAGTGCAGACCTCAGACAATAACCCCCAGTAGTGCAGACCTCAGACAGTAACCCCCAGTAGTGCAGACCTCAGACAGCGGCGTGTGTGGTTTCCCTCAAGCGCGGGCTCCTCCTCCTCTGTGGGTGTGAACAGAGAGGAGGGCCGCCGCCGGGTGTACCAAGATGGCCGCCGCTCCGGAGCTAGGCCGAAGCCGGGGACTTTCCTAGGCCGAGGCTCCGGAGCGCTCCGCGGAGCCGGTGGATGGATTCGCCCCCCCATTTTTCGCCCGGTGCGACAGCCCCCCCTGCCCCCCCCCCGCTACGCCAGTGGTAAGGTGCCCAGTCTTCCCACTGATGACAATGAAAGAATGTCCTTCTCCCACCAACCACTGATATAAGGGGGTGCTTCTCCCATTGATCACCAATGTAATAGACCACTACACTTAGGGTTGCCACCTGTCCGGCATCTACCAGGACAGTTGAGATTTTAATCCATGTGTCCAGGTTTCAAGCGGACTGAAACCTGGACACCTTATAGGGATAAACAAGTCAATACTATTGCATGTATTAACTTGTCTATCCCTATAATTAGCTAGTCTATAAAAGTCTGATAAGCACAATGATATAACAAACACATCTGGTTAGTAGACAATGTTACATTTATTTCCCAAGAAAATAGGAATATCACACACTAAACAGCAGATATCAACAGCATATATCAACAATAAAACATCAAAGATACTTATCACATCCTCTAGAACAGTGTTTTTCAACTCCAGTCCTCAAGACACACCAACAGGTCATGTTTTCAGGCTTCTCATTATTTTGCACATGTGATTTGATCAGTTTTACTGCCTTAGTAATCATCACAGCTGTTTCATCTGAGGGAAATCCTGAAAACTTGACCTGTTGGTGTGCCTTGAGGACTGGAGTTGAAAAACACTGCTCTAGAATAGACTTGTTGGCTGGTCGAGATGTTAAAAAGAGAGCCTAATGGCCAAGACCAAAGAGCCATCCTAGGATGTCAGGGACAAGACTGTAGACCTACAAAAGGCTGGAATGAGCTACAAGACCATCGCCAACCAGGTTGGCGAGAAGGTGACAACGGTGCGTTTTCTCTAAACACAAAATAGCTGTCAATAACAAATTCAGGCAAAGGTGTAACGTTGAAGAGAAACAAAATGTTACCACAGCTCCACTGCCACGAACTGTGATCCGGTGCTCTAGCCCCACAAATACAATACTTGAATCAAAAAGGGCTGGCAACTCGGATGAATAAAAGCCGAAACGTGTCAGTATACGCTGACACGTTTCGGCTAAGAAGCCTTCATCAAAGCCTTTGATGAAGGCTTCTTAGCTGAAACGCGTCAGAGTATAGCCAGTACCCATGTAACCAATAAAGGACTTTTATTCAAGAGCATCCGAGTTGCCAGCCCTTTTTGATTCAAACAATAGTGCAGCGTTCCATTCTCCACTCATCTGCTTATGTGGTCAGCAGGCAGCTCCACCCCTTCTCTCCTTCCAATACCATCCAAAAAGCCCAAGAAAGAGGGAGGTCTTAGTGATGCTGCCTGTGAGTCACCAGCTTCTATCGTGAGCCACTCCCAGCCCGGATCAAAATAAACAGGCCTGGCTGCCTAAATTTGCCTACCCTAATGCCGCATACAGACGATCGGAAATTCCGACAACAAAACCGTGGATTTTTTTCCGACGGATGTTGGCTCAAACTTGTCTTGCATACACAGATACACAAATGTTGTCGGAAATTCCGAACATCAAGAACGCGGTGACGTACAAGACGTACGACGGCACTATTAAAGGGAAGTTCAATACCAGTCGTGTTAGTAGAAGTTTGGTGAGAGACGATTCCCGCTCTTCAGCGTCGTGCTTTTCAGTCCGTTACAGCGTGACGAATGTGCTATCGTTACGAACGCTAGTTTTATCAGACCGAGCGCTTCCGTCTCGTACTTGATACAGAGAATGCGTGGAATTTTGTGCGTCGGAATTGTCCACACACAATCGGAATTTACAAGAACAGATTTTGTTGTTGGAAAATTTGAAAACCAGCTCTAAAATTGTTGTTGTCCGACAGCAAATGTCCGATGGGGCCTACACACGGTCGGAATTTCTGACCAAAAGCTCACATCGAACAATTGTTGTCGAAAATTCTGAGCGTGTGTACGTGGCATAAGACAAAAAATAAATCCTACTCTAGCACCTACCTACCTAGAGTGTGCTACATATGGATACTGAAGTGTGTTGTTATTGCACCAGCACACGCAATTTATTTTTCCATTTAATAAATGTGTAACGGAATGGCCCATGATACCCAGAGACTTTTGAAGGATGCGGGGTACTCCTGTGCCAGCTTCGCCAATAACTCTTGGGTCTAGGGTCAGCCTATGTCCAATAGGATGACTGAGAAATGATATCTCGGATTACATGAGATGGGACAGTACTGATAATTCATGTATTGCAGAATATCTTGAAATATTACAGGTTGTTCATTCTGAACCCAACAGGTCAACAGAGTGTCTCCTTCAATGTGGAACATAGACTGTCTAGGTGCTAATTAAGTCTACCTGGCTGTAGTGATAAAGCTTGCTGTGATTGCATTCTATTGTGCTAATTAAGTCTAGCTCCTAAGATATTTCATTGTGTGAAAGTCTATTGATGATAGATGTGTTGTGGGTTGGCAGTCTGAAAGGTCAGATGTCTGACTTTTCAGCTGTAGTGGATTAGCATGTCACTTACAAAGGAATGTGTATCGTGTATCAAGTGAAAGGAGCTTATCGCAGAGTCAGAATGTCTGGGTAAATGACTAGTAATTATCTCATGTAAATTATATGAATGTCATTATCTAAAGGCATGTGTATTGAGCACCCATTGTGTCATGTTGTGGGTGGAGTTGATTCATTGTTCACTCTTGGTTTCTACTGCATAAAGCCTGAGTTTTACCATTAAAGGAACACTAAAGTCAATTTTTTTATTTTTAAAAAAAAAACAAACATGTTATACTTACCTCCACTGTGCAGCTCGTTTTGCACAGAGTGTCCTCTAAACCTGTCTTCTGGGGTCCCTCGGCGGCTGTTTCGGGTCCTGCTCGCCAAAGCATTCCACCTTAATGCGAGCGAGCGAGCACGGTGGAAAGCTTTTGCGAGCGCGCTCCCGTGATACAGCAGCGGCCATAGCCGCCGACTGTATCACTCGGCCCCGCCCCCTGGCGCGCCGCGTCATCCGCTGTGATTGACAGCAGCGCCAGCCAATGGTTGCGCTGCTATCAATCCGCCCAGCCTAGCCAATCAACGGCCAGGCTGGGAACCGAAGAGGATGACGTGGACGCGGATGTTTTTTCACCTTAATGCTCAGGATGCATTAAGGTGAAAAAACATTTACCTTTACAACCTCTTTAAAAGATCTATCCGTTTGGAACCAGAGAACAGAGCTGTGTGTCTCGTTATTCTGGGGGAAATCCAATGGGTCCTGTCTGCCGGATTGTTGAGTGTCGGAAGCTGTCATGGGTTGGTGGAATGGAATATCGTAAACGGCGTTAACTAGAGCTGAAACGATTAATCGATATTATCGATAATATTCGATAATGAAAATCGTTGTCAACGATTTTCATTATCGATTAATCGGTCCGCCCTTCCGCCCATTCAAAGCCGCGGCCTCAATTAGCGTTTGCCGCGGACCCGCGGCGATCGCGCAGCGGGGGAGGTGGGGGAGCACGGAGGCACAGGATCCTGTGTCTCCGTGCGCCCCCACCACCTCCGCCGCGCGATCGCCGCGGGTCCGCGGCAAACGCTAATTGAGGCCGCGGCTTTGCGAAGTCCCAAGGTCTTCCTTCTGTGAGCTGGCGCCATCTGGTGGTGGCCGTTTGACATTACAAGTTAAACAGCAACTGTAATGTTATTTTTTACTGCCATCTCCTTCCCTATAATTAGAACCCCCAAACATTATATATATTTTTTATTCTAACACCCTAGAGAATAAAATGGCGATCGTTGCAATACTTTGTGTCACGCCGTATTTGCGCAGCGGTCTTACAAGCGCACTTTTTTTGGATTTTTTATTTTTTTTAATTAAAAAATAAAACAGTAAAGTTATCCCAATTTTTTTTTAGATTGTGAAAGATAATGTTACGCCGAGTAAATTGATACCCAACATGTCACGCTTCAAAATTGCGCCCGCTCGTGGAATGGCGTCAAACTTTTACCCTTTAAAATCTCCATAGGCGACGTTTAAAAAAAAATACAAGTTGCATGTTTTGAGTTACAGAGGAGGTCTAGAGCTAGAATTATTGCTCTCGCTCCAACAATCGCGGTGATACCTCACGCGTATGTGTTCGCTTCTGCGCGCAAGCTCGTCGGGACGGGGCGCATTTTCTGGCTCCTAACTTTTTTAGCTGGCTCCTAGATTCCAAGCAAATTTGTCAAGCCCTGCCGTGAGGGATAGTGCCCCAGCATTGGTGTTCCCGGGAGGAATAGTACCCCAGCATTGGTGTTCCCGGGAGGAATAGTGCCCCAGCATTGGTGTTCCCGGGAGGAATAGTGCCCCAGCATTGGTGTTCCCGGGAGGAATAGTGCCCCAGCATTGGTGTTCCCGGGAGGAATAGTGCCCCAGCATTGGTGTTCCCGGGAGGAATAGTGCCCCAGCATTGGTGTTCCCGGGAGGAATAGTGCCCCAGCATTGGTGTTCCCGGGAGGAATAGTGCCCCAGCATTGGTGTTCCCGGGTAGGAATAGTGCCCCAGCATTGGTGTTCCCGGGTAGGAATAGTACTGCTGCAAAGTTGTGTAATGTTAATGTTAAACGTTTTTTTAATCTGCCGTTTGAGTGTAACATGTTTTTTCATTATTACTGTTAAATAAACAAAAAAATTCCACATTACGTTTTTTTTAATGATTTTATCCGATTAATCGAAAAAATAATCGGCCGATTAATCGATTATGAAAATAATCGTTAGTTGCAGCTCTAGCGTTAACCCCTGACCTTTACAAAATGTTTTATCATAATTTTATTGATAACAAGATTGCAGTCATAAAATCAGGGAACAGTAAAGGGAAAAAATCTGATTGGTCAGGGAAATGACTTGTCTGGAATGTGGAGGCGTTAGTCATTTGTTTACAATACAATACACAACGTGTTACATTATTAGAACAAGGTATTGTAGAAAAGATCACACCATCTCCAGGGCCTCTGCTTTCAGAATATACACATTTGGGGGTTTCACCCAATCTTCAGGCCTAAGAACGTGCATTTTAAACAGGGGTGCAAAAACAGCTCTGGTAGTGAAAGGGTATATCTTTCTCCTGCTATCAATGGCCAACACGGTACAACACTTCATCCACGTCTTTGGTGATCTCTGATCTCCTTATCAACTGTTTCTTATGTTGCCTTTTTATTTGGAAAGTTTTATTATCCCCACAAGTGTGTGGCCCCCCCTTTCTCAATACTATGTTTCAATGGGAGAAACATTTACCAATCTAACCTCTAGATGGCACTGTTGTATTATTCGTTCCATAGGACATCTTTGTCAAAAGGTCAAGCTACGGCTGAGGTCTATGAACTGTTTCTTACATGATGAAGATCAGCCATGGAGTATATCTGAGGTGTATATCAGGGTGTGCTTCTTCCCCACATGTCCAGCAACATTCATATACAAGACATTTCCCACACTCACTAATACACCTCGAGGGTTGTGTGGGATCCCTGATGTACAGGAAGACAGGACTTCAGTGAGGAACATTTCCCTTACTCAGGACAGGGAAGTAGCTTCTCCCCCGTGTGAGATCTCTGATGTACGTAAAGACTGGACTTCACTGAATAACATTTTCCGCACTCAAGACAGGAATACGGCTTCTCCCCTGTATGCGATCTCTGATGTATGTAAAGATTGGACTTCCGTGAAAAACATTTCCTGCACTCAGGACAGGAATACGGCTTCTCACCCGTGTGCAATGTCTGATGTCTTGCAAGTTCTGATTTTCGTGTAAAACACGTCCCGCACTCAGGACAGGAATACGGCTTCTCGCCCGTGTGAGACTTCTGATGTCTGGAAAGACTGGATCGATTTGAAAATCTTGTCCCGCACTCACGACAGGAATATGGCTTCTCACCTGTGTGCGAACTCTGATGCTCATAAAGGCAGGACTTTTCTGAAAAACATTTTCCACACTCAAGACAAGAAAGTGGCTTCTCTCCCGTGTGCAATCTCTGATGTCTGTCAAGACTGGACTTCTCTGAAAAACATTTGCCGCATTCAGGGCAGGAATACTGCTTCTCCCCTGTGTGAGATTTCTGATGTCTGTAAAGATGTGAATTCCTTGCAAAACACTTCCCACACTCAGGACAGGAATACGGCTTCTCCCCTGTGTGCAATCTCTGATGTCTGTTATGAGAGGACTTGTCTGAAAAACATTTCCCGCACTCAGAACAAAAATATGGTTTTTCTCCCGTGTGAGACCTTTGATGTATGACAAGTTGTGCTTTTGTTATAAAACATTTCCCGCACTCAGAACAGGAATACGGCTTCTCACCCGTGTGAGACATCTGATGTATGACAAGTTCTGACTTTTGTGCACAACACATCCCGCACTCAGAACAAGAATATAGCTTCTGACTCGTGTGCAATCTCTGATGTCTGTAAAGACTGGACCTGTTTGAAAAACTTGTTCCGCACTCATGACAGGAATACGGCTTCTCCCCCGTGTGTGACCTCTGATGATTATAAAGACTCGACTTCTCTGAAAAACATTTTCCACACTCGAGACAGGAAAGTGACTTTTCACCCGTATGCAATCTTTGATGCCTGTAAAGACTAGCCTTCAATGGAAAACATTTTCCGCACTCAGGACAGGAATGCGGCTTCTCTCCTGTGTGCAATATCTGATGTCTATAAAGATGTGACTTCATTGAAAAACATTTTCCGCACTCAAGACAGGAATGCGGCTTCTCCCCTGTGTGAGATATCTGATGTCTGACGAGCTCGGATTTTCTTACAAAACCTTTACCGCACTCAGGGCAGGGATGTGGCTTCTCACCTGTGTGAGATCTTATATGCATGAGAAGACCAGATTTAAAACGGAAACACTTCCCGCACTCAGTACAGGAAAATGTCTTGTTTTTTGAAAGTTTGGCACCGTCCCGCACAGTCTGAGGTTCCTCAGGATAAGAGGAATACGATGGTCCGGCACCGTCCCGCACAGTCTGAGGTTCCCCAGGATAAGAGGAATACGATGGTCCATCTACACTGTGTGGTGCCGGATGGACATTTGAGGTAGTCGGGTTTTCTCCTGGACTATACTGTGTGATGTCCTCATCTTCTACTTTACAGTCTGGAGACAAAGTGAGACAATCCTCTGAGGTTTTCCTCATCTCCCGTCCATCTACTAAAATAGAGATACAAAGATTATTACTAGACATGAGCTGATTGGTTCCCCTAAACCAGGACTCCGCCCACATCAGGCAGCTTTGTCTCTGAGGATCTTACAATTCCCCCCTCAAGGTAACTAGTAAATGGCTCCTCTGATCTCCTACCAGATCATTTCTTTATTCATGGACCTTAGTCAGGGCAAGGGCTGTGGGGGTGATGCCCTTGTCTCCATCAACATGGGGACATGGTGCTTTGAACCCCAAACAATCCTCCCCTTGTTGAGGGCATGTGGCCTGGTACGGTTCTCTCACACCCCCCCCCCCCCCCCATTTCCTGTGGCCTGCCAGGTTGCGTGCTCGGATAAGGGTCTGGTATGGATTTTTGGGGGGATTTTTATTATTATTATTTTAGTACGGGTTTTCCTTAATATTCATACTAGACCCAAAGGGCCTGGTAATGGACTGGGGGGTAACCCATGCCGTTTTTTTTACAGAGCAAGTGACCCCGGGAGAATTGTCTTCTCATAGATACTGCTATACTATATATTGGGCAGAAGACATCAACATTTTGCTTTGAGCTGAACCCCAGAATCTCCATAAATCCAGTCTAGAGACATAAATTGTGTCTGCAGCACAGAGAAGGAAGATTATCCGAGAGAAATACAGGAATACAGGACGGGGAACACAGCTCAGGAAAGTGACCAGGGGATTACAGGCTGATATCACCCAGTCCCCGCCCTACTCTGGACCTCAGGTGTGTCTGGCAATGAACCTTCTCACCGAGATGCTGGACAGTGCCTAGTCAGATGCTTTGGACAACCCTGCCTTGTACCTTGATTTCAGCTGAACCTTAAACTATTTGCTCCTCCCACGAACTTCCTGATATTAACCATGTCTCTGCACTTCCTCCTTGCCAGAATATTGTGCCATCTCCAGCCTGTATCTCGCTCCTGTCTTCCCTGCTGCCGTCCATATTTTCTACTGCTCGTTATCGACCCTTAGCTTGTTCCTCGACTACGCTTCTGCCTGATCCCAACCTGCAAATACTCGTTACCGACCTTTTGGCTTGTTTACTGGCCACGCTTCTGTTTGATCCTTAGCTGCTCATCCGCTACTGGACCCTGGCTTGCTCACCTCCTGGTGGGGCAATCCTGAGGACCGCGACTTGCTGCTTACACGCAGCAAAATTCATCTCCACCATCAGGAGCTCTGGTGAACACCGGTTAGCACTTAGACTCCGCACCTCAGGTGAGCCTGTGTCATCTGCCAAACCTGTGTACCTATCTTGCTGGTCAGTGGTAGTCCTGCAACTGCTGTAGCAATTGGTCTTCGAGCCTGACCCCTGATCTTGACACAAGCTGATATCACCCAGTCCCCGCCCTACTCTGGACCAATCAGTGAGCAGTATGGGTGGAGGAATGGATTTAGTGTTAATGACCCACCTGTGCTGATCTCTGTAGGAGTGTCCTCCTCTATAAATGTCCCCGTTATTCCATCCTCCTCCATAGACTGCTGATCATCCCTCACATACGTCTCTTCTTCTTCTGATTTCACCTCAAATTCTATATCGATTGGATCTCCACTCTAAACCAAGAGAATGAGAGAGAAAATCATCTGTAAGATATAAACTTGCATACAAAACCCACACATCATCTCCACCAGTTCATGTTCTAGATGCTCCGCCCCACCGACCTTGCAACAGTGGGGGATGGTGTGACCTTCCTGTATGGAATCCCGGGAATACAGAGGACGGGGACATCTCTCTGGTGGGTTCCTGGTATTAGGTGGCTCCATCATATCCTTGTGTCCTTCTGAAAACTCCTCCATCACTCCATACTCCTCATTTTCTTTTTTTAACTCTTCTTTAACATTAATATTATAATCCCCGAGGTTTCCACTCTGCAATATAGTAAAAAACATTTATTGTAACAAACATGCTGTGTATAAATCATAACTACCGATAATATTCAAACATCTACCTGATGATGGTGGGGGATGGTGTGACCTTCCTGTGTGGAATCCCGGGAATACAGAGGACGGGGACATCTCTCTGGTGGGGTTCTGTAGCGGGATGACTCCACCATGGTGTCCTGGTACAGATCTTTGTGTTCTTTTGGAACCTCCGCCTTCACCCCATCCTCATCCATTTTAATCTCTTCTCTAACCTCAACTTTAGGATCTCTCAGGTCTCCACTCTGAATATAGAATAAAAATGACATCAATGGTAACAATGCAGATAATGTACAGATCCTAATGATACTATCAGTGATTGTTCCTCATCTACCTGATGATGGTGGGGGATGGTGTGACCTTCCTGTGTGGAATCCCGGGAATACAGAGGACGGGGACATCTCTCTGGTGGGTTCCTGGTATTAGGTGGCTCCATCATATCCTTGTGTCCTTCTGAAAACTCCTCCATCACTCCATACTCCTCATCCTCCTCTTTATACTCTTCTTTAGGAACAATATTATGTCTGAGGCTTCCAATCTGGAAAGTTTTGCAAAACATTTATTGTAACAAACATGCTGTGTATAGTAGTTACATAGTTACATAGTTAGTCAGGTTGAAAAAAGACACAAGTCCATCCAGTTCAACCATAAAAATAAATAAAAATAAAACAAAGTAAAACACAGTACATCCTCCCATACACCCAACTCCATACCCACAGTTGATCCAGAGGAAGGCAAAAAACCCCAGCAGAGCGATGATCCAATTTGCTACCGGAGGGGAAAAAATTCCTTCCTGATCCCCCGAAAGGCAATCGGATTTACCCCGGATCAACTTTACCTACAAAACTTAGTACTCAGTTATATTATGTGCATTTAGGAAAGAATCCAGGCCTCTCTTAAAGCAATCTACTGAGCTGGCCAGAACCACCTCTGGAGGGAGTCTGTTCCACATTTTCACAGCTCTTACTGTGAAGAAACCTTTCCGTATTTGGAGGTGAAATCTCTTTTCCTCCAGACGTAAAGAGTGCCCCCTTGTCCTCAGTGTTGACCTTAAAGTGAGTAACTCAACACCAAGTTCACTATATGGACCTCTTATGTATTTGTACAAGTTGATCATATCCCTCCTTATTCTCCTCTTCTCAAGAGTGAATAAATTCAGTTCCTCTAATCTTTCCTCATAGCTGAGCTCCTCCATGCCTCTTATCAGTTTGGTTGCCCTTCTCTGCACTTTCTCCAGTTCTCCGATATCCTTTTTGAGAACTGGTGCCCAAAACTGGACTGCATATTCCAGATGAGGTCTTACTAATGATTTGTACAGGGGCAAAATGATTTCTCTATCTCTGGAGTGCATACCTCTCTTAATACAAGAAAGGACTTTGCTCGCTTTGGAAACCGCAGCTTGGCATTGCATGCCATTATTGAGCTTATGATCAACTAAAACCCCCAGATCCTTCTCCACTACAGATCCCCCCAGTTGTACTCCCCCTAGCATGTATGATGCATGAATATTCTTAGCCCCCAAGTGCATAACTTTACATTTATCAACATTAAACCTCATCTGCCACTTAGTCGCCCAATTAGACAGAGCATTGAGGTCGGCTTGTAAATTGGAGACATCCTGCAAGGACATTATTCCACTGCATAGCTTGGTGTCATCTGCAAAAACAGAAATGTTACTTTTGATCTCAGACCCAATATCATTTATAAATATATTGAAAAGTAAGGGACCCAACACTGAACCTTGGGGTACACCGCTGATAACCTTGGACCATTCAGAGTAAGAATCATTAACCACAACTCTCTGAATTCTGTCTTTCAGCCAGTTTTCTATCCATTTACAAACTGATATATCTAATCCTGTAGACCTTACCTTACACATGAGCCGTGTGTGGGGAACTGTATCCAACGCTTTTGCAAAATCCAAGTATACCACGTCCACTGCCACGCCTCTGTCCAAGTATACCACGTCCACTGCCACGCCTCTGTCCAGGGTTTTACTTACCTCTTCATAAAAGGAAATCAGGTTTGTCTGACAACTTCTGTCTTTCATGAATCCATGCTGTCTGCTGCTTAAATAGTTTGTTTCCAGCAAGAACTCATCCATGTGGTCTTTTATTAAACGTTCCAGTATCTTTCCAACTATAGAAGTTAAACTAACAGGTCTATAGTTACTAGGTAAAGACTTTGTTCCCTTTTTAAATATGGGCACCACATTGGCTTTATGCCAATCCAGTGGTACTATTCCTGTCATTAATGAGTCCCTAAATATTAGATACAGTGGCTTTGAAATTTCAGAGCTCAATTCATTTAGGATCCGTGGGTGGATGCCATCTGGTCCAGGTGCTTTATCCACCTTTATTCTGTCTAAATATTTCTGGACCATATCACTTTTGAGCCATTGTGGATTTGGGGCTGTGTCACTCCCACCCCCTATATCGACATGAGCTCCCCCATTCTCCATTGTATACACAGAGCTGAAGAAAGCATTTAATACATTTGCCTTCTCTATGTCCTCAGTCACCCACTCTAGATTATTTTGTAAAGGGCCTACATGCTCAGACTTGACCTTTTTACTATTAATATATTTAAAGAATTTTTTGGGGTTTGTCCTACTATCTTTTGCAATCTGTCGTTCATTTTGAATTTTTGCATCCTTGATTTCCTTTTTACATATTCTATTATATTCTTTGTAACATTTAAACGACACTAGTGTTCCTTCATTTTTATATTTTTTAAAAGCTATTTTCTTATTGTTTATAGCTTTTTTAACTTTAACCGTGAGCCACATAGGTTTTATCTGTAGCCTTTTAAACTTATTGCCCATGGGAATATACTTTGCAGTGAGGTTCCAAAGAGTCTTTTTGAAGAATTCCCATTTCTGTTCTGTGTTCATCGGTGCCAATATTCCCTCCCAGTCCAAGCCCTGGAGAGCAGTCCTCATGCTTTGAAAATTTGCTCTCTTGAAATTAAGTGTTTTTATCTTTCCTGTATGTATTTCTTGCTTATAGTTTACATTAAACGAAATCATGTTATGATCACTGCTACCCAGGTGTTCCTTTATCTGAACATTAGTAATGAGCTCTGCATGGTTTGAGATTACCGGGTCCAACAGAGCATCATACCTAGTTGGGGCCTCAATAAACTGGACCATAAAATTGTCCTGCAATAGGTTTTTAAATTTTTGTCCTTTAACTGTCCCAGAAATTCCATTATTCCAGTCAATTTCTGGGTAGTTAAAATCCCCCATTATTATCACCGTCCCTGCCCTTGCAGCCCTTTCCATCTGTGCAAGGAGCTGAGTCTCCACCTCCTCATTAACATTGGGTGGTCTATAACAAACTCCAATGATTAGCTTTGAATTACGCACATCTGTATGCAGTTCCACCCATAATGCTTCAACTTCATCACACTCTCCATCAACCAGGTCCTCTTTCACGCTTGCTTTGAGGTCACTTCTCACATAGAGACAGACCCCTCCACCTTTCCTTTTTACCCTGTCTTTCCGAAAGAGAGCATAGCCAGGAATATTAATAGCCCAGTCATGTGAGGATTGAAGCCAAGTTTCAGCAATACCGATTACATCATAGCTCTCCTCATGCACCAGAGCTTCCAACTCACCTGTTTTGCTTGGAAGGCTTCTGGCATTGGTGAACAAACACTTAAATGTATTGTTACATTTTTCGCTGGCGTTTTTCATATGATTCATATAATTTTTAGTAGTGCAAATGGCACTATAATTTCCAATGGCTGTTTGCAACATGGGAACTTTCTTGTCACCTGCCATAACCCCACCTCCATCTATCCCCATTCCACTCTCCATTAATGTCTGACCCCTAACTGACCTGTGTGCCCGATGTAATTCACGTTCACCCTCCCCCCTCAAGTCTAGTTTAAATACTCCTCCAGCATTCCCCTAAACCTCTCCCCCAGCACAGCAGACCCCCTTCCATTCAAGTGCAAACCATCTTTAGCATATAGGTTGCACCCCAATGAAAAGTCATCCCAGTGCTCTAGAAACCCAAATCCCTCCTTCCTACACCAGGTCTTTAGCCATGCATTCAGCTCTCTAATCTCCCCCTGCCTTTCCTGTGTTGCGCATGGCACAGGCAATATTTCAGAGAATATCACCTTGGAGGTCCTTCCCTTCATCTTGCAGCCTAGTTCTTTAAATTGATTCTTAAGGAGCCTCCACCTTCCATGTATACTGTCATTGGTTCCAACATGGACCAAGACAGCTGGGTCATGCCCAGCCCCTCCCAGTAATTTATCCACCCGGTCCACCACATGCCGAACCCTGGCACCAGGGAGACAGCAAACCATTCGGTTGAGGCGATCCTGGCGACAAATTATTCTATCAGTCCTTCTGATTATAGAATCCCCTATTACCACCAACTGTCTAGGCCTACCTGCACTCCCCTCACCACTTCTACTAGATGGGTTGCTCTCCTGGCTGTTAGGGGTAGCAGTAACATCTAGGGCTGCCACCTCTGTGTTAGCCACCTCCACATCTTCACCCAACTTGGCAAATTTGTTTTGATGCACAAACACAGGATTGGCCTTCCTTGTCTGCAAGCCCCTTCCACTCCCTCTAACTACATTAACCCATCTTCCTATCTGATAATCCTGACTTGCCCCTCCACCCTCCACATTAACCCTACTGACCACCTGCTCAGCGAGCAGAGGACCCCTTTCAAGGTTGTCCTTTCTGCCCAGTGTTGCAACTTGTTCCTCCAGATCTCTAATGCGAGCTTCCAGAAGGGCAACCTGCTCACATCTGTCACAGCGGTATCCATCCTGGAGCTGTTGCACCAATTTTGTATACATGTGACACACTGTGCACTGAGCAAAACCTTCAACCCTGCTAGCACACATTTCCCAGTTACAATATAATTACTTGTAGGAAGTTTAAGATGTTACTTACAGTTTAGAAGACTCCTGTCTTAACCTCTGTTTTCAACTCCTCTTTTTTAACTCTTCCCACTTGTGTTTAAAAATCACACTTCTGTTTAGAAAATCACTTAAGCCAGCAACATGAACTGGGAGCCATGAACTGTGTATAAATCAGAACTACCAATAATTGTTCCTCATCTACCTGATGATGGTGGGGGATGGTGTGACCTTCCTGTGTGGAATCCCGGGAATACAGAGGACGGGGACATCTCTCTGGTGGGTTCCCATTACTGGATCCATCTGTAGGAAACACACACACTGACTGAATACATTGTTTCTATGTGTTTATCAGATGATGGGGGATCTAGGTGGAGCCTCCGTACTGCTCTCTCCTTTACAATAAAGTCTCCTCTTACCCGGTGATGTGAGGGGCGGCTGATTCTCCATCATGACGTCCTTCCCGGCACCGCTCACCTCTCCTGTCAGCAGCTCGATGATCTCTCTGGTGACTTCTAGAATCTTCTTTGTATTTCTCTATTCTATCAGGGAGGGAGGTGGAGGCAATGTGATGGTCATATGATCTCCAGACTTCACAGGAGGAAAACTCTAGATTTAAACACAAATAGTAATATCAAACTAAATTCCCAGAATCCTCACCTGACTCATTCATTTAAGCATTGGAAAAAAAGGGAAATACCCGGATGGAGGGACAATGGGAGGAAGAGCTGCGAGGTCAGAGTGACTCTGAACTCTCTATCATTTACTACTGCCCTCTCCGATACTACTGACCTCTGAACTCACCGTTAGTTACTACTGACCTCTGAACTCTGAGTTACTTACTACTGACCTCTGGACCCTATATAACTTAATGCTGACTTCTGAACTCACTGAAACTTACTATTGACCTCTGAACGTTCCATTTTATTACTACTGACCTCTGAACTCTCTGAAAATTACTATTGACCTCTGAACTCTCTGAAACTTACTACTAACCTCTGGACCCTATATAACTTACTGCTGACTTCTGAACTCTCTGAAACTTACTACTGACCTCTGAACGCTCCATTACTTACTACTGACCTCTGAACTCACCATTACTTACTACTGACCTCTGAACTCATCATTACTTACTACTGACCTCTGAACTCACCATTACTTACTACTGGCCTCTGAACTCACCATTACTTACTACTAACCTTTGAACTCACCATTACTTACTACTGACCTCTGAACTCACCATTACTTACTACTGACCTCATCATTACTTACTACTGGCCTCTGAACTCACCATTACTTACTACTAACCTTTGAACTCACCATTACTTACTACTGACCTCTGAACTCACCATTACTTACTACTGGCCTCTGAACTCACCATTACTTACTACTAACCTTTGAACTCACCATTACTTACTACTGACCTCTGAACTCACCATTACTTACTACTGGCCTCTGAACTCACCATTACTTACTACTAACCTTTGAACTCACCATTACTTACTACTGACCTCTGAACTCACCATTACTTACTACTGACCTCTGAACTCACCATTACTTACTACTAACCTTTGAACTCACCATTACTTACTACTGACCTCTGAACTCACCATTACTTACTACTGGCCTCTGAACTCACCATTACTTACTACTAACCTTTGAACTCTCCGTTTACTACTAACCTTTGAACTCACCATTACTTACTACTGACCTCTGAACTCACCATTACTTACTACTGACCTCTGAACTCACCATTACTTACTACTGACCTCATCATTACTTACTACTGGCCTCTGAACTCACCATTACTTACTACTAACCTTTGAACTCACCATTACTTACTACTGACCTCTGAACTCACCATTACTTACTACTGGCCTCTGAACTCACCATTACTTACTACTAACCTTTGAACTCACCATTACTTACTACTGACCTCTGAACTCACCATTACTTACTACTGGCCTCTGAACTCACCATTACTTACTACTAACCTTTGAACTCACCATTACTTACTACTGACCTCTGAACTCACCATTACTTACTACTGGCCTCTGAACTCACCATTACTTACTACTAACCTTTGAACTCTCCGTTTACTACTGACCTATGAACGCTCCATTATTTACTACTGACCTCGGAACTCACTATTGCTTAATACTGACCTCTGAACTCACCATTACTTACTACTGACCTCTGAACTCTTCAGTACTTACTGCTGACCTCTAAACTCTCCGATACTTATTACGGACTTCTGAGTCACTTACCATAGCATTCAGATGTGAGTTGTGACACAGAGTTCAGGAGGTCAATGCAAAGTGAAGCAGAAGTCAGAGGTCATTGGTGATGCAGAGTACAAAGGTATGTGACCATCTGTCTCACCTCTGCAATGCTAATCTCTGTTTTCCTTCCCCCTCAACTCCGCACAATACTCCGGGTATTGCAGCTCCAGCTCTTCTTCCCATTCTCATATTCCCTGGTCCAGTAGGGCTGCACAGGAAGGAGGGCTATGCTTGACTTTGGTTGGATTATAGCTCCACCCCCCTACTGCCATGCCAGACTTTAGTACCTGCCCCCTCCCCAATACAGAGCCAATCATAGCTCCACCTCCCTACTACCTGTGGCAGACTTTAGTATTCGCCCCCTCCCCAGTATAAAGCCAATACCTTAGATCAGTGATGGTGAACCTTGGCACCCCAGATGTTTTGGAACTACATTTCCCATGATGCTCAACTACACTGCAGAGTGTATAAGGATCATGGGAAATGTAGTTCCAAAACATCTGGGGTGCCAAGGTTCGCCACCACTGCCTTAGATTGTAAGCTCCTTGAGGGTAGGGACCGATGTGAATGTACAATGTATATGTAAAAGGCGGCGCTATATAGGTACCTAAATAATAATCACAGTCAATCAAAGCCACGCCTCCCTGTGCAGGTCTTTAGAACCCACCTCCTCCATGATATAAAGCTAATTACAGTCAATCATAGGACCGCTGGCCTTTTGTACTCACCCCCTACCAAGTAAAAACCAATAACAAACAATTATAGCCCCGCCTCCCTTCTCCCTGTGTGGGTCTTTAGAAACCGCCCCCTCCCCAGTATAAAGCCAATTACAGTCAATCATAGCCCCGCTGCCCATTTGTACCCGCCCCCTCCCAAGTATAAAGCCAATCACAGTCAATCATGGCCCCACCTCCCTGTACGATTCTTTAGAACCCACCCCCTTCATGATATAAAGCCAATTACAGTTAATCATAGCCCAGCTGCCCTTTTGTACCCACCCTCTCCCAAGTAAAATCCAATCAATTTTTCAGTTAAATAAAGCCCCACCTCCCTTTGCCTTTTGTCTTTAGTACCCGCCACCTACTTGGTATAAAGCCAACCACAGTCAATCATACTACCTGTGCAGGTCTTTAGTACCCGCCCCCTTCCCAGTATAAAGCCAACCACAGTCAATCATACTACCTGTGCAGGCCTTTAGTACCCACCTCCTTCCCAGTATAAAGCCAAACACAGTCAATCATAGCTCCACCTCCCTACTACCTGTGCAGGCCTTTAGTACCCGCCCCCTTCCCAGTATAAAGCCAATCACAGTCAATCATAGCTTCGCCTACCTACTACCTGTGCAGGCCTTTATAACCCGCCCCCTTCCCAGTATAAAGCCAATCACAGCTTCGCCTACCTACTACCTGTGCAGGCCTTTAGTACCCGCCCCCTTCCCAGTATAAAGCCAATCACAGTCAATCATAGCTTCGCCTCCCTACTACCTGTGCAGGCCTTTAGTACCCGCCCCCTTCCCAGTATAAAGCCAATCACAGTCAATCATAGCTTCGCCTACCTACTACCTGTGCAGGCCTTTAGTACCCGCCCCCTTCCCAGTATAAAGCCAATCACAGTCAATCATAGCTCCGCCTACCTACTACCTGTGCAGGCCTTTAGTACCCGCCCCCTTCCCAGTATAAAGCCAATCACAGTCAATCATAGCTTCGCCTACCTACGCCCTGTGTCGGCCTTTAGTACCCTCCCCCTCCCCGGCATGAACAGTGTTTCCTCTGTCGCTGCCTGTGACAAGTACAGTTGCAGGGGAGACACGGAGAGGTGGAACGGAACAGCGTTTCACCCCTTTGGGCTAATTAGTGAAGTCCAGAGAGGGAACGTGTTCTGGCGCTGGGCTCGGAGTCTCAGCCCCGATTGATCGGAGAACGGGAGTTAATCCAAATCTCTGGACGGTTGGGAGGTGTGAAAACAGTCATATAATCCGTTAGTATAGACTGAGGAGGTGAGAAGGTGATTGGTGGGAAAGGTGACACATCAACAAAATAAAGAGAATGTTCCGGCCCTGTAAGTGGGGAAATGTTCTGCCCTGAAGGGGTTAATCTAGATCTCCACACTATATATGTGTGTATCATCATCTGCTGGAGATAAAAGACGTCACAGTGACTATGGAGGAAGAGGACGGACATGACGGGGTTACTGGGTGTAAATAGAAAATAAGATCTTATTACCTCCTCTAATGCCACTTCTAACAATGTCTTCTCTCTACTTCCTCCCGACTCACCTCTCACCCGGAACTTCCTGTCTGTACCTGACATCACTTCCTGTCTTCCATAGAGACTTCCTGTCCGGGGAGTAGATGTGATATCTCCATCTTGTGGAGCTCAGAGGAACTGCAGCCATTGCAGTTTTTGCTTACCTGTAGTGTTGAGCGGAATACGCCATATTCGATTTCGCGATATTGCGCAAATATATAGAAGAATATTCGCGAATATTCGCTAATATCGAATATTCGTGATATTTTATCCAAAAAAAATTTTGCTAAATTTCGCTAATGCGAAATTTCGCTAATGTGAAATTTCGCTAATGCGAAAATGATTGCGAAATTCTCATAAACGAGATCATTTCCTGTATTACTAAACTAATATGCACTAAACACTAACTCTGCACTAACTCTACTTAAAAGAAAGGAGAATAAGGGGGCAAAAGAAAGGCGGAGAAGATAATCGCGCAATATTCTGTTTGCACGATTATCTTCTCCGCCCTTCTTTTGCATCAGAGCCAATCAGAATAACTTGAATATTCGGCAAAAGGAATATCGCACAATATTCCTTTTGCCGAATATTCGAGTTATTCTGATTGGCTCTGATGCAAAAGAAGGGCCGAGTAGCTGATGCGATTCTTTTATGTTGCCGAAAATTCGCAATGCGAATTTTCGGCAACATAAAAGGATCGCCTCAGCTACTCGGCCCAGGGTCTCTAATCATACCAGCAATGTTTTTAGACGTCGATGGAGATCACTAGGATGTGATCTGTTTTAAAAATAAATTAGAAAAAATACGAATATTCGCCATATCGAATATTCGAGTTATTCGCGAATACTCGAATATGCAATATTCGTAGCGAATATTCGCAATGCGAATATTCGTGAGCAACACTACTTACCTGCATGCAGACAAGAAATAGATTGCAATAGGCTGCAGAAGATCCGCTATATATATATATATATATATATATATATATATATATATATATATATATATATATATATAAAAATATGTCAATAGGCACAGATCTGCTTTTTTTAATTGCTCTACTTACTGTGTAATTATTAATTTTCATTTCTCTCCCCCGCGGTGAATGGCGCTGCTATAGCGCGTCACGGCTTCCCGAAAACAGCCGATTTAGGACTCGGGTATTTCCGGCGCTATACGGCGCCTGCGCACAGACCTAGGAGCTGACTGCACAGGCGCCGTATATCTCCAAGTCCTATGGCTATGGCAGGTCACGCCCTCCGAAAAAAGCCGAAATAGGAGATATACGGCGCCTGCGCAGTCAGCTCCTAGGTCTGTGCGCAGGCGCCGTACAGCGCCGGAAATAGCCGAGGCCTAAATCGGCTATTTTCGGAAGCCGTGAAGCGCCATAGCGATGCCATTCACCGCGAGGGAGAGAAATGAAAATTAATCATTACACAGTAAGTAGAGCAATTAAAAAAAAAAAAAAAAAACAACATAGTGGCGCTGACGCCAGTATGCTGGATCGGATGGGACATAGTAGATTTAGGGTGAACCACCGCTTTAAGGACCCCTCACTGTATATATACACGTCATTCTTTTTAAAGATGGGTATCTCCGTAACGGTAGCAGCCACTGCCACAACCGAGATATCCATCTTTCCAGTGAGCGGCCCTCTAAACTATACCGGTGGTCTCCGCGGCAATCACCGTTATCGGCGGCGGGAGAGGGCAGCGGCGGAGGCGATCGAGTGCTTCTTCCTGCTCGGCTGGGATACGAGTGAGGGAAAGATGGCCCCCACCCGTGTCCATAGCATAGCAGGGCGGAAGCGGCGTCAAAACGTCACTTCCGCCCATGCTAATTTTTTCAAATGACACATTTTTTTTTTTTTGCATTTTAATGTAAATATGAGATGTGACGTCTTTTTGACCCCCCCCCCCCCCCAGATCTCATATTTAGGAGGACCTGTCATGCTTTCTTCTACTATAAGGAATGTTTACATTCCTTGTAATAGCGATTGTAAGACCGCTGCGCAAATACGGTGTGACAAAAAGTATTGCAATAACCGCCATTTTATTCTCTAGGGCAGGGGTGTCAAACTCAATTTCATGGTGGGCCGCATCAGCATTATGATTGCCCTCAAAAGGGCCGGTTGTATCTGTAATATTAGATGTCCAGCACATCCCCTCCTCTTTACATTAGGGTGACCAGACATCCCTGGCTTCAGGGGACAGTCCCCAGATTGAGGACACTGTCCCCGGGTCAAGTCTGTCCCCGTATTGGACCCCGTATAGGTCCAATTTCAAAGACGGTCGGTGCAGAATAAAAATCTGAATACCAGCCCCCGCTCCGCTGCTCCTACTAGGTGGTGTAGTTTTTTTTCCGCAGAGGGAATATTTCTTCAGTTTCGGGTGCCCATTCAGCTCCGCTCATAATTTCTTCTGCCTTGGCTCAATTACCGGCCAGCCGCCTGCTTATCTCCTCGCCTTCCCTGGCGGAGTGATCTTCCTCCGCTCCCCACCCAGTGGGGCGGCGATGGGCAGAGAGTCGCTGATTGTTGCCACTATTGCTAGTAAAAAAATAAAATATGTCCCCGGATTTCATTTTAAAAATCTGGTCACCTTACTTTACATTAGATGTCAAGAGTCCCCCCTCTCCCTTACATCACAGTGTAACCCCCTTTCCTTATGCTGCTGCTGGGAAGAAGCTGGATGCATTGCTTGAAAGCAGAAAGTAAAGGGTCTGGAGTAGGAGGACCAGAGGAGGGCTGGAGCTCAACTGCTGCTGCAGGAGAGGTGCGAGGGCCACATGAAATGGCCTGGAGGGCCGGATTCGGCCCGCGGGCCTTGTGTTTGCCACCTCTGCTCTAGGGTGTTAGGAACATATATATATATATATATATATATATATATATATATATATAATGTTTGGGGGTTTTAAGTAATTTTCTAGCAAAAACAAATGTTTTAGTCTTGTAAACGCCAAATCTGAAAAACAGCCAAGGTCCTTAAAGGGTCACTAAAGGAAATTTTTTTTTTTTGCTGAAATGACTGTTTACATCAGGGATCTTTAAACTACGGCCCTCCAGCTGTTACGGAACTACACATCCCATGAGGCATTGTAAAACTCTGACATTCACAGACATGACTAGGCATGATGGGAATTGTAGTTTATGAACAACTGGAGGGCCGTAGTTTGAGGACCCCTGGTTTACAGGGTATAGAGACATAAAAGTTAACTGATTGTTTTTCAAAAGGATTAAAAATAGATAAAAATTAATCATATAATGTGCCTGCAGGTTAGTTTCACTTTTGAACTGGCTTCATGTTTCTGCAAAGTAGAAATAGACACACAGAACAAAAACAAACAAATCCAGGGCAGTGTTTTTAAAATGAATCTGATTGGTTCTGGGAAGTGTTAGACACACAGTAATGACAGCTCAGACCACCGTGAGAAAGCTCCCAGCACTGTGGTTATAAGGAAACAGACAAGCAGGAAGTGTGGAGAACAGAGCAGGATTACAGCAACTTCAAAGCAAAAACGAACAATAAGGACATGAAACCAGTACTGCAGTAAGGTAAAGGAAGCTATTTAGGTAAAAAAAAAAAAAAATTCCTTTAGTGATCCTTTAAGTGGTTAAAGGGGCAAACTACTCCCAGTACACAGGAAAGTTGTGCACTTTACTTGCGTATATTTCTACTGGGTTTTATTTTGGCCAATAAAGTGCATGATGACGGCTCTATATTTTTTCAGAGCAATATGGATAACCGGCAACCCCTTCCAGCTTTCAGCTCTGTCGCACTTTGAATGACAATTGCCTGGTCATACAAAACTGGGCACCGATTGGCATCACTGGTGTACAATGGTGGGCATTCCTGATTATCAGTGCAGGTGTCCCCATTGAGAAAAGCTGCTTACCGGCATTCCTCCTCCCGTGGGAGAATGGGGCTGCATTGGTGGGCACTGATAGGTGGCCCTAATGAAGTAGCACTGATGAGGAGGCAATAATATGCCGCACTTAGGGATGAGCTTCGAGTTCGAGTCGAACTCATGTTGGACTCGAACATTGCCTGTTCCCCCGAACAGCGAACAATTTGGGGTGTTCGTGGCAAATTCGAAAAGCCGCGGAACGCCCTGGAAAGTCTATGGGAGAAATCTAAAGTGCTAATTTTATAGGCTTATATGCAAGTTATTGTCATAAAAAGTGTTTGGGGACCCGGGTCCTGCCCCAGGGGAGTGTTTGGGGACCCGGGTCCTGCCCCAGGGGAGTGTTTGGGGACCCGGGTCCTGCCCCAGGGGAGTGTTTGGGGTCCTGGATCCTGTCCCAGGGGAGTGTTTGGGGACCGGGTCCTGCCCCAGGGGAGTGTTTGGGGACCCGGGTCCTGCCCCAGGGGAGTGTTTGGGGTCCTGGATCCTGTCCCAGGGGAGTGTTTGGGGTCCTGGATCCTGCCCCAGGGGAGTGTTTGGGGACCCGGGTCCTGCCCCAGGGGAGTGTTTGGGGACCCGGGTCCTGCCCCAGGGGAGTGTTTGGGGACCCGGGTCCTGCCCCAGGGGAGTGTTTGGGGACCCGGGTCCTGCCCCAGGGGAGTGTTTGGGGACCCGGGTCCTGCCCCAGGGGAGTGTTTGGGGACCCGGGTCCTGCCCCAGGGGAGTGTTTGGGGACATGTATCAATGCAAAAAAAGTTTTAAAAACTGCAGTTTTTTTCGGGAGCAGTGAATGTAATAATGCTTAATGTGAAACAATAAAAGTGAAATTTTCCTTTAAATTCCATACCCGGGGGGTGTCTGTAGTATGCCTGTAAAGTAGCGCTCGTTTCCCGTGCTTAGAACTGTCCCTGCACAAAATGTAATTTCGGAAGGATAAAAAGTCATTTAAAAATCACTGCTCCCAAAAAAACTTCAGTTTTTAAAACTTTTTGTTTTGCATTGATACATGTCCCCTGGGACAGGACCCGGGTCCCCAAACACTCCCCTGGGACAGGACCCGGGTCCCCAAACACTCCCCTGGGGCAGGACCTGGGTCTCCAAACACTCCCCTGGGGCAGGACCCGGGTCTCCAAACACTCCCCTGGGGCAGGACCCGGGTCCCCAAACACTCCCCTGGGACAGGACCCGGGTCCCCAAACACTCCCCTGGGGCAGGACCCGGATCCCCAAACACTCCCCTGGGGCAGGACGCGGGTCCCCAAACACTCCCCTGGGACAGGACCCGAGTCCCCAAACACTCCCCTGGGACAGGACCCGAGTCCCCAAACACTCCCCTGGGACAGGACCCGAGTCCCCAAACACTCCCCTGGGGCAGGACCCGGGTCCCCAAACACTCCCCTGGAGCAGGACCCGGGTCCCCAAACACTCCCCTGGGACAGGACCCGAGTCCCCAAACACTCCCCTGGGACAGGACCCGAGTCCCCAAACACTCCCCTGGGGCAGGACCCGGGTCCCCAAACACTCCCCTGGAGCAGGACCCGGGTCCCCAAACACTCCCCTGGGGCAGGACGCGGGTCCCCAAACACTCCCCTGGGACAGGACCCGTGTCCCCAAACACTCCCCTGGGACAGGACCCGAGTCCCCAAACACTCCCCTGGGACAGGACCCGAGTCCCCAAACACTCCCCTGGGACAGGACCCGAGTCCCCAAACACGCCCCTGGGACAGGACACTTTTTAGGACAATAACTTGCATATTAGCCTTTAAAATTAGCACTTTAGATTTCAAACGTTCGAGCCCCATAGACTTTAACGGGGCTCTAATGTTCACACAAACTTTTGGTCTGTTCGCAGGTTCTGGTGCGAACTGAATGGGGGGGGCTCATCCATAGCGGCACTGATGGGCTCTAATGAGGCTGCACTGATAATCAGCGCCCTAAAAATTAGTGCAGATATACTCTTTCACACAAGACAGTTACCGGCTCTCTCCTCTTGTGAGGGAAGGAATGCCAATAAATAAATGGCAAGGGGGCGTTTACATCGTGATCAGCTGTGTCTGAAGGACACAGAGCATGTGCAGTGCGCGATCGCGGGAGGATGTCACATGACGCCCTCCCAGAACTGGCTGATCGTACTGCAAAAGCCTGGTTGGCAAGTGGTTGAGCAAAAGGCTGGTTGGTGCATTTGGAGTCTGGAGATCTATTCATTAAGAAGAGAGCTGTTAATACATCTGGAGAGTCGTGTCATGGCATGCTCTGTGCTCAGGGAGTCTATGAGACTCGGCTGATCCCAGATCAGGGAAAGGGGTCAATACCAGCCTGTTAAAAACTGGAAGCTGATTGGTTTCTATGCAGAGCTCCTGCACCCTTAAGGAGGGGTGGCTCCCCTTCAGTCCACCTGCCCTTATCTATCCATCAGAATGCATGTGCCTCCATTGTGGGGACACTCAGGGCCAGATTCTTGTAGCAGTTACGTCGGCGTATCTTATGTTAAGTATGGCCGTCGTTCCCGCGTCGCCATTTGAAAATTTAACGTCGTTTGCGCAAGTCGTCCGTGAATGGGGCTGGACGCCATTTACGTACACGTCGAAAACAATGACGTCCTTGCGACGTCATTTTGCGCAATGCACGTCGGGAAGTTTTTGGGACGGCGCATGCGCAGTACGCCCGGCGCGGGAACGCGCCTAATTTAAATGCTCTACGCCCCCCACCCGGCTCATTTGAATTACACGGGCTTGCACCAGGGGATTTTCGCTACGCCGCCGCAACTTTACAGGTAAGTGCTTTGTGAATCAAGCACTTGCTCTAGTAAGTTGCGGCGGCATAGTGTAAATGCCTTACTCTACGCCGCCGCAAATGTATGTGAATCTGGCCCATGATTGTTTTCTTTCAGCACTTTATTTGGAGTATTGATGCAGGTAGGCTCGATGTAAGCTCTATGCAGAATATCAGTTTGCACTAAAACAAATGTAATAGAATTTTTTTTTTAATCATTGTGCTGAGGTTTACACATGTCTGATATTGCTGGTTGACAGTCTTCTTTAACCACTTAAGCCCCGGACCAATACGCTGCTAAACGACCCAAGGGGTTTTTACAATTCGGCGCTGCGTCGCTTTAACAGACAATTGCGCGGTCGTGCGACGTCGCTCCCAAACAAAATTCGCGTCCTTTTCTTCCCACAAATAGAGCTTTCTTTTGGTGGTATTTGATCGCCTCTGCGATTTTTATTTTTTGCGCTATATACAAAAATAGAGCGACGTTTTTGAAAAAAAAATCAATATTTTTTACTTTTTGTTATAAGAAAAATCAAATTAACTAAATTTTAGTCAAACATTTAGGCCAAAATTAATTCAGCCACATGTCTTTAGTAAAAAAAATCAAAAAAAAAAAATCGCAATAAAATAAAATTAGCTACCTAGCGGCAACAGCGACACTATTACAGCGATCAGAAAAATGATCGCTTAGTGACGCTGGCAATAGGGAGTGAAAGGGTTAACTAGGGCGGTGATCAAGGGGTTAAAACTTTATTAGGGGGGGTACGGGGCTACCCTGAGGCTCCATTCACATCTAGGCGTTTTGTCGCCTTACGCCCGACGCTGAAGCAGCCCTAGATACGCTGGAGGGGCGAATTAACATTGTCGGCTATGGAGGTGGTTCACATCTCCACGCCGAACGCGCAAACGCCCATACGCCTGAAGCTCAAACAAGTCCCGGACCCTTTTTTTCAGGCGTATCGGGCGTACGGGCATAGCCGGCAATGTTAATTCACCTCTTCTGCAAAAAATCAATAGGCGTTTTGTCGCCGCAAATCGCGGGGACAAAACGCCTATTGATTTGTCGCCGCAATACGCCGCTACAGCGTACGCCTAGATGTGAATGGAGCCTGAACCTAACACTAACTGGCTGTCACACTGACACTAAATGCAGTGATCAGTACATATATGATCACTGCATTCAGTGACACTGTGACAGGGGGGTGGGGGTGATCGCAAGGGGTTAATGTGCCTATGTGTACTGGTGTCAGTGTAGTGTTGTGCAGACTTACTGTGCGAGGTAATCTCTCCTCAGCGGCGGTTGAAAATACCGCCGAGAGCAGAGATCACATCACTTCCCCCTTCCTGTGTTTACACAGGAGGAGGAAGTGCACTGCAGGGGGAGCACATGGATTGGCTGGGAGCGATCGTGAGGGGGCGGACAAAAACGAATAGCCGCCCCCTCATCCCAGATCGCTCCCAGAGCCACGGAGACCGTCGCATGTATGGGGGGGGGAATCGGACCCCCGACTCACATCTAGGCAGGGACGTACAGGTACGCCAATGTGCCTGTACGTGCCATTCTGCCGACCTATATGTACATGCGGCGGTCGGCAAGTGGTTAAGATAGGCTCAATGTAAGCTCTTTGCGATATATCAGTACATACAAAAGCATATGTAATGGAAATGTTTATTTAAATTTTTTTAAATCATTGTGCTGAGGTTTCCACATGTCTGAGATTCTCGCAGTGGCACCTGATTCATATAGAAGACATTTCCTACATTCGGGACACTAGTGCGGGTGTCCTCCGATGTTTTCAAGATAACACTTCTTTGCATAACATTTCACTCAGGGCAGGAATACGGCTTCTTCCCTGTGTGAGATTTTTGATGTCTGACAAGTTCTGATTTCTGTGAATAACTTTTCCCGCACAGAAGACAGGAATAGGGCTTTTCCCCTGTGTGGTATAACTGATGTACCTTGAAATGGGACTTCTGTGAAAAACGTTTTCCGCATTCAGGGCAGGAATACGGCTTCTCCCCCGTGTGCAATCTCTGATGTCTGATAAGATGGGTCTTCTGTGAAAAACATTTCCCGCAGTCAGAACAGGAATGTGGCTTCTTTCCCGTGTGCAATCTTTCATGTATGTAAAGACTGGACCTGCGTGAAAAACATTTCTCGCACACGGGGCAGGAATACGGCTTCTCCTCTGAGTGGGACCTTTGATGTTTCTCGAGTTCTGATTTCTGTGTATAACTTTTCCCACACTTTGGGCAGAAAAACTTCTCAGAAGTGTGCAATTTCTGATGTATGGAAAAATAGGACTTATGTGAAAAACTTTTCCCGCACTCAGGGCAGGTATACGGCTTTGAACGTGTGTGAGATCTTTGATGGGTTTCAAGTTCTGATTTCTGTGCACAACGTTTTCCACACTCAGGGCAGACATATGGCTTTTCCCCCACGTGTAATCTCTGATGTCTGGAAAGATGAGCCTTCTGTGAAAAACCCTTCCCACACTCAGAGCAGGAAAATGGCTTCTCCCCGGTGTGAGATCTGTAATGTTTTAGGAATGTTGATTTATGAAGAAACCATTTCCCACACTCAGGACAGGAATACGAGTCCTCGCCTGTTTGAGATTTCTGACGTTTAGAAAGACTTAATTCAGAGCTAAAGTCTTCCCAACATTCCACCTGAATCCCAGGACCACCCCTCAGAGTACGAGGTTCTTCAGAGTCAGAGGGATTCCATGGTCTATCCACACGGCAAAGTCCTCCATCCATAGTGGAGCTCATTGTCTTTTCTCCTCCAAAATTTCCAGTGATGTCCTCATCTTCCATTGTATAATCTGGAGATAACGTAAGATAATACATTGAGGGTTTCTCCATGGCGTGTCCTGGAAAAATAGAAAAACATCATCAATAGATATGAGAGGGTTAGTTCACTTCCATCAAGATTCCATCTGGATCAGGTAGATATGAGTGAGGAGATGTTCTCTGTGGAGGTCCCAACCAGCTGGGACTCTTCCCCCCATCAAAGAACCTTTGGTCCTCCTCCCAGATCACTTCTACATTTACACAGTCTTGTCAGAAGAGTGGGGACTGGGAGGGGCGTGCTCTTTTACACAACCACGGTAAGGATGTGGAAGTGAGTTCCACATCCTTACCGCACTAGAACCCCTTACGTCCTCCCAGAACCCCGTCTCCCATGCAGCCTCCCTGGGGTGCGCATCCTTCGGACACAGCTGTTCACAGATTTCGGTGAAGGGCCAATAACAGTGGCCCTTTACCATATGATCGGTTGTGTCTAATCATCAATCATGTAAACAAACTTGTCCATTATCTGCACTCCTTTCATCCTACGATGTGTCTGTGTGAGGAAAGGCCAGCCAATACTTGGCAAGGCTGTCAGTGCTTTGTTTACACTAATCACCAGTGCCCTGATTAGCAGTGCAGCTTAGCATTGCCCATTAGTGAAGACAATCGGTGCTCATCAGTGCCGCTTATCCGTGCCTATCAGTGCAGCCTCATCAGAGCCCATCATGGACTATCAGTGCACCTCAACACCGCCTCATCAGTACTGCCTATCAGTGCCCATCATGGACTATCAGTGCAGATCAGTGAAGCCTCAGTGACCATCATAGACTATGGGCCAGATTCAGGTAGATGGGCGCTTCTTTACTTTGGAGTAACGTTTCTCATTTACGTTACTCCGCCGACACTTTCGGCGCAAGTACTGTTATTCACATAGCAGTTGCGCGTAAACTTGCGCCAGAGTAACGATAATGCGCTGGCGTAACCCGACGCAAGTGGAAGTGGGTGTGATCATATGTAAATGATGGGCGGAGCCCAGCGCAGAGGCTTACGTTCAGCGCATCATCCACGGAGCATGCGCAGTGAGTGAGGCTTCACTCGGCCCCCTTGTGCGCATGCTCACAACTTCTGTCGGCACCACTTCACGGGAAACGTCAGCGCAATGCGTTCCATTGGGCGTTTAAATGCGCCCGTAGATGCGCCATTCCGGCACTAAAGTATACCCTGTTCCCCCTCCCCGCAGTGAAGTTACTTTTGTTCTGAGATGGCTGCTCCCGTTCCCCGCAAACACACAGGAGAAAGCTGAACTCTAAAGGCCAGGAGCTGTCAGCCGTCATCTCGGCTATGGAGACCTATGATGTCTTCCTCCATGGCTGTAAAAGTTGACAGACAAGCATGGACAGAGGTGTTGTCCTGCAAGTGGGGGTGCTCAGCTAGCTCTTATTGTCGGTAACGCTGCTGCTGTAGCTGCTCTCCTGCTGACCTGAGGCCGTCTGGAGTAAAGATAAAGCAGCTATTTGTAGAAATAACTTTGCGCCGGACGGACGAGATACGCGCGGCGCATGTAGCCAGCGTATGGTGCTAATCCGTTCGCGAATCGGGAAATCTCCCTCATTTGCATATTTCCAGGGGAAATCAATAGGCGCGACTGATGCGCCAAGCGAAATTAAGCGCTGACGAGACTCTGGCGTCGGAAAGTTAAGCCGATCGGAAATGGCCCGTTTTCTGTCACATCTAGTTTGGTGGGTACGGGCACATAGAAACGACGGCGCATCTTCACAGTTACGCGGCGCATATCGAATTACTCCAGCGCAACTCTACCTGAATCTGGCCCTATAAGTGCAGCCTCATCAGTGCATCCTTATCAGTGAAGAAGAAAAATTACTTATTTGCAAGAATTTATAACCGAAACTAAGAAAAACCTTTTTTGTTCCACAAAATATTTTTGGTATTTTTTTTGTTCTCCCAATCCTAAAGTTCCAATTCAAAGATTGTAATATTGCGATTGTATCCCTTCTCAATCATCTCATCTCCAGGGAGAATAAATTAGTAGTCATTCCTTATAACTGAGGTCCTCTGGCCCCCTTATTAGCGTTGTTGCCCTTCTCTGGATCCTCTCCATTTCAAGGACGTTGCTCTGGAGGACTGGTGACCAGAAGACTCCAGATGCGGCTGAACCAGAGTTATGTATTGTGGAAGAATTATAGTTTTATCTCTGGAGTAAATTCCATTTTTAACGCTAATAGTCTGCTGGCCTTGCTTGCTGGAGCTGCCGAGTCTGATCTGCTAGGCTCACCAGATTATTTTTCATCCTCGATTCCCCCAGAAGGTTCTCCAGCTAGCGAGAACTTTGCATTCATATTTGAACTCCAGAGTGCATTACTTTACATTTTTCAATATTAAACCTCATCTGCCATATAGCTGCCCACTCTTCTGTTGTACTGAGGCCTACTTGTAGAGTAACTATCATGGACCTTGGAATGCTGAAGTGTTTCCCCTTGAAATCTGTTACACAGTAGGGGGTCTTCTACCCTGTCTTAAGGCTAACCCCCCTCCAGACGGCTCCATGGTCTGGAGGAAAAGCATTGTTCTGTGTTTGGTGGTTTGTGTACTTTGATTGCCCCCTGGGGCTTCTGTCTCATTACACATATCAGTCCTCCTATTCAAGCTATCGGACCAATCCCTGCTGACCCTGTTTCAAGTCCTCATTTGCATGGCCAGAGGAACTAATTGAGAACTACAATGTACTTTACAATTGACCAATAGGAAAGTGGTTGTTGGGGGCGGGATGTTCAAACTGCTGTATAAAAGTGTGTGTGCATCCAATAAAGGAGTCTCCTGTTTGAACTTACATACATCCTGCCTGGTGTTTGTTCTGAGCTAACATAAATGGATTGGAACAGCACATAGCTGTAGTTTGAATCCCGGAGCATCGAATGGCCGAACCATCAGATGTTGCGATCTGCAATCTGATCCAATAGTAGCAGGAGTGTCGGGAGAGTGTAACTGAGCGAGCAAGGGTCTCGTTACAGTTACTTAATCCTGTTGTGAAGTTATTGCCCTGCTTAGCTTCGTATCATCAGCAAACACCGAGATTGAAGTATTTATTCCAACCTCTATATCATTTATAAACAAATTAAATAGAATTGGTCCCAGGACAGAGCCCGACTCACTCTAGACAAGTGGCCTCCATACTCCAGCCCTTTGCTTGCTTTTATATGGCCCTTGGAGCACAATTTCATCCACTGAAACCAATGAAGGGGCACAATGTTTCCCAATGACATCAACAATAGGGCACATTTTCCTCCAATTATACCAACGAGGCCCAATGAAACCAATAATGGGACAAAATTCTTTCCAATGACCCCGTATTTGGGGCACATTTCCTCCTAATGACACCATGGGCGGGGCAGAATTTCCTTCTAATGACACCATGGGCGGGGCACAATTCCTCCTAATGACAACATGGATGGGGCACAATTCCTCCTAATGACACCATGGATGGGGCACAATTCCTCCTAATGACACCATGGATGGGGCACAATTCCTCCTAATGACACCATGGATGGGGCACAATTCCTCCTAATGACACCATGGATGGGGCACAATTCCTCCTAATGACACCATGGATGGGGCACAATTCCTCCTAATGACACCATGGATGGGGCACAATTCCTCCTAATGACACCATGGATGGGGCACAATTCCTCCTAATGACACCATGGATGGGGCACAATTCCTCCTAATGACACCATGGATGGGGCACAATTCCTCCTAATGACACCATGGATGGGGCACAATTCCTCCTAATGACACCATGGATGGGGCACAATTCCTCCTAATGACACCATGGATGGGGCACAATTCCTCTCACTGACACCAGAGATTGGACATTGTTTACTCCCGCTTATAACGGGACATTTTCTACTCCCAATGGCCATGGTCCAGCCCCCTAAAACCTTGAAGGACAGTAAACTGGCCCTTTGTTTATAAAGTTTGGAGACCCCTTCTCTAGACCAGTGGTCTCCAAACTGTGGCTCAGGGGCCAGATACAGCCCTTTGCTTGCCCCGAACCCGGCCCTTGGATCACTATTCCTCCCACTGATACAAGACACAATTCTGCCAAATTACCTCAACAATGGGCCACCATTTCTCCCACTCACATTAACAATTGGGCACTTTCCCTCACAATGTTACCAACCATAGGGCACTATTCTTCCCTCTGATACCAAATGGGGTGACGCTTGCTCCCACCAATGCCAGAATTTTCTTTACTCCTGCTGGCCACCATCTGGTCCCCCTAAAGTCTGAAGGGCAACAAACTGGCCCTTTGTTTTCGAAAGTTTGGAGACTCCTTCTCTAGACCATTGAGAAAATATCCCATTTATCACTTCTATCTGGACGAGCTCCTATAACCAGTTTTCTATCCAGATACGTACAGTATCTGTCAGGGCTGGGCTCAGCCCTTCCTTCTCTGAGCTGGCCGCTTAGCTGTCGGCTAATTGCCACCTCCTATCTTGCCACAGTCACTCACCTGATGATCCTGCTCGTCAGTCCTGCCTACTTAAGCCTTCTAGTTCATTTGCTCTCTGCCTTTGCCTTGGTCAACATCACAGATACTTTTTCCTGCGTTCCTGTTGAAGACTTGCTTGGCTGACACATCCCTTCTGGCTCCTGATTTCACTTGCTGTTCTACTACGTTCTTCTCTGGCTCTATGAACTTTGACAATTCAGTTATTAAAGCAGAGTTTCACCCAAAAAATTGAACTTCAGATTTTCGGAACCCTCCCTCCCTCCGGTGTCACATTTGGCACCTTTCAAGGGGGAGCAGATACCTGTGCAATCCACTTCTAGGCATAGATACCCGAGCCAGCCGTGGGTATCTACACCACTTTCTTGGTCCCCTGCTGTCTTTTGGGAGACACACTGGTCCCAGAAGACAGCAGAGACCAGTGAAATCGTGCAGCGCGAATAGGGAACCAGAAAGTGAAGGCACAAGGCTTCACTTTCTAATTCCCTTATCGAAGATGGCAGCGGGAGCACACGAGAGCCGAGCGATAGATCGGCTTTGGGTGCCGACATTGCGGGCGCCCTGGACAGGTAAGTGTCCTTATTTTAAAAAGTCAGCAGCTACAGTATTTGTAGCTGCTGACTTTAAAAAAAATTATAATTGGCGGACCTCCGCTTTAAGCTGTCCATAAATATCAGCTAGTCTGTCCGAAAAAGGACCAACCCAAGTAAGGCTCAGTCTATGTTCTCATATCTGTGCTACTGTAACTAGGAGTGACACACAACCTAATACTGCCAGCTGAGCCCCAAGATGGGTATCAGTACAGGGAGGGCACCATTATCAACCTATTATTGGCTGATATCACTCAGCTCCCGCCCTACTCTGGACCAATCAGTGTGCAGTAACAGAGCAGAGATAAGAGAAGAATATATTATGGGTCACCTGTGCTGATCTCTGTAGGAGTGTCCTCCTCTATGAATGTCCTCGTCATTCCAGCCTCCTCCGTATATTGCTGATCATCCCTCACATACGTCTCTTCTACGTCACACTCAGTTTTTATGATCATCAGATCTTCACCCTAAACCAACAGAATGGCAGAAAATAACATCTGTAACATAGAAGTATTTATGATGTGAGCTCACATAGAAAATATCATCTTGTAGAGTCCACACATCGTCTCCACATGTCAGAGTGTTCAATCACTTTATGTTCCCGACCCTCAACTCCACCTACCTGATGATGGTGGGGGATGGTGTGACCTTCCTGTGTGGAATCCCGGGAATACAGAGGACGGGGACATCTCTCTGGTGGGTTCCTGGTATTAGGTGGCTCCATCATATCCATGTGTTGTTCTGAAAATGTGTACATCACTCCATACTCCTCATCCTCATACTCTTCTTTGATACCAATATTATAATTCTCAATGTTTCCACTCTAAAATGTATAACAAAACAATTGTTGTAGCAAAAAAGCCTGTGTATAAATTATAACTACCAATTATTATTAATCTTCAACCTGATGATGGTGGGGGATGGTGTGACCTTCCTGTGTGGAATCCCAGGAATACAGAGGACGGGGACATCTCTCTGGTGGGTTCCCATTGCTGGATCCATCTGTAGGAAACACACACACTGACTGAATACATTGTTTCTATGTGTTTATCAGATGATGGGGGATCTAGGTGGAGCCTCCGTACTGCTCTCTCCTTTACAATAAAGTCTCCTCTTACCCGGTGATGTGAGGGGCGGCTGATTCTCCATCATGACGTCCTTGTAGAGATCCTTGTGTCCTTCTAAATACTCCCACTCCTCCATGGAGAAATAGACAGTGACATCCTGACACCTTATAGGAACCTGACACACACAATGATACAGTCACCATCCAGACACACCCCTTGTCTGTTACTGGATAATGTCCCAGAATTCCCAGAATCCTCCTCACCTCTCCTGTCAGCAGCTCCATCATCTTCTTGGTGACTTCTAGAATCTTCTCCATGTTGTGTCTCTCAGGTTTTAGGGAGTCACATGGAGGCACTGTGATGGTCATATGATCACCTGACTTCACAAGAGGAAATCTCTGTATTGGAGAACCAATAGGAATATCATGTTAGAATCCCAGAATCCCCCTCACCTCTCCGGTCAGGTCTGTGTATTATTAATAGAGATAAGAGTAATGTCATGTGACCTCCCAGAATCCCCCTCACCTCTCCGGTTAGGTCTGTGTTTTATTAATAGAGATAAGAGTGATGTCATGTGACCTCACAGAATCCCCCTCACCTCTCCGGTCAGGTCTTTATATTAATAATAGAGATAAGAGTGATGTCATGTGACCTCCTAGAATCCTCCTCACCTCTCCGGTCAGGTCTGTGTATTACTAATGGAGATAAGAGTGATGTCATGTGACCTCCCAGAATCCCCCTCACCTCTCCGGTCAGGTCTGTGTATTATTAATAGAGATAAGAGAGATGTCATGTGACCTCCCAGAATCCCCCTCACCTCTCCGGTTAGGTCTGTGTTTTATTAATAGAGATAAGAGTGATGTCATGTGACCTCCCAGAATCCTCCTCACCTCTCCGGTCAGGTCTGTGTATTATTAATAGAGATAAGAGTGATGTCATGTGACCTCCCAGAATCCCCCTCACCTCTCCGGTCAGGTCTTTATATTAATAATAGAGATAAGAGTGATGTCATGTGACCTCCTAGAATCCTCCTCACCTCTCCGGTCAGGTCTGTATTACTAATGGAGATAAGAGTGATGTCATGTGACCTCCCAGAATCCCCCTCACCTCTCCGGTCAGGTCTGTGTATTATTAATAGAGATAAGAGTGATGTCATGTGACCTCCCAGGAACCTCCTCACCTCTCCGGTCAGCAGGTAGATGATCTCCAGGGTGAGGTTTAGTATCTTCTCAGTCATGTGACTCCGGTCCTCCTCCATCCTCACTGATGTGGTCATGTGATCTATGTGGGTTTCTCTGTAGACGAATAGCAGAGATTTATCGGGACTGTATTATTTTGTACAATATCAGGAATGGGGGTATATGGGATTAATAGGCAGGGTGCCCCCCAGTGGGAACTGGTCCATGTAGATTGGGGCAAGTTAGTGTTTGTCCTGTTTCTTGCTCCCCTTAAACCTGTTATATTTTGTCTTACCTCCTCCCACATTATTGGCCGATCACATACCTCCTCTTATGGTCAGGGGTGGTATGATTCACACTCTACCTCCATTATTTGCTGCTGACCCAAGTAAGAAGCTGTGTGCAGGGCATTATGGGTAAACACCAAAGCTAATCAACTAGAAATTCCACCAAAATTCAAATCCTGAAAGTCAGAGTCAGATTTCAGTGCAACCTGAATTGGAATCTCATCCTTCGTTACAAGAGACTGCTAAGGTGAGAAGGTGACACATCTCAAAAATTAAGAGAATGTTCCGGCCCGCTAAGTAGAGAAATGTTCTGACCCTGAAGGGGTTAATCTAGGTTTCCACACTATATATGTGTGTATCATCATCTGCTGGCGATAAAAGACATCACAGTGACTATGGAGGAAGAGGACGGACATGACGGGGTTACTGGATGTAAATAGAAAATAAGATCTTATTACCTTCTCTAATGCCAGTTCCAGCAATGTCTTCTGTCTACTTCCTCCCGACTCACCTCTCACCCGGAACTTCCTGTTTGTACTCTGACATCACTTCCTGTCTTCCATAGAGACTTCCTGCCTTCCATAGAGACTTCCTGTCTGGGTTGAAGTGAGATCACCAACCTGTGGAGCTCAGAGGAACTGCAGCCCCATCTTGTACAGACAGGAAGTGATGTCAGGTATAAATAAGAATTTCCAGGTGAGAGGTGTGTCGGGAGGAAGTAGAGAGAAGACATTGCTGGAAGTGGCAGCAGAGGAGGTAATAAGATCTTATCTTCTATTTACACCCAGTAACCCCGTCATGTCCGTCCTCTTCCTCCATAGTCACTGTGACGTCTTTTATCTCCAGCAGATGATGATACACACATGATCTTCCTAGTCCTTCTGTATTTGTCAGGAAAGGTTCTATTTGCTGGTGGTGCCGTGGTGACACTATCTGATCCTTGGGCCGCAGTACTGGCGTCCACCAGCGGGTGTTTCCCGGTGATATGCCAATCAGGATGGTTCCTGTAAAGACTGCGCAGGCGCAATCCTTCTCCGAACCTCGGCCGGCCGGCATCCAGGGCCAGTCGGTCGGACGGCTCGCTGCGCTCGCTCGGCCTCCTGGCTCTTTTTTTAACATCCTCCAATCCACGGGGATGTTAAGGAATAAGCCTGGATGCCGGCCGAGGTTCCGAGATTTCCGTCGGCAAGGATTGCGCCTGCGCAGTCCTTACAGGAACCATCTGGAAAGGGGAACAATACCGACAAGTCACCGGCAGTGTGTAGCCAATATTATCTTGCTGTTCTGTTACCAGACCTTGTTCCTCAGCCACCTTTGCAGCACTACGAGTTGCCACCAATGCTGGCAATGCATCAGCATCATATTCAGGTGTTACATTTACAGTATCTGATAAACTTGCATTTGGTAGTATTAGTACACACAAGGGGTCGCCTCTCCATCCCTAGGAGAACCTTGTATGTCCATCCCACTTTCCTCCTCCTTCAGTCCATCCTCAAGTTTCCCAGCTGTCAACTCCACATCTGTACACAGTGCTTTGGTAAGTCTAGAGCAGGGGTCTCAAACTGGTGGCCCTCCAGTCACATCATGCCTCTGTTTGTGGGAGACATGTTTGTAACTGTCAGCCTTGCAAAGCTTCATGGGACTTGTAGCTTCCCAACAGTCGGAGGGCCACCAATTTGAGACCCCTGGTCATGAGAGTCTAGTTGAAGAATCCAGGGTGTCTTTAGCAGGCGCATAGTAGCAAACTAGGGTCCCCAGATCCAACAAACACTAAGTAACACAACCCACACATACCTATTACCCCCTATATCCCCCTCCTAATATTGTAAAACCAATCCAGTCCAGATAATTCTCCCCTATCCATCTGCAGAGAAACCCGCATATCTCACATGACCACATCAGTGAGGATGGAGGAGGGGTGGAGATACATGACTGAGAGGATACTAAACCTCACCCTGGAGATCATCTACCTGCTGACCAGAGAGGTGAGGAGGATTCTGGGAGGTCACATGACATCACTCTTATCTCTATTAATAAAACACAGACCTGACCGGAGAGGTGAGGAGGATTCTGGGAGGTCACATGACATCACTCTTATCTCTATTAATAATACACAGACCTGACCAGAGAGGTGAGGAGGATTCTGGGAGGTCACATGACATCACTCTTATCTCTATTAATAATACACAGACCTGACTGGAGAGGTGAGGAGGATTCTGGGAGGTCACATGACATCACTCTTATCTCTATTAATAATACACAGACCTGACCGGAGAGGTGAGGAGGATTCTGGGAGGTCACATGACATCACTCTTATCTCTATTAATAAAACACAGACCTGACCGGAGAGGTGAGGAGGATTCTGGGAGGTCACATGACATTGCTCTTATCTCTATTAATAAAACACAGACCTGACCGGAGAGGTGAGGAAGATTCTGGGAGGTCACATGACATCACTCTTATCTCTATTAATAAAACACAGACCTGACCGGAGAGGTGAGGAGGATTCTGGGAGGTCACATGACATCACTCTTATCTCTATTAATAATACACAGACCTGACTGGAGAGGTGAGGAGGATTCTGGGAGGTCACATGACATCACTCTTATTTCTATTAACAAAACACAGACCTGACCGGAGAGGTGAGGGGGATTCTGGGAGGTCACATGACATCACTCTTATTTCTATTAATAAAACACAGACCTGACCGGAGAGGTGAGGAGGATTCTAACCTGATATTCCTATTGGTTCCCCAATACAGAGATTTCCTCTTGTGAAGTCAGGTGATCATATGACCATCACAGTGCCTCCATGTGACTCCTTAAAACCAGAGAGACACAACATGGAGAAGATTCTAGAAGTCACCAAGAAGATGATGGAGCTGCTGACAGGAGAGGTGAGGAGGATTCTGGGACATTATCCAGTAACAGACAAGGGGTGTGTCTGGATGGTGACTGTATCATTGTGTGTGTCAGGTTCCTATAAGGTGTCAGGATGTCACTGTCTATTTCTCCATGGAGGAGTGGGAGTATTTAGAAGGACACAAGGATCTCTACAAGGACGTCATGATGGAGAATCAGCCGCCCCTCACATCACCGGGTAAGAGGAGACTTTATTGTAAAGGAGAGAGCAGTACGGAGGCTCCACCCCCACCCCCCATCATCTGATAAACACATAGAAACAATGTATTCAGTCAGTGTGTGTGTTTCCTACAGATGGATCCAGTAATGGGAACCCACCAGAGAGATGTCCCCGTCCTCTGTATTCCCGGGGTTCCACACAGGAAGGTCACACCATCCCCCACCATCATCAGGTAGGTGGAGTTGAGGGTCGGGAACATAAAGTGATTGAACACTCTGACATGTGGAGACGATGTGTGGACTCTACAAGATGATATTTTCTATGTGATCTCACATCATAAATACTTCTATGTTACAGATGTTAATTTCTGCCATTCTGTGGGTTTAGGGTGAAGATCTGATTATTATAAAAGTTGAGGGTGATGTAGAAGAGACGTATGTGAGGGATGATCAGCAATATACGGAGGAGGCTGGAATGACGAGGACATTCATAGAGGAGGACACTCCTACAGAGATCAGCACAGGTGACCCATAATATATTCTTCTCTTATCTCTGCTCTGTTACTGCACAGAGTAACATATTCCCAGAAGCCTAGGTCTATGGTCATTTGTTCTATGATAAAGGGTCTTCAAGTCTGAACTTTGACCCTCTTGTTTATCAGAGGTCACATGACCCAATGCCAAGGCTTTTAGTTGGGTAAAGAGCACGCCCCTCCCAGTCCCCATTGGTTCCTGCACTCCTGACAAGGCTGTGTAAATGTAGAAGTGATCTGGGAGGAGGACCAAAGGTTCTTTGATGGGGGGAAGAGTCCCAGCTGGTTGGGACCTCCACAGAGAACATCTCCTCACTCATATCTACCTGATCCAGATGGAATCTTGATGGAAGTGAACTAACCCTCTCATATCTATTGATGATGTTTTTCTATTTTTCCAGGACACGCCATGGAGAAACCCTCAAAGGATCGTCTCACTTTATCTCCAGGTTGTAAAATGGAGGACATCACAGGAGATTGTGGAGGAGAAAAGACAATGACTTCAACTTTCAATGGTGGACTTCAAAGTGTGGATAGACCCTTGAATGTAAATGACTCTGAGCAACCTCGAACTTTGAGAGATGGTCCCCGAAAAGAGGAGGAAAATAAATGTACCTGTCCGGAATGTGGAAAATGTTATTTTTATAAATCAAGACTGGAAATACATTTCAGATCTCACACGGGGGAGAAGCCGTATTCCTGCCCTGAGTGTGGGAAATGTTTTGTAGATAAGTCTCATCTTTACAGACATCAGAGAACACACACGGGGGAGAAGCCTCATGCCTGCCCCGAGTGCGGGAAATGTTTTATACGAAAATCAGATCTTGTTGTACATCAAAGAACTCACACGGGGGAGAAGCCGTATTTCTGCTCCGAGTGCGGGAAATGCTACTCAAAAAAGATCAGTCTGATCAAACATCATAGATTGCACACGAGTGAGAAGTAGTATTCCTGCTCAGAGTGCGGAAAACGTTTTTCACAGAAGTCCACTCTTAGACAGAGATCAGAGAACCTACACAAACCTTTGAGGTGTATTAGTGTCCCGAGTGCGGGAAATGTCTTCCATATGGATCATATTTTGCCGTACATCAGAGATCTTAAACGGGGGTGAAGCACACTTTGATATTCACATGGCTGAGCGCTCCTCTGATCCAAAATGAGTAGAAAAGTAGTAATGAGCTAATGTTATTGGGTTCAGGTCACAGGCTGTTCATCAAATTCATCTTAACCGCTGCACGACTATTTACGTTGGCAGAATGGCACAGCTGCGCATATGGACGTACCTGTACGTCCCCTTTAAATCGCGGCATTGCGGGCGCGTGCCCACCCCCGAGCTCCGTGAGTGTGATCGCGGGTCCTGCTGAGTCGACGTCCGCCGGGTGCCCGCGATCGTGTCACAGAGCTGCAGAACAGGGAGATGCCAATGTAAACAAGGGATTTTCCTGTTCTGCCTAGTGACAGGACACTTCTCTACTGCTCCCTGTCATCGGGAGCACTGATCAGTGTTGTGTCACTTGTAGCCCATCCCCCGCACAGTTAGAATCACTCCCTAGGACACACAACCTCTTCCTCGCCCACTAGTGGTTAACCCCTTCCCACCCAGTGTAATTTACACAGTAATCAGTGCATTTTTTATAGCACTGATCACTATATATAAATGTCAATGGTCCCAAAATAGCATCAAAAGTGTCTGATGTGTCCGCTAGAATGTCACAGTCACAATAAAAATCACAGATCGCCGCCATTACTAAAAATAAAAATGCCATAAATCTATCCCCTATGTTGTAGACGCTATAACATTTGCGCAAACCAATCAATATATGCTTATTGCGTTTTTTTTTTTTTTCCCCAAAAATATGTAGAATAATACGTATCGGCCTAAACCGAGGGAAAGAAAAAATTATATATATTTTTGGGGGATATTTATTATAGCAAAAAGTAAACAATATTGTTTTTTTTTTTTCAAAATTGTCGCTCTTTTTTTGTTTAAAGCTCAAATAATAAAAAACGCAGAGGCGATCAAATACCACCAAAAGAAATCTCTATATGTGGGGAAAAAAGGACACCGGTTTTGTTTGGGAGCCACGTCGCGCGGCCTCGCTACGACTTGCGACTTACGCAAACAACGTAAAAAAAATCAAAACTCGTCGCGGGAACGACGGCCATGCTTAACATAGGATACGCCGCACTTACCTCTCATATAGCAGGGGTAACTATCCGCCGGAAAAAGCCGAGCGCAAACGATGTAAAAAAAAAAAAGCGACGGGCGGGCGTTCGTTTCTGAATCGGCGGTTCTCCTCATTTGCAAATTCATTGCGTATAAAAACGGAAGCGCCACCTAGCGGCCAGCGGGAGATTGCAGCCTAAGATCCGATGGTGTAAGTCACTTACACCTGTCGGATCTAAGGGAGATCTAGGCGGAACCTGATTCGATGAATCAGCCGCATAGATCCGACCGTCGGATCTCAGAGATACGACGGCGTATCAGTAGATACGCCGTCGTATCTCTATATGAATCTACCCCCATTGAGTCTAAAGAGGGTCCTCTTTTTTTTTTGTTATGCGACATTGAAGAAATACCAATCCTTTCAATACCATGCTTGGGAAATGCCTATCCAGGCGTAACAGACATGAAATGACCAGTGGAAATAGCAGCCACAAAAGATCTAATGCCCTGTACACACGATCGGTTCGTCTGATTAAAACAGACCGATGGACCGTTTTTATTGGACGAACCGATCGCGTGCGCCCCGTCAGTTTTTTTCCCCTCGGTAAAAAAAAAAAATAGAACCTGTTTTAAAATTTTCGTACGGTTAATAAACCGATCGGAAAAAAAACGATCGTCTGTGGGAAAATCCATCGGTCAAAAATCCACGCATGCTCCGAATAAAGTGGACGCATGCCCCGAAGCGCTGAACTTAATTTTTCTCAGCACGTCGTAGTGTTTTATGTCACCGCGTTGGACACCCTTTTGGATTTTTAACCGATGGTGTGTAGGCAAGACTGATGAAAGTCGGCTTCATCGGATGTCTGATGAAAAAATCCATCGGTTCGTTTTCATCAGATGAACCGATGGTGTGTACAGGGCATAACAGTTTAAAAAAAAAATAAAGCAAAAGCCCCCAACTTTGTACACTGCTCAAAAAAATGAAAGGAACACTTTTTAATCAGAGTAAAGCATCAAGTCCATTAAACTCATGGGATATTGATCTGGTCAGTTAAGTAGTAGAGGGGGAGGGGTGTACACAGAGGGGGTTGTTAATCTCAATAACACTAGAGGAGCTGATTAACAACAGGTGCACTAGATGGGCAACAATGAGACGACCTCCAAAACAGGAATGGTTTTACAGGTCTCAGGTTGAACTTCACCTGAGAAAAGCCATTCCTGTTTTGGAGGTCGCCTCATTGTTGCCCATCTAGTGCACCTGTCGTTAATCTCATTAACACTAAAGGAGCTGAAACTGAAGGGTTAAGAGCTTCACAACAGGTGAAGGCCATTGACATTTTTTTTTCCAACTCATCTTTCCTGACTGTTTTTCACTAGTTTTGCATTTGGCTAGCATCATACTGGTGGCATGAGCATGACCCAATAGAGGTTAAACGGGCAGTCCAAATCCTCCAGGATGGCACATCAATACTTGTCATTGTCAGGTTTCCCAGCACAGTCTCAGGAGCATGGAGGAGATTCCAGGAGACAGGCAGTTACTCTAGGAGAGCTGGACTGAGCCATAGGAGGTCCTTAACCCATCAGCAGGACCGGTATCTGCTCCTTTGTGCGAGGAGGAACAGGATGAGCACTGCCAGAGCCCTACAAAATGACCTCCAGCAGGCCACTGGTGTCTCTGACCAAACAATTATAAGCAGACTTCATGGGGGTGGCCTGAGGGCCCGACGTCCTCTAGTGTGCTCTGTGCTCACAGCCCAGCACCATGGAGCTTGATTGGTATTTTCCATTCAACACCAGAATTGTCAGGTCCACCACTGGTGCCCCATGCTTTTCACAGATGAGAGCAGGTTCACCCTGAGCATATGTGAAAGACTTGAAAGGGTCTGGAGAAGCCGCAGAGAACTTTATGCTGCCTGTAACATGATTCAGCATGATCGGTTTGGTGGTGGGTCAGTGATGGTCTGGAGAGGCATATCCATGGAGGGACGCACAGACCACTACAGACTACACAATGGCACCCTGACTTGCATTAGGTATCGGGATGAAATCCTTGGACCCATTGTCAGACCATTCACTGGTGCAGTGGGTCCTGGGTTCCTCCTGGTGCACAACAATGCCCGGCCTCATGTGGCAAGAGCATGCAGCCAGTTCCTGGAGGATGAAGAAATTGAATGGCCCCCACACTCGCCTGACCTAAATCCAATAGAACAACTCGGGGACATTACGTTTCAGTCCATCCGGTGCCGCCAAGTTGCACCTCAGTCTGTTCAGGAGCTCACTGATGCCCTGGTCCAGATCTGGGGGGGAAAATACCCCAGGATACCATTCGTCGTCTCATTAGGAGCATGCCCTGATGTTGTTGGGCATGCATACAAGCATATGGGGAGGGGGGGCAGGCATAGACCCTAAGACATTACCCAGTCCATACCAGTATAGATCCTAACCCATTACCCAGAACCTGCTCTCTATTTTCCTCATCGGGATTCTCGGCAGTGTTTTCTTGTCGAGAAACCCGAGAGTGTGTATACTTACCTGCCTCCATGGAAACCCACGCATGCTCGAAATGAATTTGATGCATGCATGGTAGCTTCCAAGAGCAGTGTAGGGTGTAGAAAGATGGCGGCGACAGCATTGAATGTGACAAATGCATGCTCGTCGTAGTCGATGATGTCACCGCGTTCTTGCCTTTCAAAAGAACGGCGGTTCTTTTGAATGAGCATCTGTACACAGGGCTTGGCAAGAACATCTTGCCAGGAATCCCGTCAAGAAAACCAAAGTTTTTTTTTTTAAGTGTATTTTTGTGCGTGAACTCGAGAGAGAGGAGCCGGACTGCAGGAGTTGGGAGTAGGCAATCCCCAGAGGCAATCTGCCATCCTTCTCCATGCCCCACTCACCCCGCCCTACCTGCTCCACTTGGGAGCCCAACTGGGCAGAGGGACTCCCCCTATGAGGGAGTGAGGAGGTCTAGCCCACCCAGTCAGCCCCGTAGGTCCTTCGCCTCTCTTTTTTTAGGAGACCGCATGGCCAAAGTGCGTGCGTGTTAAACCAATTTCGTGTGCGTGCAAGTGTGGTGGTTTTTGTGGGGGGGGGTGGGCGTACTATGCACAGGTGTACCTTGCATAGCACACCCGCCGGGAGCCCGGCAGAGACCACCAAACTCAATTCACATGTAGCCGAGGCCGGGATCCGAACCCTTGGCTGCAGAGGTGAATGGCTTGTCAGCGCAGTGTCAATCGCGTTGAGCCACCACAGCTCCTTCGTTTTTATTTTTTAACAGGATTCTCGCCCGTGTGTACAGGGCTGCACACTCCTAAACCTTGGGGACAACAATTCCCAGAAGAGTTGAAGCTGTTATAGCTGCAAAGTGCGGGGGCCAACTTCAATATTGAACCCTACGGACTAAGACTGGGATTCCGTTAAAGTTCATATGCATTTAAAGGCCAGGCATCCCAATACTTTTGGAAATATTGTGTACTTGCTGTCTTTTTACCTCCTATATGTCTCTTCTTCCTCTTCACCCAGTAACCCCTTGTTACAGGGTTGTGGTTTTGAAGCCTTTTCATGCACTCTGTTTTGACATTTTATTCAACTTTTAAAACAAAGCAGTGTGATGCTGTAAAAAAAAAAAAAAGACTTCAAATGATGTTATTAAACAGGTGTCATGGATATGTAGTATGTCTGGCACCTTACCTTTCTCTCCACGTGTTCATTAGAGGCCAGACTCTCTTATCTGGCTGCCTTTATCATCTCTCCTCCCTGTATGGCTCCATCCCAGGAACTCTATATTAACCACTGCACTGCAGGTCTGCTTTGCTGATCAACGTTGTTTGTTAGTATTGTGTTCCTGCTTGCAGTGTGCTACTTTTATCTCTGTGTACTGACTTTGGTTTGTCTCCGAATTCTTCTGTTTGCCTGTGACCCTGACCCTTGGCCATTTCCTTGGTTATCCTCGTCTGCTTGTTGCCCCGACCCCGGCTTACCCTTCACTATCTCTTGTGTCCTGAGTGGCTGCTTCCCCTCTCTCCCTATGAAGCGTGACTTAAGGGACTCCGGGGGCCACGACCTGGATCCAGTTGCAGCAAAGGCCATCCTCGCCACTAGAGGCTCTGGTGAATACCAGCTGCATCTTAGACTCCGCGCCCTGGGGAATCTTGGGCTCAAGCTTCCTAAAGGATCACTGTTTGTGCCCCAGCGAACCTCTCCTCCATATCCACTCTGTGTTCCATCTGCAGCAGTCTGCTATAGTGTTCACTACCCTGTGGTGCACCCCTGACTCCAACGAGGTGCACTTGTCATCTGGCCACAGGTGACCTGACAACAGGTGTGACACTGGCCAATTGGTACGTAGTAAATGGCTTAATTTTTTTTTATTCTTTATTCATACATTCCAAGAGAAAGTATGATATAACCAGTCAGGAAAACCATTATTATAAATTGTCACAGACACGCTGTAAACTGGGAGGAACATCTTACATAGTCAGAAAGCACAGTAGCTAGGTCGGAGGTGTTTGTAGAACACGTATGACTGGCGTGTGTGCTTAATATGACTTCCCATATTGACAGTGTGGACTGAATTTTCAATAAATATAGAGGATGTTCGATAAAAAGAGAAAATAAAAGAGGGAAAAGTAAAAAGAAGAGTTATGAAGGGCAGGAAAAAAAGAGTGGAAAGAACCAGGTTCAGACTCTGCGTAAAACTGAAATCACGCCCGCAAAACCAGATCAACCGAAATTCATCTTTCCTTGTGCTTCAGGGATGTGGTGAGATCTTCCATCTTCCACTGACCTCATTAACCCCGGCAATCCACCGACTCACTGCAGGGGGATCGGCGCATCTCCATTTCAGAGGGATACAAGATCTTTTTCCGTGACTATAAGATGTATGAGCATGTGGTCATGGCAAATGTCGCTGGAAAGGGCAACAGGAATTCTACGAACACCCGTTTATAAGCCCACCTTTCTATGAATGGAGCGCGATGATGTCACTTTCATACCTTTATGGACCTTGCTTTGTGCACTGGTGCGCAGTCATGTTGGAACAAGAAGGGGCCGTCCCCAAACTGTTCCTACAAAGTTGGGAGCATGAAATTGTCCAAAATGTCTTGGTATGCTGACGCATTAATAGTTCCTTTCACTGGTACCAAGCCCAACCTATGAAAAACAACCCCACACCATAATCCAAGGTCCATAAAAACATGGACAAAGACAGCAGTAGTGACACCCCTCCTCCTCTCTCCTAGAGGGACCCAACCAGCAGTGACACCCCCTCCTTCCCTCTCCTAGAGGGACCCAACCAGCAGTGACACCCCCTCCTTCTCTCTCCTAGAGGGACCCAATCAGCAGTGACACCCCCTCCTTCTCTCTCCTAGAGGGACCCAACCAGCAGTGACGACCCCACCTTCTCTCTCCTAGAGGGACCCAACCGGCAGTGACACCCCCTCCTTCTCTCTCCTAGAGGGACCTAATCAGCAGTGACACCCCCTCCTTCTCTCTCTTAGAGGGACCCAACCAGCAGTGACACCCCCTCCTTCTCTCTTCTAGAGAGACCCAACCATCAGTAACACCCCCTCCTTCTCTCTCCTAGAGGGACCCAACCAGCAGTGACACCCCCTCCTTCTCTCTCCTAGAGGGACCCAACCGGCAGTGACACCGCCTTCTTCTCTCTCCTAGAGGGACCCAACCAGCAGTGACGACCCCACCTTCTCTCTCCTAGAGGGACCCAACCGGCAGTGACACCCCCTCCTTCTCTCTCCTAGAGGGACCTAATCAGCAGTGACACCCCCTCCTTCTCCCTCTTAGAGGGACCCAACCAGCAGTGACACCCCCTCCTTCTCTCTTCTAGAGAGACCCAACCATCAGTAACACCCCCTCCTTCTCTCTCCTAGAGGGACCCAACCAGCAGTGACACCCCCTCCTTCTCTCTCCTAGAGGGACCCAACCGGCAGTGACACCGCCTTCTTCTCTCTCCTAGAGGGACCCAACCAGCAGTGACACCCCCTCCTTCTCTCTCCTAGAGGGACCCAACCAGCAGTGACACCCCCTCCTTCTCTCTCCTAGCAGAGGAAGCCAGACAGAACTTTGGAGTCTTTAGTGATCTCTAATTTCCTTATAAAGTGTTTCTTCCATGATAAAGATGAGAGGAGCGCTCAGCCACGTGTTTCCTGAGGTTTATATCAAGGTGTGCTTCTTCCCAGTGTGAGATTTCTGATGTACAACATATGATTCCATATAGAAGACATTTCCCACACTCAGGACACTAATAAACCTCGAGGGTTGTGTGAGTTCTCTGATGTTTAGTCAGACGAGACTTCTGTGAATAACATTTCCCGCACTCAGGGCAGGAATACGGCTTCTCGCCCGTGTGAGACCTCTGATGTTCAGTAAGATTGAACTTCCGTGAAAAACATTTCCCGCACGCAGAGCAGGAATATAGCTTCTCCCCCGTGTGGAATCTTTGATGTAGTACAAGGTCTGATTTCCATGCATAGCATTTGGCGCACACGGGGCAGGAATACGGCTTTTCACCTACGTGAGATCTCTGATGTCTAAAAAGACTGGTCTTTTCTGAAAAACACTTCCCACACGCAGAACAGGAATAAGGCTTGTCACTCGTGTGAGATCTCTGATGTACAGAAAGACTTAATTCAGAGCTAAAACTTTCCCCACATTCAGAACAGAAAAATTTCTGCTCCGTCCTAAATCCGGCCCCATCCCTCACAGTACAAGGTTGCTCAGAGTCGGAGGGACTCCATGGTCTATCCACACTGTGAAGTCCTCCATCCATAGCGGGGCTCATTGTCTTTTCTCCTCCACAATCTCCTGTGATGTCCTCATCTTCCATTTTACAACCTGGAGATAAAATGAGACGATCCCTTGAGGGTTTGTTGATGACACACCCTGGAAAAAAATAAAAACATGATGGATACATATGAGAGATGACCAGCCTAATATAAACAGATTAGCAGCAAATCTAATCTGTTGCTTGTAGATTAACAGAAAATCTGATCCGTTATCCCGCGTACACACGATCGGTTTTTCCATCAAAATAAACTCAGAGGGCCAGATTCACGAACACTTGCGCTGGAGTATTTGGATATGCGCCGCGTAACTGTGCTGATGCGCCGACGTTTCTATGTGCCCGTACCCACCAAACTAGATGCGCCCAATAACGGCTCATTTGCGACCGGCGGAACGTTCCGACGCCAGAGTATCGTCAGCGTTTATTTTCGCTGGGCGCATCAGTCGCGCCCATTGATTTCCCCTGCAAATATGCAAATGAGGGATTTTTCACAATTCACGAACGGATTAGCACCATACGCTGGCTACATGCGCCGCGCGTATCTGGTCCGTCCGGCGCAAAGTTATTTCTACAAAAGGCTGCTTTATCTTTACTCCAGACGGTCACAGGTCAGCAGGAGAGCAGCTACAGCAGCGTTACCGACGATAGGAGCTTGCTGAGCACCCCCACTTGCAAGGACAACACCTCTGTGTGCCAACATGCCAGGGGCACTCGTGGTCCTAGAACTACTGATGGGTCCCCTGGAACCAAGAAGGCGGGCACGTGAGAGGATATACCGCACACGTATGAACCTCTTTGGCATGGGGGATGAGGAGATGTATCGCCTCTTCAGATTCAGCCCTGATGTAATACTTGAACTAACCACAACCCTGCAGGATGACATCACCAGCCCAACACACCGATCACAAGCAGTGCAGCCACTGGTGAAGGTCCTGGCAACACTCCATTTCCTAGCAAGTGGATCATTCCAGCGTACAAGTGGAGTGGTGGCTGGGATGTCACAGTCCTCCATAAGCAGATGTGTGCACCAGGTTGTCCCTGCAATCCTCAGACGCATGTCCAACCAGTTCATCAGACCCACCACTGAGGAGCTGCGGCAGAAGGCAATGACAGATTTCTACAACATTGCCAGATTCCCACGCACTGTGGGGGCCATTGATTGCACACATGTGGCCCTACAGCCCCCCAGTGCCACAGAGCACATATACCGCAATCGGAAGAATTGGCATTCCATCAACGTACAGGTGATAGCCGATGCCCAACGCCTCATATGGCACGTCCGTGCCAAACACCCCGGGTCCAGCCATGACAGTTTCATATACCGTCAGAGCCCCATCCCAGCAGAATTTAACCAGAATATGTATGGGGACAGCTGGCTGGTTGGTGAGTGACAAGGGAGTCAGGCATGACTATCCCCTCCCGTGATGCACAACAGAAATCGCACATGCATGACTAACATTCTCCTGTCTTTTACCTTACAGGTGACTCTGCATATGCACTGGGACCCCATCTAATGACTCCTTTCCGGAACCCCCAAACCAGAGGAGAGAGAAAATACAATGAAGCACACATCAAAACCCGTGCAGTGGTTGAGCAAACATTCGGCCTCCTGAAGTCCCGTTTCCGATGCCTGGATAAGTCTGGGGGGGCCCTATTGTATTCCCCTACCTTTGTGTGTCAGATCATCGGTGCATGTTGCATACTACATAACTTTGCTATGAAAAAAGGCCTGCATATTGACATACGTGATGACCTGACCCCCGACCCACACAGTCCCCACCTGCCAGAGGACACCCAGTCTGCTGATGGAAGAGCAGTCAGGAGGGTCCTCGCCGTAGGCATCTTTGGACACTAAACCAAAACATTAATAACACAGACAATGCACGCATGTACACCACTGATGTCCCTAGATCACACACACCACATGCACATCGCATTGGATTAGCCCAAGTCCAGCATGTAGGAGTTGGGAGCAGTAACGCCGCGTCAAGGCCCCAATGATGTCACTGTCCATTCACACACCTTTCACACATCATTCATTCAGCCGTGGGGTTCACTTCACCACCACGGCCGAGGGTGACACCCCTTACTTTCAGGAGTGCCACCCTCTCACATTCACACACCATTCACACTGTCCCCTGCACTCCTGACCGTGTGCAGTACAAAAATAAATTATAAATATCATATCCTGATCATTAAAAGAAACAAAATCTCATAACCTGAGAAAAATAAAAAATAAACTCATGACCTGAGTATGTCAAAAACAATAATATAAAACAAGAAAAAAAAAAAGGCCTCATCGGGGATGCCGGGGGCTTCTTCTGGGGGCCCCTCTCTGGCTCCGCAGCTGCCTGGATGGAGTGGGTGGGGGTGGGGGGGCATCTGGAGGTGGCTGATCCCCAGGTGGGCCACTCCTGGCAGGTGTGGCCTGCGTGCCCTCCAAGGCCCTGGCTATCCGTCCAAGGTATGTGTTCGTCTGGGCCTGCATCCGGAGCTGACGGGTCACCTGGTAATGCTGGGCCCGCCGACTCAGCCTCCCCTGCTCCCGGATGGCAGCACTGTTCCCATGGATGGCAGCAGTGTTGGCCTGGACGGCTGCAGTAAGGTGCTGGATATCCCCCTGCACCTCCCCCAAAGTGGTGACCACTGCAGCGCAGTTGCAGCTGACATCCTGCACTGCGTTGCTGAGGTTGGCAACGGAGCCCAGGCTGTCAGCCACTTTCTCCAAGTGCACCGCTATGGCCCCCATCTGTTCCGTCTGCCTGGCGTGATCCCTCGCCAACTGGTCCTGGACACCATCAGACACCCCCCTGGTCTTCTGGGTCGCCTTCCTGGGGCCAGAAGATGGATGTCCTCGGGTGGAAGGTGTCGCCCTTGAGGGGCTTCCAAGGATGGGGGAGGGGACGATAGACGGGCCAGGAGAAGGGGAGGAGACAGACAAAACCAATGAAAAGTCCTGCTCTGCCACAGCAGGATCCTCCACAACCACCTCGGCAGGTGTGGTGTGGCCACTCTCCTCCTCCACAACCTCTTCACCACCCAGTGGCTCGGGCACATGATGGCGTGGGGGGGATGGGGTGGAATGCAGGCTGAGAGATGATGGCCCAGCTCCGTCATCTGTGGATGACACAAAGCAGACACATGTTGGTGGTCCCACACACTTGGCACATGTTCCCCCCCCCCCAAATGCAAAACAACAAATAGGGGATTATAAAACACTTACCTGTCCTTGTGCCTTCCTCCACGGAGTCATAGCCTGCGACCCCCTCCACCTGCTCCCTCTCCAGGCAGCGAGCAACCACCTCCTCCTCTGCGGTCAGGGTGACAGGACATGGGGGACCACCACCTGTGCCCCTCTCATACCTCCTGATGGAGGCCACCTTGTCCCTCACCTTGCGCCGCAGGTCATTTATTTTCTTTTGTATGTCCCCAGCAGTCCGGGTGGAGTAGCCCAGGACATTGACCCTGGCAGCAATCGACTCCAGGATGCCCTGCTTCCTCTCCCGGCTGGTCTTCCGGCTTTTTTTGCCATGGAGAAATTCATTATCCGTCTCCATAGCCGAGATAATCACTGAGACCTCCTGGGAATTAAAGTTGAGGTTCCTCCTCTCTCTGGGGGTAGCGGGAGCAGCCATTACAGTGCAAAAGTATCTTCCCTGGGGTGGGGGGAAACGGAACTACTTTTGCGCCGGAATGGCGTTTCCGCCAGCGCTTTTAAGCGCCCAGCGGAACGCATTGCGCTGACGTTTCCCAGGAAGTGGTGCCGACGGAAGTTGTGAGCATGCGCACAAGGGGGCGAGTGGAGCCGCACTCACTGCGCATGCTCCGTGGATGATGCGCGGAACGTAAGCCTCTGCGCTGGGCTCCGCCCATCATTTACATATGATCACACCCACTTCCACTTGCGTCGGGTTACGCCAGCGCATTATCGTTACTCTGGCGCAAGTTTACGCGCAACTGCTATGTGAATTACAGGACTTGCGCTGAAAGGGTCTTCAGAGTAACGTAAATGAGAAGCGTTACTCCAGAGGAAAGATACTCTCATCTACCTGAATCTGGCCCAGTCTGTTCTTTTTTCGACTAAATTCCGCTCGAGCTGTCCTGCATACACACAAACCCACAAAATTCTGACCGTCTAAAACGCGGTGACGTACAAAACTACGACGAGCCTAGAAAAATGTTTGTAACGGCTACCCAGGTAGGGAGAGGGTATACGCCGCTGACAACGTCCTTTTCCCTGGCAAGTTGCTATATAAGTAAGTCCAGTATAAGCCCATCCACGAGATCCAGAGGGAAAGTTAGGTCCAGTTGTAAGAGGCACAGAATAAATCCCATTGCATTCCCTTCCATAAACGAGACAGGCTACGTTTGAAGGGTCAAGTAGACTAACTTTAATGGTACATTTCTTGGTTTATATATAGTTACAAACTTGTGAATAATCAAGGCACAATGGAACTCTCCGCCCCCTCCCTCCACAGGGGGGGCCTCAAGTTAGACACACTGTCACCAGGCTAAAGAAGCCACATTCCTTTCTCAAATACAATTTCTTAAGGATAAACACAGGTCTTTCACACACACAATAGATCAATTAACCTTTGGGGAATAGAGAGGTGAATTAGCATACTAAAGAGAGGTTTCAGGAGACAGGCTGATTCAGTTCTAATCTACATCTATACAGACAGAGGATGTTCACACCTCATAATATACCACTGCATGATTATTATAGATGTACAGGCAGAATACATAGTTCCGTTACAATGTTCAATGCTTCCGAGCATGCGTCAAATTGTTTCCGAGCATGCGTGGGTTTTTTCTCAGTCGGAATGCCATACAGACAAACTGAATTTCCGTCGGGGAAAAAAAAGAGAACATGTCTCTTTCTAATTTCGAAAGGAAAAAGTCAGATGGGGCATACACGCGAAACTGACTTTTTCCATCGGAATTTCCGACTGCATGTACGTGGCATTACTTGTAGACCAGCAGCAAATCTGATTTTTTTAAGCCATGTACACACGATCGTTTTGCTTGGCAAAATTCATCAAGAATAATGCTGGCAGAGCATTTTTTCCGCCTAAAAAACGGTCGTGTGTATGTTTTTGGTCGAGAAAACTGTTGTGGATCTCGACGAGAAAAAAAGAGAACATGCTCTCTTTTTTCTCGTCGGGAGTCTCAATTTTCTCGTCGGGCTGGTTTATGACCAGAAACACGTTTGTGTGTATGCTTAGAAACCCGCCAATGCTCAGAATAAAGTATGAGATGGGAGCGCACCTTTGGTAAAAGTAGCGTTCGTAATGGAGATAGCGCATTCGTCACGATGTAACAGACTGAAAAGCGCAAATCGTCTCTCACTAAACATTTACTTAACACACAGTAACACGAGATTAGCAAGAGCAGCCCCCAAGGGTTGTGCCGGTGGAATCGAACTTCCCCTGCCGTCGTACGCGTTGTACGTCACCGCGTTTCAGAACGATGAGATTTGGTCTTGACAGTGTGTATGCAAAGGAAAGCTTGTCAAGATTCTCAACAAGCCTGACAAGAAACTCGTCGAGGAAAACTACGTTTCTTTTTACGACGAGTTTCTCGGTCGGGTGTACAAGGCCTTACTTGTAAATCAGCAGCAAATCCAACCCTCCAATTTATTACCTTTTTGTATCTGCAACCTGGGAGCTGTCCTGCAGCAAGGTCCATCATCCCTTGTGGGGCACATTGATAAGCACCAGGTGGCTCTGTAGACTTTGTTTCCCGGCCCTTCTTGGGGGGTCACATCCCCACCGAATTTTAGACTGCACAAAGTATCCACAATCCCGGGCATACATTGCACCAAGAAAGGCTCAATCTGTGTTATAATATCTGTGCTACTGTATCTAGGAGTGACACACAACCTAATACTGCCAGCTGAACCCCAGGATGGGTATCAGTACAGGGAGGGGACTATTATCAACCTATTATTGGCTGATATCACTCAGCTCCACCCTACTTTGAACCAATCAGTGAGCAGTAACAGAGCAGAGATAAGAGAAGAATATATAATGGCTCACCTGTGCTGATCTCTGTAGGAGTGGTAATTCCAATATAAACAAAAAGCACAGGCCTCTCTGACGAGGCCCAGCAATTGGATCCATTGGGACCGCCCATGTGACTCCCACAAGGTCACATGTGCATAGTACTCCAATGGGGCCATCGTGAACTAAATCATGTGGACTGATTACATAGTGATTATGTGGTGAGGTCCAGCTAATATAATATGTGAAGCTGGACATTAAATGGCTCTTAGGTGGCGTACACACGACCGAGAAACTCGTCGGGCGAAACACATCGTTTTCCCCGTCGAGTTCCTTGTTCGGCAGTCACAAAACTCGTCGAGCCAAATTTTCCCATCGCCCAACGAGAAAATAGAGAACATGCTCTCTTTTTGGCTCGACGAGTTCCTCGACGGGTTTCTCGGTGAAAAGTGTACACACGACCACGTTCCTCGGCAGAATACGTCTCCCATCGAGATTCTTGCTGCATTCTGCCGAGAAAACCGGTCGTGTGTACGCCGCCTTACATAAATACCAATCCAGTAGATTAAGAAAAACTGTGGACCGGTAATATTAGTTAGATGTAGTACAAAGGTAGCCCAGTATATCCCGCCCAGACTGGGACAGCCGAGGCTACCACTGATGTAAAACATTAACCAAAACGTATTATAAAAACCGAAAAAATAAATAAAAATGAGGAAAAAGAACTAGAACAAGGACAATAGGATTAGAGTGGTATGTGACAGGAAACTCCCATCAGTGATGTATTATTCACCTGGTGGGGAGGTATCTGCCACATGGGTAATTAAATAATGCCTGAACAATAGGCGCGCACCACAACCATCTGTTGATTTTAATCATTAGTATGATGGAAGAGTGACACCAAAGACATCTGGGGGGAGGATACATGAGCTCAGGGCACTCACCCCTGGCTAATAAAGCAATTGACGTCCCACTCGACATTCATGCCATAAAGGTGAGTAGCACCTGAGCTCATGTATCCAAAATGTCTCGAGTCTCGAGACTCCCCTTAGTCTGGAGTCACCTCTCTAATGGGGGACAAATCTATCGATCACCTGAAATAATGATCCCCTTGGATCGGAAGCACGGTGTTCTGGTAAGAGTATCTTTACTTACCTCATACCTCTGATGTGATTGCGAGCTGCTATTGACGCGGCTGGCTAAAATAGCCAAAGTCGCAGATCTATCCTGGTTCTCCTCTTTTTTGGAAAACCGTTCGCAAATAGTGAAGCTAGGACCCTTCACTTCTGAACAACGCACATTATCGTGCGGGGTCCCTCAAGGATCTCCCCTGTCGCCGATGTTATTCAACATCTATGTGCGTCCTCTTTTCGAAATCATCAGCAGCCAAAAACTGCTATATCACTCATATGCAGACGACACGCAACTGTACTTCCGCATTTGCAATAAAAAGGATCACCACCTCAATCTAGAGACATGCCTCTCTTTGATAGAGGACTGGATGACAAAGAGTTATCTCAAACTCAACGGAGCGAAAACAGAACTCCTTCTGTTTCACGCCAAGCGTAGGAATCAATCGTCAACAACCTGGATCCCCCCGCCCATTCTGGGCAAAATCATCACCCCTAGCGCCAAAGTCAAAAGTCTTGGGGTCATCTTTGACTCCGACATGACAATGAACGCACAAATAGGGGCAGTAGTCAGCGGATCTCACCATCTGCTGCGCCTACTACGCAGACTCACGCCTTTTATTCCCAAGAAAGACATAGCGGTCGTGGTGGGAGCAATTGTAAACTCCAGACTGGACTATGCAAATGCCCTTTACCTCGGACTCCCCAAGTACCAAATCGCTCGTCTTCAAGTCGTTCAAAATACGGCCGCCAGACTTGTGACTGGGAAAAAACCCTGGGAATCGATCTCATCTTCACTGAGATCCCTTCACTGGCTACCAGTTAAAGACAGAATCACCTTTAAAGCTCTCTGTCTAGCGCATAGATGTATCCATGGGAATGCTCCCCATTATCTATGCGAAAAATTAAAAATTCACAATCCCAATCGTATTCTACGATCCACCAATCAAAATCGGCTTCAGATACCGAAAGCCAGATACAAGTCCAAAGGAGACAGGAGATTCGCTGTCCAAGGTCCCAGACTATGGAACGCCTTACCAGCCTGCATTCGGCTGGAGGAGAACTACTTAGTCTTTAGGAGAAAGATTAAGACTCATCTCTTTTGATCTCAAGAGAGACAGGAACAACAAGCGCCCAGAGGCGATTTACTTCGCATGTGCTGCGCTATATAAGTTCCCATTCATTCATTCATTCATTCATAGATCCCTACAGACAACTTGAATATCTGTTTGCACCAATCATCGGACAGAAGTCCATTTAATTGTTTGCACCTATCATCGGACAGATGCTCAGCCAAAACCAGGATGCGAGGCCGATGAAAGCGGCTTCCTCGCAGCTCCATCCAGGCCACGTGCTGACGCGTTTCGTCCCACCCACAGGGCGTACTCATGTAGCCGTAACGAGGGCGTGGCCTGGATGGGGTTGGAATGAAGACACTTTTAGGGGTCTGACACTTGGGCTTTGCTGGTGTGTGGCATCATGCCTTTGTTTCCCGTAAAGTGCTTGCATAGAGCCAGGATGGGCTCTCTTCACGTCTGCACCCATCAGTGCGAGTTACCGACATCTAAGCAGGGAACCCGCAGCCGGCACCTGAAGCGTTCTACAGTCGCATGTATTTTTTAGGCTAATTTATTAATCTTAAAAGCTCATGCACAGAGGTGCATGATCAATTGATTGCTGTAAGCTAGAGCATGTAAATATCACTTACATCGTTTTTCCTTTTGACTTCCAAAATACAGTAATCCAGGTTTAAAAATGCCATTTCCTGTCTCTCCTCTTCTTGCTTTCCACCAGCATCTGAGCCGTTTTGCATGGTGGAAAGCAGAATGTGCTCAACCCCTCCCTATGACTACAGCCTTGCGTGAAGATGCTCTCTTATCCCTCAGAGGCATGGAGGCTAAGCCTAATGGGAACTGTAGTTCCCATTAGGCCATGGTGTAGCAAGAATGAATGCGCACCGCAAACCAGGAAGTCATTGAGAATAACAATTCAGGAGTGACAGAGGTGAATAAAACAGCTGGGTCCCTCTAGGAGAGAGAAGGAGGGGGTGTCACTGCTGGTTCCCTCTAGGAGAGAAAGAGGGGGTGTCGCTGCTGGTTGGGTCCCTCTAGAAGAGAGAAGGAGGGGGTGTCACTGCCGGTTGAGTCCCTCTAGGAGAGAGAAGGAGGGGGTGTCACTGCCGGTTGGGTTCCTCTAGGAAAGAAAAGGAGCGGGTGTCACTGCCGGTTAGGTCCCTCTAGGAGAGAGAAGGAGGGGGTGTCACTGCTGGTTGGGTCCCTCTAGGAGAGAAGGAGGGGGTGTCGCTGCTGGTTGGGTCCCTCTAGGAGAGAGAAGGAGGGGCTGTCACTGCCGGTTCAGTCCCTCTAGGAGAGAGAAGGAGGGGGTGTCACTGCTGGTTGGGTCCCTCTAGGAGAGAGAAGGAGGGGGTGTCACTGCTGGTTGGGTCCCTCTAGGAGAGAGAAGGAGGGGGTGTCACTGCTGGTTGGGTCCCTCTAGGAGAGAGAAGGAGGGGGTGTCACTGCTGGTTGGGTCCCTCTTGGAGAGAGAAGGAGGGGGTGTCACTGCTGGTTGGGTTCCTCTAGAAGAGCAAAGGAGGGGGTGTCACTGCTGGTTGGGTCCCTCTAGGAGAGAGAAGGAGGGGGTGTCACTGAAAAGAGGGAAGAATGTATCCAGATATAAATATTGTACATTCATATTTTTAAATGCGATGTAGCATACATAAAGGGACTCTGGAGGAGTTCCCCAATGTGTTACCAGTAAGCATTTGGATAAAAGTCGTTAAAGTATTCCCAACAAAAACCCAGTCAAGGCATTTGTGACATGTATGGACTAAATACAGGAAAATCTAAAAAGAGTGCACAAAGAAAAAACAATCAAAGGAGAGCGGCAGCAAAAGAAATTCACTGTGCACTTCCCGGCGCCAGAGACAAATATTACTTAGACTGAGAAATGGATGAATATAAACAGTATAACAACTATATATATATATAAATACCCAAACAATTACATATCATAATAACATATAAAAAACTCAAGGTAAAAACTCCACTTGAGAGAAATCAGGTGATATATGTTAATATCAGCAGCTATTTAAAAATAAGACAAATAAATTTGTCTATTCAAAGTATAAAACAAAGTATCACACTAATTAACCAATAAAATACAGTTGATTAAAACATGATAAACAGCGCATATAAAGTCCAATGTAGATATAAAGTGTTAGATAAAGTCCATAGATCAGTATGTGAACTTGAGAAAGGCGTGAGGAATGCTTGGGAACAAAATGGTGATATACCCTCCACCGGTCTCCAATTTCCACCAAAAAACGTGAGGCACACGCCCCCTCAGGGGTTCAAACTCACCAAAAATACAAACAGAACAAGCCTTGTATATCAGTGGACCATCCTGTCCAGACTTCCAACATCAGTCACGGGGCAGCGGGGGTTAATAATAAAGCTCCAATGATATGGATCATAAAGGAAACAGAAGCACTATATAGTGTAATACTGTTTAATTTATTATAGAAAGACCCATTTAACACCGCCCCGCAGCATATCTACGTACATGAAATTAAAAGTAAATGAACAAAAGAATAGAGTGTGAGGTTCACCAGTCTCCTCCGCACGCTGGAGGTCGCGCTTGTCCCGCGATCGCGATGCTGAAGGCGCCTCTCTTGGTAGCGATGGTGAGATGGTGGAACGCACTCTTAGTGTATCTTGGTTACGCCGTCGTAGCCACGCCCTGACGCGTTTCGTCACATCCGACTTCAACAGAGAGGCGCCTTCAGCATCGCGATCGCGGGACAAGCGCGACCTCCAGCGTGCGGAGGAGACTGGTGAACCTCACACTCTATTCTTTTGTTCATTTACTTTTAATTTCATGTACGTAGATATGCTGCGGGGCGGTGTTAAATGGGTCTTTCTATAATAAATTAAACAGTATTACACTATATAGTGCTTCTGTTTCCTTTATGATCCATATCATTGGAGCTTTATTATTAACCCCCGCTGCCCCGTGACTGATGTTGGAAGTCTGGACAGGATGGTCCACTGATATACAAGGCTTGTTCTGTTTGTATTTTTGGTGAGTTTGAACCCCTGAGGGGGCGTGTGCCTCACGTTTTTTGGTGGAAATTGGAGACCGGTGGAGGGTATATCACCATTTTGTTCCTAAGCATTCCTCACGCCTTTCTCAAGTTCACATACTGATCTATGGACTTTATCTAACACTTTATATCTACATTGGACTTTATATGCGCTGTTTATCATGTTTTAATCAACTGTATTTTATTGGTTAATTAGTGTGATACTTTGTTTTATAAATACAGGAAAAACTCATAAAGTGCTATGAAAACATTTTATTACAAATTGTAGCTAGAGCTACCCGACAGGTAGCCATACTAGGCAAAGAAGTGGATTTGCCGGACCCCAGAAGAGCCATTTTTGAATAGCATTGCAAAGCAACAGGAATCTGATGTGGTTGTGGTGGTCAATATACACCGATCAACCATAACAAGACCCCTAACAGGTAAAGTGAGTACCATTGGTTATCTCATTACAATGGCTCCTGAAAGTGAGTGGGATATTATAGGCAGCAGGTAAACAATTCGATGCAAGCTCGGAAGCATTGAACTTAATTTTTCTAGGCTCGTAGTAGTGTTGTACATCGCCGTGGTTTTGACGGTCGGAATTTGGTGTGACCGTGTGTATGCAAGACAGCTTGAGCGGAATTCCGTTGGAAAAACCCGCCTGAATTTAATCCTGATGGAAAAAACGGTTGTGTGTACGCGGCATAAGGATTTGAGGTACTGTGACAAGGACTGCTCCGATCCAGTCTAGACGACTGGATCGGAGCAACTCCAAATCTGCAGCTCTATTCGTATTTTCCCAGTCTACAGTGGTCAGGACCAACCAAAAGTGGTTCCAGGAAGAATTGACCAACTGGTGACAGGCTCATGGGTGGCCAAGGCACATTGATAGGGGTGGGGGAGGGAAGGCTAATTGATGGAGCTGGGGAAGGAAGGATCATTGATGAAAGCTGGGGAGAAGGATCATTGATGGAGGTGGGAGGAGATTCATACTGGTGGAGGTGAGGAGGAAAGGCTCATTGATGGAGGTGGCGGGGGGCTCATTGATAGAGGTGGGGTGGGAAGACTCATTGATGGAGGTGGGGAAGGAAGGATCATTGATGGAATTTGGGGGGGGGGTAAGGCTCATAGATGGAGGTGGGAGGGAGGCTCTTTAATGGAGGTGGGAGGAGATGCTTACTGATGGAAGTGGGGGAGACTCATTGATGGAGGTGGCGGGGGAAGGCTTATTGATGGAGGTGGGGAGGGAAGGCTCATTGATGGAGGTTGGGGAGGCTCATTGATGGAGGTGGGGGTGAAAGGCTTATTTATGGAGGTGGGGAAGGAAGGATTATTGATGAAAGCTGGAGAGAAGGCTCATTCAGGTGGGGGGAAGGCTCATTGATGGAGGTGGGGGGAAGGCTCATTAATGGAGGTGGGGGAGGCTCATTGATGGAGGTGGGGAGAGAAGGCTCATTGATGGAGGTGGGAAGGGAAGACTCATGATGGATGTGAGGAGGGAAGGCTTATTGATGGAGGTGGGAAGGCAAGGCTCAGAAGTGAAGGCTCATTGATGTAGGTGTGGAGGTAAGGCTCATTGGTGGGAGTGGGGAGGGAAGGCTCATTGATGGAGGTGGGGAGGGAAGGCTCATGATAGATGTGGGGAGGGAAGGCTTATTGATGGAAGTCTCATTGATGGAGGTGAGGAGGGAAGGCTCATTGATGGAGGTGGGGGGGAAGGCTCATTGAAGGAGGTGGGGGGGAAGGCTCATTTATGGGGGTGGGAAGGGAAGGCTCATTTATGAGGGTGCGGAGGGAAGGCTCATTGATGTGGGTGGGAAAGGAAAGCTGGCCCATGTAGTCTGATCCTGGGGCTCCAATTGGCTGGAAAAGCTCATGCTAGTTCTGATATAAAGGTGTCAGAACACACAGAGCATTGCAGTTTGTTGTGTATGGTGCTGTGTAGCTGAAAACCGGTCAGGGTACCCATGCTGACCCATGTCCACAATCAAAAGCAACTACAATGGGCACGCGAGCATCAGAATTGGACCTCTGAGTAATGGAAGAAGGTAGCCTGGTCTGATGGATTCAAGATTAATTAGAGGAACATAATGATGAGATTGAGATGTTCATGTAGCCTCCAAATTCTCCAGATCTCAATCCAATTGCTGGAAAAAAAAATGATCTATGGAGGCCCCTTATCGCAACTTAAAGGATCTGCTACTGACGGCTTGATGCCACCACAGCATACCTTCAGAGGTCTTGTGAACTCTATGCCTCAATGGGTTATTGTGGGTGGTCATGAGGTCATGGTTCATCAGTGTACAAACATTGTTATATCATTAAAACATCATAAATTGATATCATATTATATAGATCATCATTTGAATGTATATAAGTGTCACGCTAAATATCGTTCTGCCAGGCAACAGCACCCCTGTCAACAAAGTATTCTGCGTAGTTCATTCGGTTTTGACGTGCACTGGCACTTGGCAGCCGAGGGCGTGCAGGCGCTAAGTTAAGCAGACCTTCGCTGTCATTTCTCCATTCTCCCGGCTCAAATGTCCCATCCATGGTGTCCTCTCTGTCTATGGATGATGCAGGCATGTAAGTAACAGTTGTGCGCCGTAGGAAGTTGTGTAAAATACAACAGCATTCAACAATCAGATCAATTTTCTCCATACCGAGGTTTATGGCTGTGTGAAAAACTCGAAACCTGTATGACATTACCCCAAAGGCGTTTTCCACAACACTTCTAGCTCTAGACAGACGGTAATTGAAAATTTTTTGCTCTGGTGTTATGTTTCTTTTTGGAAAAGGTTTCAGTATGTGCTCATGAAGTGCAAAGGCATCATCTGCCGCAAAGACAAAATTGAGTTCTTCCACAGTCTCTTGGTTGTTTGGCAGGTGTAAATTGCCGGTTTTTAGCCGTCTCTGAAACTCATTTCGGTCAATGACGCCGCCATCGGAGTTACTCCCGTTTTTGCCAATGTCCAGGTAGAGGAACTCGTATTTGGCATTGACGACAGCCAAGAGTATGATGCTGAAGAACCCTTTGTAATTGTAGTAATACGATCCGGAATGGGCGGGTGGGATGATCCGAATATGTCTCCCACCGAGTGCTCCTCCGCAGTTTGGGAAGTTCCACAGATCGTTAAATTCTTCAGCAGTTGCTTTCCACTCCACTGAATTGCTGGGGAACTGAAATAGAAAAAAATACCCCGTTATTGTTGATGAACCAATAAAAATGTTTCTTTCCAACTGCCAACCCAAACCCACGGTGGCTAGATTTACCAGTTGTGGCGACAAACAGAATGAAAATTGAATGATGATGCCACATCAATATTTCTTATGGAAGCAACAAATGCCCTTAACCCATTTTCTTCCACCAATGTATGCCGTGTTTGCCAGGCTCCGTGCGCTCATCAGTGCACCCAGCACCAGCATGGCATATGCTGCTAGGTAGAGAGGAGGGAGTCTAGTGAAAGTCCATGTTTCCCAAGCTCTGCCCACCAAAGACCAGCACAGCAGGTGCCGCTAGGTAGCAGGGAAGGAAACTAGCGAACGTCCATGTTTCCCGAGCTCCGCAAGCACATCAGTACACCCAACACTGGCATGGTGGGTGTACTGATGGCCAGATATAAGGGGGAGAGACTAGCAAATGTCCATGTTTCCCAGGCTCTGCACAACCATTGGCACACCTGGGACTGACATGGCGGGTGCAGGTGCCCCCGGGTAGAAGTGTGGGAGATTAGTGAAAGTTCATGTTTCCCAGGCTCTACACACCCATTAATACAGCCTGTACCGGCATGGCTGACGCCACCAATTAAAAGCATGTTTCCTGGACTCTGCACTATTAGCACACCCAGCACCGCCATGGCAGGTGCTACAGGAATGAGGCAAGACAGACTAGCAAATGCCCACGTTTCCTGCACTCTTCACAACCACTGGCACACCCAGCATTGGCATGGCGGGTGCCATCCGGTAAAGATGAGGTAAACTAGTGAACTTCAATGTTTCCCAGACACTGTGCCCTCATTGGCACATCCAGCGCCAGCATGGTGGGTGCCAGTGGGTAGAGGCGGGGGAAAGTAGCCAACGTCCATGTTTCCCAGTCTCTGCACATCCATTGTCACACCCAGCACTGGCATGGTGGGTACCACCAGTTAGAGGCGAGGAAGACCAGCGAATGTCCATGTTTTCACATACATTCCCCCCAAAGTCACCGATGAATGCCATAATACATCGGAGGCAGTAACAGAGTTAAGGGCGTTTGATGCCACCAGAACAAATGTTGAGGTAGAATTGCCCACTAAAACATTTTTTGAGCCCCCAACATACACGCACATATGAACATACTGTAACTGCAAGCATCGGGGGCGTCTACCCACGAAAATGTTGATTAACGATCTGTTCCTGGCTGTAACAGCAGATGGCTGTTCAGTGTGCCGGTACCATATGACCGCTCTAACCAATCACAGCAGGTCACATGACAGTTGTAAACAATGGATAGCTTCCTTTCATTGTGTACGATTGTGCTGCTAGCTGTGATTGGTCACACTGATGACATGGTACAGACAGGGCCAATCAGAGCTCAACTGTACCATGTTATTAGGTGTGACAAATCACAGCTAGCAGCACAATTTATGCTGAAACGCGTCATCGGTTTTTATCTGCGTTTGTTCACTGCGGCTTGTCAATAAAAGCAAAGATTTGTTTAAAGAGCAACAACCAGAGTGCGGATCATTTTCCCTACACTACGATATTGCGGCAGTCAGACACTAAGTGACACTTTTCTGGGGACCAGTGACACCAATACAGTTAACAGTGCAAAAAAATATGCACTGTCACTGTACTAATGACACTGGCTGGGAAGGGGTTATCTTCTAGGGGCGATCAAAGGGTTATAAGTGTCCCCTGGCAGTGCTTTCTAACTGTCTGGAGGGAAGTGCTTTGACTGTGGGGGGGGGGGGGGAGACAGAGATCCGTGTTCCTGCTTAGCAGAAACACAAGATCTCCATTTTCCCCTCTGACAGACGTGGCTCTGCCTCTCCTCAGAACGATCAGCGGGTCCCAGCAGACATTGCGTCTTTCGGGGACCTGGGGTCCAAACACAGCGGGAGCGGGTCGCCAGTGGCGCACACACAAACTCAGACCCCGTGCACAAAATCACGTACAGGTACGTGATATCGCACAGGAGGGCCGCCCTGCCGCAGTATATCTGCGTGGGGGGGGGGGGGTTCAGAAGTGGTAATTTCATCATTTAAACAAAAAAAAAAATTGTGACAAAAAAATATTACAACTTCAAAAAAACTCGCCATACCTTTTACTAAATACATTGGACTGTCTACTTTCCAAAAAGGGGGTCATTTTGGGGGGGATTTGTACTGTCCTGGCGTTTTCGGACCTTAAGAAATGAGATCGGCCGTCAGTAGTAGTACATCAGGACTGATCGATTTTCAGATATATCCCATAGGTTTCCTACAGATTAAATAATATACACTGATTTGGGGGTTTCACCAAAGAAATGGAGCAGAATACATCTTGGCCACATTTTTTGAAAAAAGATTATTTATTTGCAAAATTTTAACAAAAACTTAAGCTGATTTGTTTCTTCTTTTAAATTTCCACTGCCTATTACTCGGCAACTTTCTAAATTTCCACTGCCTATTACTCGGCATCTTTCCACTGCCTATTACTCAGCAACTTTCTAAATTTCCACTGCCTATTATTCGGCAACTTTCGTCAGGAGACTCGTTTTCCTGCAGAAAACTTTCCATCTCTTGCATGGCCGCGCAATTGCCAAAGTGTGAGAGCGCTGGAAGCTGAAAACTGGCCTGGGCAGGAAGGGGGTAAAGGTGCATGCATGCCCCTTGTGGATTACATGTGGTGAGCTCTGTGAACCCAAGCCTATGAGACTCGGCTGATCACAGATCGGAGTAAGGGGCCGATTCCGATGCCCTACCACATGATCAGCTGTCAGCCAGTGATGTCGACAGAAGTTCGGTAATCATTTTTTTCTAACTGGCTTCTGTCAGAGGGACATCAGTTCCTCACACAGAGAGCTGCGGCTGCCTTATCTGTGCCAACCGGTGCAACCTATCAGTAACCACCAGAGCCACCTACCTTTCCCCAACAGTGCCACCTATCAATGCCCATCAGTACTGCCAATCAGTAGCTCATCATCAGTGCCACCTACCAGTGCCCATCAGTGCCACCTACCAGTGCCTTTCAGTTATGCCCATTAGTGCCAACCATCAGTGCCACCTCTCAGTGCAGCCTCATCAGCGCACATCAATGAAGTAGAAAAAATACCTGTTTTCAAAATTTTATAACCCTATACCCTATTCCCGGTGATGGTGAACCTTGGCACTCCAGATGTTTTGGAACTACATTTCCCATGATGCTCAGCTACACTGCAGAGTGCATGAGCATCATGGGAAATGTAGTTCCAAAACATCTGGGGTGCCAAGGTTCACCACCACTGCTATGCTGTCCCAGGACACATCATAATGCCAGTAGACAAATTCGATATCATCTTACCTTCAAATATTCTGCTTGCAAGACCCTCACAATAGCAGCACACGTCTCCGGAATGATCCTGCCGAGCGATTGGGCCGATATGCCCGTGGAGAACTTCAGATCTTCTAAACTTCGGCCGGTCGCCAGAAAACGCAGCGTCGCCACCAGCCTCTGCTCTGCGCTAATAGCTTGCCGCATCAAGGTCTCTTTCTTCCTGATCAGCGGTTCCACCAGATTCAACAGCAGCTCAAAGGATTCCCCTGACATGCGCAGATAGTTGCGAAAGTCGTCGGGGTCGTTCTCTTTCAAGCTGTTCATCGGAGACGCCTGTGAAGATTTTTCCCGGTTCAGCGACAGATTTTTGCACCACACTCTGTGCTTTCTTTTCTTCCTCTTTTTTTTCTGCAAGGCCAGGACTCCAAGCATCACCATGGCTAACGTGGACTTGCTCCTCTCACTCGTGGAAGCCATAGTTCTGATAGCGAAAACGTTCTCCACCAAGTGTGTGCAGTCCAAAAAAGGATCCTCTTTTATCCCACGTATCGTATCCTCGGGGTGAGTACTGAACAAGGTTACAGTCATAGATTGATGGAAAAAAATGTTGTGAATGAAAAACTGTGGATGTTCCTTCAAGAAATTCCGACACAGTGATTGGGGATCGAATGTGCTATCGAACAAACGTTTACACTTTCGTTTCGATTTTTCGATCAATTTTCTATCCAGTTTTAGCCTTACCCGAGCTTTGTATCTCAGTAGGTGTGTGTTCTCCTGGCTCCTGATTCAGGAGGACAACCCGTCCGGTGATCTCCAGGACAAGAGCCGCTGATTAAAGGTCCTTTACAGGTCTACAATGAGTGAAGTCCACAGAGTTTTCCATCATTGGCCCCCCGTCTCTGTCACTTAGACCTCTGGACTGATTCTCGAAACTCAGGAAATGCGAGAGCTCCTCAGGCTTCGTGTTCCCACCACTGTGGGCCCTGAAGACTAAAGGGATCTTCCTGGCCGTAAAACTAGTAGAGTCCTCGTTCACTGGCCTCCCGCCTTGTTGCCTCAGAGGATCTCCAGAGAGACTTCTAAACTCAGGAACTCAGATAGCTCCTCCGGCTTCACGTTCCCACCACTGCGGGCCCTATAGACTGAATGGATCCTCCTGGCCGTAAAATGAGTAGAGTCCTCATAGACCTGCTTCACTGGCCTCCAGCCTCGGTGCCTCAGAGGATCTCCAGAGAGATTTCCGAAACTCAAGAAATAAGAGAGCTCCTGACACTTTGAGTTCCCACCACTGCAGGGCCTGAAGACAAAAGCCACAAATGAAAGGACCTTCCCGGGTCTACAATGAGTGAGGTCTACAGAGTTTTCCATCATTGGCCTCCCGTCTCTGCCATGTCTCTGTCACTTAGAGGATCTCTGAAGCGGTTCTCGAAACTCAGGGACTGAGAGAGCTCCTCAGGCTTCGTGTTCTCACCACTGTGGGCCCTGAAGACTAAAGAGATCTTTCTGGCCTTAAAACGAGTGGAGCCCTCAGAGTCCTCCTTCACTGGCCTCCCGCCTCTGTGCCTCAGAGGATCTCCAGAGAGATTTCCGAAACTCAGGAACTGAGAGAGCTCCTGAAGACAAAAGCCACAAATGAAAGGACCTTCCTGGCTTCACAATGAGTGGAGTCCTTAGAGTTCTCTTTCACTGGTCCACCGCCTCTGCCATGTCTGCGTCCTTCAGAGGATCTCTAGAGAGATTTTCGAAACTCAGGAATTGAGAGAGCTCCTGAAGACAAAAGCCACAAATGAAAGGACCTTCCTGGCTGTACAATGAGTGGAGTCCTCAGAGTTCTCTTTCACTGGTCCACCGCCTCTGCTATGTCTCCGTCCTTCAGAGGATCTCCAGAGAGATTTCCCGAAAACTCAGGGACTGAGAGAGCCCCTCAGGCTTTCTTTTCCCACCACTGCAGGCCCCGAAGACAAAAGCCACAGGATTCTGAGAGACCATGCACCTCGCAGGGGGTGTGGCTGGTTGCTCAGCAACATCCTGGACATTCCCCCTTCCCTCCCCTCTTGTGCCTGAACCTTTCAGGATTCTTTTAAGTCCTATGGGTGGGACAAGAAGGCGGTTCTCTTGCTCTGACTGATTGAAGAGATTTAAAGGGATAGCTACGTGGAGGTTGGAGCGTGCATTTACCCCTAACATCTGCTGGGACTTGTGGTTCCTTCCTATCGCGTGCTTCTAAGGTCAGCTGGTGGTTCCTTCTTATAGAGTGTTGCTGAGGTTTGTTTGGATTTGTGGTTCCTATTGTGTCCTGCTAAGATCTGCTGGGACTTGTGGTTCCTTTCTATTGTGTCCTGCTAAGATCTGCTGGGACTTGTGGTTCCTTCTTATCGTGTGCTGCTAAGATTTGCTGGGACTTGTGGTTTCTTCCTATCGTGTGCTGCTAAGATCTGCTGGGACTTGTGGTTTCTTCCTATCGTGTGCTGCTAAGATCTTCTGGGACTTGTAGTTCCTTCCTATCGTGTGCTGCTAAAATCTGCTGGGACTTGTGGTTCCTTCTGATATTGAGTGCTGATAGGATCTGCTGGGAATTGTGGTTCCTTCTTATTGTTTGCTGCTAAGGTCCACTGAGACTTTTAGTTCATATTGTGTTTTTCTAAGGTCTTCTAAAACTTGTAGTCTGCCCGATGATCTGCTGGGACTTGTAGTTCCTTCCTATTATGAGCTACTAAGTTCTGATGGGACTCCTTATCATGTGCTACTAAGATCTGCTTTTATTTGTAGTTCCTTACTATGGTGTAAAACTAAGGCCTGCTGAGACTTGTAGTTCATATTGTGTTTTTCTAAGGTCTTCTGAGACATGTAGTCTGTCCGATTAATCTGCTGGGACTTGTAGTTCCTTCCTATTGTGAGCTGCTAAGGTCTGATGGGACTTGAGGCTCCTTCTTATCATGTGCTACTAAGATCTGCTTGGATTTGTAGTTCCTTACCATCGTGTACTACTAAGGCCTGCTGAGACTTGTAGTTCGTATTGTGTTTTGCCAAGGTCTTCTGAGACTTGTAGTCTCCCCATAGATCTGCTGGGACTTGTGGTTCTTTCCTATTATGAGATGCTAAGATCTGCTTGGATTTGTGGTTCCTTCCTATCGTGCACTACTAAGGTCAGCTGGGACTTGTGGTTCCTTCCTATTATGAGTTTCCAAGGTCTGCTGTGACCTGTGGTTCCCTCATATAAAGTGCTGATAGGATCTGCTGGGACTTTTGGTTCCTTCAGATAGAGCGCTGATAGGATCTGCTTGTAGGCAGCTGTAGTGCAGGGCAGCCTAGCTGGAAGTGGGTTAGCAAGTGTATAGACTCAGGCTCGGATTCACAAAGCACTTGCGCCGGCATAAATCAAGTTACGCCGACGTAAGTGCAAATGTGCGCCGGCTTGTCTGAGGCGGCGTACACACGACCAGTTTCCTCGGCAGAATCCAGCAAGAAACTCGACGGGAGACGTATTCTGCCGAGGAAACTGGTAGTGTGTACACTTTTCGCCAAGAAACCCGTCGAGGAACTCGCCGAGCCAAAAAGAGAGCATGTTCTCTATTTCCTCGATGGGCAATGGGAAGATTTGGCTCGACGAGTTTTTTGACTGCCGAACAAGGAACTCGACGGGGAAAACGATGAGTTTCGCCCGTCGAGTTTCTCGGTCGTGTGTACGCCGTCTGAGTCACAAACCAATATACGCCTAAAAACTGGCCACCCTACGCCGACGTATCTTACTTACCCCGGGCGTGGGCGCATTTTTCTTCTGGACACATGTTGCTGCTCCCATTGATTAGCCATTCAAATATGCAAATGCCGATTCACAAACGTACGTGCGCCCAGCGCAGGCTTTACGCAAAGTTTTCCATCCGGCGTAAAGTTATTCCCCATAAAGGAGGTGTAAGTCAGCACCAGACATGCAAAGGTCTGCACCAGGGAACTCAAGCCTACGTATTTTACGCAGGACGTGTATCTGGCTGGGCGTAGGTTACGTTAACGGCATACACAGTGATCCGGCGTATCTTAGGCGGTTGTTCCGACGTGGTTGTGAGCATGCGCACAGGGATACGTCCACGTCTCGACACATGCGCAGTTCGTTTTAAGTACTTGTCTGGCGCCCGGCCTATCATTTGCATGGGGTCACGCTTCATTAGCATTGATCATGCCCACTTCCAGCCCACTTTCACCTACTTCCACTTACGCCAGCCTGTGCCTTCGAAATGTGAACTCACATTGCTGAATTCAGTGCATGCTTCTCCACGCTGCGCCGGCGTAGCGTACTATGTGTGCGCTATGCCGGCGTAAATATGTGCCCATCTCTGTGAATCCGGGCCTCACTTTTTATCCCATTTGATATGTTGTGTGTACATATGTTCAGAGCTGTTTGGCCTCTATAATTGTCTCCAGCACCATTTTGGAGAAGCCTGGTGTCCTGACACGACAGCAAAATCTCGGGAGATTTGATCGGCCATGTTTGGGTGGATATCTTATATATAGAAAAGCCCAGTCACGTTGAGAGCAGAACGTGTGTGTGTGGACACCGAGACCCCCGCTTATAAGGGAGAGTTAGGAGGAGGTAGGAAGAATGTTCCGGCCTGTAAGGGATAGATCGGGGTTCCTCCGGAGTCCTGTATCAGAAATCCTGGTCAAATGAAAGATTCCCTGTTTCGAATATATCCCTCTGCTGAAGGAATACCTTTGTTATTGGGTAACGTGTGTGAATATCAGCCTCTACAGCAGGGGTCTCCAAACTTTTACTGTCCTTCAGACTTGAGGAGGGCCAGATTGTGGCCAGCAGGGGCAGAAAATGTCACGGGCCTGGCATGAGTGAGAATCAATATGGCCTCAGGGTTGGTGGTCAATAGGAGTAGGAGTAGTGTCCCTATTAGTAAGAGGAATAGTATCCTATCATTGGTATTGTAAAAGAAATGGTGCCCCATTGTTGGTGTCAGTGGGAGGAATAGTGCCCCAAGGGCCAGATAAAGGCTAGCAAAGGGCCACATCTGGCCCTTGGGCTGCATTTAGGAGACTCCTGCTCTACAGATACGCATTGTTTGCTTAGGTTTACCCTGCATTCACATCTAGGCGACAAAACGCCTGTCGCCCGACGCTCGTGCCGCTGGAGGGGAAAATTCCCATTGATGTCTATAGAGATGGTTCACATCTCTAAAAAGGGCGAACGCCTGTCGCCTAAAAAAAAGTCCCGGACCCTTTTTTTCAGGCGACATTGGCGTTCGGCCATAGACATCAATGAAGATAATTTGTAAAAAAAAAAAAAAAAAAATGAATCGAATCGCGGCAAGTAATGCCGCGTACGCGGCGTTACTTGCCGCCTAGATGTGAATGCAGCCTTATACTGTGTCAGTCAGTGAGAAGTGCCTATAGTGCTGACGAATACATCTACCGCTTACACCAGAAGTGACTGTGCCGTGTATCTGTGCCTCCATGTTTGGAGTGAAACTACTTGCATTACTGCTGTAAATACTCTTGCTATTACCCTGTTTCCCCGAAAATAAAACAGTGTCTTATATACATTTTTGGTTCCAAAGATGCGCTGGGTCTTATTTTCAGGGGATGTCTTATTTTTCCATGAAGAAGAATAAGGTACACATTATTTATGACTCGGGGGGGGGGGGTCAAAATTACACAGGAGGACCAGAAGGGGGGGGGGGGGATTACCATTTTAGCAACCCCTTTTGATCCTCCTGTGTCATTTTGTTTCCGCACTTCCTGTCTGTGCTGCAGCCAATAGTGAGCTGCGTGATGGCGCCCGCCGGTCCATGGTGTGTAAAGCCGCGTACACACGATCAGTCCATCTGATGAGAACGGTCTGATGGACCGTTTCCATCGGTTAACCGATGAAGCTGACTTATGGTCCATCGCGCCTACACACCTTCAGTTAAAAAAACTAATTTTATTCCACCTTTTCTATGGTCTAATTTTAGACAGGACGTGCAGCTGCACCAACTTACTTTTGTGGATCCCCGTAACTCCCTCATTTGAATAGCAAATCAATGGTGTGTCTAGCGCAGTGTTGCGCAGAGGGATACGCCGGTGTATCGAAATTACGCCGGTCGAAAAAAAGTAGATTTCATGCGTATATCGTTTTGGGGATGCGGCGCATTGATACGCATGCGCACATTTAGACTTACGCCGCGCATCTCCTAGAACGCAGGCGTAATGGCTCTGTGAATCTGGCCCATTGTTTTTTCTAGACCATTAAAAACGTAATTTTTTAGAACTCGTGGTCATGTGTACGCGGCATCAGTGTCCTTAAAGTTTAGATCGTGTCTGAAATGGAGTTCAATCCGACTTTTCTGCTCCTCTCTGCTAGACAATTTGGAGTTGGGGGTCACCGTAGAACCAAACCCAATGCTGATCTCGACTCTTCTGTGGTCTTGCACCCCTGTTGCTGCTGTCTCTCCCGCTGCACCATATCTGAAGCCATGCCATCTTGGCTACTCAAATACTGGTGTTGCATCACTCAGGAGATGCCCCCCCCCCTCCTTACTGTCTCCAGAATCGGATGTCAGGTCAGTAGGGGCAGCCATAGTTGGAATTGCTCCTAGCAGGCCCCTAAAGTTCCACCTAGACCAGTGATGGCTGACCTTGGCACCCCAGATGTTTTGTAACTAACTACATTTTCCATGATGCTCACGTACATTGCAGAGTGCATGAGTATCATGGGAAATGTAGTTCGAAAACATCTGGGGTGCCAAGGTTCGCCATCACTGACCTACGCAGACGACACACAACTTTACTTTCACATCAGCGGGGGAAAAAAAACAATACCCCGTATTAGAAAAATGCCTCACTCAGATAGGCAATTGGATGACGGAGAGTCACCTTAAACTAAATAAAGCAAAAACAGAACTCCTTCAACTCCATGCAAACCGAAAGAAACCACACAGAACTCACTGGACACCACCACCCATTCTGGGACACACCATCACCATAAGCAGCAAAGTCAAAAGTCTTGGAGTCATTTTTGACTCTGACTTGACAATGGATGCACAAATAGGATCATTAGTTAGTGGTTCCCACTATCTTCTACGTCTCCTACGAAGAATTGTCCCCTTCATCCCCAAAGAAGACACAGCAGTAGTGGTAGGGACAATTATTAACTCCAGGTTAGATTATGCAAATTCCCTCTACCACGGACTTCCAAAATACCAGCTTGCCCGTCTCCAAGTCGTCCAGAACACGGCGGCACGACTGGTAACAGGGAAAAAACCTTGGGAATCAATCACCCCGTCCCTGAGATCACTCCATTGGTTGTCCGTAAAAGACCAAGTCACATTTAAGACCCTATGCCTAACGCACAAATGTGTACAAGGAAGCGCTCCCCAAAACTTATGTGAGAATATAAAACAACAAAACCCCAATTACTACAAATCCCCAAAGCCCGCTACAAGACCAAAGGAGTACGTCGATTTGCAGTCCGAGGACCTCGACTGTGGCACACATTACCAACTAACATCTAAACGAAAATTGATCACCTGGCCTTCCGGAAAAAACTCAAAACCCACCTATTCTGAGGGAGAAACAGAAGGAAAGGGATACCAAGCGCCTTGAGGCGATTTAGTTCGCAATTGTTGCGCTATAGAAGTTATTCACTCACTCACTGACCTAGATGTATGGGTTCTGTTTTCGTGCGCTGCAAACACAACTTACTTGTGCTGCCATGCCGGGATTCATGTTCTCTTTTATATCCCCCCCCCCCTTAAAGGACCTCCTATTCCAACGCCAGACTAATCCTTCACCATCACATTCTGGGGTTAAGGAACCATTTCTACCCTTTCCTTTCTGCTGAGGTTCATTGCATCCATGTACTAGATTTAAAGGCATGTTAAAAAAGGAGGGTTGATTCCCAATCCCATCTCTACTGGGGTATGGCTCCTCGACCTGATCTGCCTGGCTTCTCTGCTGCTCTAGAGATGGACAGCTTGCTGCTGGGTATATCTGATGAGGACAGTGAGGGAATTACCAAAGTCACCCATTCCACCACTGTCTGAGTCTTCCTTGGATAGGGTGACCAGACATTCCCGGTTTCCAGGGACAGTCCCCAGATTGAGGACACTGTCCCCAGACCAAGTTTGTCCCCGGTTTTGTCCCCAGATTGGATTTGAACAGGTGCTGGGGCAATTTCAAAAACACTCAGTGCAGAATAAAAAAAAAATCTGAATTAAACCCCCCCACCGCCGCTCCCACTAGCTTAGGGGGGTCTTTTTTGTTTCCATTGTCTGTGCCCCTTTCTGATGATCATGTGCTGCTCAGAGCGGAGGGAATATTTGTTCAGTTTAGGGTGCATGCCCATCCAGCTCCGCTTGCATGTTCTTCTGCCTTGGCTCAAGTTCCCGCCAGCATCCTGCCTGTTTATCTCCTTGCCTTCCCTGGCGGAGTGATCTTTCTCAGCTCCCCACCCAGTAGTAGCCGGGCCCAAAGAGTAAGGCCTCGTACACACGAGCAGACAGATTTGTTCAAATCTGTCTGTCCGACAGATTTGAACAAAATCAGTTTGCTGGGATTTTGGTTTGCTCGCGTGTACACACGAGCAAACCAAAATCCCCGCCAGCAGACAGCAGGCTGACGTGTTGGTGATGTTGACGCCGCCACGTCACCGCACCAGGAAGTAAAACACTTCCGCGCATGCGTCGAAACCATTCGGCGCGTGTGCGAGAAGACATGTCTGCTGGTTAGCGTACTAACCAGCAGACATGTCGGGCGGACGGGTTCCCAGCCGACAGATTTCAAAGCATGCTTTGAAATCTGTCGGGTGGCCAAATCCGTCTGTTTGCCCGTACACAAGATCGAATCTGTCTGCTGAAACGGTCTAGCAGACCGTTTCCAGCAGACAGATTTGATCGTGTGTACGAGGCCTAAGGCCGCGTACACACGATCAAATCTGTCTGCTGGAAACGGTCTGCTAAACCGTTCCAGCAGACAGATTCGATCGTGTGTACGGCCGATCCGACGGATTTGGCCACCCGACAGATTTCAAAGCATGCTTTGAAATCTATCGGGTGGGAACCCGTCCGCCCGACATGTCTGCTGGTTAGTACACTTACCAGCAGACATGTCGTCTCGCACCGTCGCCGAATGGATTCGGCGCATGCGCGGAAGTGTTTTACTTCCTGGTGCGGTGACGTGGCGGCGTCAACGTCACCGCCACGTCACCGACACGTCAGCGCGCCGTCTGCTGGCGGGGATTTTGGTTTGCTCGTGTGTACACGCGAGCAAACCAAAATCCAAAGAGACAGATTTGTTCAAATCGGTCGGTCCGACCAATTTGAACAAATGAATTGCCTCGTGTGTACGAGGCCTTAGAATTGAGAGACTGTGAGGCGGGCGGTGGTGGCAATGGGGAAAAGAGTTCCCGATTGCTGCCATTAGTAGTAAAAAATAAATATGTCCCCGGATTTCATTTAAAAAATCTGGTCACCTTATCCTTGGATGAATGGGGATATCACAGGTCTTGCAAAGCCACATGGTTGACACTAGAAGACTTTTCTTGGGGTTGCAGTTCCTCTGATCTCCACAAGGTGGTGATCTCATCTCCACCCAGAAAAAAAAATCGCTATGAAAGACAGGAAGTGATGTCAGGTACAGACAGGAAGTTCCGGGTGAAAGGTGAGTCGGGAGGAAGTAGAGAGGAGACATTGTTGGAAGGGGCAGAGTAGGTAATAAGATCTTATTTTCTATTTAAACCCAGCAATGCCCCCCCCTGTCATGTCCGTCCTCTTCATTTATAGCAGATAAAATATTTCTTCCCTAATTAAAACGTATAAAATAAAGACATACGTATTCAAATCCAAAGTAGAGATTCTCCTCAGTGCACAATGGCTTCTCTACTACCCTTCAAAGGCCAAACCATTGGACAATTAAAGTAAGATCCTATCGATCGTTCCTTGTCTGGAGATCCAAAACTAAGCAGAAATAGTTCATAAATTAAACAGAAACTGTAATTTCTGATCAGGGAGGTAGTAAAAAATATAACAGTTGTCCGAGGGCAAGAAACACGACAAACCCCAATCTACATGTGCCAGTTCCCACTGCGGGCAGCCCAACTATTAACACCTTATATACCCATACAAATATTGTATAACCCAAACAGACCAGATAATTCTCCGCTCTCCGACTACAGAGGAACCCGCGTAGACCACACCAATGAGGATGGAGGAGGACGGGAGTCACATGACTGAGAAGATACTAAACCTCACCCTGGAGATCATCTACCTGCTGACCGGAGAGGTGAGGAGAATTCTGGGAGGTCACATGACATCACTCTTATCTCTATTAATAAAACACAGACCTGACCGGAGAGGTGAGGAGGATTCTGGGAGGTCACATGACATCACTCTTATCTCTATTAATAAAACACAGACCTGACCGGAGAGGTGAGGAGGATTCTGAGAGGTCACATGACATCACTCTTATCTCTATTAATAATCCACAGACCTGACCGGAAAGGTGAGGAGGATTCTGGGAGGTCACATGACATCACTCTTATCTCTATTAATAATACAGACCTGACCGGAAAGGTGAGGAGGATTCTGGGAGGTCACATGACATCACTCTTATCTCTATTAATAAAACACAGACCTGACCGGAGAGGTGAGGAGGATTCTGGGAGGTCACATAACATCACTCTTATCTCTATTAATAAAACACAGACCTGACCGGAGAGGTGAGGAGGATTCTGGGAGGTCACATGACATCACTCTTATCTCTATTAATAAAACACAAACCTGACCGGAAAGGTGAGGAGGATTCTGGGAGGTCACATGACATCACTCTTATCTCTATTAATAAAACACAGACCTGACCGAAGAGGTGAGGAGGATTCTGAGAGGTCACATGACATCACTCTTATCTCTATTAATAATCCACAGACCTGACCGGAAAGGTGAGGAGGATTCTGGGAGGTCACATGACATCACTCTTATCTCTATTAATAATACAGACCTGACCGGAAAGGTGAGGAGGATTCTGGGAGGTCACATGACATCACTCTTATCTCTATTAATAAAACACAGACCTGACCGGAGAGGTGAGGAGGATTCTGGGAGGTCACATAACATCACTCTTATCTCTATTAATAAAACACAGACCTGACCGGAGAGGTGAGGAGGATTCTGGGAGGTCACATGACATCACTCTTATCTCTATTAATAAAACACAAACCTGACCGGAAAGGTGAGGAGGATTCTGGGAGGTCACATGACATCACTCTTATCTCTATTAATAAAACACAGACCTGACCGGAGAGGTGAGGAGGATTCTGGGAGGTCACATGACATCACTCTTATCTCTATTAATAAAACACAAACCTGACCGGAAAGGTGAGGAGGATTCTGGGAGGTCACATGACATCATTCTTATCTCTATTAATAAAACACAGACCTGACCGGAGAGGTGAGGAGGATTCTGGGAATGTATATATTGATAATGTTTATTTTGTTCTTCTACTCAGGATTATGAAATAGTGAAAAAGGCATCTCGTGAGCCATTACAACTCCACCGCTCTCCCGATGAGTCATCCCCCACCACAGTGGCCCTACTGGACTCCTTGAGATTCAATAAAAATAATGACCAGAAGATTCTAGAAGTCATCAAGAAGATGATGGAGCTGCTGACAGGAGAGGTGAGGAGGATTCTGGGAATTCTGGGACATTATCCAGTAACAGACAAGGGGTGTGTCTGGATGGTGACTGTATCATTGTGTGTGTCAGGTTCCTATAAGGTGTCAGGATGTCACTGTCTATTTCTCCATGGAGGAGTGGGAGTATTTAGAAGGACACAAGGATCTCTACAAGGACGTCATGATGGAGAATCAGCCGCCCCTCACATCACCGGGTAAGAGGAGACTTTATTGTAAAGGAGAGAGCAGTACGGAGGCTCCACCTAGATCCCCCATCATCTGATAAACATTATTTCTATGTGTATGGGGGATCTAGGTGGAGCCTCCGTACTGCTCTCTCCTTTACAATAAAGTCTCCTCTTACCCGGTGATGTGAGGGGCGGCTGATTCTCCATCATGACGTCCTTGTAGAGATCCTATAATATAGATGATTTTTCTTATCATCTGTATTCCTGGGATTCCACACAGGAGGATCACAACATCTCTCACTGTGATCAGGTAGATGAGTTATTGGTAGTAGGTATTGATTACAAGCTTTTTTGCTAGAATGAATGTATTATTATATATTTTAGAGTGAAAACCTTGAGATTTATAATATTGATATCAAAGAAGAGTATAAAGAGGAGTATGGGGTGATAGACACGGTTTCAGAAGAACCCAAGGATATGATGGAGCCACCTAATACCAGGAACCCACCAGAGAGATGTCCCCGTCCTCTGTATTCCCGGGATTCCACACAGGAAGGTCACACCATCCCCCACCATCATCAGGTACATGAATCAATTATTGATAGTTATGGTTTACACACAAGCATGTTTGTTATAAAAAATGTTTTATTATATGTTTAGAGTGGAAACCTCTGGGATTTTAATACTGTTATAAAAGAAGAATATAAAGAGGAGGATGAGGAGTATGATGTAATGAAGAAACTTTTTGAAGGACACCAGGATCTTTTTAAGGATGGTATGGTGGAACTACCTAATTTCCGGGATTCCACACAGGAAGGTCACACCATCCCCCACCATCATCAGGTAGGTGGAGTTGAGGGTCGGGAACATAAAGTGATTGAACACTTATTTTCTGCCATTCTGTTGGTTTAGGGTGAAGATCTGATGATCATAAAAACTGAGTGTGACGTAGAAGAGACGTATGTGAGGGATGATCAGCAATATACGGAGGAGGCTGGAATGACGAGGACATTCATAGAGGAGGACACTCCTACAGAGATCAGCACAGGTGACCCATAATATATTCTTCTCTTATCTCCACTCTGTTACTGCTCACTGATTGGTCCAGAGTAGGGCGGGAGCTGAGTGATATCAGCCAATAATCGTTGATGATGGTCCCTTCCCTGTACTGATACCCGTCCTGGGGCTCAGCTGGCAGTATTAGGTTGTGTGTCACTCCTAGTTACAGTAGCACAGATATGATAACACAGATTGAGCCTTTCTTAGGTTGGTTCCTCTTCTTCCTGAAGACTTCTAGATAAATGTTACCATAAAATGTATTAATAAAACCAAGGAGGAAAAAAAAGGACTGAAACACCTATCAATCCAGCTAAAAATGCTACAGCAAGCTCCCTCTAGTGCTGCATCCTACCAGATTCCTAGACCTATGGTCACTTCTATGCTAAAGGCTCTGCAGGTCTGAACTTTGACCCTCTTGTCTATCAGAGGTCACATGACCCAGTGCCTAGGCTTGTGGTTGTGTAAAGAGCACGCTCCTCCCAGTCCCCATTGGTCCCTGCTCTTCTGACAAGGCTGTGTAAATGTAGAAGTGATCTGGGAGGAGGACCAAAGGTTCTTTGATGGGGGGAAGAGTCCCAGCTGGTTGGGACCTCCACAGAGAACATCTCCTCACTCATATCTACCTGATCCAGATGGAATCTTGATGGAAGTGAACTAACCCTCTCATATCTATTGATGATGTTTTTCTATTTTTCCAGGACACCCCATGGAGAAACCCTCAAAGAATCGTCTCACTTTATTTTCAGGGTGTAAAATGGAAGATGAGGACATCACAGGAGATTGTGGAGGAGAAAAGACAATGAGCTCCACTATGGATGGAGGACTTCACAGTGTGGATAGACCATGGAATCCCTCCGACTCTGAGCAACCTCGTACTGTGAGGGATGGGGCCGGGATTCAGGGGGAGAAGGAAAGTTCCTGTCCTGAATGTGGGGAAAGTTTTAGCTCTGGATTTAGTCTTTTTACACATCGGAGATCCCACATGGAGAAAAAAACTAATTTCTGTTCTGAGTGTGGGATATGTTTTCCCAATAAATCAGAACTGGACAGACATCGAAGATCTCACACGGGAGAGAAGCCGTATTCCTGTTCTCAGTGCTGGAAAACATTTTCACAGAAGGCCCATCTACTTACACATCAGAGATTACACACGGGTGAAAAGCCGTATTCCTGCCACGAGTGTGGGAAAAGTTTTTCAGCTAAGGCCAATTTTCTGAGACATCAAAAATATCACACACTGGAGAAGCCGTATTTGTGTTCTGAGTGCGGGAAATGTTTTCTTTCTAAATCGGCCCTGGCCAGACATTACAGCTCTCACACGGGGGATAAGTCCCATTCTTGTTCTGAGTGCATGAAAATTTTTTCAAGCAGGAGCCATCTATCTAGACATCAGAAATTGCACACTGGTGAAAAGCCGCATACCTGCTATGAGTGTGGGAAATCTTTTACAGAGAAGGACCATTTTTTGAGGCATCAGAGATCTCACACGGGGGAGAAGCCGTATCCCTGCCCTGAGTGCGGGAAATGTTTTGCCAATAAATCAGAACTGACCAGACATTATAGATCTCACACAGGAGAGAAGCCGTATTCTTGTCCTGAATGTGAGAAAATCTTCTCGCAGAGGACACATCTATCCACACATATGAGATCGCACACTGGTGAAAAGCCGTATTCCTGCCATAAGTGTGGGAAATGTTTTACAAATAAGGCCACTCTTTTGAGACATCAGAAATCTTGCATGGGGGAGAAGCCGTATTCTTGCCCTGAGTGTGGAAACTGTTATACCCAGAAATCAGATCTTGTTAAACATCAAAGATCTCACACAGGTGAAAAGCCGTATTCCTGTCATGAGTGTGGGAAATGTTTTTCCCAGAAGTCCCATCTTTATAGACACCAGAGAATCCACAGAAGTTTTGAGGTGAATTAGTGTTCTGAGCGCGGGAAAGGTCTTCTATATGGATCATATTTTGCCGTACATCAGAGATCTCACGCTAGGAAGAAGCTCACCTTGATATACACTTCAGAAGACACGTGGCTGAGCGCTCCTCTGATCTTTATCATGGAAGAAACACTTTATAAGGAAATACGAGATCACTAAAGACTTCAAAGTTCTGTCTGGCTTCCTCTTCTAGAAGATATGAGGAGAGGACCTCACTGCTGTTTGGGTCCCTCTAGGAGAGAGAAGGAAGGGGGTGTGACTGCTGGTTGGGTTCCTCTAGGAGAGAGAAGGAGGGGGTGTCACTGCCGGTTGGGTCCCTCTAGGAGAGAGAAGGAGGGGGTGTCACTGCTGGTCAGGTCCCTCTAGAAGAGAGAAGGAGGGAGTGTCACTGCTGGTTGGGTTCCTCTAGGAGAGAGAAGGAGGGGTTGTCACTGCCGGTTGGGTTCCTCTAGGAGAGAGAAGGAGGGGGTGTCACTGCTGGTCAGGTCCCTCTAGAAGAGAGAAGGAGGGAGTGTCACTGCTGGTTGGGTTCCTCTAGGAGAGAGAAGGAGGGGTGTCACTGCTGGTTGGGTTCCTCTAGGAGAGAGAAGGGGGTGTCACTGCTGGTTGGGTCCCTCTAGGAGAGAGAAGGAGGGGGTGTCACTGCTGGTTGGGTCCCTCTAGGAGAGAGAAGGAGGGGGTGTCACTGCTGGTTGGGTCCCTCTAGGAGAGAGAAGGAGGGGGTGTTACTGCTGGTTGGGTCCCTCTAGGAAAGAGAAGGAGGGGGTGTCACTGCTGGTCAGGTCCCTCTAGAAGAGAGAAGGAGGGGGTGTCACTGCCGGTTGGGTTCCTCTAGGAGAGAGAAGGAGGGGGTGTCACTGCTGGTTGGGTTCCTCTAGGAAAGAGAAGGAGGGGGTGTCACTGCTGTTTGGGTCCCTCTAGGAAAGAGAAGGAAGGGGTGTCACTGCTGGTTGGGTCCCTCTAGGAGAGAGGAGGAGGGGGTGTCACTGCTGGTTGGGTGTTTCTAGGAAAGAGAAGGAGGGGGTGTCACTGCTGGTTGGGTTTTTCTAGGAGAGAGAAGGAGGGGGTGTCACTGCTGGTTGGGTCCCTCTAGGAGAGAGAAGGAGGGGGTGTCACTGCTGGTTGGGTCCCTCTAGGAGAGAGAAGGAGGGGGTGTCACTGATGGTTGGGTCCCTCTAGGGGAGAGAAGGAGGGGGTGTCACTGCCGGTTGGGTCTTTCTAGGAAAGAGAAGGAGGGGGTGTCACTGCTGGTCAGGTCCCTCTAGAAGAGAGAAGGAGGGAGTGTCACTGCCGGTTGGGTTCCTCTAGGAGAGAGAAGGAGGGGGTGTCACTGCTGGTTGGGTCCCTCTAGGGGAGAGAAGGAGGGGGTGTCACTGCTGGTTGGGTCCCTCTAGGAAAGAGAAGGAGGGGGTGTCACTGCTGGTCAGGTCCCTCTAGAAGAGAGAAGGAGGGAGTGTCACTGCCGGTTGGGTTCCTCTAGGAGAGAGAAGGAGGGGGTGTCACTGCTGGTTGGGTTCCTCTAGGAGAGAGAAGGAGGGGGTGTCACTGCTGGTTGGGTCCCTCTAGGAGAGAGAAGGAGGGGGTGTCACTGCCGGTTGGGTTCCTCTAGGAGAGAGAAGGAGGGGGTGTCACTGCTGCTTGGTCCCTCTAGGAGAGAGAAGGAGGGGGTGTCACTGCCGGTTGGGTCCCTCTACGGGAGAGGAGGGGGTGTCACTGCTGGTTGGGTCCCTCTAGCAGTGTAGTCTGATCTTCAGCAGAAGCTTCAAACAAAGACGTCATGGTGAGGGTGGAACTAGATATTGTTTGTGAATGAAGAGAAGGGGAGATCAGATTGCATGACAGGACTGACCATTTTGGTGCAGTGGTTATTAACTTGTGGAAGAATCTTAAGATGCTTGGAGAGTGCCGCCTGCTGGTAGAAAGTGGGAAACATGAGATTAACTAATGGAAAATTTTATATTTAGGTGATAATTTTTTTTTTTTTAATATGAAACAAATGAAGATTAAAAGTTTCCATGCTCAAGCTCATGATATTTTTTGTAAGTTGATTGATAAAAGTCGGTCTTCAGATCTGTATGATGAAATGTTCCTCTCTTTTCCTGTATTCCTTTTTCTAACACTACAAGTAAGGTCCACCCTGTAGGTTTTAGTTTTAGTCTTAATCTTGTGTCTTAGTAGTTTGGTTTTACTTGTACTTGTTGGAACAGCCGACTCCTCCCCCTTCTCATAAATCTCAGGACATCTGTAGGAGACTCCAATGATAAGTCCATCAGTTCACAGACCCGTCTATCATTCCTCCCGTAATTCCTCTAACGCACCATCACCACCTCCAACCACAAGATCATCTTTCTTCCTCCCTTTCACATCACATCTAACATAGAGAAACCCCCCCTCCATCTTTTCTATGTCCCGTGTCCCTCTAAACAAGAGTAATGGCATGAATACGAACAGCCCAGTCTTGTGAGGAGTCAAGCCGTGTTTCTGGAACACCTACTACTTTCTCATTCCCGTCTATCATTCCTCCCGTAATTCCTCCTCCGCACCATCACCATCTCCAACTACAAGATCATCTTTCTTCCTCATTTTCATATCACATCTAACATAGAGAAACCCCCCTCCATCTTTTCTATTTCCCGTGTCCCACTGAACAGGAGGATCGGTATGAATACAAACAGCCCAGTCTTGTGAGTCAAGCCGTGTTTCTGGAGCACCAACTACATTCTCATCACTGAAACCACCAACATCTCCCATTCTGCTCGGCAGGTTGCTGTATTCTGTGTATTAATATTCGTTGTTCTCTCGCAATGTAATTTTGTTTAAACTTTATGATTGAGGAAGTTCACTGGTTTATCCTGCTGGTGGTAACATGCCAAAAGTCTGAGAACTCCATCTTGTTTAGAACAGGCTCCTTACAAACTATCCTGTTAGGTGTTCATGCTGCTCAAATGTTAAAAGGTATTGATGTTGGACAGACTCTAATGCTGCGTACACACCCTCGGAATTTCCAGCAGAAAAAGTCAGATGGGAGCTTTTCATTGGATATTGCGACCGTGTGTATGGCCGGACTTTTTCTGCCGGAATTTCTGAAGGATTTAGATAGAGAGCTGGTTCTCAATTTTCCCGCCGGAAATTCCAACTGAGTTTTTTCCCGTTGGAAAGTCCGGCTGTGCGTACGCGGCATTACCCTTGATCAATCCTCTCTGGAGGTGTCTACTCCGTGAGGAGTTCTTGCCTACTGAAGTGTCCACGGGTCATGTGGACCAGACTGTTCTGATGGCTGGGCCAGGGTTTAGGATCTCAAACATCAGTGTATCATCTCGATCATAGAAAGTACAAACACTGCATGACTTCCATGGAGTAGAATCTGACCCTAGGGCATTCTGTACAACCTAGACTTGCCATTGTATATCTGCACGTTGCTCACAATGTGTACTATCACAAGGGGTAATATTCATCTTTACAACACAGAAAATAATCTCTCCTGCGCACGAGTGGATTGTCAAACAATGATCCATGGAAAAAATACCAACAACGGTGCCACCGGCCTTGCTGCCCTTCATGGATGGGGGATGTCCTAGTGGCAAACAAAAAGAAGAAAAGAAAAAGACGTACCAGCCTGGGCTCTGATGAAGAGGCTTGGAGCTTCGAAACGCGTCAACCAGCAGTGACACACCCTCACCCCCCCCCCCCACGGTGGAGTGTGGTTTGAGGGTAATCCACTACAGCTTATGTCATGTCGATTAAGCCTATACTGTGATTATTTCTACTACCATTGTGAGTAGGTTTTTATACATTTTGCGCCTTTTTCGTTTCATCTTTTGGTAATATCCATCCCCCTGTGACTAATTGGGTTTTGGAGAAGAAACAGGCTGGTCTTCTGTGCAAAACAGTGGTGCTGGCTGTCCATTTTCTCCCCCAAAAAATCTCAAAATAATGCTGAATAAGTACTTACCACTGTGGCCTGGGGGGGCTGCTATGTACCCTTGAAAATGAAATGAGTAGGTTGAAATGCTTCGGGAGGCAAACAGTTAACCTGGTTTCCCACACTTTCTGCTGAGCTCTACCTCTCTCCCTAATGCTGATAATAAAAAGGGGGAGGGCTCTGCCCAGTCAGACAGTCTGCACAAGAGAGAAGACACAGCATGTAATCTCCAGCCACTATACAGAGCTTCTGCAGCTGCTAGAAAGAGCCTTGTCTTTCTCAGGGAACCTTCCACATGTAGTGAGATTGCTGGGATATGCAGTCCACCCTGAAGAACACCAACTGCTGGATACTGCCACGATAGATCCTCCTCCTTACTTCCAGCACTCCAACGCACTTCCAGTATTCCACCGCTCTTCACTTTCAGCACTCCAATGCTCCTCCTCACTTTCAGCACCCCAATCCTCCTCCTCACCTCCAGAACCCCAATCCTCCTCCTCACCTCCAGACTCCATTCCTCCTCACTTCTAGCACTCCAACCTTCCTCCTCACCTCCAGCACCCGAAACCCTCCTCCTCACCCCCTGCACATCACAGCTTCTCCTCACTTCCAGCACTCCATCGCTCTTCCTCACTTCCAGCACTCCATCGATCTTCCTCACTTCCAGCACTCCATCGCTCTTCCTCACTTCCAGCACTCCATCGATCTTCCTCACTTCCAGCACTCCATCGCTCTTCCTCACTTCCAGCACTCCATCGCTCTTCCTCACTTCCAGCACTCCATCGATCTTCCTCACTTCCAGCACTCCATTGATCTTCCAGCACTCCACCGCTCCTCACTTTCAGCACTTCAATGCTCCTCCTCACTTTCAGCACTCAAATCCTTCTCCTCACTTTCAGCACTCCAATGCTCCTCCTCACTTTCAGCACTCCATCGCTCTTCCCCACTTCCAGCATTCCACTGCTCCTTACATTCAGCACTCCAATGCTCCTCCTCACTTTTAGCACTACAATCCTCCTCCTCACTTCCAGCACTTCAACGCTTTTCCTCACTTCCAGCATTCCAACCCTCCTCCTCACCCCCAGCACCTGAAACCCTCCTCCTTACCACCTGCACATCAATGCTCCTCCTCATTTCCAGCACTCCATCGCTCTTCCTCACCTCCAGCTCTCCAATGCTCCTCCTCACTTCCAGCATTCCAACCCTCCTCCTCACCCCCAGCACCTGAAACCCTCCTCCTTACCACCTGCACATCAATGCTCCTCCTCATTTCCAGCACTCCATCGCTCTTCCTCACCTCCAGCACTCCAATGCTCCTCACTTCCAGCATTCCAACCCTCCTCCTCACCTCCAGCACCTGAAACCCTCCTCCTTACCACCTGCACATCAATGCTCCTCCTCACTTCCAGCACTCCATTGATCTTCCTCACTTCCAGCTCTCCAACGCTAATCCTCACTTACAGCATCCCAACTCTCCGCCTCGTCTGAGCCTTACTTAGATGAATGGGGACATCACAGGGCTTGTAAAGCCACATGGGAAGGATTTAATCAAGGTAAATAGTTTTTTCCAAGCAATTTTTTCCTAATCCGCACCACATAGTGAACATTTAAAGGAAAATTACGACTCTGTAATCATGTTTGCTGCAAGATCTTTATATTATAAACTGCTGAGAAAACTGTTAGCGCTATATAAATTCTGTATATAATATTAAAGATCGAAGGAGCTGAAATCTCCCTGCTCATCCCAATCAGTAATATATTTTTCTCCCTCTTGGTGGGCATGGAGATGACCCCCATCTACCATCTATAAGGATATACAGTACATACACACACAGCACAAGGTTCACGGTACGAGATGTTTCTTTGCAGTTCCTCTGTGCTCCACAAGGTGGTGATCTCACTTTTTCCCAGACAGGAAGTCTCCATGGAAGTCAGGAAGTGATGTCAGGTATAAATAGGACGTCTCGTGAGAGGTGAGTCAGAAGCAAGTAGAGAGAAGACGTTGACGGAACTGGCATTAGAGGAGGTAATAAGATCTTATTTTCTATTTACACCCAGTAACCCCGTCATGTCCGTCCTCTTCCTCCATAGTCACTGAGACGTCTTTTATCTCCAGCAGATGATGATACACACATATATAGTGTGGAAACCTAGATTAACACAATTAACCACTTCCTGTTCGGCCCTGACAGACGGGCGGTGGTTCAGTTATCCTGAATTGGCGTCATATGACCGTGGTGGTGTGCAGCGCAGTGATCTGTGGTGCGGCATATCAGTCTGACACACCGTTACACCGATATTGGTAAAAAGCCTCTGACTGAGTCCAATGGCTGATCACGATGTAAACAGGAAGAGACGTTAATCGGCTTTTCCTCACTTGCGTCTGACAGACGCAAGTAGAGGAGAGCAGATCCGTGGCTATACTGACAGGAGGGGTCAGTGCTGATTGTTTATTAGCACAGCCCCCCCCCCCCCCCACGGATGCCCACCCAGGACCACCAGTTTGCCGCCAGGGATGGCCACAACACAGGACCACCAGGTATGCCACCCTAGACCACCAGGGATATGCCAGTCAGTGCCCATTAAAAATGCCTGCCAGTGATACCTATCAGTGCCCAGCAGGCAGGGAAGGTCAGTAGAACACGCCAAAGGTTGGCGCATCAAGCCAAGGTCGGTATACGGAATCAGACGTAGAGCACACAGCAGGAACCACACAAAAGTTGATCGCCAAAGCTGGCTTGTAGTGTTAGAGGCTGGGATGGAGCCCCGCTGAGGGAAGATTACTTAAGTACACAGGCGAAAGGGGCACGGTCTCTAACGTGAACAAAAGCAGGGAGGTAAGCTGATAGACAGGGTCTGACACATTACTGCAGATTCATGACATCTCCAATATCCATCTACAGAGTAATCTGCATAGATCACATGATGGCACCAATGAGGATGGAGGAGGACCGGGGTCACATGACTGAGAAGATACTAAACCTCACCCTGGAGATCATCTACCTGCTGACCGGAGAGGTGAGGAGGATTCTGAGAGGTCACATGACATCACTCTTATCTCTATTAATAAAACACAAACCTGACCGGAGAGGTGAGGAGGATTCTGGGAGGTCACATGACATCACTCTTATCTCTATTAATAAAACACAGACCTGACTGGAGAGGTGAGGAGGATTCTGGGAGGTCACATGACATCACTCTTATCTCTATTAATAAAACACAAACCTGACCGGAGAGGTGAGGAGGATTCTGGGAGGTCACATGACATCACTCTTATCTCTATTAATAAAACACAGACCTGACCGGAGAGGTGAGGGGGATTCTGGGAGGTCACATGACATCACTCTTATCTCTATTAATAATACAGACCTGACCGGAGAGGTGAGGAGAATTCTGGGAGGTCACATGACATCACTCTTATCTCTATTAATAAAACACAGACCTGACCGGAGAGGGGAGGAGGATTCTGGGATACTAACATGATATTCCTATTGGTTCTCCAATACAGAGATTTCCTCTTGTGAAGTCAGGTGATCATATGACCATCACAGTGCCTCCATGTGACTCCCTAAAACCTGAGAGACACAACATGGAGAAGATTCTAGAAGTCACCAAGAAGATGATGGAGCTGCTGACAGGAGAGGTGAGGAGGATTCTGGGAATTCTGGGACATTATCCAGTAACAGACAAGGGGTGTGTCTGGATGGTGACTGTATCATTGTGTGTGTCAGGTTCCTATAAGGTGTCAGGATGTCACTGTCTATTTCTCCATGGAGGAGTGGGAGTATTTAGAAGGACACAAGGATCTCTACAAGGACGTCATGATGGACAATCAGTCGCCCCTCACATCACCGGGTAAGAGGAGACTTTATTGTAAAGGAGAGAGCAGTACGGAGGCTCCACCTAGATCCCCCATCATCTGATAAACACATAGAAACAATGGATTCAGTCAGTGTGTGTGTTTCCTACAGATGGATCCAGTAATGGGAACCCACCAGAGAGATGTCCCCGTCCTCTGTATTCCCGGGATTCCACACAGGAAGGTCACACCATCCCCCACCATCATCAGGTAGGTGAGGAACAATTAATGGTAGTTATGTTTTTTACACAAAATTATTTGTCACGGTTCATTTTTTTTAAATATGTTTAGAGTGGAAACCTCAGGAATTATAATATTATTATCAAAGAAGAGTTTAAAGAGGAGGAGTATGATGTGATGGAGTTTTCAGAAGGACACACTGAACTCTGTAAATATGTAATGAAGGAGCCACCAGAGAGATGTCCCCGTCCTCTGTATTCCTGGGATTCCACACAGGAAAGTCACACCATCCCCCACCATCATCAGGTAGGTGGAGTTGAGGGTCGGGAACATAAAGTGATTGAACACTCTGACATGTGGAGACGATGTGTGGACTCTACAAGATGATATTTTCTATGTGATCTCACATCATAAATACTTCTATGTTACAGATGTTATTTTCTGCCATTCTGTTGGTTTAGGGTGAAGATCTGATGATCATGAAAACTGAGTGTGACGTAGAAGAGACGTATGTGAGGGATGATCAGCAATATACGGAGGAGGCTGGAATGACGAGGACATTCATAGAGGAGGACACTCCTACAGAGATCAGCACAGGTGACCCATAATATATTCTTCTCTTATCTCTGCTCTGTTACTGCTCACTGATTGGTCCAGAGTAGGGCAGGAGTTGAGTGATATTGGTCTGCATTTTAGATTTTTTTTTTTTAGAGTAGAGCGGGAGCTGGGTGATAACATGAAACTCTATTAAACAATCTTGTTGCAATGAAAAGTAAGGAGTAGTGATAAGAGAATTGGTGTCACGTACCTGATGGTGGTGAGCCTGATATAGCAGAGGGAGGCCTCCCTTACGACTCCTACTCGCCCGCCTTGGTAAGGTAACAGAAGGCACAGGAGTGAGAAGTGATACGGGTGCCTGGCAGGATCAACAGAGGTAGAGGTAGTCCGGACGTTCAGGAACTGGGAAACAGGAGCTGAAGTAGCTGACAGGTTTGGCAGACAGGAACTGGTTCACTGGACTGGAACCAGGAACAAGCAGGCACAGTTTAGCAGACTGAAACAGCTTGGACTGGAACCAGGATAGACAGGAACCATTCAGCAGACTGGATTGGAACCAGGAGCAGATAGGATGGTCAGACAGGCCGGGTTGGTTATCAGGCGGTCAGAGAGGTACAGAGGTGCAGGCAGAAGAGTAGTCAGAACAGGCCAGGGATCAGGTGCAGGCTGTGGTGACCACGTGTCCCGGATTGCCCGGGAAAGTCCTGCATTTTGTGGGTCTGTCTCGGGCACCTTAATGTCAGGACAATATAGAGTCCCGGAATAAAACTGACACAGCCACCCCCCAAGTCAAACTGATGCCCCCAAAAAAGACTGCCACATCACCGCTTTACTCACTGACAGTACTTCTCCTGGCCCTGGAATGCCTGGAGGAGCACAATCCCTGCCCCCCTGTTTGTGATTGGAGAAATCATTAACCCCCCTCTTGTGTCCAATCACTGTGCTGAGATTCCTTACAGCACAAGCTGATTTTTGGGAAGGGGGGGGGGTGTCCCTGAATGATAGTTTGGAAATGTGGTCACCCTAGTGCAGGCAGGTGGCTGGAATAGTCACAGGTAAGCCGGGGGTCTATCACAGGTTAAGTCACAGATCAGGTTTCAGGTACACAAACGCTGTAGAGCAGATAGCGGGGACTGTATGTGACCGGCAGGCTTAAATAGTCCTCCTGGTGCCAACAGAGGTGCGCACACACACGCGCGTGCGCGGTTGCCGCCGCGAACGGGAACCAGTCTGAGGCACCTGTTTCTGGCAGGATCTTCCTGACAATTGGTCTGGGTTCAGTTCACAAGAAGGTTCCTGCACCACACATGAAATTGGCCAACTTAGAAGCTTTGGGAACCCATTGATGTTTATGGGAGCCTATTTTTGTATTTATTTTCTGGCTTCCCCCAGCGTACCATCTATTAATAAGCAGAAATTTTTAAATCAGCTAAATGAATGAGGCTCTTTGACTGAAGAGGTGAGGAGTCCCAGCTGGTAGGAATCCTATGGTCACTTGTTCTATGGTAAAGGGTCAAGTCTAAATTGTGACCCTTTTGTCTATCAGAGATCACATGACCCAGTGCCTAGGCTTGTGGTTGTGTAAAGAGCACGCCCCTCCCAGTCCCCATTGGTCCCTGCTCTTCTGACAAGGCTGTATAAATGTAAAAGTGATCTGGGAAGAGGACCAAAGGTTCTTTGATGGGGGGAAGAGTCCCAGCTGGTTGGGACCTCCACAGAGAACATCTCCTCACTCATATCTACCTGATCCAGATGAAATCTTGATGGAAGTGAACTAACCCTCTCATATCTATTGATGATGTTTTTCTATTTTTCCAGGACACGCCATGGAGAAACCCTCAAAGGATCGTCTCACTTTATCTCCAGGGTGTAAAATGGAAGATGAGGACATCACAGGAGATTGTGGAGGAGAAAAGACAATGAGCTCCACTATGGATGGAGGACTTCACAGTGTGGATAGACCATGGAATCCCTCCGACTCTGAGCAACCTCGTACTGTGAGGGGTGGGGCCGGGATTCAGGGGGAGGAGACATTTCCCTGTAATGATTGTGGGGGAAGTTTTAGCTCTGCATCTGATCTTATTTTACATCAGAGATTTCACAAGCTGTATAGCTGTCCTGAGTGTAAGAAAACATTTTCGCAGAAGACCGGTCTTTGCACACATCAGAGATCGCACACTGGTGAAAAGCCGTATTCCTGCCACGAGTGCGGCAAATGTTTTTCACATCAAGCCAGTTTTTTGAGACATCAGAGGTCTCACACAGGGGCGAAGCCGCATTCCTGCCCTGAGTGTGGAAAATGTTATACACGGAAATCGGTACTTGCTATACATCAAAGATCTCACACGGGGGAGAAGCCGTTTCCCTGTTCTGAGTGCGGGAAATGTTTTTCCTATAAAGCTGATCTGGCCAGACATTACAGAACTCACACAGGGGAGAAGCCGCATTCCTGCCCCACGTGCGGGAAATGTTTTCAAAACAGAGCAGACCTTGTCAAACATCTAAGATCTCACACAGGGGAGAAGCCGTATTCCTGCCCTGAGTGCGGGAAAACATTTTCACAGAAGGTCCATCTATCTACACATCAGAGAGTGCACACTGGTGTAAAGCCGTATTCTTGCCTTGAGTGTGGGAAATATTTTGCAGATAAGGCCAATTTTTCGAGACATCAGAGATCTCACACGGGCGAGAAACCGTATTCCTGCTCTGAGTGCGGGAAATGTTTTCAAGAGAAATCAGACCTTGGTAAACACCAAAGATCTCACACAGGTGAGAAGCTGCATTCCTGCCCTGAGTGTGGGAAATGTTATACATGGAAATCAGACCTTGTTATACATCAAAGGTTTCACACAGGGGAGAAACCATATCCTTGTCCTGACTGCGGGAAATGTTTTTTCCATAAATCAGATCTGGGAAGACATTGCAGATCTCACACAGGGGAGAGGCCATATTCCTGTCCTGAGTGCGGGAAACGTTTTTTACAGAAGGCCCATCTTTACAGACATCAGAGAACCCACACAACCGTTGAGGTTGATTAGTGTGCTGAGTGTGGGAAATGTCTTCTATATGGATCACATTTTGCCGTACATCAGAGATCTCACACGGGTAAGAAGCTCATCTTGATATACACCTCAGAAAACACGTGGCTGAGCGCTCCTCTGATCTTTATCATGGAAGAAACTCTTTATAAGGAAATCAGAGATCACTAAAGACTTCAAAGTTCTGTTTAGGAGAGAGAAGAAGGGGGTGTCACTGCTGGTTGGGTCCTTCTAGGAGAGAGAAGAAGGGGGTGTCACTGCTGGTTGGGTCCCTCTAGGAGAGAGAAGAAGGGGGTGTCACTGCTGGTTGGGTCCCTCTAGGAGAGAGAAGAAGGGGGTGTCACTGCTGGTTGGGTCCCTCTAGGAGAGAGAAGGAGGGGGTGTCACTGCTGGTTGGGTTCCTCTACGAGAGAGAAGGAGGGAGTGTCACTGCCGGTTGGGTCCCTCTAGGAGAGAGAAGAAGGGGTGTCACTGCCAGTTGGGTCCCTCTAGGAGAGAGAAGGAGGGGGTGTCACTGCTGGTTGGATCCCTCTAGGAGAGAGAAGGAGGGGGTGTCACTGCTGGTTGGGTCCCTCTAGGAGAGAGAAGAAGGGGGTGTCACTGCTGGTTGGGTTCCTCTAGGAGAGAGAGGGAGGGGGTGTCACTGCTGGTTGGGTCCCTCTAGGAGAGAGAAGGAGGGGGTGTCACTGCTGGTTGGGTTCCTCTAGGAGAGAGAAGGAGGGGTGTCATTGCTGGTTGGGTCTCTCTAGGAGAGAGAAGGAGGGGGTGTCACTGCTGGTTGGATCCCTCTAGGACAGAGAAGGAGGGGGTGTCACTGCTGGTTGGGTCTCTCTAGGAGAGAGAAGGAGGGGGTGTCACTGCTGGTTGGATCCCTCTAGGAGAGAGAAGAAGGGGGTGTCACTGCTGGTTGGGTCCCTCTAGGAGAGAGAAGGAGGGGGTGTCACTGCTGGTTGGGTTCCTCTACGAGAGAGAAGGAGGGGGTGTCACTGCTGGTTGGGTCCCTCTAGGAGAGAGAAGGAGGGGGTGTCACTTCCGGTTAGGTCCCTCTAGGAGAGAGAAGGAGGGAGTGTCACTGCCGGTTGGGTCCCTCTAGGAGAGAGAAGAAGGGGTGTCACTGCCAGTTGGGTCCCTCTAGGAGAGAGAAGGAGGGGGTGTCACTGCTGGTTGGATCCCTCTAGGAGAGAGAAGGAGGGGGTGTCACTGCTGGTTGGGTCCCTCTAGGAGAGAGAAGAAGGGGGTGTCACTGCTGGTTGGGTTCCTCTAGGAGAGAGAGGGAGGGGGTGTCACTGCTGGTTGGGTCCCTCTAGGAGAGAGAAGGAGGGGGTGTCACTGCTGGTTGGGTTCCTCTAGGAGAGAGAAGGAGGGGTGTCATTGCTGGTTGGGTCTCTCTAGGAGAGAGAAGGAGGGGGTGTCACTGCTGGTTGGATCCCTCTAGGACAGAGAAGGAGGGGGTGTCACTGCTGGTTGGGTCCCTCTAGCTGTGTAGTCTGATCTCCCCTGATCTTCAGCAGAAGCTTTGAAGGAAGACGTCGTGGTGAGAGAGGAACTAGATATTGCTTCTGGATGAAGAGAAGGGGAGATCAGACTACAGGACAGTTGTGTCCATTTTAGTGTAGTAGTCCTCAGCCTGCACTGGCATGTGCTTGGAGAGCGCCACCTAGTTGCCGAAACTGCAACATGCGCAATTTTAAGATGTGAAATTTCATATTTACCTCTAAAAATGCAAATATATAAAAAACAATTGTATAAAACAAACAAAACATTTATATTTTAAAATCATGATATTGATAAAGGAGTTGATTGATAAAAGTCTCCCTTCAGATTTGTATGATGAAATGTTTTTTCTTCTCTTGTCTACTCTCTTATTTCTCCTCTTCTCTTCCTCTTCTTCTTCTCTTTTCTCTTCTCTTCTTCTCATCTCCTTTTTTTTTTTTGTCCTCTGCTCCTCTTTCTCTCTTCCCCCCCTTTTTCTTCTTCTCTTCTCCTCCTACTATTCTCTTTGCTTCTCTTCTCTTCTTCTCTAATGCAGCGTACACACGCGATCATTTTTCGGCATGAAAAAAAAACCAAAGTTTTTCCAACTTCATCATTTTAAACGACGTTGCCCACACACCATCGTTTTAAAAAAATGCTCTAGCACAGCGCGGTGACGTACAAGACGTACGACGGCACTATAAAGGGGAAGTTCCATGCGGATGGCGCCACCCTTGGGGCTGCTTTAGCTGATTCCGTGTTAGTAAAAGACGATTCGCGCTTTTCTGTCTGTTACAGCGTGATGAATGTGCGATCTCCATTATGAACGGTAGTTTTATCAGAACGAGCGCTCCCGTCTCATAACTTGCTTCTGAGCATGCGCGGGTATGAAACGTCGTTTTAGCCTACACACGATCATTTTTTACAACCCGAAAAACGACATTGTTTAAAACGGCAATAAAAAATGCAGCATGTTCGTCATTTTAAATTACATTTTTTAAAAACAACGTTTTTTTTCCATGCCGAAAAATGATTGTGTGTATGCGGCATCACAGTTAGAAACAGGACCCGATCACCTCCGGAGGCTCGGGTGGGGTGCATTTGTGAGAGAGCTTGTGTGGGGGGGATTTGTGAGAGTGCTGGTGTAGGGGGTGGGATTTGTGAGAGCTGAGGGGGAGATTTGTGAGAGAAGAAGGCTAGGGGGGGGGGATTTGTGAGAGAGCTGGGGGATAGGGGGGATTTGTGAGAGAGCTGGGGGGGGGGAGAGGAGAGAGAAGAAGGGGGTTTGTGGTTGGGTCTCTCTAGAGAGAGGAGGAGGGGGTGTCTGCTGGGGGTGGGATTTGTGGGTCCCTCTAGAGAGAGAAGAAGGGGGTGTCTGGGGGGAGAGAGAAGGAGGGGGTTTGTGGGGTCCCTCTAGAGAGAGAAGGAGGGGGTTCACTGGGGGTCCCTCTAGGGAGAGAAGGAGGGGTTTGTGGTTGGGTCCCTCTAGAGAGAGAAGGAGGGGGTGTCTGGGGGGTCCCTCTAGAGAGAGAAGGAGGGGGTTTGTGGTTGGGTTTCTCTAGAGAGAGAAGGAGGGGTGTCACTGGGGGTGGGGAGAGAGAAGGAGGGGGTTCACTGTGGTTGGAGAGAGAGAAGGAGGGGGTGTCTGCTGGGGGGAGAGAGAAGGAGGGGGTTCACTGTGGGTCCCTCTAGAGAGAGAAGGAGGGGTGTCTGGTGGGGAGAGAGAAGGAGGTTTGTGGTTGGGTCCCTTGGGAGAGAGAAGGAGGGGGTGTCTGGGGGGTCCCTCTATTCGTGGGAGAGCTAGGGGGAAATAGTGAGACCCTAGCCACCTCCGGAGGCTCAGGTGGGGTGCATTTGTGAGAGAGCTTGTGTGAAATATTTTGCAGATAAGGCCAATTTTTCGAGACATCAGAGATCTCACACGGGCGAGAAACCCTATTCCTGCTCTGAGTGCGGGAAATGTTTTCAAGAGAAATCAGACCTTGGTAAACACCAAAGATCTCACACAGGTGAGAAGCTGCATTCCTGCCCTGAGTGTGGGAAATGTTATACATGGAAATCAGACCTTGTTATACATCAAAGGTTTCCCACAGGGGAGAAACCATATCCTTGTCCTGACTGCGGGAAATGTTTTTTCCATAAATCAGATCTGGGAAGACATTGCAGATCTCACACAGGGGAGAGGCCGTATTCCTGTCCTGAGTGCGGGAAAAGTTTTTTACAGAAGGCCCATCTTTACAGACATCAGAGAACCCACACAACCGTTGAGGTTGATTAGTGTGCTGAGTGTGGGAAATGTCTTCTATATGGATCACATTTTGCCGTACATCAGAGATCTCACACTGGTAAGAAGCTCATCTTGATAGACACCTCAGAAAACACGTGGCTGAGCGCCCCTCTGATCTTTATCATGGAAGAAACTCTTTATAAGGAAATCAGAGATCACTAAAGACTTCAAAGTTCTGTTTAGGAGAGAGAAGAAGAGGGTGTCACTGCTGGTTGGGTCCTTCTAGGAGAGAGAAGAAGGGGGTGTCACTGCTGGTTGGGTCTCTCTAGGAGAGAGGAGGAGGGGGTGTCACTGCTGGTTGGGTTCCTCTACGAGAGAGAAGGAGGGAGTGTCACTGCCGGTTGGGTCCCTCTAGGAGAGAGAAGAAGGGGGTGTCACTGCCAGTTGGGTCCCTCTAGGAGAGAGAAGGAGGGGTGTCATTGCTGGTTGGGTCCCTCTAGGAGAGAGAAGGAGGGGGTGTCACTGCTGGTTGGATCCCTCTAGGAGAGAGAAGGAGGGGTGTCATTGCTGGTTGGGTCCCTCTAGGAGAGAGAAGGAGGGGGTGTCACTGCCGGTTGGGTCCCTCTAGGAGAGAGAAGGAGGGGGTGTCACTGCTGGTTGGGTTTCTCTAGGAGAGAGAAGGAGGGGTGTCACTGCTGGTTGGGTCCCTCTAGGAGAGAGAAGGAGGGGGTGTCACTGCTGGTTGGGTCCCTCTAGGAGAGAGAAGGAGGGGGTGTCACTGCTGGTTGGGTCCCTCTAGGAGAGAGAAGGAGGGGGTGTCATTGCTGGTTGGGTCCCTCTAGGAGAGAGAAGGAGGGGGTGTCACTGCCGGTTGGGTCCCTCTAGGAGAGAGAAGGAGGGGGTGTCACTGCTGGTTGGATCCCTCTAGGAGAGAGAAGGAGGGGTGTCATTGCTGGTTGGGTCCCTCTAGGAGAGAGAAGGAGGGGGTGTCACTGCTGGTTGGGTCCCTCTAGGAGAGAGAAGGAGGGGGTGTCACTGCTGGTTGGATCCCTCTAGGAGAGAGAAGGAGGGGTGTCATTGCTGGTTGGGTCCCTCTAGGAGAGAGAAGGAGGGGGTGTCACTGCTGGTTGGGTCCCTCTAGGAGAGAGAAGGAGGGGGTGTCATTGCTGGTTGGGTCCCTCTAGGAGAGAGAAGGAGGGGGTGTCACTGCTGGTTTGGTCCCTCTAGGAGAGAGAAGGAGGGGGTGTCACTGCCGGTTGGGTCCCTCCTAGGAGAGAGAAGGAGGGGGTGTAACTGCTGGTTGGGTTCCTCTAGGACAGAGAAGGAGGGGGTGTCACTGCTGGTTGGGTCTCTCTAGGAGAGAGAAGGAGGGGGTGTCACTGCTGGTTGGGTCCCTCTAGGAGAGAGAAGGAGGGGGTGTCACTGCTGGTTGGATCCCTCTAGGAGAGAGAAGGAGGGGGTGTCATTGCTGGTTGGGTCTCTCTAGGAGAGAGAAGGAGGGGGTGTCACTGCTGGTTGGATCCCTCTAGGACAGAGAAGGAGGGGGTGTCACTGCTGGTTGGGTCCCTCTAGGAGAGAGAAGGAGGGGTGTCATTGCTGGTTGGGTCTCTCTAGGAGAGAGAAGGAGGGGGTGTCACTGCTGGTTGGATCCCTCTAGGACAGAGAAGGAGGGGGTGTCACTGCTGGTTGGGTCCCTCTAGGAGAGAGAAGGAGGGGGTGTCACTGCTGGTTGGGTTCCTCTAGAAGAGAGAAGGAGGGGGTGTCACTGCCGGTTGGGTCCCTCTAGAAGAGAGAAGGAGGGGGTGTCACTGCTGGTTGGGTCCCTCTAGCTGTGTAGTCTGATCTCCCCTGATCTTCAGCAGAAGCTTTGAAGGAAGACGTCGTGGTGAGAGAGGAACTAGATATTGCTTCTGGATGAAGAGAAGGGGAGATCAGACTACAGGACAGTTGTGTCCATTTTAGTGTAGTAGTCCTCAGCCTGCACTGGCATGTGCTTGGAGAGCGCCACCTAGTTGCCGAAACTGCAACATGCGCAATTTTAAGATGTGAAATTTCATATTTACCTCTAAAAATGCAAATATATAAAAAACAATTGTATAAAACAAACAAAACATTTATATTTTAAAATCATGATATTGATAAAGGAGTTGATTGATAAAAGTCTCCCTTCAGATTTGTATGATGAAATGTTTTTTCTTCTCTTGTCTACTCTCTTATTTCTCCTCTTCTCTTCCTCTTCTTCTTCTCTTTTCTCTTCTCTTCTTCTCATCTCCTTTTTTTTTTTGTCCTCTGCTCCTCTTTCTCTCTTCCCCCCCTTTTTCTTCTTCTCTTCTCCTCCTACTATTCTCTTTGCTTCTCTTCTTCTCTAATGCAGCGTACACACGCAATCATTTTTCGGCATGAAAAAAAAACAAAGTTTTTCCAACTTCATCATTTTAAACGACGTTGCCCACACACCATCGTTTTAAAAAAATGCTCTAGCAAAGCGCGGTGACGTACAACACATACGACGGCACTATAAAGGGGAAGTTCCATTCGGATGGCGCCACCCTTGGGGCTGCTTTAGCTGATTCCGTGTTAGTAAAAGACGATTTGCGCTTTTCTGTCTGTTACAGCGTGATGAATGTGCGATCTCCATTATGAACGGTAGTTTTATCAGAACGAGCGCTCCCGTCTCATAACTTGCTTCTGAGCATGCGCGGGTATGAAACGTCGTTTTAGCCTACACACGATCATTTTTTACAACCCCGAAAAACGACATTGTTTAAAACGGCAATAAAAAATGCAGCATGTTCGTCATTTTAAATTAAATTTTTTAAAAACAACATTTTTTTTCCATGCCGAAAAATGATTGTGTGTATGCGGCATCACAGTTAGAAACAGGACCCGATCACCTCCGGAGGCTCAGGTGGGGTGCATTTGTGAGAGAGCTTGTGTGGGGGGGATTTGTGAGAGTGCTGGTGTAGGGGGTGGGATTTGTGAGAGCTGAGGGGGAGATTTGTGAGAGAACGGGGGGGGGGATTTGTGAGAGAGCTGGGGGTGGGATTTGTGAGAGAGCTGGGGGGGGGATTTGTGAGAGAGCTGGGGGGAGATTTGTGAGAGAGCTGGGGGGGAGATTTGTGAGAGAGCTGGGGGGTGGGATTTGTGAGAGAGCTGGGGGGAGATTTGTGAGAGAGTTTGGGGGTGGGATTGTGAGAGAGCTGGGGGGAGATTTGTGAGAGAGCTGGTGGGGAGATTTGTGAGAGAGCTGGGGGGGATTCGTGGGAGAGCTAGGGGGAAATAGTGAGAGAGCTGGGTGGGCATTATTGTGAGAGGTGGGAGGGTAGCATTGGTAAGAGACCTGTCATGGTATACCTGTGAATGAGCTGGATAAAATATGATAATTTACGAGGGCATTTAGGGGCGGGGCAACTGGTGGCGAGTTACTCTTAAGGCCTGGCGAGTAGCTCAGGGCCTGAAATTTTGAGCCCTCTCTTACGTGTCTTATTTTTGTTGCTGTATTAAACTAAAGCACCCAGTCAGCTCTAGTACCTCCTCGCCCACTGTAGGTGGCTTTGCCTCTCTCACTTGCAGGGAGACCACCCAGTGGGGGTCTTGGCATCAGCACTGCACCACGGGCACCTGCATCTCCCTTGTCCCGATCCTGCACTCAGAATGAGCCGCTCAGGAGATCAGATCTGTGGGAGACAAGCTTAGGAGATTAGATCTGTGGGAGCCATTGGGGGACAAGCTCAGGAGATAAGATCTGTGGGAGACAAGCTCAGGAGATCAGATCTGTGGGAGCCATTGGGAGACAAGCTCAGGAGATCAGATCTGTGGGAACCATTGTGGGACAAGCTCAGGAGATAAGATCTGTAGGAGACAAGCTCAGGAGATCAGATTTGGGGGACAAGCTCAGGAGATCAAATTTGTGGGAGCCATTGGGAGACAAGCTCAGGAGATCAGATCTGTGGGAGCCATTGGGAGACAAGTTTAGGAGATCAGATCTGTGTGAGACAAGCTCAGGAGATCAGATCTGTGGGAGCCATTGGGAGACAATCTCAGGAGATCAGATCTGTGGGAGCCATTGGGAGACAAGTTTAGGAGATCAGATCTGTGGGAGACAAGCTCAGGAGATCAGATCTGTGGGAGCCATTGGGAGACAAGCTCAGGAGATCAGATCTGTGGGAACCATTGGGGGACAAGCTCAGGAGATAAGATCTGTGGGAACCATTGGGGGACAAGCTCAGGAGATAAGATCTGTGGGAGACAAGCTCAGGAGATCAGATCTGTGGGAGCCATTGGGAGACAAGCTCAGGAGATCAGATCTGTGGGAGCCATTGGGAGACAAGTTTAGGAGATCAGATCTGTGGGAGACAAGCTCAGGAGATCAGATCTGTGGGAGCCATTGGGAGACAAGCTCAGGAGATCAGATCTGTGGGAACCATTGGGGGACAAGCTCAGGAGATAAGATCTGTGGGAACCATTGGGGGACAAGCTCAGGAGATAAGATCTGTGGGAGACAAGCTCAGGAGATCAGATCTGTGGGAGCCATTGGGAGACAAGCTCAGGAGATCAGATCTGTGGGAACCATTGTGGGACAAGCTCAGGAGATAAGATCTGTGGGAGACAAGCTCAGGAGATCAGATTTGGGGGACAAGCTCAGGAGATCAAATTTGTGGGAGCCATTGGGAGACAAGCTCAGGAGATCAGATCTATGGGAGCCATTGGGAGACAAACTCACTTGTAAACACACAAGCCAGACTTCTGTGTTTACTTGTGACAGTGGTGAGCAGGGAGCAGAGGGCCTGAGCCAAAGGAGGTGGAACTGAGCTCCACCAGGTTCACCAGCTGAAAAAAAGCCATAATCCTCCCCCATGAATACTCCCCTTCCCCTATACCTGGCTAATTTTTCATAAACACATCACAGGGATCCAGAACTTGTTCTACACTTTCCTCTCTGATGGTGTTCTTTTTACATCTATGTGCCAGAAGTGGGATGAAAGATGATTCCCCGTCCCATCTGCACTGGGTATGGGGCCCTTTCTGGGAGCTTTGTTGCAGTTGAGGTGGACCTCCCGCTGCTGGGTACATCTGCTGAGGACAGTGAGGAGGGGGTAGGCCCATGTCACCCCTTCCACTACGAGATGGAGGCACCACAGGGCTTACAAAGCAGTGCCACACAATGGGAAATTAGAGATAATTTAACAAAATCCATAATCATAAATGTAGCACCCCCTTACTTTTAGTACGGACGCTACGCTAAAGTTAGTGGGTGAATGGGAGAGTTATTTTGCTCCCATTCATAATTTGTCAAATTGCGGCTGCTGCTATTTCAGAACTGTCCTTTAGGTCAGTCTGCGATCCAGGGGTGCGATCCCATCCCTGGGCGACAGTTGGCGCTAGAGGGGTTCTGACAGAGCCGCTTTTCCCCAGCAGCCAATTAGAGGAGTTTATTCCTTGCGGGGCATGCTGGGGAGGGGTATATCTGTGGCAGACGCCGCGTGTTCTGGGTCGGTGGCTCTTCTCTGCGTGGGGTCCACGTTCTGGGTGCGGCATCCACCTTCAGGGTGTGCGCATCCACGGACCCCGCCCGCCTGGCCGGAGCTGCCTGCTCCATGGAGACCCATCCAGATGTTGATAGGGGCCCCAGTAACTTACTGGATCCCCAATCTTATTGAGAAGATTCCAGGCTGTGTGCCGTTCGGTGGGGTATCGGCTTGAGGAGAACCCGGAGGCAGGTTATCCAAATGGGCTTGAACGAACCATCAGGGATCTGGTCACCGAGAGTTGACAGGTACAAGACAGCTGTCAACCAATGACCCCTTTCATTGCATTTACTTGGAGGATTTGCTCAATCCGAATTGTTCTCTTGAGTACTATAGTACTAGGCCTGTGGCAGAGGCTCGAGCCAGGTCTGTAATAGAGGCCTGCCCCTCCCAGCAACTTACAAGTGACACTTTGGCTGCCAGACTTATAACAAGGGTCTGTCCGGAGGCACTTGACCCACTCTGGCTAGAGTGGCGACAAACTATATCTACTACTACTGAGAGCAGGACTGCTCGGTTTCATATCCAGGCCTGATACCGCAAAGTTCTCTATTGCTTCATCAACCTTTCCTATCTCCTGTTGATGTTGGCCGTTTGAGCCTTGGAATAAAGCATTTGAAAACCCATCTGGTGACTGGACAATCGCTCACTGCTACTACCCCTAGACACACTACAAGCTAACTTAATACGCCGACCCCAAACAACAACCAGCGGCTCCTTTGGGGGTGAGCACTACATAAACAAGGGTGCCAAAATTCCTCCAATCCTTCTGATTTATATACTTCTCTTCCCTTGGTACACACAGCACAAGGCCGTGTTCACACTATGGGCCAGATTCAGGTAGATTGGAGCATCTTTGCTCTGGAGTAAAGTTTCTCATTTACGTTACTCTGGCAAAATTTTAGGAGCAAGTGCTGTTATTCATGAAGCACTTGCTCCTAAAGTTGCGGCAGCGTATCGTAAATGAGCCGGCGGAATTCAAATTGGGCGGGTACGGGGCGTGTATTATTTAAACTAAGCGCGATCCCGCGGCGAACATCGACTGTCAATGCATCCCAGTGCGCATGCTCCAAATTCTGTCAGTGAACGTCAATGACGTCAAATCCCCATTCATGGACGTTTTACGCAAGCGACGCGATTATTATTTTTTTCGACGCGATGACGACGGCTCCACTAGGGGGCTGCTTTATCTTTACGCCGTGTATCGCTTACGGAAACGTCGGAAAGTCACTGCGTCGCGCCCGAATACGATCGTGAATTGCCGATTCTCGCTGATTAACATATTTTTCCGGCGTAAATCAGCGGGAACGCCCCTGGCGCCATTTTTAAATTAAAGTTGTGATGCGATGGCGAAATTCAATAGCGCCGATCGCATCGGAACTCCAACCCGGTGTTTCTTGTTTTCTGGTTACAGAAAACAGAAACGCCGGCTTAAAGTGACAGTTAGGCTGGAGTATCACTGATACTCCAGCCTAACTCTACCTGAATCTGGCCCTATGAGATGTTTCTCAGGTCTGCAGTTCCTCTCAGCTTCACAAGATGGTGATCTCACGTCTTACCCACACAGGAAGTCTCTATGTGAGACAGGAAGTGATGTCAAGTACAGACAGGAAGTTCCGGGTGAAAGGTGAGTCGGGAGGAAGTAGAGAGAAGACATTGCTTGAAGTGGCAGCAGTGGAGGTAATAAGATTCTATTTTTCTATTTACACCCAGTAACCCCGTCATGTCCGTCCTCTTCCTCCATAGTCACTGTGACGTCTTTTATCTCCAGCAGATGATGATACACACATATATATTATTATTATATAGGATTTATATGGTGCCAACAGTTTGCACCGCGCTTTACAACATGAGGCCAGACAGTACAGTTTCAATACAGAAGGGATCAGAGGGCCCGGCTCGTTAGAGCTTACAGTCTAGAAGGAAGGGTCAAGTGGAACAAAGGGTAGCAGCTGTGGGGGGTGATCAGATGTACAAAATGAAAATACAGTTGTTAGGTTCGGGTAGGACAGGCTTCGGTTAGGAGAAGGGTTTTCAGGGATCCTCTTAAAGCGAATAGAGAAGGAGATAGACGGACAGATTGGGGTAAGGAGTTCCATAGGCTTGAAGAGGCTCTGGGAAAGTCCTGTAGATGAGCATGGGAGGAGGTGACGAGGGAGCTAAAGAGCAGAAGGTCTTGAGAAGAACGAAGAGAATGATTAGGTTGGTATTTAGAGACTAGGTCAGTGATGTAGCTGGGGGCAGAGTTGTGGATGCCTTTGTAGGTAATTGTTAGTATTTTGAATTTAATTTGTTGGGTGAGCAGAAGCCAGTGGAGGGATTTACAGAGAGGAGAAGCAGAGACAGAGCGGTTGGTAAGGTGGATGAAAAAGGAGTCATTGTTGTGACGAAACGGCGTAGGGTAAGCGGCGTGCTGACATCACCACGAATTGTACCACGCTGTCAATCCGGAAGGACGAGCGGATGACAGAGCCGGCCGGCTATTTTACTTACACGCAACTTTTGTTCTACATAAATGTGAGTGTACTTTACTTTTTAATAAAGAACTTTTTAGACGTTATTACGCCATGTCAATGTTTTCCTTCTGGGTGGTCATGCTTTTGGAGGAACGCTAATCTGGCTATAAGGAGAAGGAGATACAGACAGGGTGACAGGATTCCTGGATTTCTCGTGCTGGCTTAATTTGAATCCATGTGTTGTTGATCTCGTTAGAGGTCTGATCTTTCTGGTAAGCAGTTTTAACCATAAGTGGTGGAGGATAACCTGTATCAATCTGGCTGCTACACACGATTTCCTTGGAGCTGTTCAACACCCATTCGGACTTCTTTTGTTGTCTTTTACATCCTTCTCTGAACTTTGGGGATTATTTTCTCTATTCTACACGAACTTTTGATTTATTTCTACGTTTTTTGAATTTTGCACCGGTGTATTTATGCACTAGTTAAACAATATTTTGGTATATTTATGCAACACATTTTGTTTTTATTGATGCAGCGCAGCTTTTTTCCTTTTTTATATTGCTCTATGTTTATATCTGACATATTAGCTGCAGCAGCATTTATTCATTATTTATTTAATTTCACAGCTTATTAATATAGACCTGCGCAGTATTTATTCCGAATTTACGGTAAGGTGGATGAGTCTGGCAGCAGAATTCATGATGGACTGAGGGGGGGGAAAGACTATGTAGAGGTAAGCCAATGAGAAGGGAGTTGCAGTAGTTCGAGGCGAGAGATGACCAGGGAGTGAATCAGTTGCTCTGTTGTGTCGTTGGTTAAAAAGGGGCGTATTCTGGAGATGTTGCAGAGGTTGAGGCAGCAAGATTTGGACAGTGATGCTTAAAGGAGAGTTCGGAGTCCAGGACTACTCCTAGGACCTTGGCATGTGGGAATGAGCTGATAGTTGTGCCATTGATTTTGATAGAGAGATCAGGGGAAGAGGCACGTGGGGGATGGAAAATGATAAGTTCGGTTTTGGATAGATTGAGTTTGAGGAAGTGGTGCGACATCCAAACTGATATATCTGATAGTAAATTAGCGATACATGAGGAGAATGAAGCGGCGAGTTGAGGGGCAAAGAAATATAATTGGGTGTCCTCAGCGTTTGAGGTGATACTGGAAGCCATGGGAGGCTGACCCAGGGGGGAGGTGTAGATTGAAAATAGGAGAGGTCCAAGAATAGATCCTTGGGGGACCCCAACAGAGAAAGGAAGAGGAGAGGAGGAAGTAGAGTTGTAAGTAACGCTAAAGGTGCGTCTGGATAAGTAGGTAGAGAACCAGCGAAGAGTATAGTCACGGAGACCAAAGGCGTGGAGTTTTTTGAGGAGGAGGGGGTGGTCAACCATATCGAAGGCAGCAGAGAGGTCCAGGAGTAGGCGCACAGAATAGTGTCCCTTAGATTTGGCCGTTAGTAGATCGTTTTTTTAGTTTTAGGCCCCATACACACGAGCGGACAGATTTGTTCAAATCTGTCTGCTGGGATTTTGGTTTGCTCGCGTGTACACACAAGCAAACCAAAATCCCCGCCAGCAGATGGCGCGCTGACGTGTCGGTGACGCGGCGGTGACGTTGACGCCGCCACGTCACTACTACGTTACACACCAGGAAGTAAACACTTCCGCGCGCATGCGTCGGATCCATTCACAGGATACGACGCATGTGCGGGAGGATATGCTTGCTGGTTTCCCGTACTAACCAGCGGACATATCCGACGGACAGGTTTGTAGCGGACAAATTTCAAAGATTTCAAAGCAAATCTGTCCGCTAGCCCATACACACGATCGGAGATGTCTGCTGAAACGGTCCATGGGATCGTTTTCAGCGGACATATCCGCTCGTGTGTACGAGGCCGTAGGAGAGCACTTTCTGTGGAATGTTGAGGACGAAATCCAGACTGAAGGGGATCAAGAAGGGTATTATCATCAAGGTGGAAACTCAGTTGGTTGTAGACGAGACGTTCAAGGAGTATGGATAAAAAGGGGAGCAAGGAGATGGGGGGTAGGTTGTTAGAATGGGATGGGTCCAGTTATGGCTTTTTAAGTATGGGGCTGACTAGTGCATGTTTTAGAGAGTTGGGAAGGTGCCAGAAGAGAGGGAGAGATTGAAGATGTTGGTTATATATAATGTGGAAACCTAGATTCACTGCTTCAGAACATTTTCCCTATAACGGGTTCGGAACAGTCTCTTCATTTTGAAGATGTGTCACCTTCTCACCTTAGCAGTCTTTTGTAACGAGGGATGAGATTCATATTTGGACTATACGGTTGATGCTTGATGGTGCTCACCCATAATGCTTTGTGTATCCTTTGACCCTGCTGAGCAATCTTATCCATCTACAGGGAAACACGCATAGATCACATGACCACATCAATGAGGATGGAGAAGGACCGGAGTCACATGACTGAGAAGATACTAAACCTCACCCTGGAGATCATCTACCTGCTGACCGGAGAGGTGAGGAGCATACTTGCCAACTTTCTGAGAGCAGAATGATGGACACCTATTAGCAAATGTATGTAGGCATAGGACACACCTCCTGCCACGCCCCCTTAAGGAAGAATTGTACAAAAAAAAAGTGATTTTATTTACCACTACTATTCCTTTATATTGGCTTTTGGAATTTACAAATGCAGCAATTTAGAAATTGGATAAAGGCTTTAGCCCTGAGAAACACTTTTTGACAGATAAATAGTGGATTTTATATACTATACATATAGATCAGATCAAAATGAGGGATAAATGAGAAGGAAAGAGGGACAGAGGGACTTTGTTCCGAATGAGGGACAGTCCCTCCAAATCAGGGAGTTGGCAGCTATGGGAGGAGGATCCTGGGAGGTCACATGACATCACTCTTATCTCTATTAATAATACACAGACCTGACCGGAGAGGTGAGGGGGATTCTGGGAGGTCACATGACATCACTCTTATCTCTATTAATAATACACAGACCTGACCGGAGAGGTGAGGAGGATTCTGGGAGGTCACATGACATCACTCTTATCTCTATTAATAAAACACAGACCTGACCGGAGAGGGGAGGAGGATTCTGGGAGGTCACATGATATCACTCTTATCTCTATTAATAAAACACAGACCTAACCGGAGAGGTGAGGGGGATTCTGGGAGGTCACATGACATCACTCTTATCTCTATTAATAAAACACAGACCTGACCAGAGAGGTGAGGAGGATTCTGGGATTCTAACATGATATTCCTATTGGTTCCCCAATACAGAGATTTCCTCTTGTGAAGTCAGGTGATCACATGACCATCACAGTGCCTCCATGTGACTCCCTAAAACCTGAGAGACACAACATGGAGAAGATTCTAGAAGTCACCAAGAAGATGATGGAGCTGCTGACAGGAGAGGTGAGCGGTGCCGGGAATTCTGGGACATTATCCAGTAACAGACAAGGGGTGTGTCTGGATGGTGACTGTATCATTGTGTGTGTCAGGTTCCTATAAGGTGTCAGGATGTCACTGTCTATTTCTCCATGGAGGAGTGGGAGTATTTAGAAGGACACAAGGATCTCTACAAGGACGTCATGATGGACAATCAGCCGCCCCTCACATCACCGGGTAAGAGGAGACTTTATTGTAAAGGAGAGAGCAGTACGGAGGCTCCACCTAGATCCCCCATCATCTGATAAACACATAGAAACAATGTATTCAGTCAGTGTGTGTGTTTCCTACAGATGGACCCAGTAATGGGAACCCACCAGAGAGATGTCCCCCTCCTCTGTATTCCCGGGATTTCACACAGGAAGGTCACACCATCCCCCACTATCATCAGGTAGATGAGGAACAATCACAGATAGTTACGATTTATACACAAGCAAGCTTACAATTAATGTTTTATTATATATTCAGTGTGGAAACCTCTGGGATAATATTGTTGTTAAAGAAGAGTATAAAGAGGAGGATGAGGAGTATGGAGTGATGGAGGAGTTTTCAGAAGGACACAAAGATATGATGGAGCCACCTAATACCAGGAACCCACCAGAGAGATGTCCCCGTCCTCTGTATTCCCGGGATTCCACACAGGAAGATCACACCATCCCTCACCATCATCAGGTAGGTGGAGTTGGGGGTCGGGAACATAAAGTGATTGAACACTCTGACATGTGGAGATGATGTGTGGACTCTACAAGATGATATTTTCTATGTGATCTCACATCATAAATACTTCTATGTTACAGATGTTATTTTCTGCAATTCTGTTGGTTTAGGGTGAAGATCTGATGATCATGAAAACTGAGTGTGACGTAGAAGAGACGTATGTGAGGGATGATCAGCAATATACGGAGGAGGCTGGAATGACGAGGACATTCATAGAGGAGGACACTCCTACAGAGATCAGCACAGGTGACCCATAATATATTCTTATCTTATCTCCGCTCTGTTACTGCACACTGATTGGTCCATAATAATAATGAGCCAAACCCACTTAGGAGTAGAGCAGGAGCTGAGTGATAACATAAAAGTCTATTTTACAATCTTGTTGCATTGAAAAGTAAGAAGTAGCGATGAGAAAACTGGTCTGGGTTCACTTAAGAGGAAGATTTCTGCTCTTCTGACAAGGCTGTGTAAATGTAGAAGTGATCTGGGAGGAGGACCAAAGGTTCTTTGATGGGGGGAAGAGTCCCAGCTGGTTGGGACCTCCACAGAGAACATCTCCTTTCTCATATCTACCTGATCCAGATGGAATCTTGATAGAAGTGAACTAACCCTCTCATATCTATTGATGATGTTTTTCTATTTTTCCAGGACACACCATGGAGAAACCCTCAAAGGATCGTCTCACTTTATCTCCAGGTTGTAAAATGGAAGATGAGGACATCACAGGAGATTGTGGAGGAGAAAAGACAATGAGCTCCACTATGGATGGAGGACTTCACAGTGTGGATAGACCATGGAATCCCCCTGACTCTGAGCAACCTCGTACTGTGAGGGGTGGGGCCGGGATTCAGGGGGAGGAGGCATTTTCCTATAGCGATTGTGGGGAAAGTTTTAGCTCTACATCTGATCTTATTTTACATCAGAGATCTCGCAAAGTGGAGAAGCAGTTTTCCTGTTCTGAGTGCGGGAAATGTTTTCCTTATAAATCAAACCTCGCCCGACATTACAGATCTCACACGGGGGAGAAGCCGTATTCCTGCCCTGAGTGCAGGAAAATGTTTTCACAGAGGGCCCATCTATCTACACATCAGAGATCGCACACTGGTGAAAAGCCGTATTCCTGTCCTGAATGTGGGAAATGTTTTTCGATTTTGACCAATTTTTTGAGACATAACAGATCTCACTCAGGGAAGAAGCCGTATTCCTGTGCTGAGTGCGGGAAAAGGTTTTCACAGAAGACTGATCTAGCTAGACATCAGAGATTGCACACTGGAGAAAGGCCATATTCTTGCCATGAGTGTGGGAAAAGTTTTTCACGCAAGGCCAATTTTTCGAACCATCAAAGATCTCACACGGGTGAGAAACCGTATTCCTGCCCCGAGTGCGATAAATGTTATGCACAGAGATCAAACCTTGTTAAACATCAAAGATCTCATGTAGGAGAGAAGCGGTATTCCTGTTCTATATGCGGAAAATGTTTTCCCTATAAATCAGACCTGGCCAGACATTACAGATCTCACACGGGGGAGAAGCCGTATTCCTGCCTTGAGTGTGGGAGAATGTTTTCACAGAGGGCCCATCTATCTTTACATCAGAGATTGCACAGTAGGGAAAAGCCGTATTCTTGCCATCACTGTGGGAAATGTTTTTCGGATAAGGAAACATTTTTGAGACATCAGAGATCTCATATGAAGGAGAAGCCGTATTCCTGCCTTAAGTGCGGGAAATGTTTTCTCTATAAATCAAACCTTGTTAACCATCAAAGATCTCACACAGGGAAGAAGCTGCATTCCTGCCCTGAGTGCGGGAAATGTTTCTCACAGAGGTCTTGTCTTACCAAGCATCAAAGAACCCACACAACCCTTTGAGGTGTATTAGTGTCCTGAGTGCGGGAAATGTCTTCTATATGGATCATATTTTGCCGTACATCAGAGATCTCACACTGGGAAGAAGCACACCTTGATATACACCTCAGAAAACATGTGGCTGAGCGATCCTCTGATCTTTATCATGGAAGAAACACTTTATAAGGAAATCAGAAATTACTAAAGACTTCAAAGTTCTGACTGGCTTCCTCTGCTAGGAGAGAGAAGGAGGGGGTGTCACTGCTGGTTGGGTCCCTCTAGGAGAGAGAAGGAGGGGGTGTCGCTGCTGGTTGGGTTCCTCTAGGAGAGAGAAAAAGGGGGTGTCACTGGTGGTTGGGTCCCTCTAGGAGAGAGAAGGAGGGGGTGTCACTGCCGGTTGGGTCCCTCTAGGAGAGAGAAGGAGGGGGTGTCACTGCCAGTTGGGTCCCTCTAGGAGAGAGAAGGAGGGGGTGTCACTGCTGGTTGGGTCCCTCTAGGAGAGAGAAGGAGGGGGTGTCACTGTTGGTTGGGTCCCTCTAGGAGAGAGAAGGAGGGGGTGACACTGCTGGTTGGGTCCCTCTAGGAGAGAGAAGGAGGGGGTGTCACTGCCGGTTGGGTCCTTCTAGGAAAGAGAAGGAGGGGGTGTCACTGCCGGTTGGGTACCTCTAGGAGAGAGAAGGAGGGGGTGTCACTGCCGGTTGGGTCCCTCTAGGAAAGAGAAGGAGGAGGTGTCACTGCCGGTTGGGTCCCTCTAGGAGAGAGGAGGGGGTGTCACTGCTGGTTGGATCCCTCTAGCAGTGTAGTCTGATCTTCAACAGGAGCTTCAAAAGAAGACATCATGGTGAGAGAGAAACTAGATATTGCTTGTGGATGAAGAGAAGGGAGATCAGACTACATGACTGGACTGACTATTCTGGTGCAGTAGTTATCAACGTGCAGAAGAATCTTTATTTGCTTAGAGAGAGCCGCCTGCTGGGAGAAAGTCGGAAATATGTCATTAACTGATGTAAAATGTTATATTTATGTGATAAAAATGCAAATATACATTTTTTAATATGAAGCAAATAAAGCTACATTTTTTTACATCTATGATATTCTTTGAAGTTGAGATAAAAGTCTTTCTTCAGATCTGTATGATGAAATGTTCTTCTCTTTTCCTTTATTCCTTTTTCTAACACTACATGTAAGGTCCATCCTGTAGGTTTTAGTTTTAGTCTTGTGTCTTAGTAGTTTGGTTTTCCCGGTTTGTACTTGTTGGAACAGCCGACTCCTCCCCCTTCTCATGAATCTCAGGACGTCTGTAGTAGACTCCAATGATAAGTCCATCAGTTCATAGACCGTCTATCATTCCTCCCGTAATTCCTCCTCCTCATCATCACCACCTCCAACCCCAAGATCATCTTTCTTCCTCACTTTCACATCACATCTAATATAGAGAACCCCCCTCCATCTTTTCTATGTCCCGTGTCCCTCTAAACAAGAGGATCAGCATGAATACAAAAGCCCAGTCTTGTGAGGAGTAAAGCCGTGTTTCTGAAACACCAACCAAATCTCCAACCACAAGTTCATCTGTCATGGCTCTTCAAAAATGAGCTCAGCCCAAGGTGATGATGTGAGATTGGCTTGATTTATTCTTGGCAGGGTGGAATGGCATTCAGAATTGAGAATACCGTATATACTCGAGTATAAGCCGAGTTTATCAGCACATGCTAAAAAAGCCCCTCTCGGCTTATACTCGAGTGAGAGTCCCACTTACTGCTCTATGGGGCTGCTTTGAGCTGTTTCTGCGACCACCTCTAGAGGTCTGTATAGCACTTGCAATCTGCCTCTAGAGATTTAACAGCGGCCTGCAGTGTTTCGGAGATACCGAATATTTTGTTGTAGCCATGGCTCAAACCCGACAGTACAGTGGACAGTGTAAAACTAAACAAGGTGAGGCTGCAGATGGACACAGTGAGGCTGCAAATTAGCATAGTGAGTCTGCAGATGGGCACAGTGAGGCTTCAGATGGGAACTGTGAGGCCACGTACACACGATCAGACCGGTCCGATGAAACTGGTCTGAAGACCAGTTTCATCAGACCAAATTGATCGTGTGTACGGCCCATCGGACAGCTGTCCGTCGGACCCAAGTTTTAAAACTTGCTTTAAAAATCTGTCCGTCGGACCAAAATGATGGTTAGTACACAAAAGCATCGGACCAAAAACCCATGCATGCTCAGAATCAAGTCGACGCATGCTTGGAAGCATTGAACTTTGTTTTTTCAGCACGTCGTTGTGTTCTACGTCACCGCGTTCTTGCCCGATGGGATTTTGGACTGATGGTGTGTACGCACATCAGACCACTTTAGCGTGGTGCGATGAAAACGATCCGTCGGACCAGTCTCATCGGACCAGTCTGATCGTGTGTACATGGCCTGAGGCTGCAAATGGGCATGGTGAGGCTGCAAATGGGCACAGTGAGGCTGCAGATGTACATTGTTTACCAGCAGCTGCTGCATTTCCCACCCCGTAGGCTCCTACTTGAGTCAATACGTTTTTCCCATTTTTTTGTGGTAAAATTAGGTCCCTCGGCTTGTATTCAGGTTGGCTTATACCTCCCAACATTAAAAAATTTCCCTGAGGGACATTTTTTTGTTGAGGGGGGGAGTTGTTGTTGAGTGGGGGGGGGGTGGATCGGAGTTGTTGTTGAGTGAAGGGGGTGGATCGGAGTTGTTGAGCGGGTGGGGGATCGGAGTTGTTGAGCTGGGGGGTGCTGCGGATCAGAGTTGTTGAGCGGGGGGAGGCAGCAGATCGGAGTTGTTGAGTGGGGGGTGGGCGGATCGGATTTGTTGAGCAGGGGGGGCTGGTCCGCGGATCACAGTTGTTGAGCGGAGGAGTGCAAATCGTGGGGGGGGCCCGAATCGTGGGACCCCAGCCCTAATCGCGGGATTTACGTGGGACGGTTTGGAGCTATGCAGTTGGGAGCTACGATAAGGCAAGACAGTACATACACACACAGAACAAGGCTGTGTTCACACTACAAGAAGATTCTTTACAGTTCCTCTAAACTCCACAAGATGGTGATCTCACTTTTTCCCCAGACAGGAAGTCTCTATGGAAGATAGGAAGTGATGTCAGCTACAGACAGGAAGTTCCGGGTGAGAGGTGAGTCGGGAGGAAGTAGAGAGGAGACATTGCTAGAAGTGGCAGTCGAGGAGGTAATAAGATCTTATTTTCTATTTACACCCAGTAAACCCGTCATGTCCGTGCTCTTCCTAGTCACTGTGACGTCTTTTATCTCCTGCAGATAATAATACACACATAAAAGTCCATTAGTGGAAAAGTGACACATCTAAAGAAACCACACCGTCCATTCTATTTTATAGCAAAGTGGGTGTACATAAAAGGACACAAGGATCTCTACAAGGACGTCATGATGGAGAATCAGCCGCCCCTCACATCACCGGGTAAGAGGAGACTTTATTGTAAAGGAGAGAGCAGTACGGAGGCTCCACCTAGATCCCCCATCATCTGATAAACACATAGAAACAATGGGCCAGATTCAGGTAGAGTTATGCCGGTGTATCAGTAATACGCCGGCATAACTCTGACTTTGCGCCGGCGTATTTGTTTTCTGTATTCAGAAAACAAGATATGCCGGTTTGCAGGAAAGATATGACAGGCGTAATTGTATTACGCCGTCAGATCTTAAATGCAATTTTAAAATGGCCGCCAGGGGCGTTCCCGCTGATTTACGTTGAGAATATATAAATCAGCGAAATACGCCAATTCCCGAACGTACGCCCGCCCGACGCAGTGACTTTACGCCGTTTCCGTAAGGGGTTTCCCGGCGTAAAGATAAAGCACCAAAAAGATGGCGCATCCTACGTTAAGTACGGACGTCGTGACCGTGGGAAATTTGAAAATGTTTACGTCATTTGCGTAATGGGGATTTACGCCGATTACGTTCACGTTAAAAACACTGTCATAATTCGGAGCATGCGCACTGGGATTTTTCAATAGTCGACACATGCGCAGTACATTGGCGCAGGGACGCGCCTAATTTAAATAGCATACGCCACCTACCCGCCCAATTTGAATTAGGCTGCCCAATTTACGCTACGCCGCCGCAACTTTACACACAAGTACTTTGTGAATACAGGAAACGTAAATAGGAATAGTTACGCCGCCGCAAAGAACCGCTTGCCATCCTGAATCTGGCCCAATGTATTCAGTTAGTGTGTGTGTTTCCTACAGATGGATCCAGTAATGGGAACCCACCAGAGAGATGTCCCCGCCCTCTGTATTCCGGGGATCCCGCTCGCCTGGATCAGGTAGGTAAGGAACAATTGTTGGTAGTTACGATTTATGCACAAGCTTGTTGGTTACAATAAATGTTTTTTTTATATATTTAGAGTGGAAACCTTGGGGATTATAATATTGTTGTGGTTAAAGAAGAGTATAACGAGGAGGATGAGGAGTATGGTGTGATGAAGGAGCTTTCCGAAGGACACAAGGATCTTGGGTTAGGACCAGCTAATAAGAGAAACCCACCAGAGAGATGTCCCCGTCCTCTGTATTTCCGGGATTCCACACAGGAAGGTCACACCATCCCCCACCATCATCAGGTAGGTGGAGTTAAGGGTCGGGAACATAAAGTGATTGAACACTCTGACATGTGGAGATGATGTGTGGACTCTACAAGATGATATTTTCTATGTGATCTCACATCATAAATACTTCTATGTTACAGATGTTATTTTCTGCCATTCTGTTGGTTTAGGGTGAAGATCTGATGATCGTAAAAGTTGAGGATGAAGAAGAGACGTATGTGAGGGATGATCAGCAATATACGGAGGAGGCTGGAATGACGAGGACATTCATAGAGGAGGACATTCCTACAGAGATCAGCACAGGTGACCCATAATATATTCTTCTCTTATCTCTGCCTAGACTTGTGGTTGTGTAAAGATCACGCCCCTCCCAGTCCCCATTGGTTCCTGCTCTTCTGACAAGGCTGTGTAAATGTAGAAGTGATCTGGGAGGAGGACCAAAGGTTCTTTGATGGGGGGAAGAGTCCCAGCTGGTCGGGACCTCCACAGAGAACATCTCCTCCCTCGTATCTACCTGATCCAGATAGAATCTTGATGGAAGTGAACTAACCCTCTCATATCTATTGATGATGTTTTTCTATTTTTCCAGGACACGCCATGGAGAAACCCTCAAGGGATCATCTCATGTTATCTCCAGGTTGTAAAATGGAAGATGAGGACATCACAGGAGATTGTGGAGGAGAAAAGACAATGAGCTCCACTATGGATGGAGGACTTCACAGTGTAGAAAATGTTTGTTCTGGAAAAAGACCTACTGTAAATGAGGGTTCTCACACCACTGAGAAGCCGTATTCCTGTCCTACGTGCGGGAAATGTTTTTCCCAGAAATACCACCTTTCCACGCATCTCAGAATACACACGGGCGAGAAGCCATATTCCTGCCCTACTTGTGGGAAATGCTTTTCACAAAAGTACCATCTTTTAACACATCAGAAGTCTCACACGGGTGAGAAGCCGTATCCCTGCCCCGAGTGCGGGAAATGTTATACACATAAATCAGTACTTGTCATACATCAAAGATCCCACAGTGGGGAGAAGCCTTTTTGCTGCTCCGAGTGCGGGAAAGGTTTTTCAAACAAATCAGACCTTGCTAAACATCAAAGATCTCACACGGGAGAGAAGCGGTATCCCTGCCCTGAGTGCGGGAAATGTTTTTCAGAGAAGTGCACTCTTTACAGACATCAGAAATCTCACACCGGCGAGAAGCCGTATTCCTGTCCAGAGTGCGAAAAATGTTATAAACATAAAACGGACCTTGTTAAACATCAAAGATCTCACAAGGGTGAGAAGCCGTTTTCCTGCCTTGAGTGTGGGAAATGTTTTGCAGAAAAGGGTGGTCTTTCTCGGCATCAGCGATCTCACACTGGCGAGAAGCCGTATGCCTGTCCAGACTGCGGGAAAAGTTATACGCAAAAAACAGACCTTGTTAAACATCAAAGATCTCACAGCGGGGAGAATCAGTGTTCCTGCCCTGAGTGCGGGAAATGTTTTTCAGATAAGTCCAGGCTTTCCAGACATCAGACGTCTCACTCAGGAGAGAAGGCATATTCCTGCTCTGAGTGCGGGAAATGTTTTGCATGGAAGTCTTGTCTTACCAGACATCAGAGAACCCACACAACCGTTGAGGTGAATTAGTGTCCTGAGTGCGGGAAATGTCTTCTATGTGGATCATATTTGCCGTACATCAAAGATCTCACACTGGGAAGAAGCTCATCTTGATATACACCTCAGAAAACACGTGGCTGCGCGCTCCTTTGATCTTTATCATGGAAGAAACACTTTATAAGGAAATCAGAGATCACTAAAGACTTCAAAGTTCTGTCTGGCTTCCTTCTAGGAGAGTGAAGGATGGGCTGTCACTGGTTGGGTCCCTCTAGGTGAGAGAAGGAGGGGGTGTCACTGCTGGTTGGGTCCCTCTAGGAGTGAGAAGGAGGGGGTGTCACTGCTGGTTGGGTCCCTCTAGGAGTGAGAAGGAGGGGGCGTCACTGCTGGTTGGGTCCCTCTAGGAGACAGAAGGAGGGGGTGTCACTGCTGGTTGGGTCCCTCTAGGGGAGAGAAGGAGGGGGTGTCACTGCTGGTTCTGTCCCTCTAGGAGAGAGAAGGAGGGGGTGTCACTGCTGGTTGAGTCCCTCTAGGAGAGAGAAGGAGGGGGTGTCACTGCTGGTTGGGTCCCTCTAGGGGAGAGAAGGAGGGGGTGTCACTGCTGGTTGGGTCCCTCTAGGGGAGAGAAGGAGGGGGTGTCACTGCTGGTTGGGTCCCTCTAGGAGAGAGAAGGAGGGGGTGTCACTGCTGGTTGTGTCCCTCTAGGAAAGAGAAGGAGGGGGTGTCACTGCCGGTTAGGTCCCTCTAAGAGAGAGAAGGAGGGGGTGTCACTGCTGGTCGGGTCCCTCTAAGAGACAGAAGGAGGGGGTGTCACTGCTGGTTGGGTTCCTCTAGGAGAGAGAAGGAGTGGGTGTCACTGCTGGTTGGGTCCCTCTAGGAGAGAGGAGGGGGTGTCACTGCTGGTTGGGTCCCTCTAGGAGAGAGAAGGAGGGGGTGTCACTGCTGGTTGGGTTCCTCTAGGAGAGAAGGGTGGGGTGTCACTGCTGGTTGGGTCCCTCTAGGAGAGAGAAGGAGGGGGTGTCACTGCTGGTTGGGTTCCTCTAGGAGAGAGAAAGAGGGGGTGTCACTGCTGGTTGGGTCCCTCTAGGAGAGAGAAGGAGGAGGTGTCACTGCTGGTTGGGTCCCTCTAGGAGAGAGGAGGGGGTGTCACTGCTGGTTTGGGCCCCTCTAGAAGAGAGAAGGAGGGAGCGTCACTGCTGGTTGGGTCCCTCTAGCCGTGTAGTCTGATCTCCCCTGATCTTCAGAAGATGCTTCAAGAGAAAGAATTTTGGTCAGAGATAAGCTGTTGAGTTAAGAGCAGTAGTTGTGTTATGAGCTGCATTTGCTCGGAGAGTGTCATCTGCTGGTTGAAAATGGTTAATATTACTTTTTTTAATGTAATATTTCATATTTAGCTCATAAAAATGCATATATAATAAGAAAGTTCCCCTTGGTATAAAATAAATTGATGAATATGTTTTATGTTAACTGATGACAGTGTGCCTCTGTATTTTTATTATTATTAAAGATTTGTTTTAATTGGTTCTTTATTTACGCTACACGTACAGCAATCTCGTTTTAGTCTTTTACCGGCTTGTACTTGTTGGAACAGCCGACTCCTCCCCCTTCTCATAAATCTAAGGACGTCTGTAGTAGACTCCAATGATAAGTCCATCAGTTCATAGACCCGTCTATCATTCCTCCTGTAGTTCCTCCTCCGCACCATCACCACCTCCAACCACAAGATCATCTTTCTTCCTCACTTTCACATCACATCCAACATAGAGAAACCCCCCTCCATCTTTTCTATGTCTCGTGTCCCTCTAAACAAGAGGATCGTCATGAATACAAACAGCCCAGTCTTGTGAGGAGTCAACCGTGTTTCTGGAACGCCAACCACATCTTCAACCACACAATCATCTTTCAGCTTTCTCCATTCTCCCTGATGTCACACGATCATTGTATTAACCATCTAGGAGCCCCTTGGATCCAAGTCATTCACCTGGATTCACGTCTAGGCTGTTATGTTACCATCAGCTACACTATATTAACAAAATTATGGAATGCCTGTTTTTACACGCACGTGAACCCAGTCTTAGTCCGTAGGGTTCAATATTGAGTTGGCCTGCTATAACAGCTTCAACTCTTCTGGGGAGGCTGTCCACAAGGTTTAGGAGGGTGTCCATGGGAATGTTTGACCATTCTTCCAAAAGGGCCTTTGTGAGGTCAGGCACTGATGTTGGGGCGAGAAGGCCTGGCTAGCAGTCTCCACTCTTAATTCATCCCAAAGGTGTTCTATTGGGTTGAGGTCAGGACTGCAGGCCAGTCAAGTTCCTCCACCCCCAAACTGGCTCATCCACTTTTTTATGGACCTTGCTTTGTGCACTGGTGCTCAGCCATAGCTGGAATTGCTGCCCTTACCATGGGGCTCTCAGCAGACCCTTAAAGTTCCATCTCCATATGCATGCTTGTCCTGCAACCTGGACAGTGATCCTCTGCGGTATCCATCCTCTTTTACAGGGCTAATAAGGATCCATTGACACTCTTTCTTTTCTGCTGCGGTTCTTTACATCCATGTGCCAGAGGTGGGACATGCTAAAAGAGTAGGGGTGATTCCTTGTCCCATCTGTATCTAAGGTATGCAGTTCCACCCTGATTTTTCTGGCGGCCCTGCTGCAATAGAGGTGGACTTCTTGTTGCTGGGTACATCTGATGAGGACAGTTAGACGGTGACCCACGTCATCCGATCCACCACTACATTCTTTGGATGAATGAGGGCATCTCAGAGCTTACAAAGTCATATGGGAAGGTTTTCATCAAAGTAGGCAGGTTTTTTCACCTCTTTGTCAGAAACCTTTCCCTAGTATTTTACTGTCTCCCACAGACAGGGTACCTGTCCCTGCTCTGTCCACTCGCCAAATTGTGCCAAAACCCCTAAAATAGTATCTGCCTCTCCCAAGATGGCTGTTTGAGTCACATGGGGTGGCAGCATCCAATAGGATAGATTCTCCAGTGACCAAGGAAACCATAGAGAGAACCTTGTTTCTCCTGACTTCCTCTCCAGCAACAGTGCCTCTGTGGCCAATCACCACCTGCCGTGGAGAAAACAGACTGCACCTACCTCACTCCTATGATGGTGGAGGTGATCAGTAATGGCTAGACCACTCTCAACTTTCAAGGAGTGTTTCAGCCAGGCTCCATGAGTTATGTAAATGGCCTACACCTATAACAAGGGGATAATTCAACTATAGTCAAGGCTTTTTTGTATCCCCACCCCCTTGGTGGGAGTGGAGATGACCCCATCTATAAGGATATACACTACATACACACAGCACAAGGCCGTGTTCACATGACAAGAGGTTTCTCGGGGGGCGCAGTTCCTCAGAGGCTGAGCTCCACAAGATGGTGATCTCCCTTTTAACTAGACAGGAAGTCTCTATGGAAGACAGGAAGTGATGTCAGGTACAGACAGGAAGTTCCGGGTGAGAGGTGAGTCAGGGGAAGTAGAGAGGAGACATTGCTGGAACTGGCAGTAGATGAGGTAATAAAATCTTAATTTCTAGTTACACCCAGTAACCCTCGTCATGTCCAAGAATCATAGAAAACACTAACCTGTCCAGATTAAATATGTTCCCACTGGAAAAAAAAAAGGCTGTGTCTAGACGGTCTGATTTGGGGTACACAAAGATTCAGGAAACCGGTACTCCCTGTTGAGTCCTATCATTACATGAGAATCTCCCTTCACATCAGCATTCTCCTTCATCTCAAGTCCTAGAGGGTACAAATGAAATCTGGGGGGACACAAACCACTCCAACACCCGAATAGATCTGACCCTAAGAAGTTCTTTAGTACATCTTTATTTTACACCCCTGATATCCTCATCCTATTACTGTTCAACCCATACCATCCTGATAATTCTTTGTTATTTGTGTGTAGGAAAACCTCAATGATGACTGCAAGAAAGGGGATGGAGGAGGACCGGAGTCACACGACTAAGAGGATACTAAACCTCACCCTGGAGATCATCTACCTGCTGACCGGAGAGGTGAGGAGGATTCTGGGAGGTCACATGACATCACTCTTATCTCTATTAATAAAACACAGACCTGACCGGAGAGGTGAGGAGGATTCTGGGAGGTCACATGACATCACTCTTATCTCTATTAATAAAACAGACTTGACCGGAGAGGTGAGGAGGATTCTGGGAGGTCACATGACATCACTCTTATCTCTATTAATAATACACAGACCTGACCGGAGAGGTGAGGGGGATTCTGGGAGGTCACATGACATCACTCTTATCTCTATTAATAAAACACAGACCTGACCGGAGAGGTGAGGAGGATTCTGGGAGGTCACATGACATCACTCTTATCTCTATTAATAATACACAGACCTGACCGGAGAGGTGAGGAGGATTCTGGGAGGTCACATGACATCACTCTTATCTCTATTAATAAAACACAGACCTGACCGGAGAGGTGAGGAGGATTCTGGGAGGTCACATGACATCACTCTTATCTTCCAGAAGACTTATAGATAAATGTTACCATAAAACTTTATTAATAGTCTTGTTGGTCTGAACAGTCAAAAGTAAACTCTCTGGGAGCAAATGATGCTACACACTCCTTCCTATTCTGCATATCACCAGAAGCTTAGTCCTATGGTCAGTTGTTCTATTGCTAAAGGGTCTTCAAGTCAGAACTTTGACCCTCTTGTCTATCAGAGATCACATGACCCAGTGCCTAGGCTTGTGGTTGTGTAAAGAGCACGCCCCTCCCAGTCCCCATTGGTTCCTGCTCTTCTGACAAGGTTGTGTAAATGTAGAAGTGATCTGGGAGGAGGACCAAAGGTTCTTCCATAAAGGGCAGATTTGTGGAGAGCACCACTAATAGTTGTCCTGTGGACAGATTCTCCCCCCTGAGCTGTGCAGCTCCTCCAGAGTTACCATGGGCCTCTTGGCTGCTTCTCTGATGAACGCTCTCCTTGCCCGGTCAGTTTAGGTGGACGGCCGTGTCTTGGTAGGTTTGCAGTTGTGCCATACTCTTTCCATTTTCCGATGATGGATTGAACAGAAGCTCCGTGAGATCTTCAAAGCTTGGGAGATTTTTTTTATAACCTATCCCTGCTTTATACTTCTCCACAACTTTATCCCTGACCTGTCTGGTTTGTTCCTTGGCCTTCATGATGCTGTTTTTTCACTGAGGTTCTGAGGGCTTCACAGAACACACAGCTGTATTTATAGTGAGATTAAATCACACACAGGTGGACTCACGGTTCGGATCGTTCCTCGGATCAGATCATTTTTCGGATCGACAAAAAAAAAAAATTCTCCCCCACTGTAATATCCACATCTCCCCCACTGCAGTGGCGTCACTAGGGTTTGTTGTCACCCGGTGCAGGAAAATATTGTGTCACCCCCCCCCACCAACTATAGTCCCCCCTCAGTAAAGAACCCCTTTGGTGCATAATACCCCCCCAGGTAATACCCCCCCCCCCTAGGTAGTAACAGGCAGGCAGACACCCCCCCCCAGGTAGTTACAGGCAGACAGACCCCCCCCAGGTAGTAACAGGCAGACAGACCCTCCCAGGTAGTAACAGGCAGACAGACCCCCCCAGGTAGTATGACTCCCAGCGGTGTGTCCCACGAGTGCTGGCTCCTCCTCCTCTGTGGGTGTAAACAAAGAGGAGGGCCGCTACCGGGTGTACCAAGATGGGCGCGGCTCAGGATCTAGGCCGGGGCCGCGGCCTTTCCTAATGTTATGGCCGCGGCTTCGGCCTAGCTCCGGAGCGGCGGCCATAACATTAGGAAAGGCCGCGGCTTCGGCCTAGCTCCGGAGCCGCGGCAATCCGTGGGTCACAGTATATGCCGATCCGAATGGGGTGACCCGTTTGGATCATAGATCAACTGTGATCCGTTGCACCACTAGTCAGGGTATCAGAGTAAAGGGGGCTGAATACAAATGCCCCCCTCCAACACTTTTCACATATTTATTTGTATCATTTATCATTTTCCTTCCACTTCACAATTATGTTCCTTTCTGTGTTGGTCTCTCACTTAAAATACATTTACGTTTTTGGTTGTAACATGACAAAATGTGGAAAATTTTGAGGGGTATGAATACTTTTTCAAGGTACTGTGTATCCCGTAGTTTGTATACTTATACCTTTTACAAGGACCAAATAATAAGCCCCTTCATTTTATGAAGAAAGATCATTTAATTTACAAACTATATGAACAGAAACAAAGAAAAACATTGCTAGGTCGGAGGAAACACATGAGGTGACCATGCTCTTTTTATTGGATCATGCGTGTCCTGCTTTAGCCACTTCCAGCCCAAGGACGTCATATGACGTCCTGGACTTTCAGTGGTGATATCTGAATGATGGGGGCAGCTACAGGCATCATTCAGATATCCATCTCTTCAGCCAGCGATCCTGTGCACCATAAGAACTATCATAACGGCGGTTCCACTGCTTGATCATTCTTATAGGTGGCGGGAGGGGGCGTCCCCCCCTCCCGCCGCTGTCCGGTGCTTCTCCGGGCTCTCCCCTGCCATCGGAGACCCGGAGAAACAATCCGCCGGCGTCGGATGGAAAGCATAGAGATGACTGGTGACCATCTGGTCACCAGTCATCTCTATGATCGTCGGAGGCCCTGGCGCGACGTTATGACGTCACACCCGGGTACCGGAATGTAAACACAGCCGCAGTCGTGGCTAAAAGCATTAGATCTGTGAATTTTTTTTTCACGATCTAATGCTGGAGGAGAGATGTGGGGTCTTATTGACCCCGCATCTCTCCATAAAGAGGACCTGTCACAAACCATTCCTATTACAAGGGATGTTTGCATTCCTTGTTATAGGAATAAAAGCGATCAAAAAAAAAAAATAATAATAAAAAAAAAGTAAACACCCCTGTCCCCGGTAGCTCATGCTCAGAAGCGAACACACACGCAAGTCCCGCCCACATATGTAATCGCCGTTCAAACCACACATGTGAGGTATCGCAGAGTGCGTTAGAGCGCCAGCAACAATTCTAGCACTAGACCTCCATTGTAACTCTAAATTGGTAACTTGTAAAAAAAAATTAAGCGACGCCTATGAAGATTTTTAAGTACTGAAGTTTGGCGCCATTCCATGAGTGTGCGCAATTTTAAAGCGTGACATGTTAGGTATCTATTTACTCGGCGTAACTTCATCTTTCACATAATACAAAAAAGTTGGGCTAAGTTTAGTGTTTTGTTATTTTTTAATTCATGAAACAGTTTTTTTCCCCCAAAAAAAGGCGTTTGAAAAATGATTGCGCAAATACTGTGCGAGATAAAAAGTTGCAATGACCGGCATTTTATTCCCTAGGGTGTCTGCTAAAAAACATATATAGGCCCGGATTCACGTAGGACTTACGCCGAAGCAATTAAAGATACGCTGTCGTAAGTACACATGTGCGCCGTCGCATCTCTTCGCCGATTCACAAAGCTAGATACGTCAAAGCAAGGCTTCAGTCGTCCGACATAACTTGCCTACGCCGGCGTATCGTGGGCGCATAGTTACGCTGGACGCATTCGGCGTACCCATGTTAAATATGCAAATGAGTAAGATACGCCGATTCACGAACGTAGATGCACCAGGCGGAAAAGATATGCGCTTTTGTAAGGCTTACGTCCGTCGTAATAGTTATTCCCCATATAGGTAGCGCAACCCATTCAAAAGATATGGACCAGGGAACAGCCGTCGATTTTTACGCCATTTACGTAGTACGTGAATAGGGCTGGGCGTAGGTTACGTTCACGTTGTAGGCAGTGTATTGACGTATCTTAGGCAGCTATTTCGACGTGACTGAGCATGCGCACTGGGATGCGTCCAAGAGACGACGCATTCGCAGTTCGTTTTTTGAAGCTCAGCCCATCATTTGCATGGGGTCACCCTTCATTTTAATATAGCACGCCCACTTCCACCTACTTTGGCTTACGCCGACATCTATACGCTACGCCGGCGCAACGTTGAGCGCATATTCTTTGTGAATAGCATGCTTGACTCTCAATGTTGCGCCGGCGTAGCGTAAAGAAGATATGCTACGCCCGTACAAAGATGCGCCGATCTACGTGAATCCGGGCCATAGTGTTTGGGGGTTCTGAATAATTTTCTAGCAAAAAAAATATGATTTTTGCAAGTAGGAGAGAAGTGCCAGAATAGGCCCGATATGGAAGTGGTTAGACAGGGGGAGCCTCTCGTGTGCTGTCCTGGAACATGAATGGGGAAATACGATTTCCTATTCTCGAGGCACCTAATGTGTTGTGTGGGATTTATGATGACTGTAAAGATGGGCTTTCTGTGAAAAACATTTCCCGCACTCAGTACAGGAGTACGGCTTCTCCCCCGTGTGAGACCTCAAATGTCTATCGAGATCGGTTTTCAACACAAAACATTTCTCGCACTCAGGGCAGGAATACGGCTTCTCTCCAGTGTGGTACTTCAAATGCCCATCGAGACGGGATTTACGTAAAAAACTTTTCCCGCACTCGGGACAGGAGTACGGCTTCTCGCCTGTGTGAGTCCTCAGATGCCGATCGAGATCTGTTTTCCATACAAAACATTTCTCGCACTCAGAGCAAGGATACGGCTTCTCCTTCGTGTGGCATCTCTGATGTGCAGCGTGATTGGACTTCCGGGAAAAACATTTTCCGCACTCAAGACAGGAATACGGCTTCTCCCCTGTGTGGGACCTCCGATGTGTGACCAGTTCTGATTTATGAATAAAACCTTTCCCACACTCTGGGCAGGAATGTAGCGCTTCTCCCGTGTGTAATCTCTGATGGGCAGAAAAATAGGACTTTCGTGAAAAACATTTTCCACACTCAGGGCAGGAATACGTCTTCTCCCCTTTGGAAAGATGGACAGATCTTTGATGTCTGACCAGTGAAGCTTTATGAAAAAAACCTCTCCCGCACTCAGAACAGGAATGAGTCTTCTCCCCTGTATGATATCTCTGATGGACAACAAGACTTATCTCTGAGCTAAAACTTTCCCCACATTCAGTGCAGGAACATTTCTTCCACCCCTGAATCCCGGCCCCATCCCCCACAGTACGAGGTTGCTCAGAGTCAGAGGGATTCCATGGTCTATCCACACTGTGAAGTCCTCCATCCATAGTGGAGCTCATTGTCTTTTCTCCTCCACAATCTCCTGTGATGTCCTCATCTTCCATTCTACAACCTGGAGATAAAGTGAGACGATCCTTTGAGGGTTTCTCCATGGCGTGTCCTGGAAAAATAGAAAAACATCATCAATAGATATGAGAGGGTTAGTTCACTTCCATCAAGATTCCATCTGGATCAGGTAGATATGAGTGAGGAGATGTTCTCTGTGGAGGTCCCAACCAGGTAAGAATCATCCCCTCTTATAAGAACTTGTATAAAGGCCTTAAGACCTTCTTCCAAATCCATTCTATGTTTGTACAGCCTTGCCAGACAGTGAAGGAACCAATGGGGACTGGTAGGGGGTGTGCTGTTCACAGAACCTCAAGCCTAGGCACAGTGCCATGTGACCATTGGTAAAAAAGGGAGTTCTTAGTTCATACTGGCAGACCCTCTGCTTTTGCACAGAGTGGCTTATCAAAGGCCAAGACTTCAGTCGACAAGCAGCACTGTAGGAAGCTTGGAGCGGTATATTCTCCAGGAAATATGTTAACATTTTTTCTAATTAAACATTGTTTTAAACTCAGCAAGAGTGGCTTGATTATCACTGAACTAAGCTCCCTAAGGACTCATGGGTGGATACCATCAGGCCCCCCGTGAATTGTTGGCAATCACTGAACTAAGCTCCATGAGGACTCATGGGTGTAAACCATCAGGCCCTGGAGAATTGTTGGCTATCACTAAACTAAGCTTCCTGAGGACCCATGGGTGTAAACCATCAGGCCCTGGTGAATTGTTGGCTATCACTAAACTAAGCTTCCTGAGGACCCATGGGTGTAAACCATCAGGCCCTGGTGAATTGTTGGCTATCACTAAACTAAGCTTCCTGAGGACCCATGGGTGTAAACCATCAGGCCCTGGTGAATTGTTGGCCATCACTAAACTAAGCTTCCTGAGGACCCATGGGTGTAAACCATCAGGCCCTGGTGAATTGTTGGCCATCATTGAACTAAGCTTCCTGAGGACCCATTGGTGCAAACCATCAGGCCCAGGTAAATTGTTGGCTATCACTAAACTAAGCTTCCTGAGGACCCATGGGTGTAAACCATCAGGCCCTGGTGAATTGTTGGCCATCATTGAACTAAGCTTCCTGAGGAACTTTGAGTGTAAACCAGGGGTAGGCAACCTTGGCCATTCAGCTGTTTTTAAGCTACAAATCCCATGAGACATTGCAAGACCCTAACCATCACAGGCATGACTCCTAGAGGCAGAGGTACACCTGGAGGGCCAAGGTTGCCTACCCCTGGTGTAAACAGTCAGGCCCAGGTAGTTTGTTGACTATCACTGAACTAAGCTCCCTGAGGACTCATGGGTGTAAATGTTATATGAAGCTTTTCAAGTCTACTTTGGACCCCGTTTTCTGACAAACACAAGGTCACTTCCCTCCCATTGGTAATAACATTAATATCCCTTCAATAAGTCCTTATTTTTTCTGTGAATAAACCAAGGAGAAAATGGTATTTATCCTTTGTTAAGAACATTTGTCCCGATTGTTATTAATTCACAAGGATACCTCGCCTTCCTGTAACTTATGTCCAACGTAGACTGCAAGTTTAGATCCAGAATCTGTATACATCAAGTTTTAATACATAAATAGTGTGTGAATTAAAGTTAATAGGGGTTATCTGAGATAAAAGAAGATCTAATATGCAGGTGGTCATTGTCGATAAATTATTGGCTGATATCACTCAGCTCCCGCCCTACTCTGGACCAATCAGTGAGCAGTAACAGAGCAGAGATAAGAGAAGAATATATTATGGGTCACCTGTGCTGATCTCTGTAGGAGTGTCCTCCTCTATGAATGTCCTCGTCATTCCAGCCTCCTCCGTATATTGCTGATCATCCCTCACATACGTCTCCTCTTCTTCCTCATCCTCAACTTTTACAATAATCAGATCTTCACCCTAAAAAAAACAGAATGGCAGAAAATAACATCTGTAACATAGAAGTATTTATGATGTGAGATCACAAAAAAAATATTATCTTGTAGAGTCCACACATCGTCTCCACATGTCAGAGTGTTCAATCACTTTTATGTTCCCGACCCTCAACTCCACCTACCTGATGATGGTGGGGGATGGTGTGACCTTCCTGTGTGGAATCCCGGGAATACAGAGGACGGGGACATCTCTCTGGTGGGTTCCTGTAGATGGATGACTCCACCATGGTGTCCTGGTACAGATCTTTGTTTTTTTCCTCCATCACCCCATCCTCATCATCCTCCTCTTGTATCTCTTCTTTAACCTCAACTTTAGGATCTCTCAGGTTCCCACTCTGAAAAAAATAAAATAACATTTAATGTAACAAACATACTTGTGTATAAATGTTAAATACCAGTGATTGTTCCTCATCTACCTGATGATGGTGGGGGATGGTGTGACCTTCCTGTGTGGAATCCCGGGAATACAGAGGACGGGGACATCTCTCTGGTGGGTTCCCATTACTGGATCCATCTGTAGGAAACACACACACTGACTGAATCCATTGTTTCTATGTGTTTATCAGATGATGGGGGATGTAGGTGGAGCCTCCGTACTGCTCTCTCCTTTACAATAAAGTCTCCTCTTACCCGGTGATGTGAGGGGCGGCTGATTCTCCATCATGACGTCCTTGTAGAGATCCTTGTGTCCTTCTAAATACTCCCACTCCTCCATGGAGAAATAGACAGTGACATCCTGACACCTTATAGGAACCTGACACACACAATGATACAGTCACCATCCAGACACACCCCTTGTCTGTTACTGGATAATGTCCCAGAATTCCCAGGGCCAGACTCCCAGTTCTACGTTCTGAGAGACTTCTAGTGACTCTAATATTCCTAGTAGTCGGATCCCCCTTGTCCCTAGTGTTTGATTGCAAGCATCTCCCAGTGTGATCTCTGTACCCCCATTGTTCCCAGTGACTCTAATGCCGCGTACAGACGATCGGACAAAACCGTGGATAATTTTACGACGGATGTTGGCTCAAACTTGTCTTGTATACACACGGTCGCACAAATGTTGTCGGAAATTGCGAACTTAAAAAACGCTGTTACGTACGACGGCACAATAAAAGTGAAGTTTCATATCAAGTGCGCCACCCTTTGGGCTCCTTCTGCTAATCTCGTGTTAGTAGAAGTTTGGAGAAAGACGATTCACGTTTTTCAGCTTTGTGTTTTTCAGTCCAAATGTGCTATATCCTTTCCGAACGCTAGTTTTACCAGACCAAGCACTTCCGTCTCGTACTTGATTCCGAGCATGCCTGGAATTCCGTGCGTCAGAATTGTGTACACACCCTCTGAATTTACGTCAAATTTGTTGTAGGAGATTCCGACAGAAAATGTCCGATGGGGCCTACACTAGGGTGACCACATTTCCAAACTGCTATTCAGGGACCCTCCTCCCAAAAATCATTTTGTGGTGTGCCAAATCACAGCACAGCTGGTACGGCTGGTGCACGCTCTACCCAGATACACTGATCACGCCCCGAAAAAGGCATCACCACTTCACTCACTGACAGTGCTTGTCCTGGCTGGCGAGACCTGTGGAAGCCTTTTTTGCGTCATCAGATAGTCCCGTGGGGGTGGGTGTGTCAGTTTTATTCTGGGACACTGTATTGGCCTGGAATGAAGGGTGCCTGGGACAGACCCACAAAATGCGGGACTGTCCCGGGCAACCAGGGACACGTGGTCACCCTAGCCTACACACGGTCAGAATTTCCAACAAAAAGCTCCCATCGAATATTTGGAGTCGGAAATTCCGACCGTGTGTACACGGCATTAGTATGTTCCTGCTTGCAACTTGCATCCTTCCACCTCCATCTGCTGGAGATAAAAGACATCACAGTGACTATGGAGGAAGAGGATGGACATGAAGGGGCGGCAGGGGGGCGCGGGTTACTGGGTGTAGATAGAGATCTTATTACCTCCTCTGTTGTGGCTTCGAGCAATATCTCCTCTCTACTGCCTCTCGACTCACCTCTCTCCCTGAATTATATATTTTTTTCTGACATCACTTCCTGTCTGTACCCAACATCACTTCCTATCTTCCATAGAGATTTCCTGCCTCTATGGTAGAAGTGAGATCACCACCTTGTGGAACTCAGAGGAACTGCAGCCCTGAGAAACATAAAGAGAGAGGACAGAGAGGGGGCCGGGGGAGAACAGCGGGGGGCAGAAACGGACACGGAGGGGGCCGGGGGACAACAGGGGGCGGAGAAGGGCATGGAAGGGGCCAGGGGGGGTGGAGAAGGACATGGAGGGGGCCGGGGGAGACCAGGGAGGTGGAGAAGGACACAGAGAAGGCCAGGGGAGGCTGAGAACATTGGTGGCGTAAAAGGACACGGAGGGGGCTAGGGAGAACAGGGGGCAGAGGACATGTAGGGGACCAGGGGAGAACAGGGGGGGCTGAGAAGGACATGGAGGGGGCCGGGGCGGAGAAGGACATGGAGGGAACTGGGGGAGAACAGGGGGCGGAGAAGGACACAGAGGACGGCCAGGGGAGGCGGAGAACAGGGGGTTCAGAGAAGGACATGGAAGGGGCAGGAGAGAACAGGGGGGCAGAGGACATGAAGGGGGCTGGGGGAGAAAAGGGGAATGGAGGACACGGAGGGGGCCAAAAGAACAGTGGAGGTAGAGAAGGACACAGAGGGGGCCAGAGGAGAACAGGGGGGCGGAGAAGGACACAGAGGAGGCCGGGGGAGAACAGAAGAGGCACAGAAAGACAAGGAGGGGGTCAGGGGAGAACAGGGGGGGGGAGAGAAGGACATGGAGGGGGCTGGGGGAGAAAGGGGGGCAGAGAAGGACATGGAGGGGACCAGTGGGAGGACAGGGGGGTGGAGAAGGACATGGAGGGGGTCAGGGGGAGAACAGGGGGGGCGGAGAAGGACACTGAGGGGGCCAGGGGAGGAGCACACAGGAAACAGCTGGGAATGATCGGTGCAGCGGGGAACAGCTGTAATTACCGTCCTCCCTGTATAGCTTTTTACCTGACAGCAAGGTTTAGGAGGGTGTCTATGGGAATGTTTGAGTTCAGACACTGATGTTGGATGAGAAGGCCTGGGTCAGGGGGGCCCTTCAAGGTTTCTTGCACCAGGGCCTTGAAGGTTCTAGTTACGCCACTGCCAGGATATATGGACATCTGACCTTTCAGGAGCAAAGACCCCTTGATTCCCACACCTTGCTGGAAAAATACATTTAGATAGAACAGAACTCAAATTTTTGGAAATTGATTTTTTCTTTTTCTTTAAGAAATAACCACAAAAGAGACAACTATACGACGTGTCAAATGGGAATGTATCACTCACAGAATCTAATATAGAAATTTCAATAAAATCGTGGCGTAATGAGGTATTATGAGACATGTTCTTTTATAGGAGGTATATAAGTGTCCTATATAAAGCGTCCCTGCGTGCACGCATCCAAGCGAGATCAATAATTCTAGCACGAGACCTCCTCTGTAACTCCAAACAGGTAACCTATAGAAATGTTGAAAGCGTCGCCTATGGAGATTTTTTTAAGTACGGTCTTTGGGGCTATTCCACGAGCACGCGCAATTTTAAAGCATGACATGTTAGGTATCTATTCACTTGACATAACATCATCTTTTATATTATACAAAAAAAATTGGGGTATATATATTATATATATATATTTATTTTTTTTAACCACTTGCGGACCGCTTCACTCACTTATACGTCGGCAGAATGGCTCCTGTGGGCAAAGCAACATACCTGTAAGTCGCTTTGAAAAGCCCGCCATGCGGGCACGCTCGCTTGCGGTCGCCGTGATCGTGCCTGCGGGACCTGCAGACTCAATGCCCGCTATTGTCCCGGAACGGCACAACTGGGGGGATGCCTTTGTAAACAAGGCATTTCCCTGTTCTGCCTAGTGACAGCACACTGATCCCATCGGGAGCAGTGATCAATGTGCGGTCACTGGAAGCCACACCGTGTCACGGAGTGGTAGAACAAAGCATTTACCTGTTCTGCCTAGTGACAGCACACTGATCCCATCGGGAGCAGTGATCAATGTGCTGTCACTGGAAGCCACACCGTGTCACGGAGTGGTAGAACAAAGCATTTACCTGTTCTGCCTAGTGACAGGGCAGTAATCTACTGCTCCCTGTCATCGGGAGTGGTGATCACTGTCGTGTCACTGGTAGCCCATCCTCCACACAGTTAGTGTCACTCCCTAGGACACACTTAACCCCATCCTCGCTCCCTAGTGGTTAACACGGTCGCTGCCAGTGTCATTTACACAGTAATCAGTGCATTTTTATAGCACTGATCGCTGTATAAATGCAAATAGTCTGATGTGTTCACCATAATGTCGCGAAGATGATAAAAATCGCAGCTCACCGCCATTACTAATAAAAACATTATAATAAAAATGGCATAAAACGATCCCCTATTTTGTAGACGCTATGGGGTAGATTCATGTAGAGATCCGACGGTGTATCTACTGATACACCGTCGGATCTGTGAGATCCGACGCTCGGATCTACGCGGCTGATTCCTCGAATCAGGTTCCGCATAGATCTCCCTTAGAGCCGACTGGTGTAACTGAGTTACACTGTCGATTCTTAGGCTGCATTCTCCCGCCGTCCGCTAGGTGGCGCTTCCGTTCTTCTTTGCGCCGAATATGCAAATGAGCAGAAACGCCGATTCAGAATCGAATGCCCGGGCAACTTTTTTTCTTTACGTCGTTTGCGTTCGGCCTTTTCCGTCGGATTGTTACCCCTGCTATATGCGGGGTAAGTGCGGCGGATCCTATGTTAAGTATGGCCGTCGTTCCCGCGTCGAATTTTGAATTTTTTACGTCGTTTACGTAAGTCGTCCGGGAATACGGCCATACGTTAATAGCGTTAACAACGAACACAATGACGTCCTAGCGACGTCATTTAAAGCAATGCACGCTGGGAAATTTAACCGGCGGCGCATGCGCAGTACGATCGGCGCGGGGACGCGCGCAATTTAAATAGTAAACTCCCCCTAGCCGCGGAATTTGCATTCCGCCGGGGGATTTACGATCCGCCAGGGCTACTTACGAGGCAAGTGCTTTCTGAATACAGCACTTGCCTCAAAAACTGGCGCAGGCGGATCGTAAAACAGATAGATCACGCGGATCAAAAGATCCGCTGATCTACATGAATCTACCCCTATAACTTTTGCGCAAACCAATCAATATACGCTTATTGTGATTTTTTTTTTACCAAAAATATTTAGAAGAATACGTATCGGCCTAAACTGAGAAAGAAATATATTTTTTTTTATATATATATATTTTTGGAGGATATTTATTATAGCAAAAAGTTAAATAATTTAGCTTTTTTTTCAAAATCGTCGCTCTTTATTTTAGTTTATTGCGCAAAAAATAAAAACCGCCTAAAGAAAGCTCTATTTGTGGGATAAAAAGGATGTCAATTTTGTTTTGGTACAATGTCGTACGATTGTCAGTTAAAGTGACGCAGAGCCGAATCGCAATACGTGCTCTGGTCAGGAAGAGGGTAAATTCTTCCCGGGGCTGAAGTGGTTAATTTAAGTGTATTTTTCCGCAAAAAAAATTGCGTATGAAAAACCTCTACGCAAAAAGACACGTGACAAAATTGCAAAGACCGCCATTTTATTCTTTAGGGTCTCTGCTAAAAAACTAAATTTATAATGTTTGGAGGTTCTAAGTAATTTTTTTGCAAATAATACAGATTTTTTTACTAGTAAACAACAAATGTCAGAAAAAGGCCTGGGTCCGACCCTTATTATCAGCAGGCATGCGGGCTGGTAATTGTATGTGGCAAGGGCCAAACGTGCAGCCTGTCGGGATTTGAACCCACATCTAAAAAGTTCAAGTTCACCGAGTATTTATTCCACAAAAATAATCCAATGAAATCCACATGCGTTTCCAACATGTGGTTCCCCCCTTCCCCAGGGGTTGAGGTATTTGTTTAAAATCAAGTGGACTCTAAAAGGTTGGAGGGGCATCTGCGTCATCTACTCCATCAACTGTTCAGCAGATAAGGTCAGATATTAGTCAAGGATGAAATGAGGAGAAAATGGGGGCAGGTTATGGCCAATGGATAAGGAGATCTCTAAGTTACAAACAACATTGTTACATACAATATTTATAATACAGTAAACATTTATACAATGATAAAAGTAATATACAGTAAGTCAGTATACAAAATCCATAACTAGGGAGATGTTGGTGGTTTCAGTGATGAAAAGGTAGTTCCAGAAACACGGCTTAACTCCTCACAAGACTGGGCTGTTTGTATTCATCCTGATCCTCTTGTTTAGAGGGACACAAGACAAGATAGAGGGGGGTTTCTCTATGTTAGATGTAAGGAAGAACGATGATCATGTGGTTGGTGTTCCAGAAACACGGCTTGGCTCTTCACAAAACTGGGCTGTTTGTATTCAGGTTGATCTTCTTGTTTGGAAGGACACGGGACATAGAAAAGATGGGGGGGGGGGTTCCTCTATGTTAGATGTGAGGAAGAAAGATGATCTTTTGGTTGGTGTTCCAAAAACCTGGCTTAACTCCTCACAAGACTGGGCTGTTTGTATTCACCCTGATCCTCTTGTTTAGAGGGACACAAGACAAGATGGAGGGGGGTTTCTCTATGTTAGATGTAAGGAAGAAAGATGATAATGTGGTTGGTGTTCCAGAAACACAGCTTGACTCCTCACAAGACGTGGGCTGTTTGTATTCAGGTTGATCTTCTTGTTTGGAAGGACACGGGACATAGAAAAGATGGGGGGGGGGGTTCCTCTATGTTAGATGTGAGGAAGAAAGATGATCTTTTGGTTGGTGTTCCAAAAACCTGGCTTAACTCCTCACAAGACTGGGCTGTTTGTATTCATGCTGATCCTCTTGTTTAGATAGAGAGACATGGGACATAGAAACGATGGAGGGGTTTTCTCTATGTTAGATGTGATGTGGATGTGAGGAAGAAAGATGATCTTGTGGTTGGAGATGTGGTTGGTGTTCCAGAAACACGGCTTGACTCCTCACAAGACTGGGCAGTTTGTATCCAAGCCGATCCTCTTGTTTAGAGGGACACGGGACATAATAAAAAAAAGATGGAGGGGGTTCCTCTATGTTAGATGTGAAAGTGAGGAAGAAAGATGATCTTCTGGTGGTGTTCCAAAAACACGGCTTGACTCCTCACAAGACTGGGCTGTTTGTATTCATGCCAATCCTCTTGTTTAGAGGGACACGGGACATAGGAAAGATGGAGGGGGGTTTCGCTATGTTAGATGTGAAAGTCAGGAAGAAAGATGATCTTATGGTTGGAGATGTGGTTGTTCCAGAAACACGGCTTGGCTCCTCACAAGACTGGGCTGTTTGTATTAATGCTGATCATCTTGTTTCCTCTATGTTAGATAGGATTCGAAAGGGATGAAGCAAGATGAATCGAAAGGGGTCTGTGATGTGGAGGATGAGGGTTCTTGGTTGGACAAATGGAAAATGAAAATGGCTGAAGAAGAGGATGATGGGGTTAATAGAGAAGATGGTGGCAGACATTGACAGGGGGTGAATCAAGAAGAGATGGTGGAAAGTTGTGACAGTTTATATGGATATCCATGCAATACAAAATACACTAATGGCAATACGGCATAAATGAAATAAACTAGAGCCAAGTACAGAAATACCAGTAGGCTGGCAAACAAAATGCCTACAGAAGGCATGATATTTTGGTAAGAAAACACCATAACTTACGAGTAGGTGCTACAGAAACACTGCTCTACTCTGTACAAGACTGGGCTGTTGACGTTCCTGCTGATATTCTAAATTTGAGGGACATAGATGGAGACATTTGAGATCCCTGATGTAAAGTAAAATATAATTCATATAGAAAACATGTCCTGAGCGTTAATACACCTAGAGGGTTGTGCATGCAGGATGCTAATATGCCTTAAGTGTTGTACATGCAGGCTCCTAATACACCTCATGTGTTGTGTGCACAGGATGCTAATATGCCTCGAGGGTTGTGTGGGACCTCTGATGTCTGGTAAGACTGGACTTCTGTAAAAAACATTTCCCGCACTCAGGACAGGAATACGGCTTCTCCCCAGTGTGCAATCTCTGATGCGTGACAAGCTGTGATTTCCGTTGATAATGTGTCCTGCACTCAAGACAGGAATACGGCTTTTCCCCCGTGTGAGACCTCTGATGTATGACAAGCTGTGATTTCTGCTGATAACATTTACCGCACTCTGCGCAGCAGTACGGCTTCTCCCCCGTGTGGGACCTCTGATGTTCGTCAAGTACCGATTTGCGCTTATAACATTTCCCGCAGACGGAGCAAGAATACGGCTTCTCTGCCGTGTGAGACCTCTGATGGATGATGAGTTCCGATTTCCGTGGGTAACCTTGCCCGCACTCAGAGCAGCAGAACGGCTTCTCCCCAGTGTGTAACCTCTGATGTTCAACAAGCACCGATTTCCGCTTGTAACATTTCCCGCACTCAGGACAGGAATACGGCTTCTCTGCTGTGTGAGACCTCTGATGTATGACAAGGTTTGGTTTCTGCCGATAGCATTTTCCGCACTCAGGGCAGGAATACGGCTTCTCACCAGTGTGAGACCTTTGATGTACAGCAAGCTCTGATTTCCACACAAAACATTTCCCGCACTCAAGGCAGGAATATCTCCTCTCCCCTGTGTGAACTCTTTCATGTTTTACAAGTAGTGATTTCTCTGTGAAACATTTCCCGCACTCGATACAGGAATATGGTTTCTCTCCCGTGTGGTATCTCTGATGTGCAGTAAGATTGGACTTATATGAAAAACATTTCCCGCACTCAGGACAGGAATAAGGCTTCTCCTCCGTGTGAGATCTCTGATGTCTGACCAGTGCCGATTTATAAAGAAAACATTTGCCACACTCAGGACAGGAATGTAGTGCCTCACCCACAGGCAGTTTCTGATGTACGCTATCATATTCCCGTAGAAGAGATTCCCCATACTCAGGACTGGAATGTGTCTCCTCAGCCACGTGAGATCCCTGATGTGCAGAAAAACTTAATTCAGAGGGATCCCATGGTCTTTCCACACTGTGAAGTCCTCCATCCATAGTGGAGCTCATTGTCTTTTCTCCTCCACAATCTCCTGTGATGTCCTCATCTTCCATTTTACAACCTGGAGATAAAGTGAGACGATCCTTTGAGGGTTTCTCCATGGTGTGTCCTGGAAAAATAGAAAAACATCATCAATAGATATGAGAGAGTTAGTTCACTTCCATCAAGATTCCATCTGGATCATGTAGATATGAGTGAGAAGATGTTCTCTGTGGAGGTCCCAACCAGCTGAGACTCTTCCCCCCCATCAAAGAACCTTTGGTCCTCCTCCAAGAGAAGACATTGGCTGATATCAATCAACTCCCGTCCTACACTGCACCAATCAGTGAGCAGTAACAGAGCGGAGATAAGAGAAGAATATATTATGGGTCACCTGTGCTGATCTCTGTAGGAGTGTCCTCCTCTATGAATGTCCTCGTCATTCCAGCCTCCTCCGTATATTGCTGATCATCCCTCACATACGTCTCTTCTACGTCACACTCAATTTTCATGATCATCAGATCTTCACCCTAAACCAACAGAATGGCAGAAAATAACATCTGTAACATAGAAGTATTTATGATGTGAGATCACATAGAAAATATCATCTTGTAGAGTCCACACATCGTCTCCACATGTCAGAGTGTTCAATCACTTTATGTTCCCGACCCTCAACTCCACCTACCTGATGATGGTGGGGGATGGTGTAACATTCCTGTGTGGAATCCCGGGAATACAGAGGACGGGGACATCTCTCTGGTGGGTTCCTGGTATTAGGTGGCTCCATCATATCCTTGTGTCCTTCTGAAAACTCCTCCATCACACCATACTCCTCATTATATTCTTCTTTAACAATAATATTATAGTCCCCGAAGGTTTCGTTCTGGATAAATAATAAAGCATCATTGTAATAAACATGCAGGTGTATAAATCAGAACTACCAGTGATTGTTCCTCATCTACCTGATGATGGTGGGGGATGGTGTGACCTTCCTGTGTGGAATCCCGGGAATACAGAGGACGGGGACATCTCTCTGGTGGGTTTCTGTAGCTGGATGACTCCTCCATGGTGTTCTGGTACAGATCTTTATGTTCTTCCTCCATCACCCCGTCCTCATCATCCTCCTCTTTTATCTCTTCTTTAACCTCAACTTTAGGATCTCTCAGGTTTCCACTCTGAATATAGAATAAAAATGACATCAATGGTAACAATGCAGATAATGTACAGATCCTAATGATACGATCAGTGATTGTTCCTCATCTACCTGATGATGGTGGGGGATGGTGTGACCTTCCTGTGTGGAATCCCGGGAATACAGAGGACGGGGACATCTCTCTGGTGGGTTCCCATTACTGGATCCATCTGTAGGAAACACACACACACTGACTGAATACATTGTTTCTATGTGTTTATCAGATGATGGGAGATCTAGGTGGAGCCTCCGTACTGCTCTCTCCTTTACAATAAAGTCTCCTCTTACCCGGTGATGTGAGGGGCGGCTGATTGTCCATCATGACGTCCTTGTGTCCTTCAGAAAGCTCCTCCATCACACCATACTCCTCTTCTGTAATAACAATATTATAATTCCTGAGGTTTCCACTCTGGATATATAATAAAACATTGATTGTAACAAACACGAAGTAGGAATACAAATTAGACATTATGTTATTGTCAAGTTTGCCGACGCATGCTCACACTACTTATGGGGATGGAATATCTGACTCATTACCTTTTAACCTTACCAGTTTATTCTAACGTATTGTGAACTTTTATTGGGTGTGGGGAATTGGGTATTTTTCATAGCAGTTCTAAATACACCTTTGTTAAATAAGTGCTAATTAGAAAGAAAGAAAAAAAAAACAATACCTCCTCTAGTTCCAGCTCCGGCAATGTCTCCTTTCTTCTTCCTCCCTCATGGAACATAACTTCCTGTCTGTCCACCAGGAAGTGATGTCAGGTAAAGACAGGAAGTGATGTCAGGTATCACTAAGAAAATCCGGGTAAGAGGTGAGTCAGGAGGAAGTAGAGAGGAGACATTGCTGGAAGAGGCAACAAAGAAGGTAATAAGATGATCTTACTTTCTATTTACACCCAGTAACCCCCGTCATGTCCGTCCTCTTCCTCCATAGTCACCGTGACGTCTTTTATCTCCAGCAGATGATGATACACACATATATAGGCCCAGATTCACAAGCACTTACGCTGACGTATTTCAAGTTACGCCGACGTAAGTGCAAATGTGCGCCGGCGTATGTGTGCGCCAGACCCACAAACCAACATGCGCCTAAAAACAGGCTACACCCTGCTGACATAACTTATATAAGCGTGGGCGCACATATAGGCTGGATGCACGGTGCTGCTCCCATTGATTAGCCATTCAAACATGCAAATGAGGGAAATACGGCGATTCACGAAAGTGTGTGCGCCTGGCGCGTAAGTTGTACGTTCGGCGTAAAGTTATTCCTCATAAAGGAGGTGTAACCCGGCAACAGACATGCACAGGTCTGCACCAGGGAACACAAGCCGGTGTATTGTGCGTTGGACGTGTGCCTGGCTGGGCGTACTCTGGGCATACTTACTGGATTGGTGCTGAGAGGTTTCAGACACACAGTAATCACACCTCCTTGATTAGTGACCACAGTGTGAAAGCTCCCAGCACTGTGGTGATCAGGAAACAGACAACAGGGAAGTGTCCAGAACAGAGGAGAATTACAGCAACATCAAAGCAAAAAACCAACAATGAGGACATGAAACCAGGACTGCGGTAAGGTAAAGGAAGCTATTTAGCTAAAAAAAAAAAAGTGACCCTTTAACTCCTCCAGGGTCAGAACATTTTCCAACATACTGCTGTAGAAAGTTTTATAAATGTATGTTGTCAGATGTCCCCCGGTGTTGGTTTTGCTGTAATGCGCTCATGTGAGCGTATCCGCACATACAGATGTTGGTGGAAGACCATTGGCGCGAAAACCTTCAAATGGACACAGCAGATTTGCACGCTTCTTTTAGGGACGTTCATTTATGCCTCAGCAAGGGACTGGCTACTTCTTGTCAACTGCATTAAATGACTTGAGTGGACAGATCTGCGTACATGGGAACTATAGCATAACTATATGAAAATGATGGTGATCTGATCCATGATTAAGTACGGTTTGCAGCACTGGTAGCAGTGAGTTGGTTTGCACACAGGTTTGTACAGAGCCATGCTCCCTAGGGTTCTTTGGTCTCACAGAGAGCATGGCCCCTGTACCCATTCTATTTGAATATATACATGTCTGTGATTGGTTCTTTTGAAAGAATACAAAGGGCCAGATCCACAAAGAACTTACGGCGGCGCATCTATTGATACGCCCCGTAAGTTCTAAGATGCGCCGTCGTAACTTTTGTTTTGTATCCACAAAACAAGATACGCCTGAATGTGGCATAGAGCCGACCGACGTAAGTCTTAGTACGCCGTCGTATCTATGTTGCATATTTACGCTGGCCGCTAGGTGACGCTTCAGTCTATTTTCCGCGTCAAATATGCAAATGAGCTAGATACGCCGATTCATGAACGAACTTGCGGCCGGCGCATTTTTTTTTTTACGTTGTTTGCGTAAGGCTTTTTCCGGCCTAAAGTTACCCCTGCTCTTTAGAGGCGTACGCAATGTTAAGTATGGACGACGGGACAGCGTCGAATTTATGTTCACATCTAAACCAATGTATTTGCGGCGTAATTTAGAGCATGCGCACTGGGATATGTCCACAGACGGCGCATGCGCCGTTTGTTCGACCATGCATCTACATGGGGTCACGCTTCATTTAAATACAACACGCCCCTACCTGCCTACTTTGAATTAGGACGCCTTACGCCGGCCGATTTATGTTATGCCGGCGCAAATATGGGAGCAAGTTCTTTGTGGATACCAAACGAGCCACTCTGAGTTACGGCGCCGCCTAAAGATACGCCGTTTTTTGTGGATCTGGCCCAAAATGTCTGATTGGCTGTTTTGTGAAGCCACCACCTTCTTTTGTTACTCATGTTGACACTATAAATAAGGGGAGCAGGCTTTCCAAGCTCAATGTAATACCAGCATTTGTTTCTGTGTTACTAAGAGATACTCCAGTGCGCTGAACCCGGCATTATACAAGAGAGCTATATTTGTGCTTTTAAAGGGTTACTAAAGGAATTTTTTTTTATTTAAATAGCAAACATGTTATACTTACCTCCACTGTGCAGTTCGTTTTGCACAGAGTGGCCCTGGTTCACGTCTTCTGGGGTCCCACGGCGGCTGTCTCTGGTCCTCCCCACAATTTGTCACCACAGTCATGCAAGAGCTTGCATGGTGGTCACTAATTGCGGGCACGCTCCTGCCAGAGCCGCTCACTGTATCACTCGGCCCCGCCCCTTGGCGCGCCGTGTCACTGGATGTGATTGACAGCAGCGCCAGCCAATGGCTGCGCTGCTCTCAATCCACCCGCTCTAGCCAATCAGCGGCCAGGCTGAAGGGTGAAGAGGATATCGGGACCGCGAGGGGTCAGGTAAGTATATCGGGGGGGGGTGGGGGCGGCAGCATCAGATGTTTTTTCGCCTTAATGCATAGATTGCATTAAGGTGAAAAAACATTTTCCTTTACAACTCCTTTAAGCGCAAGGAGGAGAAGTTTAATATTTCCTGGACACATATATGTATATTCTCATTATCATCCTTACATGTTTAGGCAGAAACCTGTATAGATCACATGCCTGCGTGATTGAAGATGGAGGAGGACCGGAGTCACATAACTGAGAAGATACTAGACCTCACTCTGGAGATCATCTACCTGCTGACCGGAGAGGTGAGGAGGATTCTGGGAGGTCACATGACATCACTCTTATCTCTATTAATAATACACAGACCTGACCGGAGAGGTGAGGAGGATTCTGGGAGGTCACATGACATCACTCTTATCTCTATTAATAATACACAGACCTGACCGGAGAGGTGAGGAGGATTCTGGGGGGTCACATGACATCACTCTTATCTCTATTAATAATACACAGACCTGACCGGAGAGGTGAGGAGGATTCTGGGAGGTCACATGACATCACTCTTATCTCTATTAATAATACACAGACCTGACCGGAGAGGTGAGGAGGATTCTGGGAGGTCACATGACATCTCTCTTATCTCTATTAATAAAACACAGACGTGACCGGAGAGGTGAGGAGGATTCTGGGAGGTCACATGACATCACTCTTATCTCTATTAATAAAACACAGACCTGACCGGAGAGGTGAGGAGGATTCTGGGAGGTCACATGACATCACTCTTATCTCTATTAATAAAACACAGACCTGACCGGAGAGGTGAGGAGGATTCTGGGAGGTCACATGACATCACTCTTATCTCTATTAATAAAACACAGACCTGACCGGAGAGGTGAGGAGGATTCTGGGAGGTCACATGACATCACTCTTATCTCTATTAATAATACACAGACCTGACCGGAGAGGTGAGGAGGATTCTGGGATATCACATGACATCCCTCTTATCTCTATTAATAAAACACAGACCTGACCGGAGAGGTGAGGAGGATTCTGGGAGGTCACATGACATCTCTCTTATCTCTATTAATACTACACAGACCTGACCGGAGAGGTGAGGAGGATTCTGGGAGGTCACATGACATCACTCTTATCTCTATTAATAAAACACAGACCTGACCGGAGAGGTGAGGAGGATTCTGGGAGGTCACATGACATCACTCTTATCTCTATTAATAATACACAGACCTGACCGGAGAGGTGAGGAGGATTCTGGGATATCACATGACATCCCTCTTATCTCTATTAATAAAACACAGACCTGACCGGAGAGGTGAGGAGGATTCTGGGAGGTCACATGACATCACTCTTATCTCTATTAATAAAACACAGACCTGACCGGAGAGGTGAGGAGGATTCTGGGAGGTCACATGACATCACTCTTATCTCTATTAATAAAACACAGACCTGACCGGAGAGGTGAGGAGGATTCTGGGAGGTCACATGACATCCCTCTTATCTCTATTAATAATACAAAGACCTGACAGGAGAGGTGAGGGGGATTCTGGGAGGTCACATGACATCACTCTTATCTCTATTAATAATACAGACCTGACTGGATAGGTGAGGAGGATTCTTGGATTCTAACATGATGTTCCTATTGGTTCTCCAATACAGAGATTTCCTCTTGTGAAGTCAGGTGATCATATGACCATCACAGTGCCTCCATGTGACTCCCTAAAACCTGAGAGACACAACATGGAGAAGATTCTAGAAGTCACCAAGAAGATGATGGAGCTGCTGACAGGAGAGGTGAGGAGGATTCTGGGAATTCTGGGACATTATCCAGTAACAGACAAGGGGTGTGTCTGGATGGTGACTGTATCATTGTGTGTGTCAGGTTCCTATAAGGTGTCAGGATGTCACTGTCTATTTATATATTCAGAGTGGAAACCTCGGGGATGATAATATTGATGTTAAAGAAGAGTATAAAGAGGAGGATGAGGAGTATGGAGTGATGAAGGAGCTTTCAGCACACAAGTATATGATGGAGCCACCTAATACCAGGAACCCACCAGAGAGATGTCCCCGTCCTCTGTATTCCCGGGATTCCACACAGGAAGGTCACACCATCCCCCACCATCATCAGGTAGATGAGGAACAATCACTGATCGTATCATTAGGATCTGTACATTATCTGCATTGTTACCATTGATGTCATTTTTATTCTATATTCAGAGTGGAGACCTGAGAGATCCTAAAGTTGAGGTTAAAGAAGAGATAAAAGAGGAGGATGATGAGGACGGGGTGATGGAGGGAGAACACAAAGTTCTGTACCAGGACACCATGGTGGAGTCATCCAGCTACAGGAACCCACCAGAGAGATGTCCCCGTCCTCTGTATTCCCGGGATTTTACACAGGAAGGTCACACCACTCCTCAATGTTACAAGGTTGGTGGGATGAAGCATCAAACTTTTTTGAAAGAGGGCCAGATTTGATGAAGTTAACGTGCGTCGGGCCGACCATTTTGCCTGACACTCTTTGAACCGTTAAAAGTCTGTGTGAGTGTGTTCGTCCAAGCACTAATACACTGCCCAAGAATAATTCTTCTACCTTTGCGGCTGTGTGTTGTGAATATATACTGTAAATACTCGAGTATAAGCCGAGTTTTTCAGCACATTTTTTTTGTGCTTAAAATGCCCCCCTCGACTTATACTTGAGTCACCTTTTTGCGCCTGATCTCCTGGATTTTGGGGAGCCGGTACAAACTTGGCACGCATGATTTTGGGGACCCAGTACTGGCTGATTGTAGGTCCCCTGGACCCGGGAACTTGGCACACATATAGACCCATTTATCCTCTATAAGTGTGCAAAGTTTGTTGTCTGGGGGACCTACGGCTGGGAGCACCTATTTTTCAAAGCCGGGCACTCCTTTCATAGACTCCCATGTTAAACGTCGGTCTAGTCATGGGCACAGTGAGACATGGGCATAGTGAGGCATGCAGATGGACACCCTAGGCTTATACTCGAGTCAATAAATTTTCGCCGGTTTTTGTGGTAAAATTAGGTGCCTCGGCTTATATTCGGGTCGGCTTATACTCGAGTATATACAGTATATATCTCCTCTTTGGCCCCCAACAAATCCCAGAGCTACGCTCAGGGTAAGACTGAGCTCAGGTTGTAAAAAAAAATATATTTTCTCTTCTTTGTCCCCTGAAAAATCTGGCCTTTATCTCTTCTGTGGCCCCCAAACTCCACTCAGGGCAAGAATGAGCTATTATTATTTTTTTTATATTTTATTAGATTAGAGAATATATATATTTTTTTTAAAACCTAGCTCATCCTTACCCTGTGCAGAGCTTGGGGGGGGGGGCCACGAAAGTGATAAAAGCAAATGGCAAGTGGGGGCCATATAAAACCTGGCCGTGGGCTGCAACTGGCCCGTGGGCCGGACTTTGGACATGCCTGATCCTGATAGAACATGGACTCAATATATGATTTGTGGATTTTTAATATGTAAGCTTATATCTTACAGATGATCTTCTCTCTCATTCTCTTGGTTTAGAGTGGAGATCCAATCGATATAGAATTTGAGGTGAAATCAGAAGAAGAAGAGACGTATGTGAGGGATGATCAGCAGTCTATGGAGGAGGATGGAATAACGGGGACATTTATAGAGGAGGACACTCCTACAGAGATCAGCACAGGTGGGTCATTAACACTAAATCCATTCCTCCACCCATACTGCTCACTGATTGGTCCAGAGTAGGGCGGGGACTGGGTGATATCAGCCTGTAATCCCCTGGTCACTTTCCTGAGCTGTGTTCCCCGTCCTGTATTCCTGTATTTCTCTCGGATAATCTTCCTTCTCTGTGCTGCAGACACAATTTATGTCTCTAGACTGGATTTATGGAGATTCTGGGGTTCAGATGGAAGCAAAATGTTGATTTTCCCCATAGGGTTTGCTTGACCTAGACACCTGGGGTATGTACCTTGGGTCTTCTGCCCCATGCCCGGGTCTAGTGAGATCTCTGACAGAACAATTCTCCCAGGGTTACTTGCTCTGTTATTTGCTGGCTGTGCCGGGTGGAGGGATATGTCTGTATAGTCTCAGACCCAAGTCACTGAGTGCAGCCTCAGGAGATGGGAGGCAGCGGTGTGGGATCTCTGCAACTTGTCTCATGTAAACATTTCAGCTTCCACTGAATACCAATATTATAAGTCCTGACCCCTGCACTATATACTCTATGTTGTACATTACATACTCCTGACCCCTGCACTTACCTGGCAGGGGAGACACCATGATCATGAAGGTGGTTCTCCCAGGGCGAGGCTCGGCCATTGCACTCCGGCTGAGCTGATCGTGGTGTCATCCCTGCCACTGCTCGGCCTTTTGGCTAAGATCAGGTGTGGTATCCGTTCTCATCAGTTGCTAGAGGAGCGCTGAAGCACCTCCTATTTGTGGAGGGTGGATGCAATCTAATAGCGTCATTGCACCTGGAAGGGTGGTTTCAGCAGGGACTATGCCGTGCTGCCCGACAGATACTGGGGGCCGGCCAATGGTTGCGTCTGAGCCACCTGGAAGGGTGCTTCTGGTGAGGATGGGTGGCTGTGCCTGGTCTGGTCTTTTTGCCGGGTTCTAGTCTGGCCTTCTGGCTGGCTGGTGCAAGTGCTGTCCCTGTCGGAGATCTGGTAGGAGGAGCTGGAACTGCCCTGATGGAGAGACGGGGTAGGACCATGCAAATCCTGCTGGGTTGACAGGGAGTCTGGAAGGGTTAGTATTGGTGGAGGCTGCTAGATGGGGGCAGCTTCTCCCCAAGAAAACCTGGAAGGGCTCTCTTTCTGGCAGGGGTGGAGGGCTGCACTGGCCGGTCGGGGGGTTGGATTTGGAACGGAAAAGCCTATGGTGCATGTGCCCCTGGAGTGGCAGTCCAGGGGTGTCTGAGAATCACTGTGAGTGAGGGTCACTTTGATTTAACGACACCACGGTCACTGCACCAGCTACACGCTTTTTTAGCACCTGCCTCCTGGGCCGGGCCTTTTGGCCAGGACCGGAGGAATTTTTTATTCCTGGCCGGAGGGCCTGGTCATTGTTGATCACAATGACCACTTCTTCACTCTCCTCTTCACTATCCCTTTCCCCCACTTTATTTAATTTATTAGCCTATGTTTGTCACCTTTTTGTCTTTTTTTGTTGTGCACGTTTTGTACACAGTGTGATTAGTAGGGTGCCGGTCCTCGGGCCAGCCCTGAACGTCTTGGGAGTGGGTGGACATGGCCTTTTGGCTTAGTTCACCTGCTCTCATGGGGTCTCCCTTCGGGGGAGTCCCACCTAGTACTTGGAGGGTTCTGTTTCGGCAGTCTCTCCAGGGAAGTTGGGTCCGAGTCGGCTTCGGTTGCTCGGACCACAGTAACTCAGTCCCCGTCTGGAGCCTAACGCCCCGGGGGATCAGGGTTTGGGTCCCTTCTGCACAGAAGGACCACTTGACGTTGCACCCGTCTGCACGTTTTTGTGAACACTCTTTATGTGTGTGCACATTTTTTCTGCACCGGGTGGAGTTTTTGAGTGTGTTTCACACGCCATAGGCTTTTCAAAAAAAAAAAAAACTCCTGACCCCTGCACTATATAATCTATGTTGTACAATACATACTCCTGACCCCTGCACTATATACTCTATGTTGTACATTACATACTCCTGACCCCTGCACTATATACTCTATGTTGTATATTACATACTCCTGACCCCTGCACTATATACTCTATGTTGTACATTACATACTCCTGACCACTACACAATATACTCTATGTTGTATATTGCATACAAAGAAAAAAAGCCACTGCTCCCAGGTGTATGATGATAACCTGAGGTGGAATATCTCGTAGAGTGCCAGCCCCGGCCCGCCTCTGTCGGAAACTTGTAAGAAAATAAATGTCTGCACATCCAGGAATTTCCGATCGCCTTTTATTGTTCAAAGTGATAACACCAAAGACACCAACACGAGGTCACGTAGACGCGTTTCACACAAACATCTTGTGTTTATCATTACCAAAGGATTAAGCACAAGATGTTTGTGTGAAACGCGTCTACGTGACCTCGTGTTGGTGTCTTTGGTGTTATCACTTTGAACAATAAAAGGCAATTAGAATTCCTAGATGTGCAGCCATTTCTTTTCTTACAAGTTGTACATTACATACTCCTGATTTCTGCTCTCTCCCCTCCACCCACTGCTATATATACACACATAGGGCCAGATTCAGGTAGATGGGCGCATCTTTGCTCTGGAGTAACGTTTCTCATTTGCGTTACTCTGCCGAAATTTTAGGAGCAAGTGCTGTTATTCATGAAGCACTTGCTCCTAAAGTTGCGGCAGCGTATCGAAAATGAGCCGGCGGAATTCAAATTGGGCGGGTACGGGGCGTGTATTATTTAAACGAAGCGCGATCCTGCGGCGAACGTATTGCGCATGCTTTGACTGTCAATGCATCCCAGTGCGCATGCTCCAAATTCTGTCAGTGAACGTCAATGACGTCAAATCCCCATTCATGGACGTTTTACGCAAGCGGCGCAAATTTTTTTTTTTCGACGCGATGACGACGCCTATACTTAACATAGGATACTCCACTAGGGGGCTGCTTTATCTTTACGCCGCGTATCGCTTCCGGAAACGTCGTAAAGTCACTGCGTCGCGCCCGAATACGATCGTGAATTGCCGATTCCCGCTGATTAACATATTTTTTCGGCGTAAATCAGCGGGAACGCCCCCGGCGCCATTTTTAAATTAACGTTGCGATGCGATGGCGAAATTCAATTACGCCGATCGCATCGGAACTCCAACCCGGCGTTTCTTGTTTTCTGGTTACAGAAAACAGAAACGCCGGCTTAAAGTGACAGTTAGGCTGGAGTATCACTGATACTCCAGCCTAACTCTACCCGAATCTGGCCCATTATGTATTCTCATTTGTTACACCCATTTCCTACCAGCTGGACATTTTATATCTGATGATGTGATTGGAGCACAGACTTTTACATGTAGATAATAATGTGATAACATCCTCCAACTTGGGAACCTTAAACAGAAAGTGTTAATGAGGGGGAGGAGTCAGTAACCCAATGATGGAGGTCTTCAGGATCAGTCCAGTCTTCATTTTGGTTGTTCTCCCCCATCCTCACTCTCTGACCTCTGGTGGGGCTCAGCTCTGCTGTTATTCATGACTAAATCATGGAAGGAAGTGCAGGACTTCTTGTATTGGGATGATGGCAATGAGTGATAGAGGGGGTAGTGTCATGGGGGTCAGCAGCAAGGATGGCCAGATCTGTGTGGCTACACTAGCAGACTGAGACAAGGCTATATCTAGTAAAGTCAATTTATTAGTAAAACCAAAGACATCCACACACCAGCAAACATAAAAATATAAGGAAACCATATACTGAATGACAAAATATCCAACCACCTGACTGTAACACAATATAAACAAAACGGGGAACACAAGTCACAGGGAATGCCAGAGTTGCAAGGAAGGGAGAACCAGGACTGGGGTCAGGAACAAGGCAAGCAGGTATAAGGCAGCGGGGTGCAGGGTACAAGATTCAGGGCAAGATATCAGGAGCAGGAAAGACGGCAAGCAGCATTTGACTAGCAAAGAAATACACTGACATGAAATGTAAAAGCAGAGGAGGGACTAAATACCCTCCCAGCAGCCAGCATCAGGTGAAGACTGATTACTAGAAGCTGCTGGGAGTCACCTGCTGGTCGACACTGGAACTACAACCCTCCATCTAGGTTACCACAGTGTGATCGAGATCCTGACAAGTGGGGATACTTGTCCTTTAATCTCCTCGCTGTCACTCCCATGAAAGACAGACAGGTTCTCGTTGTTTCCTCACTCTCTGACTAAGGACCATTAAATAAAGAAATTATCTGGTAGGAGATCAGAGGGCCCATTTACTAGTTACCTTGAGGGGGGAATTGTAAGATCCTCAGAGACAAAGCTGCCTGATGTGGGCGGAGTCCTGGTTTAGGGGAACCAATCAGCTCATGTCTAGTAATAATCTTTGTATTCCTATTTTAGTAGATGGACGGGAGATGAGGAAAACCTCAGAGGATTGTCTCACTTTGTCTCCAGACTGTAAAGTAGAAGATGAGGACATCACACAGTATAGTCCAGGAGAAAACCCGACTACCTCAAATGTCCATCCGGCACCACACAGTGTAGATGGACCATCGTATTCCTCTTATCCTGAGGAACCTCGGACTGTGCGGGACGGTGCCGGACCATCGTATTCCTCTTATCCTGAGGAACCACAGACTGTGCGGGACGGTGCCGGACCATCGTATTCCTCTTATCCTGAGGAACCTCAGACTGTGCGGGACGGTGCCGGACCATCGTATTCCTCTTATCCTGAGGAACCTCAGACTGTGCGGGACGGTGCCGGACCATCGTATTCCTCTTATCCTGAGGAACCTCAGACTGTGCGGGACGGTGCCGGACCATCGTATTCCTCTTATCCTGAGGAACCTCAGACTGTGCGGGACGGTGCCGGACCATTGTATTCCTCTTATCCTGAGGAACCTCAGACTGTGCGGGACGGTGCCGTCCTTCGAACGGATAAGAACTTTTCATGTACTGAGTGCGGAAAGTGTTTCCCTTTTAAATCCAATCTTATTGCACATAAAAGGTCTCACACAGGTGAGAAGCCGTATTCCTGTCCTGTGCAGGAGTGCAGGAAATGTTTTGCACGAAAATCTGAAGTTATCATACATCAAAGTTGTCACACGGGTGAGAAGCCTTATTCCTGTGCCGAGTGTGGCAAATGTTATGCACACAAATCAAATCTCCTCACACATCAAAGGTCCCACACAGGCGAAAACACATATTCATGTTCTGAGTGCGGGAAATGTTTTGTACAAAAAAAAGAACTTGTCACACATCAGAGGTCTCACACAGGAGTAAAGCCATATTCCTGTGCTGTTTGCGGAAAATGTTTTTCAGGCATGTCAAATCTCTACACACATCAGAGATTGCACACGGGTGAGAAGCCACATTCCTGTTCTGAGTGCAGGAAATGTTTTGTACAAAAATCGCATCTTCTCAAACATCAACTGTCTCACACGGGGGAGAAGCCGTATTCCTGTGCTGAGTGCGGGAAATGTTTTTTAGATAAGTCGCATCTTTACAGACATCAGAAAGCTCACAGAGGGGAAAAGCCGCATTCCTGTTCTGAGTGCGGGAAAAGGTTTTCAGAAAAGTCCTGTCTTACCACACATCAGAGATCTCACACGGGGGAGAAGCCGTATTCCTGTTCTGAGTGTGGGAAATGTTTTTCACAGAAGTCCAATCTTAACACACACCAGAGATCTCACGCGGGGGAGAAGACCCTTTCCTGAAGTCCTGAAGTGAAGTGAAGTCCTGTCTTCCTGTACATCAGGGGTCCTACACAACCCTCGAGATGTATTAGTAAGTGCGGGAAATGTCTTGTATATGAATGTTGCTGGACATCACAGCTCTCATGTGGGGAAGAAGCACACCCTGATATACACCTCAGATATACTCCATGGCTGATCTTCATCATGAAAGAAATAGTTCATAAGGAGATCAGAAATCACCAAAGACATGGATGAAGTGTTGTACCGTGTTGGCCATTGATAGCAGGAGAAAAATAAAAATGAATTCATCACCTCTCATTGGCTGAGTACATTTTGTGGTGTGGAGACTCAGAGGTCTAATATTCTCTTGCAAAAGGTCTGTTTTCTCAAGTCGTCTTCCAGGATGAAACACGTTTAACCCCACCACTTAAAAGGCGGTCCTCTAGGCCATTTTTTAAGTCCTCATGTTCTTAAGTCCTGGCCAGCCACCTGCCTGCTTATCTCCTTGCCTTCCCTGGCGGAATGATCTTCCTTCGCTCCCCACCCAGTAGTAGCCGGAGCCCGGAGAGTAAGACTTGACAGGCTGTGAGGTGGGCGGCGGTGGGAAGAGAGTCGCTGATTGTCGACATTACTAGTAAAAGAAAAAAATATTTCCCCGATTTTTATTTTAAAAATCTCTTCACCTTAAAGCGGAGTTCCACCCAAAAATGGAACTTCCGCTTAACCGACTCCTCACCCCCTTACATGCCACATTTAGCATGTCATTTTTTGGGGGGGAGTGGGGGCTTCATGAGGAGTGGGACTTCCTGTCCCACTTCCCCCTTCCGCCGAGGGGCTGGTAAGGGGATTAGCTTAATCGCCTTACTGCAGCCCCTCCCTGTAGGCGATCGCCTGGGACACGTCACAGGTCCCAGGCGATCGCCTGTCCAATGGGACGACGCAGCTCCGTTCGCACATGCGCAGTGCTGCTCGTGCATGCGCAGTGCTGCTCGTGCATGCGCAGTGGGTGCCTGGCTGTGAAGCCGAAAGCTGTCACGGCCGGGTGCCCACACTTGGAATGAAGACGCCGGCTGGGGAGGAGGGGAGAGGAGCGGAGCCCGGCCGGCACGTCGCTGGAACCGTGGAGAAGGTAAGTGTATGTTTATTAAAAGCCAGCAGCTAAACTTTTTGTAGCTGCTGACTTTTAATAAACATAAAAAAAGGCTGGAACACCCCTTTAATCTATAAGGATATACAGCACATACACACAGCACAAGAGATTTTTGTTGGGGCTGCAGTTCCTCTGAGCACCACAAAGTGGTGATCTCACTTCTACCCAGACAGATAGTCTCTATGGTAGACAGACAGGAAGTGATGTCGGGCACAGACAGGAAGTTCCGGGTGAGAGGTAAGTCGGGAGGAAGTAGAGAGAAGACGGTGCTGGAAGGGGCAGTAGATAAGGTAATAAGATCTTATTTTCTATTTACACCCAGTAACCCCGTCATGTCTGTCCTCTTCCTCCATAGTCACTGTGACGTCTTTTATCACCAGCAGATGATGATACACACATATAGGGCCAGATTCAGGATGGCTAGCGGTTCTTTAAGGCGGCGTAACCTATCTCATTTACGTTACGCCGCCGCAACTTTACTCGCAAGTGCTTTATTCACAAAGCACTTGCGTGTAAAGTTGCGGCGGCGTAGCGTAAATGGGGCGGCGTAATTCAAATGCGGCGGGTAGGGGGTGTGTATTATTTAAAATAGGCGCGATCCCGTGCCGAACGTATTGCGCATGTGCCGGCCGACAATGTATCCCAGTGCGCATGCTCCAAATTATGACGGTGTTTTCGACGTGAACGTAAATGACGTCAATCCCCATTCACAGACGAGTTACACAAACGACGTAAAAAATTTCCAATTCGGCGCCGTCACGACGTCCATACCTAACATAGTATGCGCCTGCTTTTTGGTGCTTTATCTTTACGCCGGGAAAAACCCTTACGGAAACAGCGTAAAGTCACTGCGTCGGGCGGGCGTACGTACGTTCGTGAATTGGCGCATCTCGCTGATTTACATATTCTCGGTGTAAATCAGTGGGAACGCCCCTTGCGGCCATTTTAAAATTGCAGTTAAGATCCGACGGCGTAATACAATTACGCCGGTCAGATCTTAGCTGCATCCCGGCGTATCTTGTTTTCTGAATAGAAAAAACAGATACGCCGGCGCAGATTTAGAGTTATGCCGGCGTATGACTGATACGCCGACATAACTCTACCTGAATCTGGCCCATATAGTGTGGAGACCTACACAAATCTCTTTAAGGGTCAGAACATTTCCCCACTTACGGTTCCGGAACCTTCTCTTCATTTTGGAGATAAACTAATATGTTCCTCTAAACCAGTGGTTCTCAAGCACCCCCAATGGGCCACGGGAACTTTCCTTAGATAGAATAGCTCTTATCAATACAGTGGAACCTCGGATTGCGAATAATACGGTTAACGAGCATTTTGAAATACGAGTGCTGTATTTAAAAAAAATCCTAACTCGGTTTACGAGTGTTGTCTCGCGAAACGAGCAGGAATCAAATCACTGTTTACAGAGTATATGACAAGCCCAACCTATGTTGGACAGGAACTTATGTTGGACGAGAAGGCCTGGCTCGCCGTCTCCACCAATTCATCCCAAAGTGTTCTATTGGGTTGAGGTCATCCATGTCTTTATGGACCTTGCTTTGTTCACTGGTCCAAATCACTTGGTGTAGGGGGATTATGGTGGCCCCTTATGCCGCATACACGATCATTTTTCGGCATTAAAAAAACGTTGTTTTTAAAAAATTTCATATAAAATGATCGTGTGGGCTTCACATAATTTTTCAGGTTCTGAAAAACGCAATTATTATTTTTTTTTTTAACGTGCTGCATTTTTGAGTTGTAAAAAATGATCGTGTGTGGGCTAAAACGACGTTATAAACCCGCGCGTGCATGCTCAGAAGCAAGTTATGAGACGGGAGCGCTCGTTCTGGTAAAACTAGCGTTCATAAAGGAGACGGCACATTCATCACGCTGTAACAGACTGAAAAGCGTGAATCGACTAACACAAAATCAGCTAAAGCAGCCCCAAGGGTGGCGCCATCCACATTACACTTCCCCTTTATACTGCCGTCATACGTTTTAATGATGAAGTTGGAAAAACTTCGTTTTTTCTACATGCTGAAAAACAATGTTTTTTTTTTTTATGCTGAAAAATGATCGTGTGTACGTAGCATTAGTTCCAGCGAAGAGATCTCTAAAGCCCCGTACACGCGATCAAATTTTCTATCGGATGGTTTTTCCAACAGAGTTACGCTCAAGCTTGGCTTGCATAAACACGGTCACACAAAAGTTCTCTGGCCATTAACCACTTGCATACTGGGCACTTACACCCCCCTCCTGCCCAGGTAAAATTTCAGCTTCCGGCACTGCGTCGCTTTAACTGACAATTGCGCGGTCGTGCGACGTGGCTCCCAAACAAAATTTACGTCCTTTTTTCCCCACAAGTAGAGCTTTCTTTTGGTTGTATTTGATCGCCTGTGCGATTTTTATTTTTTGCGCTATAAACAAAAAAGAGCGACAATTTTGAAGAAAAATACAATATTTTTTACTTGTTGCTATAATAAATATCCCAATTTAAAAAAAAAAACACTTTTTTTTTCTCAGTTTAGGGCGATACGTATTCTTCTAAATATTTTTGGTAAAAAAATAAAAAAAATCGCTATAAATATGCACTAATTACAGTATAAATGTGACTGGCATTGAAGGGGTTAACACTAGGGGGTGAGGAAGGGGTTAAATGTGTATCCTAGGTGTGTTCTAACTGTGGGGGGAGGGGGGGTGACCAATCTGTGTCCCTATGTAGGAAGGAACACAGATCGGGCTCCTCCTCTCCAGAGACAGGACGCTGTCTCTGTGTAAAACGTCAATGAGAGATGATCTATGAGAGATCATCTCTCATTCGCCCACAGATCGCAAACGGCCACTCTGATTGGCGATCTGTGATTGGCCGTGTCCAAGGGACAAGGACAACACAGGGCTTCCCCGCAGCGCGCTCTACAGCGCGCGCTGGAAACGCCTGAAGGACATGCCGTCAAATGACGGCATGTTGGATATTCAGGCCCGCGCTGTTGCCATCATCCGACGGTAGCGCAGGCCTGAAGTGGTTAAGAAAGCCGTGACGTACAACACTACGACGAGACGAGAAAATAAAGTTCAATGCTTCCGAGTTCGGAATTGCTACAGACGATCGGATTTTCCAATAGGATTTTTTTCTGTCTGAAAATTTGAGAACAAGCTCTCAATTTTTTGTTGGCAGAAATTTTCGGCAGCAAAAGTCCGATGGAGCATGCACATGGTCGGAATTTCCGTTCAAAAGCTCACATCAGACTTTTGCTGTCGGAAAATACGATCGTGTGTAAGGCGTCGGCATCCCATTCCCAAGATATTTTGGACAACTTCATGCTCTTAACTTTGTGGGAACAGTTTGGGGACGGCCCCTTCCTGTTCCAACTTGACTGCGCACCAGTGCACAAAGCAAGGCCCATAAAGACATGGAGTGTGTAAAAGCAGGTTTCCCAATACTTTTGGTAATAAAGTGTATGTTCCCATGGGGGTAGTAGTTCCTAAATGTACAGCAACCCTCCCATTACCCCCCCTCACATCCACATCCTATTGTTGTGTGACCAATTGTCAGAAACCATGAATCAGATCGAGATTGAAGTACAGTTAAATCAAACTTGTTTAATTATAATCATAAAAAGATAAACAAGTAAGCGTAGTCAAAACATAGCCAGAGTTCAGGAAGCAGATCGGATAGTGTTAAAAAAGGGGGATCGGGTTGGGACTTTAGATGAGGCATATGATAGAAACTACCATAGGCCTCCATTCCTGTAAATGGGATAGTGAGCCGAGCACAATGTCAGAAGAGTCTGAGAAGAATGTAGTAGAACAGCAAGCAGGATCAGGAGCCAGAAGGAATGTAAACCAAGCAAGTCTTCAACAGGAATGCAGGAGATAGTCTCTGTGATTTTGATCAAGACGAAGGCAGAGAGCAACTGAGCTGGAAGGCTTTTTTTTTTTTTTAAAGCCTATGGCGTGTGAACACACCCAAAAAACTCCACCCGGTGCAGAAAAAATGTGCACACACATAAAGAGTGTTCACAAAAATGTGCAGACGGGAGAAACGTCAAGTGGTCCTCCTGTGCAGAAGGGACCCAAACCCTGATCCCCCGGGGCGTTAGGCTCCAGACGGGGACTGAGGTACAGTCATCCAAGCAACCAAAGCCGACACGGACCCAACTTCCTTGGAGGGACTACCGAAACAGAACCCTCCCAGTACTAGGTGGGGCTCCCCCTAAGGGAGACCCATTGAGAGCAGGTGAACTAAGCCAGAAGGCCATGTCCACCCACTCCCAAGACGTTCAGGGCTGGCCCGAGGACCGGCACACTACTAATCACACAGTGAACAAATAACGTGCACAAACAAAAAAAGACAAAAATGTGACAAACATAGGCAATAAATTAAATAAAGTGGGGGAAACGGATAGTGGAGAGGAGAGTGAAAGAAGTGGTCATTGTGTTCTACAATGACCAGGCCCTCCGGCCAGGAATAAAAAATTCCTTCGGTCCTGGCCAAAAGGCCCGGCCCAGGAGGCAGGTGCTAAAAAAGCGTGTAGCTGGTGCAGTGACCGTGGTGTCTTTAAATCAAAGTGACCGTCACTCACTGTGATTCTCAGACACCCCTGGACTGCCACTCCAGGGGCACATGCACCATAGGCTTTTCGTTCCAAATCCGACCCCCCGACCGGCCAGTGCAGCCCTCCACCCCTGCCAGATAGAGAGCCTTTCAAGGTTTTCTTAGGGAGAGCTGCCGCTCCAGTTAGCAGCCTCCGCCAATACTAGCCTTTCCAGACCCCCCATCAGTTTGGCGGATTTGCATGGTTCTACCCCACGCATCAAAGGGCATCACCAGCTCCTCCTACCAGATCGCTGACAGAGATAGCACTTACACTAGCCAGCCAGAAGGCCAGACTATAACTCGGCAAAAAGACCAGACCAGGCACAGCCACCCATCCTCACCAGGAGCACCCTTCCAGATGGCTCAGACGCAACCATTGGCCAGCCCCCAGTATCTGTCGGGCAGCACGGCGTAGTCCCTGCTGAAACCATCCTTCCAGGTGCAATGAAGTTATTGGATTGCGTCTGCCCTCCCCATATAGGAGGGGCTTCAGCGCTCCTCTAACAACTGATAAGAACAGATACCACACCTGATCTTAGCCAAAAGGCCGAGCAGTGGCAGGGAAGACACCGCGACCAGCACAGCTGGAGTGCAATGGCCGAGCCTCGCCCTGGGAGAACCACCTTCATGATCATGGTGTCTCCCCTGCCAGGTGAGTATTAAACATTCATTGGTCAGCAGCTCAACCCCAAGAGAGCTGGAAGGCTTAAGTAGGCAGGACTGACAAGCAGGATCATCAACAGGTGAGTCCCTGTTAGAAAATAGGAGCTGGCAATTAGACAACAGCTGAGCATCCAGCTCAGAGAAGGAAGGGCTAAGCCCAGCCCTGACAACAATACCATCCAAATAATTCTTACTTTCATATCCCAAAGTTATCCGTCTACAAGGAGACTTGTATAGATCAAATGACGGCACCAATGAGGATGAAGGAGGACCGAAATCACATGACTGAGAGGATACTAAACCTCACCCTGGAGATCATCTACCTGCTGACCGGAGAGGTGAGGGGGATTCTGGGAGATCACATGACATCACTCTTATCTCTATTAATAAAACACACACCTGACCAGGGAGGTGAGGAGGATTCTGGGAGGTCACATGACATCACTCTTATCTCTATTAATAAAACACAGACCTGACCGGAGAGGTGAGGAGGATTCTGGGAGGTCACATGACATCACTCTTATCTCTATTAATAATACACAGACCTGACCGGAGAGGTGAGGAGGGTTCTGGGAATCTAACATGATATTCCTATTTTTTTTTTTTTTTTGAAAAGCCTATGGCGTGTGAAACACACTCAAAAACTCCACCCGGTGCAGAAAAAATGTGCACACACATAAAGAGTGTTCACAAAAACGTGCAGACGGGTGCAACGTCAAGTGGTCCTTCTGTGCAGAAGGGACCCAAACCCTGATCCCCCGGGGCGTTAGGCTCCAGACGGGGACTGAGGTACTGTGGTCCGAGCAACCGAAGCCGACTCGGACCCAACTTCCCTGGAGAGACTGCCGAAACAGAACCCTCCAAGTACTAGGTGGGACTCCCCCGAAGGGAGACCCCATGAGAGCAGGTGAACTAAGCCAAAAGGCCATGTCCACCCACTCCCAAGACGTTCAGGGCTGGCCCGAGGACCGGCACCCTACTAATCACACTGTGTACAAAACGTGCACAACAAAAAAAGACAAAAAGGTGACAAACATAGGCTAATAAATTAAATAAAGTGGGGGAAAGGGATAGTGAAGAGGAGAGTGAAAGAAGTGGTCATTGTGTTCAACAATGACCAGGCCCTCCGGCCAGGAATAAAAAATTCCTCCGGTCCTGGGCAAAAGGCCCGGCCCAGGAGGCAGGTGCAAAAAAATCGTGTAGCTGGTGCAGTGACCGTGGTGTCGTTAAATCAAAGTGACCCTCACTCACAGTGATTCTCAGACACCCCTGGACTGCCACTCCAGGGGCACATGCACCATAGGCTTTTCTGTTCCAAATCTAACCCCCCGACCGGCCAGTGCAGCCCTCCACCCCTGCCAGAAAGAGAGCCCTTCCAGGTTTTCTTGGGAAGAAGCTGCCCCCATCTAGCAGCCTCCACCAATACTAACCCTTCCAGACTCCCTGTCAACCCAGCAGGATTTGCATGGTCCTACCCCGTCTTTCCATCAGGGCAGTTCCAGCTCCTCCTACCAGATCTCTGACAGGGACAGCACTTGCACCAGCCAGCCAGAAGGCCAGACTAGAACCCGGCAAAAAGACCAGACCAGGCACAGCCACCCATCCTCACCAGAAGCACCCTTCCAGGTGGCTCAGACGCAACCATTGGCCGGCCCCCAGTATCTGTCGGGCAGCACGGCATAGTCCCTGCTGAAACCACCCTTCCAGGTGCAATGACGCTATTGGATTGCATCCACCCTCCACAAATAGGAGGTGCTTCAGCGCTCCACTAGCAACTGACGAGAACGGATACCACACCTGATCTTAGCCAAAAGGCCGAGCAGTGGCAGGGAAGACACCTCGATCAGCCCAGCCGGAGTGCAATGGCCGAGCCTCGCCCTGGGAGAACCACCTTCAGACCTGACCGGAGAGGTGAGGGCGATTCTGGGAGGTCACATGACATCACTCTTATCTCTATTAATAATACAGACCTGACCGGAGAGGTGAGGAGGATTCTGGGAGGTCACATGACATCACTCCTATCTCTATTAATAACACAGACCTGACCGGAGAGGTGAGGAGGATTCTGGGAGGTCACATGGCATCACTCTTATCTCTATTAATAATACACAGACCTGACCGGAGAGGTGAGGGGGATTCTGGGAGGTCACATGACATCACTCTTATCTCTATTAATAAAACACAGACCTGACCGGAGAGGTGAGGGGGATTCTGGGAGGTCACATGACACAACTCTTATCTCTATTAATAAAACACGGACCTGACCGGAGAGGTGAGGAGGATTCTGGGAGGTCACATGACATCACTCTTATCTCCAATAATAATACAGACCTGACCGGAGAGGTGAGGAGGATTCTGGGAGGTCACATGACATCACTCTTATCTCTATTAATAATACACAGACCTGACCGGAGAGGTGAGGAGGATTCTGGGAATCTAACATGATATTCCTATTGGTTCTCCAATACAGAGATTTCCTCTTGTGAAGTCAGGTGATCATATGACCATCACAGTGCCTCCATGTGACTCCCTAAAACCCGAGAGACACAACATGGAGAAGATTCTAGAAGTCACCAAGAAGATGATGGAGCTGCTGACAGGAGAGGTGAGGAGGATTCTGGGAATTCTGGGACATTATCCAGTAACAGACAAGGGGCGTGTCTGGATGGTGACTGTATCATTGTGTGTGTCAGGTTCCTATAAGGTGTCAGGATGTCACTGTCTATTTCTCCATGGAGGAGTGGGAGTATTTAGAAGGACACAAGGATCTCTACAAGGACGTCATGATGGACAATCAGCCGCCCCTCACATCACCGGGTAAGAGGAGACTTTATTGTAAAGGAGAGAGCAGTACGGAGGCTCCACCTACATCCCCCATCATCTGATAAACACATAGAAACAATGGATTCAGTCAGTGTGTGTGTTTCCTACAGATGGATCCAGTAATGGGAACCCCCCAGAGAGATGTCCCCGTCCTCTGTATTCCCGGGATTCCACAAACGAAGATCACATCGTCCCTCTCTGTTACAAGGTTGGTAGGTCGAAGCATCTAGAACATGGACTCATTGAGACAATCTGTGGGTTTTATTTACAGTGTGTGATAGCAGAAGATCTGTTTTTATATTCTTTTGGTTTAGGGTGAAGATCTGATGGCTATAAAAGTTGAGGTTAAATCGGAAGAAGAAGAGGCATATGTGAGGGATGAACTGCTATATACGGAAGAGTATGGAATGAGGAGGATTTTAATAGAGGAGGACACTCCGCCAGAGATCAGCACAGGTGGGTCGTTGACACTAAGTCCTCCACCCAGACCGCTTACGCATTGGTCCAGAGTAGGACGGGGACTCGGTGATGTCACTTTCCTGAGCTTTGTTCCCCGTCCTGCACATTAGATCATCTACTTTTTTTTGGATAATCTTCCTTCTCTGTGCTGCAGACAAAATGTACTCTATATATCTGGACTGGATTTATGGAGATTCTGGTGTTTGGTTGGCAGCAAAATGTTGATTTTTTTTTTACCATAGGCATTGCTCCGCCTAGGGGCCGAACGGTGCTGATCGTCGCTGTTCGGAAAGGCCCGAGGACAGTTCGGCTGACCTCGGCAAACCTTGGAGAGGCTTGTGAATGGAGTCTTTCCGAGGTCAGCCGAACTGTCCTCGGGCCTTTCCTGCGCCCCCCGCCTCTGGTCACATGCAGTATTGCATGCCATTAAAGTCAATGCAGAATTAATTATTTTCGTTTTCCATTGACTTCAATGGGAAAACTCACTTTGATATGCGAGTACTTTGGATTACGAGCATTCTCCTGGAATGGATTATGCTCGTAAACCGAGGTTTCAATATATCTTATACAATAAGTTGTACATTACATAGTCCTGACTTCTCCTCTCTCCCCTCTATCCACTGCTGTATATACACATAATATGTATTCTCTTTTGTTACACCCATTTCCTACCAGCTGGACATTTTATATCTGATGATGTGATTGGAGCACAGACTTCTACATGTTGATAATAATGTGATGACTTCCTCCAACTTTGGAACCTTAAACAGAAAGTGATAATGAGGGAGGAGTCAATAACCCAATGATGGGGGTCTTCAGGATCAGTCCAGTCTTCATCTTGGTTGTTCTCCCCCCATCCTCACTCTCTGACCTCTGGTGGGGCTCAGCCCCGCTGTTATTCATGACTAAATCATGGACTAAATAAGCAAGTGCAGGACTTCTTGTGTTGGGAAGATGGCAATGAGTGATAGAGGGGGAGGGGACACTCGTCCTATAATCCCCTCATCACTGTCACTCCTATAAAATACAGTTCCCGTTGTTTCCTCACTCTCTGACTAAGGTCCATGAATAAAGAAATGATCTGGCAGGAGATCAGAGGAGCCATTTACTTGTTACCTTGAGGGGGGAATTGTAAGCTCCTCAGACACAAAGCTGCCTGATGTGGGCGGAGTCCTGGTTTAGGGGAACCAATCAGCTCATGTCTAGTAATAATCTTTGTATTTCTATTTTAGTAGATGGACGGGAGATGAGGAAAACCTCAGAGGATTGTCTCACTTTGTCTCCAGACTGTAAAGTAGAAGATGAGGACATCACACAGTATAGTCCAGGAGAAAACCCGACTACCTCAAATGTTCATCTGGCACCACACAGTGTAGATGGACCATCGTATTCCTCTTATCCTGAGGAACCTCAGACTGTGCGGGACGGTGCCGGACCATCGTATTCCTCTTATCCTGAGGAACCTCAGACTGTGCGGGACAGTGCCAGACCATCGTATTCCTCTTATCCTGAGGAACCTCAGACTGTGCGGGACGGTGCCAGACCATCGTATACCACTTATGGTGCCATCCTTCCAACAGATATGAGGTTTTCCTGTTCCGAGTGCGGGAAATGTTTTGTACACAAATCACACCTTGTCATACATCAGAGATCTCACACGGGGGAGAAGCTGTATTCCTGTCCTGAGTGTGGGAAAGGTTTTTCACGAAAGTCTAACCTTAACGCACATCAGAAATTGCACACGGGGGAGAAGCAGTATTCCTGTTCCGACTGTGGGAAATGTTTTGTACACAAATCGCATCTTGTCATACATCAGAGATCTCACATGGGGAAGATGCCTTATGCCTGTCCCGAGTGCGGGAAATGTTTTTTAAGCAATTCACATCTTTCCAGACATCAGATATTGCACACGGGGGAGAAGCCGTATGCTTGTCCCATGTGTGGAAAATGTTTTTCAAGGAAGTCCAATCTTTACACTCATGAGAGATTGCACACGGGGGAGAAGCCGTATTCCTGTTCCGAGTGCGGGAAATGTTTTTCAAGGAAGTTTAATCTTTACATCCATCAGAGATCTCACATGGGAAAAAAGTCACATTCCTGTCCTGAGTGCGGGAAATGTTTTTTAGACAAGTCCAGTCTTTCCAGGCATCAGCGATCTCACACGGGGGAGAAGCCGCATTCCTATCCTGAGTGAGGGAATTGTTCCTCACTGAAGTCCTGTCTTCCTGTACATCAGGGGTCCCACACAACCCTTGAGGTGTATTAGTGAGTGCGGGAAATGTCTTGTATATGAATGTTGCTGGACATGTGGGGAGGAAGCACACCCTGATATACACCTCAGATATACTCCATGGCTGATCTTCATCATGTAAGAAACACTTCATAGACCTCAACCGTAGCTTGACCTCTTGACAAAGATGTCCTATGGAATGAATGATACAACAGTGCCACCATCTAGAGGTTAGATTGGTAAATGTTTCTCCCATTGAAACATAGTATTGAGAAAGGGGGGCCACGCGGGGGGGGGGGGTAATAAAACTTTCCAAATAAAAAGGCAACAACATTAGAAACGTTGATAAGGAGATCAGAGATCACCAAAGACATGGATGAAGTGTTGTACCGTGTTGGCCATTGATAACAGGAGAAAAATAAAAATGGAGTCATTACCTTTCAGTACTTTTGTGGTGTAAGATTTCACTAACCCTTGTATTTTTAAAAAAAAATGGTTGAATAAAAGTAGCAAGCATTCACAATTTTTTTCTTGACACAAGGCTCTTGTTCATGAACTGTTTGTATAATCGGCACACCTGAACTGTTATCTGCTCCTAGCCTGACATTATCACGAGCCATACATAAAAAGGGAAACCTATCGTGGATCCTGAGCAGGCTTAGATGTTTGCACAAGAACTTTGCCGTTTATCCTGTCAAGTTCAGGAAACGCCGACAGAGCTCACCAAGGTGCAATCTCCCACTACCACCGCTACCAAAACTATTTTGCCTGACCGTTTGTCTGGTGACCGTAAAGGGTTTTTGCAACTTTAAAAAACGGCGGCAAATTATGTTTCAAGTTAAAGCGGATGGTTCAGCTTAAAAAAAATATTAAAAGCCAGCAGCAACAAATACTGCAGCTGCTGACTTTTAATATTAGGACACTTACCTGTCCTGGAGTCCAGCGGCGTCCGCAGCAGAGGATGAGCGATCGCTCGTCACCCTGCTGCTCCCCCCTCCATCCACGGTGAGGGAACCAGGAAGTGAAGCGCTGCGGCTTCACTGCCCGGTTCCCTACGGCGCATGCGCGAGTCGCGCTGCGCCCGCGAATTGGCTCCAGCTGTGTGCTGGGAGCCGAGTGTTCCCAGCACACAACGGGCGGGAGACGGGATGTGATGTAATGCCCGTCTTTTGCCCGTGAATGCTGGGCCGGAAGTGGGTGCAGATACATGTCTATCTGCACCCCCCTCCCCCCTGAAAGGTGTCAATTGTGACACCGGAGGGGGGGAGTGTTCGGATCAGCGGATCTTCACTTTAGGGTGGAGATCCGCTTTAAGGCCATCCTCGTCTGGCTCTGAAACTCAGAGGGTTCAAATCTCTCTGCTACAGGGTGATCCCCCAGGCTTGGGCCTTTAAACCTGGAACCAAACCATCCAGCCCTGCTAACAGTAGATTCCTTCTTTGAAGCCCTTGGGTTGCCGTATGATGATCCAGATCGTGCTGCTACTGCAGAATTAACCCTGCGTAACTTAAAGCAAGGAACTACCACAGCTGAAATGTATTGCTCAGAGTTTCGCAGGTGGGCCCCGGAATCTGGCTGGAATGATGCAACTCTCCGCAGCCGGTTTAGAATAGGCCTTTCACATGCAGGATGCTCTGGTCAGCTTCTCATACCCAGCCTCACTGGAGGAGGCTATGTGTCTAGCTATTAGAATTGACCGTCATCACCGAGAGAGGAGGCGAGAACAAACTACGGCTGTAGTAAACTATTTTTCTCCCATCCATGCACATTCCAAACATCTTTCATGTTTCATTGTTGAAACCTGTTCATTCCAGCCTCCAAGTAAATGATCCAGAACCTCTGAATGTGTTGGATAGTCAGGAATATGAAGTAGCATTTATTCTTGATTCCAGACGAGTACGCAATTCCTTACAATATCTTGTTAATTGGAAAGGTTTCGGCCCAGAGGATCGATCCTGGGTCCCAGCTCGTGATCTTCATGCTGACCGACTTAAGAAAAAGTTCCATCTTTGTTATCCAAGTAAGCCTGGGGGTGCAGGAACAATCCCTCGAGAAAGGGGGGGGGGGTACTGTCAGTACTAGGATCCACTTTGGACCCAGCACAACTCACCTGACACAGCCTTTGCCTGGGAAACAGTGATACGCCAGCTCACCTTTAAATCACCTGTATCATCATCCAATCAGTGCTCGTGATAGAGTTACCTTTGTGTGCCACTGTTTGCATCAACTGATATCTGCTCTGTGTATTTCATGTATGACCCGGCTCGTTTGACCCTGCTTGCTCGCTTCTGATTCGGTACCGTTTGGACTCTGATCTACCTGTGTATGACCCAGTTTGCTTAGACTACGCTTTGCCTGATTCTACTGTAGTACCTTCATCTGCAGCGGTGAACTACTAGCACCAGCCAACACCCATCTGCAGCAGTAAACTAGAAGCATCAGCCATCATCCATCTGCAGCGGTGAACTACAAGGTCCTGCCAACTTCTACCTTCACCTACAGCGGTGAACTACAAGTCCCAGCTGACCTGCTCAGTTTAGACCTGCTCATGGTATGTGCCCTTGTTCTTTAACTGTTTGCATAATCAGCAAACCTGAACTGTTATCTGCACCTAGCCTGACAGTAGATTGGGAGTTTTAGGAGAACAGTTTCTGTGGACTGTTGAGAGAGAGAAATCCAGACTGATGGGGATGAAGAACTTTATTCTCAGCAAGATGGTGACTCAGTCAGCTGTAGAGTGGAGATTCAAGGAGTTTGGAGAAAAAAAGAGGAGCAAGGAGATGGGGCATAATTGGTTGGGATTGGTAGGGTCCCAGTGAGGGCTTTTTAAGTATGATGGTGACTAGTGCATGTTTTAGAGAGTTGGGGAAGATGCCAGAGGAGAGGGAGAGATTGAAGATGCGAGTGAGGCCGCGTACACACGATCGAACATGTCCGCTGAAACTGGTCTGCGGACCAGTTTCAGCGGACATGTTCGATCGTGTGTATGGCCTATCGGACCGTTTTCCAGCGGACAAAAGTTTCTAGACATGGTTAGACACTTGTCCGCTGGAAACCTGTCCCTCGGACATGTTCGCTGATTAGTACACGAAAGCATCGGACAAAAATCCCCCGCATGCGCAGAATTAAGTCGACGCATGCTTGGAAGCCTTGAACTTCATTTTTTCATCACGTCGTTGTGTTCTACGTCACCGAGGGGCATTTTGCCTGATGGTGTGTACACACAGACCAACAGACAACTTCAGCCTGGTTCGCTGGAAACGGTCCGTCGGACATGTTTCCTCGGACATGTTCGATCGTGTGTACGCAGCCTTAGAGTATAGGATAGAACAAGAGGGTGACCGCAGTATTTGAGAGGGTCCATGTGGTTAGTGAAGAGAAAACCGGTAATACAAACACGCAGGTGTATTTAGGTAATGCAGGATGACCTTCAGTAACCCTTTCAGATCTGAGAGAAACCCAATGATTTCACATGAAGAGTTGCTGAATGTTTATCAAAAGGTCTCTGGTTTATTGAGCACAGATACACAGTATTTATAAAGTTGTAAAGACGATAAAGTGGGGGCTAGGAGGGACTTCCTATATGTGAATGTGATATATGAAAAAGACACAAGATATCTCTGGCAAACCTTTGCTTCCATCCTGATAATGCAGGTTCCTGTTTTCATCTCAATGACGTATGTTACTGTTAGAACTGGACTTTTATTCTGGGACTTCGGCTTAAACCACAGACCACAAGATAAAGCCCATGTAGGTGAGAAACAGATGTTGCCTAAAGCATAAGTCTTCACAGAAACAGGAAGTTTGTTCCGGGAGATGGCTTAACCACAAATAACTGTGAATGTGAACCAAAGATTAGTTTTTCTAAGGCAAAACTCCTATATACATATCTAATTAGCAAAACCTAGAGGGGAATCTAGAGATAGAGAAATAATTGTTTTATACATTCTCTTAGGCCGCGTACACACGATCAACTCTATCTGCTGGAAACGGTCGGCCCAACCGTCCCAGCAGACAGATTCGATCGTGTGTACGGGCGAGCCGATGGATTTGGCCAGCCGACAGATTTTAAAGCATGCTTTAAAATCGGACGGCTGGGAATCCGTCCGTCCGATATGTCTGCTGGTTAGTACGCTAACCAGCAGACATATCTTCTCGCACATGCGTCGAATGGATTCGACGCATGCGCGGAAGTAATTCACTTCCTGGTGCGGTGATGTGGCGGCGTCAACGTCACCGCCACGTCAGCGCGCCGTCTGCCGGCGGGGATTTTGGTTTGTTCGTGTGTACACGATCAAACCAATACATCCCAGCAGACAGATTTGTTCAAATCGGTCTGTCCGACCGATTTGAACAAATCTGTCTGCTCGTGTGTACGGGGCCTTACAGTTAGGTGGATGTTAGAAAAAAGTATTGGAGTTGAGTGAGGGAAGTGATGATTGTACTTGTGCACATGGGGTGTTAAGTGGGGAGGGTATTTGTAAAGCTGAGATCTCATCACAAATGTTATCAATCTTATGTTTGAAGTGATTGGCGATCTCCTGGGTAGTGAGTGAGTGAGTTGGTGGAGGACAAAGTAGAGAGTTGAAGGTAGAGGAGAGTTGACGAGGACTGGATGAGAAGGTATTAATGAAAGTGATAAAATAGATGATATTGGCACTGAGGAGGCATGAATTGTATTCTTGGAGGGTAGATTTATATTGGTTGAAGTTTTTATAATGCCACGTACCCACAGTCAGAATTTCCAATGGAAAAAGTCAGATGGGAGCTTTTCATCGGATATTCCGACTGTGTATGCCCCATCTGACCTTTTCCGTCAGAATTTCTGATGGACTTAGAGAGCAGGCTCTCTATTTTTCCGACAGAAAATCTGCTCGTCTGTATGGAATTCTGACGCATGCTCAGAATCAAGTCAACGCATGCTCGAAAGCATTGAATTTCATTTTCGGCTCGTCATAGTGTTGTATGTCACCACAGTCTTTTTTTTACCTTTTTATCACGTATAGTTAACACGCGTGGTCTTGCACTAACCCCCTCTCCCCCTTTTTTCAAGACCAGGCCCCCCTATATTAATTATTATTATCTTTCACTCCACATACCTGTCTAGTAGATCCATCCCCATGTTCTTGCCCTCTGGCCTCTACATGGGACCTCGTTCGGTGATTCTCCTCTGCGGGATACACCTAAGTAAGCAGCTGAGCCCCCTCTCCCTATTTAAATTTTGTATTCCTAATTTATGTATAACCAATTGTTTTTTAACCTAATTGTAGACATACTTCTGATGAAGCGGTCAATACCGCGAAACCGGTCAAGATTGTCATGACCCCCAACGCATTATTTTGTTCCCCACCGGGATTATTATACTGGCGTTATGTATGGTTGTCATCATTTTAAGCTCTGTATTGTGTTTTTTCTTCTTTGTATTTTATTAAAAATGATTTTACCCTTATTTAGTAATCTTGTTATCTAATTCTACATGTACCGCAATAGTCCAACTGTGCCCCCCCTTTTTTGTTTGGTCTTAGGTTTGGGGACCTTAGACCCAATGTTTCTATATCGAGTCACCACAGTCTTGGCGTTCGGAATTTGGTGTGACCGTGTGTATGCATGACAGCTTGAGCGTAATTCCGTCGGAAAAAACATCCGAGTTTATTCCGACTGAAAAAAACGGTCATGTGTACAGGGCATAAGACTTAGTCTTACACCACAGGCGCTCAAGAGTGCGGCTACATTTTTTGAGACTTCTGGTGTCACCTGTTTGCCAAAATTGTAGGAGCTGGGTCTGATTCTGTGTGTAGTCAGGGGGGGAAAGCTCATCCAGGGCAGAGGACTACAATAGATTGTAGACAGAAGTGGTTAGGTTGGGGCAGGACAGGGATAATATTTTGTCATAGAGGTGGTCAGTAGCAAAGTAGAGAAGGGTTGAAGTGACGAAGGTTCCTACGAGTAACTGTTACGCCGCCTACACACAATTGTAAATTCCGACAAGAAAAGTTTGTTGTGAGCTTTTGGCCAGAAAATTCCGACCATGTGTAGGCTGCATCGGAATTTTTCTGTCGGAATTTCACTGTGGCAAGAAAGGTCCCCCAGCGGATAACGGCTGCGAATGAGCTGTAAACGGCACCTGCGCAATGAGCACGACATTGTGCCACGCGCTTCCGATGCTCGTGCAACTCGGCAAGGGGCGGGTGTATTACTGTTATATCATGTAGAGGACGGATGGCTACAGAAGAAGCCGAATTTTAAATTGATGAGCAGAGCAGATAATTTGGGGGTGGTTTTATCAATAAACTACACGTCTTTGCAGGGCGTGTTCGGATGGCTACAGAAGAGGCCGTATTTTAAATTGATGGACAGAGATGCCATCCGCCCCTTACACGATATAACAGTAATACACTCGCCCCTTGCAGAGTTGCGCGAGCATCGGGAGCATGCGGCACAATGTCGTCCTCATTGTGCAGGTGCCGTGTACAGCTCATTCGCAGCTGTTCATCTTCGGTGATTTTCGGCGGCTCCGTTGTGCTCCGTACTGTGCGGACGCTGCGCCTGCACAGTACAGGGCGAGCATTATCTGCCGGGGGGACCTTTCTCGGCAGAACAGGGAGACCACGCTCTCTGCACAGCTCTATGGGCGCTATTGCACGCAAATATGTGACTGCTCGGGGCCAAGGTATTAAGGATTGGAAGCGTGTATCGCTAAATGAATAGACTTCCTAGCAACGTTATTAGCGGTCTGCAGCTAGGGGAGCTCTAATGTTTAGCGTGTGACCACTGGAGAGCGATTCCATCTAGCTTACATTAACCCTTTAAAGTCCAAGGGCTGTTTTTCCTTTTTTTTTTTTTCACACATGGTAAAATGCACATTTATGACCAGAAGATTAGTATATTGTTATAAGAACAATCTTATGAACCAAGGTAACTCGGTTGGTTACTAAGGATTAATGTGGCAATTTGAATCTGTACTGTTAAGTATATACTTTCAATAAAAATCTATTGTTAAAAAATGAATAAAAAAAACCTCTATTTTCTGAAAGCAGAGGCCCTGAGAATAAAATGGTAGTAATTGTTAAGGTGTTCTTCGTACACAAATTTTAGGTTAATATCCGGGTTTATTTTCTACTTTTCCACCATTTTCTATGGTGTGATCTTTTCTACAATACTTTGTTATAATAATGTAACACGCTGTGTATTGTATACAAATTACTAACTATTCCACATCCTATTATTCTGTAACCAATCTGCAGCCTTGAGAACCCTGTGTACAATTTCCTCCCTTTACAAAGTAGCAGCCCAGCTACAATACATACACACACCTAGAAAGGTTTGGAGGAACCCTGGCTAAGAAAGGCTGGACTAGGCAGTAATATATTTCTATCCCCCTTGTTGGGAGTGGAGATGACCCCATCTATAAGGATATACAGTACATACACACACAGCACAAGGCCGTGTTCACACTACGAGATGTTTCTTGGGGGCTGCAGTTCCTCTGAGCTCCACAAGATGGCGATCTCACATCTACCTAGACAGGAAGTCTCTATGGAAGACAGGAAGTGATGTCAGGTAAGAAGAAAATTCCATGTTACGAGTTAGAGAGAAGACATTGCTTAACCTGGCAGCAGAGGAGGTAATAAGATCTTATTTTTTATTTACATGAAACTCCAAATTATTTTTACTTTAATTTGCCAAAATAATCTCTCTATAAGAAAGCCTGAATAGATAAAATGACACGAATGAGGATGGAGGAGGACCGGAGTCACATGACTGAGAGAATACTGAACCTCACCCTGGAGATCATCTACCTGCTCAACGGAGAGGTGAGGAGGGTTCTGGGAGGTCACATGACATCACTCTTATCTCTATTAATAATACACAGACCTGACCGGAGAGGTGAGGAGTATTCTGGGAGGTCACATGACATCACTCTTATCTCTATTAATAAAACGCAGACCTGACCGGAGGGGTGAGGAGGATTCTGGGAGGTCACATGACATCACTCTTATCTCTATTAATAAAACACAGACCTGACCGGAGAGGTGAGGAGGATTCTGGGAGGTCACATGACATCACTCTTATCTCTATTAATAAAACGCAGACCTGACCGGAGGGGTGAGGAGGATTCTGGGAGGTCACATGACATCACTCTTATCTCTATTAATAAAACACAGACCTGACTGGAGAGGTGAGGAGGATTCTGGGAGGTCACATGACATCACTCTTATCTCTATTAATAAAACACAGACCTGACCGGAGGGGTGAGGAGGATTCTGGGAGGTCACATGACATCACTCTTATCTCTATTAATAAAACACAGACCTGACCGGAGGGGTGAGGAGGATTCTGGGAGGTCACATGACATCACTCTTATCTCTATTAATAAAACACAGACCTGACCGGAGAGGTGAGGAGGATTCTGGGAATCTAACATGATCTTCCTATTGGTTCTCCAATACAGAGATTTCCTCTTGTGAAGTCAGGTGATCATATGACCATCACAGTGCCTCCATGTGACTCCCTAAAACCTGAGAGACACAACATGGAGAAGATTCTAGAAGTCACCAAGAAGATGATGGAGCTGCTGACAGGAGAGGTGAGGAGGATTCTGGGACATTATCCAGTAACAGACAAGGGGTGTGTCTGGATGGTGACTGTATCATTGTGTGTGTCAGGTTCCTATAAGGTGTCAGGATGTCACTGTCTATTTCTCCATGGAGGAGTGGGAGTATTTAGAAGGACACAAGGATCTCTACAAGGACGTCATGATGGACAATCAGCCGCCCCTCACATCACCGGGTAAGAGGAGACTTTATTGTAAAGGAGAGAGCAGTACGGAGGCTCCACCTAGATCCCCCATCATCTGATAAACACATAGAAACAATGTATTCAGTCAGTGTGTGTGTTTCCTACAGATGGATCCAGTAATGGGAACCCACCAGAGAGATGTCCCCGTCCTCTGTATTCCCGGGATTCCACACAGGAAGGTCACACCATCCCCCACTGTTACAAGGTTGGTAGGTCAGAGCATCTAGAAAATGGATAATCGTTTGGATTATATTTAAAGTATGTGATGTCAGAGAACCTTTTTTTTTTTTTTGTTTCAGGGTGAAGATCTGATAGATATCAAAGTTGAAGTTAAATCAGAAGAAGAAGATGAGATGTATGTGAGGGATGATCAGCAGTCTATGGAGGAGGATGGAATAATTTGGACATTTATAGAGGAGGACACTCCTACAGAGATCAGCACAGGTGGGTCATTAACACTAAATCCATTCCTCCACCCATACTGCTCACTGATTGGTCCAGAGTAGGGCGGGGACTGGGTGATATCAGCCTGTAATCCCCTGGTCACTTTCCTGAGCTGTGTTCCCCGTCCTGTATTCCTGTATTTCTCTCAGATAATCTTCCTTCTCTGTGCTGCAGACACAATTTATGTCTCTAGACTGGATTTATGGAGATTCTGGGGTTTAGCTCAAAGCAAAATGTTAATTTTTTACCATAGGCATTGCTTGACCTAGACACCTGGGGTATGTACCTTGGGTCTTCTGCCCCATGCCCGGGTCTAGTGAGATCTCTGACAGAACAATTCTCCCGGGTTACTTGCTCTGTTATTTGCTGTCTGTGCCGGGTGGAGGGATATGTCTGTATAGTCTCAGACCCAAGTCACAGAGTGCAGTCTCAGGAGATGGGAGGCAGAAGTGTGGGATCTCTGCAACTTGTCTCATGTAAATATTTAAGGTACCACTAATTACTGAACATCAATATTATGAGTCTCCTGACCCCTGCACCTATATACTCTGTTGTACATTACATACTCCTGACTTCTCCTCTCTCCCCTCTACCCACTGCTATATATACACATTGGGCCAGATTCATGAAAGGTTACGCTGGCGGATCGAGTGATCCGCCAGCGTAACAGTGGCTTTGAGCCGGCGTTTCTGTTTTCTGTAACCAGAAAACAAGAAACGCCGGGTTGAAGTTCCGATGCGAGCAGCGTAACTGAGTTTCGCCATCGCATCGTTACTTCAACTTAAAAATGGCGCCGGGGGCGTTCCCGCCGATTTACGCTCAAAAAATATGTTAATGAGCGGAAATCGGCAATTCACGATCGAAATCCGGCGCGACGCAGTGACGTTACGACGTTTCCGGACGGGATACGCGGCGCATAGATATACCTACATGGGGCTGGAGTATCCTATGTTAGGTATAGGCGTCGTCATCGCGTCGGGAAAAAAAAAAAAAACGTCGCTTGCGTAAAACGGTCATGAATGGGAATGTGACGTCATTGACGTTCATTCACAGATTTTGGAGCATGCGCACGGGGATGTTTTGACACTCGACGCATGCGCAGTACGTCGGCGGCGGGATCGCGCGTAGTTAGCATACTACACGCCCCGTACCCGCGACATTTGAATTCCGCCGGCTCATTTGCGATGCGCTGCCGCAACTTTAGGAGCAAGTGCTTCGTGAATGACAGCACTTGCTCCTAAAAATTCGGCAGCGCAACGCAAATCAGAAGCGTTACTCCAGAGCAAAGATGCTCTGGAATACGTGAATCTGGCCCATAATGTGTATTCTCTCTTGTTACACCCATTTCCTACCAGCTGGACATTTTATATCTGATGATGTGATTGGAGCACAGACTTTTACATGGTGATAATAATGTGATAACATCCTCCAACTTTGGAACCTTCAACAGAAAGTGATATTGAGGGAGGAGTCAATAACCCAATGATGGGGGTCTTCAGGATCAGTCCAGTCTTCATCTTGGTTGTTCTCCCCCATCCTCACCATCTGACCTCTGGTGGGGCTCAGCCCCGCTGTTATTCATAACTAAATCATGGACTAAATAAGGTAGTGCAGGACTTCTTGTGTTGGGAAGATGGCAATTAGTGATAGAGGGGGTGGGGACCCTCGTCCTATAATCCCCTCACCACTGTCACTCCTATAAAGGACAGTTCTCATTGTTTCCTCACTCTCTGACTAAGGTCCATGAATAAAGAAATGATCTGGTAGGAGATCAGAGGAGCCATTTACTAGTTACCTTGAGGGGGGAATTGTAAGATCCTCAGAGACAAAGCTGCCTGATGTGAGCGGAGTCCTGGTTTAGGGGAACCAATCAGCTCATGTCTAGTAATAATCTTTGTATTTCTATTTTAGTAGATGGACGGGAGATGAGGAAAACCTCAGAGGATTGTCTCACTTTGTCTCCAGACTGTAAAGTAGAAGATGAGGACATCACACAGTATAGTCCAGGAGAAAACCCGACTACCTCCAATGTCCATCCGGCACCACGCAGTGTAGATGGACCATCGTATTCCTCTTATCCTGAGGAACCTCAGATTGTGCGGGACGGTGCCGGACCATCGTATTCCTCTTATCCTGAGGAACCTCAGACTGTGCGGGACGGTGCCGGACCATCGTATTCCTCTTATACTGAGGAACCTCAGACTGTGCGGGACGGTGCCGGACCATCGTATTCCTCTTATCCTGAGGAACCTCAGACTGTGCGGGACGGTGCCGGACCATCGTATTCCTCTTATCCCGAGAAACCTCAGACTGTGCGGGACGGTGCCGGACCATCGTATTCCTCTTATCCTGAGGAACCTCAGACTGTGCGGGACGGTGCCGGACCATCGTATTCCTCTTATCCTGAGGAACCTCAGACTGTGAGGGACGGTGCTGATAAGAGGTTTTTCTGTGCTGAGTGCGGGAAGTGTTTTGTACACAAATCATACCTTGTCACACATCAGAGGTCTCACTCGGGGGAGAAGCTGTATTCCTGTTCGGATTGTGGGAAACGTTTTTCACGGAAGTCCAATCTTAACGTACATCAGAAACTGCACACAAGGGAGAAGCAATTGTCCTGCCCGGAGTGTGGGAAATGTTTTATACACAAATCACATCTTGTCATACATCAAAGATCTCACACAGGGAAGATGCCGTATTCCTGTCCGGAGTGCGGGAAATGTTTTTTAAGAAATTCACATCTTTCCAGACATCAGAGATCGCACACGGGGGAGAAGCCGTATTCTTGTGCCGAATGCGGGAAAAGTTTTTCAACGAAGTGCAATCTTTACACGCATGAGAGGGTGCACACAGGGGAGAAGCCGTATTCCTGTTCCGAGTGTGGGAAATGTTTTTCAAGAAAGTTTAATCTTTACATCCATCAGAGATCCCACATGGGAAAGGAGCCACATTCCTGTCCTGAGTGCGGCAAACTTTATTTAGACAAGTCCAGTCTTTGCAGACATCAGAGATCTCACACGGGGAAGAAGCCATGTTATGAGTGAGTGAGGGAATGGTTCCTCACTGAAGTCCAGTCTTCCTGTACATCAGTATCAGTTGATTAAAAAAAAAAAAAACAATGAGGTGGGTGGAAGTAAAAATAAAAAAATAGAAATATTTTGGTTGCATAAGTGTGCTCATCCTTAGGCCTTGTACACACGACCGAGGAACTCATCGTAAATACAAAATCGTTTTCCCCGACGAGTTCCTTGTCAGGCTTGTCGACAATCTTGACAGAGGCTTTCTTTGCGTACACACTGTCCAGACCAAATCTCATCGTTCTCAAACGTGGTGACGTTCAACACGTACAACAGCACTAAAAAAGGGGAAGTTCGATTCCACTGGCACAACCCTTGGGGCTGCTTTGGCTAATCTCATGTTACTGCGTGTTAAGTAAAAGTTTGTTGAGAGACGATTTGCGCTTTTCAGTCTGTTACAGCGTGACGAATGTGCTATCTCCATTACAAATACAACTTTTACCGAAGGTGCGCTCCCGTCTCATACTAGATTCTGAGCATGCGCGGGTTTCCAAGCATACACACCAATGTGTTTCGCTTCGAAAACCAGCCCGACAAGGAACACGATGAGGAAATTGAGACTCCGGACGAGGAAAAAAAGGGAACTTGTTCTCTTTTTTCTCGTCGAGTTCCACGTCAGTTTTCTCGATGAAAAACATACACACAACTGTTTTCCTTGTCAAAAAAGCTCTGCCACCAAGTTTCTTAATGGATTCTGTTGAGGAAAACGGTCGTGTGTACGAGGCCTTACACTAATACTTTGTTGAAGCACATTTTGCTTTTATTCCAGCACTCAGTCTTTTTGGGGAGGATTCTATCAGCATGGCACATCTTGACTTGGCAAAATGTACCCACTTTGCAAAAATACTCCAAGTCTGTCAGATTGTGAGGACATCTCTTGTACACAGCCTTCTTCACATCAACCCACAGATTTTCAATGAGGTTCAGGTCTGGGCTCTGGCTGGGCATTTCCAAAACTTTAATCTTCTGGTGGAGCCATTGCTTTGTTGGTTTGGATGTATGATTTGGTTCGTTGTCATGCTGAAAGATGAAGTTCCTCTTCATGTTCAGCTTTTTAGCAGAAGCCTGAAGGTTTTGTGCCAATATTATCTGTCATTTGGAACTGTCCATTGTATCCTCTACCTTGACTATTACTATTGACTTGACTATTAAATAGCCCTAAAGCATGATGCTGCCACCAACATGCTTCACAGTGGGTATAGTGTTCTTTTGGTGATGTGTAGTGTTGTTTTTGTGCCAAACAGATCTTTTGGAATTATGGTCAAAAAGTTCAAACTTGGTTTCATCAGACCAGAACACATTTTTCCACATGCTTTTGGGAGACTTTAGTTGTGTTTTTGCAAAATTTAGCCAGGCTTTGATGGTTTTCTGCATAAGAAAGGGTCTTTCCACTCTACCCCATAGTCTAGACCTATGAAGAATATGGGAGATTGTTGTCACATTTACCACACAGCCAGTACTTGCTAGATATTCATGTAGCTCCTTTAATGTTGCTGTAGGCCTCTTGGCAGCCACCCTGGCCAGTTTTCTTCTTGTCGTTTTGCCGATTTTGGAGGGACGTCCAGTCTTGGTAATGTCACTGTTGTGCCATATTTTTTCCACTTGATGATGACGGTCTTCACTGTGTTCCATGGCATATCTAATGCTGCGTACACATGGTCAGACTTTCCAATGGGAAAACCTCAGAGAACCTGCTCTCTATTTAAGTCCGTCGGAAAATAAATTCCGACAGAAAAAGTCTGATGGGGCATACTTTTTTTGTCGGAAATTCCGACCATGTGTACGCGGCATAATGCCTTTGGAAATTCCTTTGTAACCTTCTCCTGACTGATACCTTTTAACAATGAGATCCCTCTGATGCTTTGGAAGCTCTCTGTGGACCATGGCTTTGTCTGTAGGGTGCGACTAAGAAAATGTCAGGAAAGACCTACTAGAACAGCTGAACTTTATTTAGGGTTAATCGTAGGGCCTTTAAATGATGGCCGGTGTGTACTGACTTCTATTTAACATAAGTTTGAATTTGATTGCTTAATTCTGAACACAGCTACATACTTATGCAACCACATTATTTTAGTTTTTACCCTCCCCCTCAAAGATTTGTTTGTTTTTTCAACTGAGTTGTACAGTTTATAGGTCACATTAAAGGTTTAAAAGGTTCTGAAATTATTTATCTTTGTCTTATTTCTTTACATCACAGAAACCTGACATTTTAACAGGGTTGTGTAGACTTTTTATATCCATTGTAAATGAATGTTGCTGGGACATGTGGGGAAGAAGCACACCAGGGCCAAATCCTAGGGTCACAGATGCCCGGGTGCTGAAATATATCTGGTGCCCCCACACGGGCGTGGTCATCTTACCAATTCCTCCCCTTTACAAATGTTTGGCAATGACTCTAACACAGAGATGCTCCCCTAACCCAGACAAGAAGAACACGTCAGGCACGGACCACCCTCCAGCGACGTCACTGCCCGGCTGGTCTCTCTCCGAACAGAGAAAGCCGCTGCTTTGCTCTCCTTCTCTGACAGGAGGAAGGGGGAATGGGCTTGGGCAGGAAACACAGTGGAGGCGGCGGTGACCAGCAAAGAGAGCCGCCTCCGGACACGGACAAGAAGGGAGGGGAGCACTCTGGCGCTTCAGTGCCCCCCACCTCTGTGGCGCCTGGGTGCAATGCACCCCGCGCACCTGCCTAGGATCAGCCCTGAAACACACCCTGATATACACCTCAGATATACTCCATGGCTGATCTTCATCATGTAAGAAACAGTTAATAGACCAGAACCATAGCTTGACCTTTTGACAAAGATGTCCTATGGAATGAATGATACAACAGTGCCATCTAGAGGTTAGATTGGTAAATGTTTCTCCCATTGAAACATAGTATTGAGACAGGGGGGCCACACGCTTGTGGGGGATAATACAACTTTCCAAATAAAAAGGCAACAACATAAGATACAGTTGATACGGAGATCAGAGATCACCAAAGACATGGATGAAGTGTTGTACTGTGTTGGCCATTGATAGCAGGAGAAAAATAAAAATGGAGTCCTTACCTCTCATTGGCATTTTGTGGTGTAAGATTTCACTAACACTTGTATTTAAAAAAAAATGTTGAATAAAAGTGGCACGGATTCACAAATTTGAGCCTTTTTTTTTTTTATACAGTGATTTCCTGTGATCGTTCGCTTCATCTTGTGGCCATAATGCGGTATTGCGCTATTTTTAAGGTATTAGTGGAAAATTACTGTTTTTACAAAAATATTTTTATTTTTATATATTTTAAATAAAACGTATACACTTTTATATATAACATTGCTAATAGTATTAGCAAAACATTTCATGCAGATATGATGCAGTAGATGGTCAGTGACGGCAAACATAGTACATGATATGGTCAGAGACTGCAGACTGGCTGCCATCCCTTCCGGTCAGATATCTGGTGATTTTTTTATGTTGTTGGTGTTCATGACATCTTTGAGAGGATCGGTTTCACAGAAGCCGGCCAGTGTGACGTCAAAGCCATTTCTAGCCAATGACAGCTCGTTGGGGTTGCAGCCTGACAGAGCGGCGCAAGCACCAAGAGTGTGCAGAACGTCACTGCTAATACACAGAGCTAGTCAGAGACCCAGGCGAACCACACTCCGGCTGTGCCTGTTATGACCGACAGTACTAGGTCTCGGGTAGCCACCATATTGTTGCATACATCACTGCTCAGATCGCGCCAAGGAGGGAGGTTGTTCAGTGCGGCCTACCCTGATCCTCGCGGTGAGAAGGAGGGAGTGGAGGGCTGGGTAAAAACTCCCGCAATGGGCGGCACCCAGGCCGGACCCTTCCCCCTTTTCAGTATGGCCCTATTTTTGCTATCGGCCAAATGAAAAAAACACAGGGCCAGATTCAGAGAGCCATTACGCCGGCGTTACGGGAGATGCGCGGCGTAAGTCTAAATCTGCGAATGCGTATCGATGCGCCGCATCCCCAAAACGATATACGCATGAAATCAATTTTTTTTCGACCGGTGTAATTTCGATAGACCGGCGTATCCGTGCACGCAAAACTGTGCTAGACACACCATTGATTTGCTAGTCAAATATGCAAATGAGGGAGTTACAGGGATCCACAAAAGAACTTTGGTGCAGCGCAGGGCAGGCTACGCGATGTGCGCAACAGCTGCACGTCCTGTCTAAAATTAGTCCATATAAAAGGTGGTATAAAATTAGACAATCCGTCTACATGTCAGCTAAAGCAACACTGTTAGGGACGATGATGAAGAAAAGAGGGAAGGACGGCCGCACTCCAAGGATTTTCAAACGAAAAAAGTTGTCTTTATTGTAAATCCAAAAACATGTACAGTCACAGCAATCACAGAAAACAGGACAGCCGACGCGTTTCGCACTCGATCAGTGCTTAGCTGATCACTGTTAGGGACGAGCTGAGCAGTCACACTTGCAGGACAACAAACTGTATGCCAACATGCCAGGGGCATCCATGCTCATAGCTATACTACTGACTTTAGATGAGCAAAGAAGGAGGAGGGCACGGAGGAGGGCACGGGAGAGGATTTTTTTTTTTTCCAATAACTTTTTATTTGCTTTTATAAACATTACAAAAAAAATATACATACATATATACATCAATACATAACATACATACAAATTACAAACACGGTCTCACTATCTTTCAATAGCCCTTTAAAACCTTGATGGATATAATAATCTAATCTAATACAATATTCTTATCTGATACAAGCCCCTCAACGTTTTTTCCCGGTCGTTGTGTACGAGGCTTAAGCCTTTGATCTGCTCCCTCAAACCATCTCCAGTCTGGAGGCATCATCCCTCTTAAGAATCTTTGAAGCCTCCAGAAAAGGGTTGCCACCTCATCCCTTTAAGGTGGCAACCCTACGGAGTCCAGAACCAGGGGCGGACTGAGCATTGAGGAACTCGGGCACTGCCCGGGGGCCCCATGCCACTAGGGGGCCCCATCAGGGTTGCCAGGCTCATTAAAACCAGGGACAGTATGTAAAAATCTGTGTTTTTTTTTTACGTCTGTCCCTGATATGTCCAAAACCTACATGCTTTTGATGTGAAAATCCCGAGATTTTAGCTGCCCCGCCTCTGTACTGTCACCTGGCTTGGTGGCCATCTGTAAGCCTAGGGGCCCCATAATCTTCTATTGCCCGGGTACCCCATGAGTTGTCAGTCCGCCCCTGTCCAGAACCCAACCTGGGAGTTACAAAACCTAGAAAATTATTTAAAATCCACCCTTCTCTGTTTATAATAGATATTCTGGAGCTCTTCCATCTGCAACTTTCAGAACCATGGGCCAGATTCAGGTAGTCCAGAGCATCTTTGCTCTGGAGTAACGTTTCTCATTTGCGTTGCGCTGCAGAAATTTTAGGAGCAAGTGCTGTCATTCACGAAGCACTTGCTCCTAAAGTTGCGGCAGCGCATCGCAAATGAGCCGGCGGAATTCAAATTTGGCGGGTACGGGGCGTGTAGTATGCTAACTAAGCGCGATCCCGTCGCCAACGTACTGCGCATGCGTCGAGTGTCAAAACATCCCCGTGCGCATACTCCAAAATCTGTGAATGAACGTCAATGACGTCACATTCCCATTCATGACCGTTTTACGCAAGCGACGTTTTTTTTTTTTCCCCGACGCGATGACGACGCCTATACCTAACATAGGATACTCCAACCCCATGTAGGTATATCTATGCGCCGCGTATCCCGTCCGGAAACGTTGTATAGTCATTGCGTCGCGCCGGAATTCGATCGTGAATTGCCGATTTCCGCTCATTAACATATTTTTTGAGCGTAAATCGGCGGGAACGCCCCCGGCGCCATTTTTAAGTTGAAGTAACGATGCGATGGCGAAACTCAGTTACGCTGCTCGCATCGGAACTTCAACCCGGCGTTTCTTGTTTTCTGGTTACAGAAAACAGAAACGCCGGCTCAAAGTCACAGTTAGGCTGGCGGATCACTCGATCCGCCAGCCTAACTGTTCGTGAATCTGGCCCCATGTGTGCTATTTACCTCCTATATACCCACACAGCACAAGGCTGTGTTCAAACCACGAGAGGTTTATCTGGGGTGTAGTTCCTATGAGCTACACAAGGTGGTGATCTCACTTCTACCCTGCAAAGAAGTCTCTATGGAAGACAGGAAGTCTCTATGGAAGACAGGAAGTGATGTCAGGTAAAGACAGGAAATTCCTTGCTATGAATTAGAAAGGAGACATTGTTTAACCTGGCAGCAGAGGAGGTAATAAGCTATTATTTTATATTTACAAGAAACTCCAAATAATTCTTTAATTTGCCAACATTATCTCTCTATAAGAAAGCCTGAATAGATAAAATGAAGACACGAATAAAGATGGAGAAGGACCGGAGAGACATGACTGAGAGGATACTAAGCCTCATCCTGGAGATCATCTACCTGCTGACTGGAGAGGTGAGGGGGATTCTGGGAGGTCACATGACATCACTCTTATCTCTATTAATAAAACACAGACCTGACCAGAAAGGTGAGGAGGATTCTGGGAGGTCACATGACATCCCTCTTATCTCTATTAATAAAACACAGACCTGACCGGAGAGGTGAGGAGGATTCTGGGAGGTCACATGACATCCCTCTTATCTCTATTAATAAAACACAGACCTGACCGGAGAGGTGAGGAGGATTCTGGGAGGTCACATGACATCACTCTTATCTCTATTAATAAAACACAGACCTGACCGGAGAGGTGAGGAGGATTCTAACATGATATTCCTATTGGTTCCCCAATACAGAGATTTCCTCTTGTGAAGTCAGGTGATCATATGACCATCACAGTGCCTCCATGTGACTCCCTAAAACCTGAGAGACACAACATGGAGAAGATTCTAGAAGTCACCAAGAAGATGATGGAGCTGCTGACAGGAGAGGTGAGGAGGATTCTGGGAATTCTGGGACATTATCCAGTAACAGACAAGGGGTGTGTCTGGGTGGTGACTGTATCATTGTGTGTGTCAGGTTCCTATAAGGTGTCAGGATGTCACTGTCTATTTCTCCATGGAGGAGTGGGAGTATTTAGAAGGACACAAGGATCTCTACAAGGACGTCATGATGGAGAATCAGCTGCCCCTCACATCACCGGGTAAGAGGAGACTTTATTGTAAAGGAGAGAGCAGTACGGAGGCTCCACCTAGATCCCCCATCATCTGATAAACACATAGAAACAATGTATTCAGTCAGTGTGTGTGTTTCCTACAGATGGATCCAGTAATGGGAACCCACCAGAGAGATGTCCCCGTCCTCTGTATTCCCGGGATTCCACACAGGAAGGTCACACCATATCTCGCAGTGACAAGGTTGGTGGGATGGAGCATCTAGAACATGGACTCATGGAGATAATATGTGGATTTATTTTGTAAGGGTATATTTTACAGATGATATTTTCTCTCATTCTCTTGGTTTAGGGTGAAGATCTGATAGATATCAAAGTTGAGATGAAATCAGAAGAAGAAGAGACGTATGTGAGGGATGATCAGCAGTCTATGGAGGAGGATGGAATAAGGGGGACATTTATAGAGGAGGACACTCCTACAGAGATCAGCACAGGTGGGTCATTAACACTAAATCCATTCCCCCCCCCATACTATGTACTCACTGATTGGTCCAGTGTAGGGCGGGGACTGGGTGATATCAGCCTGTAATCCCCTGGTCACTTTCCTGAGCTGTGTTCCCCGTCCTGTATTTCTCTCAGATAATCTTCCTTCTCTGTGCTGCAGACACAATTTATGTCTCTAGACTGGATTTATGGAGGTCCTGGGGTTCATCTGGCAGCAAAATGTTGATATTCACTATAGTCATAGCTTGATCTAGTCAGCAGGGGATTGTCCAACCTTGTCCAGGTCTAGCATGACCTCCAACAGAACAATTCCCTCGGGTTACTTGCTCTGTTATTTGCTGGCTGTGCCGGGTGGAGGGATATGTCTGTATAGTCTCAGACCCAAGTCACTGAGTGCAGTCTCAGGAGATGGGAGGCAGCGGTGTGGGATCTCTGCAACTTGTCTCAGTTAAGTAAATATTTAAAGGGGTTGTAAAGGTACCATTTTTTTTCCCTAAATAGCTTCCTTTACCCTAGTGCTGTCCTCCTTCACTTACCTCATCCTTCTATTTTGCTTTTATATGTCCTTATTTCTTCTGAGAAATCCTCACTTCCTGTTCTTCTGTCTGTAACTCCACATAGTAATGCAAGGCTTTCTCCCTGGTGTAAAGTGTCGTGCTCACCCCCTCCCTTTTGGCTACAGGAGAGTCTGAAAGCTCTCTACGTTGCAGATAGAGAAAGGAGCTGTGTGTTAGCGGGCGTCCGGACTCTCCTGTAGTAAAAATCTTTGTATTTCTATTTTAGTAGATGGACGGGAGATGAGGAAAACCTCAGAGGATTGTCTCACTTTGTCTCCAGACTGTAAAGTAGAAGATGAGGACATCACACAGTATAGTCCAGGAGAAAACCCGACTACCTCAAATGTCCATCCGTCACCACACAGTGTAGATGGACCATCGTATTCCTCTTATTCTGAGGAACCTCAGACTGTGCGGGACAGTGCCGGACCATCATATTCCTCTTATCCTGAGGAACCTCAGACTGTGCGGGATGGTGCCGGACCATCGTATTCCTCTTATCCTGAGGAACCTCAGACTGTGCGGGACGGTGCCGGACCATCGTATTCCTCTTATCCTGAGGAACCTCAGACTGTGCTGGACGGTGCCGGACCATCGTATTCCTCTTATCCTGAGGAACCTCAGACTGTGCGGGACGGTGCCGGACCATTTTATTCCTCTTATACCGGGGAACCTCAGACTGTGCGGGACGGTGCCGTCCTTCCAACACATAAGAGGTTTCCCTGTCCTGAGTGCGGGAAGCGTTTCCGTTTTAAATCTCATCTTACTGTGCATAAAAGATGTCACACAAATGAGAAGCCGTATTCCTGCCCTGAGTGCGGGAAATGTTTTTCACAGAAGTCCAATCTTTACAAACATCAGAAACTTCACACGGGGGAGAAGCCATTTTCCTGTCCTGAGTGTGGGAAATGTTTTTCAAAGAATTCAAATCTTTACAGACATCAAAGACTGCACACGGGTGAGAAACCGTATTCCTGTTCCGAGTGTGGGAAATGTTTTGTACAAAAATCTGATCTTGTCACCCATCAGAGGTTTCACACGGGGGAGAAGCCGTATTTATGTTCTGAGTGCGGAAAATGTTTCCTAAAAAAATCAGAGCTTGTCACACATCTAAGGTTTCACATGGAGTAAAAACCGTATTCATGTCCTGAGTGCAGGAAATGTTTTGTACAAAAATCAGATCTCGTCACCCATCAGCGATTGCGCACGGGGGAGAAGACGTATTTCTGTCCTGAGTGCGGAAAATGTTTTTCAAGGATATCCTGTCTTTACACACATCAAAGATCTCACACAGGGGGGAGAAGTCACTTTCCTGTCCTGAGTGAGGGAAATGTTCCTCACTGAAGTCCCGTCTTCCTGTACATCAGGGGTCCCACACAACCCTTTGGGGTGTATTATTGCGGGAAATGTCTTGTATATGAATGTTGACGGACATGTGGGTAAGAAGCACCCCCTGATATACACCTCAGATATACTCCATGGCTGATCTTCATCATGTAAGAAACGGTTCATACCGTAGCTTGACCTTTTTGACAAAGATGTCTTATGAAATGAATGATACAACAGTGCCATCTAGAGGTTGGATTGGTAAATGTTTCTCCCATTGAAACATAGTAATGAGAAAGGGGGGCCACACGCTTGTGGGGATAGTAAAATTTTCCAAATAAAAAGGCAACAACATAAGAAACAGTTGATAAGGAGATCAGAGATCACCAAATACATGGATGAAGGGTTGTACCGTGTTGGTCATTGATAGCATTTTTCAAGATTTAGGTATGTTTGGGAAATAAAAACTAATTTTAGCTACTAGATCAGTGGTTCTCAACCTTATATTGCCGTGACCCCTTGATAAAATTTCCTAAGTTGTGGGGACCCCTAACAGTAAAATTATTTTTGTAGCGTGGGTTGTTAGCACCCAAGGCAAGACACATAATTTTCGCCCCTAACCCCGTACGGTATTAAAACCTCATATGGTACATTTTAGGATGTAACTCTCTTTCTTTGTTCTCCTTTTCCCCTTTTATCTCTAGCTATCCTAATTTCTTGTTTTTTCCCCATCTCTCTCTCTAGCTGTCTTTCTTGTTTTTTCTCTTATTCTTTCCCTCCCATTTTCTTTCTTCCTCCCCCTCTTTTCCTCTCCCTTCCATGTATTCTCTATTTTAATACCTTCTCTTAGGCCGCGTACACACGAGGGGATATGTCCGCTGAAAACGGTCCGATGGACCGTTTCAGCAGACATCTCCGCTCGTGTGTATGGGCTAGCGGACAGATTTCTCCACCCGACAGATTTCAAAGCATGCTTTGAAATCTATCCGGTGGGAATCTGTCCGCCCGACATGTCTGCTGGTTAGTACACTTACCAGCAGACATGTCGGCCCCCACCGCCGCCGCGCCGCTGCCGAATGGATTCGGCGCATGCGCGGAAGTGTTTTACTTCCTGGTGCGGTGACGTGGCGGTGACGCGGCGGCGTCAACGTCACCGCCGCGTCACCACTACGTCACCGCGCCGTCCGGCGGCGGGGAATTTGATCCGATGGTGTGTACACGCCATCGGATCAAACTCCCGATCGGACATATCCGATGGAAATGGTCCGCGGACCGTTTTCATCGGATATATCCGATCGTGTGTACGCCGCCTCACTCCTTGGTGGAGGGGGGATGGGATGAGTGGCATTGCTGGGGGGAGTTCTGATCAGCCAACTTAGGTGCTCTTGATCAAGGTCATCTGCTGATCTGAGGACTGTAATGGGGACTTTTAGTGGCAACTATAATCACAGGTAGTGTTACCCAGTGTGTCTCTGACTGGTGTCTCGTAGCAGTGACACCTATGCTGAAATCAGGAGATAGGGTTTATTCCAGCCCCTCCCACCTCACAATCCTCACTAGTCAGCCGACCTCTAGTCTCTGCCCCCCAGCCATGCCGTGAACTGAATGGGTAGCGGCGAAGAGGCTGAGTGTGCTCCGGGAACAGCCCAGCTGGGTGGCCACCGGCTCCAGAGATAGCCCTGCTGAGCAGCCGCAAGAAGGCTGGGAGAGTGGTGCAGGTTTCAGGAACAGCCCAGGATTTGGTGACCCCTGGCAAATTATCATTTGACCCCCGAGGGGGTCCCGACCCCCAGGTTGAGAACCACTGTACTAGATGGAGGTGAGGATCATAGAAAATCACTAGGTTAAATGAAATACGGACATCGTTTTTTGTTGCCACATTCATCCAACAAATTTTTATGACTGGACCTCTTAGTTTTCTTTGTCAGTTATGGTTTCAAACCAATAACTGAGATGATCCTCACGTTCTTCTGAGGACAGTTGACATTGGAGAACAAACATTAATTAAAGAATCAATTTTAAACCATCTGTAAGCAGGTTAAAATCATCAGAAAGGTGCTGTCCCGGGCCGAGTGGGTTGGAGTCGATGACTTTCTCGGTTCCTCAGGCGCCGTACACACGGCCGAGGTTCTCGCTGAAAATCAGCGAGAACCTCGCTGGAATGCACATTCCAGCGAGGACCTCGGCCGTGTGTACGGTCTCAGCGAGCTTCCCGTCGGGAAGCTCGTCGAGCCGAAAAAGAGAGCACGCTCTCTATTTTCTCGACGGCCCGCCTGGAAGAATGGCTGGTTGCCATTCCCGACGGGCGGGTCGCCGAATTCGACGGCCGGGAGAGAACCTCGACGGGCGGAACGATGTGTTCTGCCCGTCGAGGTTCTGGGTCGTGTGTACGCGGCCTTAGTCTTTTTAGAAGGTTCTTCCCTGGGTCTAGCCCACTGATCCTGTGTTATAAAAGTGGTCCAGCTCCAGGAGAAGCCAGGGGGACAGAAAGGAACCCCTGGAGAGACCGGGCCCATAAGGGAAAGAGATGGAGAATGATACCCATGAGGAGCAGAAGGAGGTCATCCATCACCACGGAAATGTAAAGACATCTTAACACGGGGTTCGCGCTAAAAACCGTAACACTGGAGTATAAATCAACAAAGATCAACATAAAAGTGACTCTGAAGGGCTGTATTTGCATGTATGCTGGGGCAGCGCACAGCCTGTAGTAGAGGTATGCTGCATACACACGATCGGAAATTCCGACAAGAAAACCGTGTATTTTTTTTACGACGGAATATTGGCTCAAACTTGTGTTGCATACACACGGTCACACAAATCTTGTCAGAAATTCCGAACGTCAAGAATGGGGTGACGTACAGAACGTACGACGAGCCAAGATCAATGAAGTTCAATAGGCAGTTTGGCTCTTCCACTTGATTCTGAGCATGCGTGTTTTTTTTTGTGCGAAGGAATTGCATACAGACGATCAGAATTTCCGACACAAACTTTTCTTGTCGGAAAATTTGAGAACCAGCTCTCAAACTTTTGTTGTCGGAAATTCCGACAGCAAATGTCCGATGGAGCCTACACACGGTCGGAATTTCCGACAAAAAGCTCCTATCGAACATTTGTTGTCAGAATTTCCGATTGTTTGTACGCGGCATTAGTAAAGATGCCTGTAATTGTTTTTTCACTTCTATCAAATAAAGTATTCAAACATTGTCCTTGCCTGGTCTGAAGTTACTGACAAGGGGCGTATTGCATAACCAGCATGCATATAGTTCACCAAGTGGGTCTTAACACATTGGGGTATAAAGATATCAGTGTAGGGTGGAGTAACGCGAAGACGTGGTTGCCAAGAGTAGCAGAAGTTTAATAAGTAGCCTGTCGGTAGAGTGTCCCTGTTATAGGTGGCACAGTCTCTGGCAGCAAGGGAGATGTTGTCGGCACTCCTTCAACCAGTTGTCTGCCTCCCTGAGATACAGGAGTGGATTCTCATCACAGAGGTTCCATATTGTAGAGAGGTAAGGAATTTTGAGAGTTAAGTTAAGTGCTTGTGTGGAATCTGCACAAAGTGCATGGCGGGGCCCACTCCGCTAATGGGGAGTAGTAGTGGAAAACGCTGGACAGGAGCATGTGGACCGATCTAAATAATGGGCCTGGAATTGTTTTCTCTCATAAGGGACCAACTAGGATATTGTTGTGACAGGTTCTCTTTAATGAGACACTAGGGGTCTATTAGAACAGATGTTCACTGGTCTCCCTCACCCTCTACATGGCAACTTCTTCCATACCGGGACCGGGCCCACAGGTGGGATATCAAAGCCTGAGAAACATGGCAGGGCTGGTGACCAATGGGAGAAGGATCCCCTTATATTAGTGGTCAGTGTAGTGGTCCCTTACATTGGTGACCAATGGGAGAAGGAACCCCTTATATCAATGGTCAATGTAGTGGAACCTAATATTGGTGACCAATGGGAGAAGGAACCCCTTATATCAATGGTCAATGTAGTTGAACCTAATATTGGTGACCAATAGGAGAAGGATCCAGTGCAGTGGTCCCTTCCATTGGTGACCAGTGGGAGAAGGATCCCCTTATATCAGTGGTCAGTGTAGTGGTCTCTTACATTGGTGACCAATGGGAGAAGGACCCCTTATATCAGTTGTCAGTGTAGTGGTCTCTTACATTGGTGACCAATAGGAGAAGAATCCCCTTATATCAGTGGTCAGTGTAGTGGTCTCTTACATTGGTGACCAATGGGAGAAGGATCCCCTTATATCAGTGGTCAGTGTAGTGGTCTCTTACATTGGTGACCAATGGGAGAAGGATCCCCTTATATCAGTGGTCAGTGTAGTGGTCTCTTACATTGGTGACCAATGGGAGAAGGACCCCTTATATCAGTTGTCAGTGTAGTGGTCTCTTACATTGGTGACCAATAGGAGAAGAATCCCCTTATATCAGTTGTCAGTGTAGTGGTCTCTTACATTGGTGACCAATAGGAGAAGAATCCCCTTATATCAGTGGTCAGTGTAGTGGTCTCTTACATTGGTGACCAATGGGAGAAGGACCCCTTATATCTGTGGTCAGAGGACGTTTTTACATTATCTTTAGTGGGAACACTGCCCTCCTTATAGATCAAATTATTCATTGCTCATGGAACCCCTAGAAACCTTTGGAGGAAAACCCTGGCATGAAAAAGTCGGGATTACATAGTAATATATTTCTATCCCCCTTGGTGGGAATGGAGATGACCCCATCTATAAGGTGTGATATTCATGGGGTGTCACTCAGGTGTAGTGCTTTTCCAGTGAGATCACTCCAACCACAAAAAAAACTGTTGGAGACATTGTCGGCCCACAGTAAACTTTAAAAAAGGAAACCCTGGCAGAGGTTTCCACTAGAGTTGTCCCGATACCACTTTTTTAGGACCGAGTACAAGTACCGATACTTTTTGTCCAAGTAGTCGCCGATACCGAATACCGATACTTTTTTTAAATGTGTCCCCAAATGCAGCCATGTCCCCCCCCACATATGTAGCCATGTCCCCCCCACATATTGCAGACATGTCCCCCCCACATATTGCAGCCATGTATGTTCCCCCCACATATTGCAGCCATGTCCCCCCCACATATTGCAGCCATGTCCCCCCCACATATTGCAGACATGTCCCCCCCACATATTGCAGCCATGTATGTTCCCCCCACATATTGCAGACATGTCCCCCCCACATATTGCAGCCATGTCCCCCCCACATATTGCAGCCATGTATGTTCCCCCCACATATTGCAGACATGTCCCCCCCACATATTGCAGACATGTCCCCCCCACATATTGCAGCCATGTCCCCCCCACATATTGCAGCCATGTCCCCCCCCCCCCACATATGTAGCCATGTCCCCCCCCACATATGTAGCCATGTCCTGTCCCCCATACCTGATGTGCCGCAAAGCCGCCGCTGCTGCCGTTAATCCCGGTGCATGACAACGGCGAGCATTACAAGCTTCCGCTTGTAAAATTCGTGATTGGACGGATCCGTCCAATCACGAGAGGGGAAGTGTCTATACATGGTGGCGCCGGCTTTACAAGTATACAAGCGAAAGCTTGTAATGCTCGCCGCTGTCATGCACCGGGATTAACAGCGGCGGGGGGAAGTATTCTATTTCAGTATCTGGGGTATTTGCGGGAGTACAAGTACTCCCGCAAATACTCGGTATCGGTCCGGATACCGAGTATAGTATCGGTATAACCCTAGTTTCCACCATCACTTCAAAGTTCAAACTCAAAGAAAAATTACACCAATTCTCTTCTTTAATGGTATCGCTGCTCAGGCCTCAAATCTAAGCCTTCGGTCTGCTCCCTCAGACCATCTGCAGGCTGCGGGCATCGTCTCCCTTAAGAATCTTTGAAGCCCTAAAACATCAGAACCCAATCCAGGAGTTACAAAACCCACTGTTCATAATAGATATTCTGGATCTCCTCCATCTGCAACTTTCAGAACCATGTGTCCCATTTACCTCCTTTTTACACAATGCTAGGCCCCAGCATTGTCACCCAATACATACCCACATAGCACAAGGCCATGTTCACTCTACAAGACGGTTCTTGGGGCTGCAGTTCCTCTGAGCTCCACAAAATGGTGATTTCATTTCTATCTCGACAGGAAGTCTCTATGGAAGACAGGAAGTGATGTCAGGGACCGACAGGAAGTTCCAGGTGAGAGGCGAGTCGCGAAGAAGGAGAGGAGACATTGCTGGAAGTGGCAGCAGAAGAGGTAATAAGATCTTATTTTCTATTTACACCCAGTAACCCCGTCATGTCTGTCCTCTTCCTCCATAGTCACTGTGACGTCTTTTATCTCCAGCAGATGATGATACACACATATATAGTGTGGAAACCTAGATTAACCCCTTCAGGGGCAGAACATTTCCCTTACTTACGGGGCTAGAACATTACCTTCATTTTGGAGTTTAATTCTAGTAATATGTTCCTCTAAACTTCTGGTTGTTAACCTTTTTTCCCAGTCCCCAATATTTTTCAGTCTTGAGGGGCACCTTTGTCCAAGGCGGATTGCGAGTAACGCGGTTAACGAGCGTATCGCAATACGAGCAGTGTATTTAAAAAAATCCTAACTCCTTTTGCGAGTGTTGTTTGGCGAAACGAGCAGGATTCAAGCCAAAGCGGTGTGCAATACTGCGTTTGGCCTGAGTTGGGGGCGCCAGAGCCGAGCAGAGCCAAACAGCGCCATTCAGAAAGAGTCCGTTCCCAAGGTTTGCGAAGATCAGCTAAAGTGTCCTCGGGCCTTTTCGTCCGTTTCCGAGGCTCTCCGGCGCCCCCCGCCTCTGGCCGCATGTGGTATTGCATGCCTTTGAAGTCAATGCGGAACAAATTATTTTAGTTTCCAATAGACTTCAATGGGAAAACTTCCTTTTGATATGCGAGTAATTTGAATTACAAGCTTTCTCCTGGAACGAATTATGCTTGTAATCCGTGGTTCCACTGTATATTATTTTTTATTTACAAGAAACTCCAAATAATGCTTATTTTAATTTGCCAAAATGATCTCTCTTTAAGAAAGCTTGAATAGATAAAATGATGACACGAATAAAGATGGAGGAGGACCGGAGAGACATGACTGAGAGGATATTAAACCTCACCCTGGAGATCATCTACCTGCTGTCCGGAGAGGTGAGGAGGATTCTGGGAGGTCACATGACATCACACTTATCTCTATTAATAATACAGACCTGACCGGAGAGGTGAGGAGGATTCTGGGAGGTCACATGACATCACACTTATCTCTATTAATAAAACACAGACCTGACCGGAGAGGTGAGGAGGATTCTGGGAGGTCACATGACATCACTCTTATCTCTATTAATAAAACACAGACCTGACCGGAGAGGTGAGGAGGATTCTGGGAGGTCACATGACATCACTCTTATCTCTATTAATAAAACACAGACCTGACCGGAGAGGTGAGGGGGATTTTGGGAGGTCACATTGTAATAGAACTATTAGAGACCCTGATTAATTAATCAATTACTCTCCTTACAGTCTCAGGGAAGCTGGCATTATCTTACTGCAATAAAGAAAAAGGCAGGATGCTTCTCAGTAGAGGAAAAAGAAAATGAATGAATGCTGCAGCACAGGCAGCTTCAGTTTTATTAAACAACACAGAGTTTTCTTCATTGGTTGACATGATACAGATACACACCCTCACATGATAAAAACACACCCAGTTCCTTATTACACGCCCCCTGTATTCCGCATGGAATTCTCATTTCTCAGTTCATATAGGCATAAGAAAAGTCAATTGTCAGCTCCTCCGGTCAATTTTCTCTGTGTCCGGACAAAACTGCATTCCAAAGCTAGGACTCAGACAGGATGTGAGGGGGAGGTGTAGGGCAGAGCACACATTCCTTTTGCAATGTCCAGGTTTTCACATAAACTTTCTTCACAGGAGGGGGTCAGGATTAGAAATGAGTAACTTTAAGATACAGCCCTTTTGTACTCCAATTTAAATGGTAACTTCTGAAACTTAATTTCATATTTTCAAACTTTAAAACAATCTTATCCGGGAACATATACACTTCATTTCAAATGGTAACTTTTACAAGGCAATATCTGAGTCGCTCTATTCATAACACAAAAATATTAATTTCTCCATATTTCCATCCATCACAACATGACATCACTCTTATCTCTATTAATAAAACACAGACCTGACCGGAGAGGTGAGGAGGATTCTGGGAGGTCACATGACATCACTCTTATCTCTATTAATAAAACACAGACCTGACTGGAGAGGTGAGGAGGATTCTGGGAGGTCACATGACATCACTCTTATCTCTATTAATAATACACAGACCTGACTGGAGAGGTGAGGAGGATTCTGGGAGGTCACATGACATTACTCTTATCTCTATTAATAAAACACAGACCTGACCGGAGAGGTGAGGAGGATTCTGGGAGGTCACATGACATCACTCTTATCTCTATTAATAAAACACAGACCTGACCGGAGAGGTGAGGAGGATTCTGGGAGGTCACATGACATCACTCTTATCTCTATTAATAAAACACAGACCTGACCGGAGAGGTGAGGAGGATTCTGGGAGGTCACATGACATCACTCTTATCTCTATTAATAAAACACAGACCTGACCGGAGAGGTGAGGAGGATTCTGGGAATCTAACATGATATTCCTATTGGTTCCCCAATACAGAGATTTCCTCTTGTGAAGTCAGGTGATCATATGACCATCACAGTGCCTCCATGTGACTCCCTAAAACCTGACAGACACAACATGGAGAAGATTCTAGAAGTCACCAAGAAGATGATGGAGCTGCTGACAGGAGAGGTGAGCGGTGTCTGGAATTCTGGGACATTATCCAGCAAAATACAGGGGTGGTGTCTAGATTTGTTATCTAGATCTAATTAGTGCCGTTTAACAGTGCCCATCAGTTCTGCCAATTAGTGCCTCCTCATTATTGTCACTTATCAGTGCCACCTAATCAGTGGAGGAGAAAAATTACCTGCTACATTTTCTAACAAAATGTGACATTTTGTATTATTTTTTCAAAATTTTTGTAATTTTTTTATAAAACGGTCATATGGGTACGATGTTACATGACCGCATAATTGTTATTCAAATTGTGAGAGCGCTGAAAGCTGCAAATTGACCTGGGCAGGATGGGGGATGAAAGTGTGCCTCAGTTAAAATACACCTATGATAAAAACTGATAGACCCTCCATTTCTTCGTAAGTGTTCAAACTAACACAATCTGCTGGGATCAAATAACTATACTGTATGCACAATCATGTTTCTTACCATGAATTTCCTTATTTTATATTTAGAGTGGAACCCTCGAGGAATATAACATCGCTGTTAAAGAAGAGTATAAAGAGGAGGATGAGGAGTATGGAGTGATGATTGAGCTTTCAGGAGGACACAAGGATGTCCCAATGGAGCCTCCCAATAACAGAACCCCACCAAAGAGATCTCCCCGTCCTCTGTATTCCCGGGATTCCACACAGGAAGGTCACACCATCCCCCACCATCATCAGGTAGATGAGGAACAATCACTGATCGTATCATTAGGATCTGTACATTATCTACATTGTTACCATTGATGTCATTTTTATTCTATATTCAGAGTGGAGACCTGAGAGATCCTAAAGTTGAGGTTAAACAAGAAATAAAAGAGGAGGATGATGAGGATGGGGTGATGGAGGAAGAGCACAAAGATCTGTACCAGGACACCATGGTGGAGTCATCCAGCTACAGGAACCCACCAGAGAGATGTCCCCGTCCTCTGTATTCCCGGGATTCCACACAGGAAGGTCACACCATCCCCCACCATCATCATCAGGTAGGTGGATGGAGCATCTAGAACAGGGATCCTCAAACTACGGCCCTCCAGCTGTGGCGGAACTACACATCCCATGAGGCATTGTAAAACTCTGACATTCACAGACATGACTAGGCATGATGGGAATTGTAGTTCCTGAACAACTGGAGGGCCATAGTTTGAAGACCCATGATCTAGAACATGGAGATGATATGTGGATTTATTATGTGAGGTTGTATTTTACAGATGATATTTGCTATCCTTCTTTTGGTTTAGGGTGAAGATCTGATAAATATAAAATTTGAGGTGAAATCAGAAGAAGAAGAGACGTATGTGAGGGATGATCAGCAGTCTATGGAGGAGGATGGAATAACGGGGACATTTATAGAGGAGGACACTCCTACAGAGATCAGCACAGGTGGGTCATTAACACTAAATCCATTCCTCCACCCATACTGCTCACTGATTGGTCCAGAGTAGGGCGGGGACTGGGTGATATCAGCCTGTAATCCCCTGGTCACTTTCCTGAGCTGTGTTCCCCGTCCTGTATTCCTGTATTTCTCTCGGATAATCTTCCTTCTCTGTGCTGCAGACACAATTTATGTCTCTAGACTGGATTTATGGAGATTCTGGGGTTCAGCAGGAAGCAGAATGTAATGTGCTCGGCCTGGGCACCTTGGACATGTACCTTGAGTCTTCTGCCCCATGCCCGGGTCTAGCAAGATCTCTGACAGAACAATTCTCCCGGGTTACTTGCTCTGTTGTCTGCTGGCTGTGCCGGGTGGAGGGATATGTCTGTATAGTCTCCGACCCAAGTCACTGAGTGCAGTCTCAGGAGATGGGAGGCAGCGGTGTGGGATCTTTGCAACTTGTCTCAGTTAAGTAAATATTTAAGCTTCCACTGATTTCTGAACACCAGTAATATGAGTCTTCAATCTTTTTATAGAAAATTTATATTTTACATTACATACTCCTGACCCCTACACTATATACTCCTCACTGTCACTCGTCCTATAATCCCCTCATCACTGTCACTCTTTAAAAGACAGTTCTCGTTGTTTCCTCACTCTCTGACTAAGGTCCATGAATAAAGAAATGATCTGGTAGGAGATCAGAGGAGCCATTTACTAGTTACCTTGAGGGGGGAATTGTAAGATCCTCAGAGACAAAGCTGCCTGATGTGGGCGGAGTCCTGGTTTAGGGGAACCAATCAGCTAATGTCTAGTAATAATCTTTGTATTTCTATTTTAGTAGATGGACGGGAGATGAGGAAAACCTCAGAGGATTGTCTCACTTTGTCTCCAGACTGTAAAGTAGAAGATGAGAAAATCACACAGTATAGTCCAGGAGAAAACCCGACTACCTCAAATGTCCATCTGGCACCACACAGTGCAGATGGACCATCGTATTCCTCTTATCCTGAGGAACCTCAGACTGTGCGGGACGGTGCCGGACCATCGTATTCCTCTTATCCTGAGGAACCTCAGACTGTGCGGGACGGTGCCGGACCATCGTATTCCTCTTATCCTGAGGAACCTCAGACTGTGAGGGACGGTGCCGGACCATCGTATTCCTCTTATCCTGAGGAACCTCAGACTGTGCGGGACGGTGCCGTCCTTCCAACAGATAAGAGGTTTCCCTGTACTGAGTGCGGAAAGAGGTTCCATTTCAAATCCAATCTTAATATGCATAAAAGATCTCACATGGGCCAGAATCTGTTCTCGTGTACTGAGTGCGGGAATTTTTTTATACGTAAAGCAGATTTTACTAAACATCAGAAGTCTCACACGGGGGAGAAGCCGCATTCCTGTTCTAAATGCGGGAAATGTTTTTCACAGAAGTCCAATCTTTACAAACATCAGACACTCCACAAGGCGGAAAAGCCATATTCCTGTTCTGAGTGCGGAAAATGTTATGTAGAAGAGTCAGATTTTGTCACACATCAGAAATCTCACACGGAGGAAAAACTGCATGCATGTCCCGAGTGTGGGAAATGTTTTTTACAAACAGCAGAACTTGTCACACATCAGAGGTCTCACACGGGGGAGAAGCCGTATTCCTGTGCTGAGTGCGGGAAATGTTTTTCATACAAGTGCAGTCTTCTCAGACATCAGAGATTGCACAGCGGGGAGAAGCCGTATTCCTGTACTGACTGTGGGAAATATTTTGTACAAAAATCATGTCTTCTCACACATCAGATGTCTCACACGGGAGAGAAGCCACATGTATGTTCTGAGTGTGGCAAATGTTTTGTAAGAAAATCAGAGCTTGCCAGTCATCAAAGGTCTCACACTGGGGAAAAGCCGTATTCCTGTCCTGAGTGCGGGAAATGTTTTTCAAGGACATCCAATCTTTATAGACATCAGAGATCTCACAAGTGAAAAAAAAGGTACTTTCTTGTCCTGAGTGAGGGAAGTGTTCCTCACTGAAGTCCTGTCTTCCTGTACATCAGGGGTCCCACACAACCTTTGAGGTGTATTTAGTGAGTGCGGAAAATGTCTTGTATATGAATGTTGCTGCACATGTGGGGAAGAAGCACACCCTGATATACACCTCAGATATACTCCATGGCTGATCTTCATCATGTAAGAAACACTTCATAAGGAGATCAGAGATCACCAAAGACATGGATGAAGTGTTGTACCGTGTTGGCCATTGATAGCAGGAGAAAAATAAAAATTGAGTCATTTGGAGTACATTTTGTGCTGTCAACTCTTGCAAGAGGTCTGTTTTTCTCAAGTCGTCTTCCAGGACGAAACACGTTTAAAAGGCTCGGAGGTCTATTATTCTCTTACAAGAGGTCTGTTTTTTCAAGTCTTCTTCCAGGACGAAACGTGTTAACCACACCACTTAAAAGGCAGCCCTCTATGGTTTTTAAAATAAAAATTGAGTAATTACCTCTCATTGGAGTACATTTTGTGGTGGAAGATTTCACAAACACAGGTCTAAAAAAAAAAACACACTTGAATAAATGTGACACATGTTTTCTCACCCGTATTGGAATTTTGGCCGTATTTTGTTTCATACAGTGTTTTCCTATGATCATCTAGTGCAGGGGTCTCCAAACTTTCTAAACAAAGGGCCAGTTTACGGTCCTTCAGACTTTAGGGGGGGCCAGACTAGGGCCACTGGGAGTAGAAATGTCCAGTGGGAGTAAATAATACCATATCTTTGGTGACAGTGGGAGGACTAGTGCCCCATCGTTGGTGTTAATGGAAAGAATTGATGGTGTCAGTTGGAGGAATAGTGCCCCATTGGTGTCAGGAACAAGAATTATGCCCCATTTAAATTGGATGGAATAATGCCTCAAGGGCCGCATTAAAGCAAGCAAAGGGCCACATCCGGCCCCAGGGCCACAGTTTGGAGACCCCTGATCTAGTGGGAACAGTCCACAACTCAAGGCTGCTGGAGCACGGGGGGGGGGGGGGTGCCGGACCGGTCTTGTGCATGGAGGATCAGAGGGTTGGGTAAGTATTGCCGCGTACACACGACCGTTTTTCATGACGCTCCAGAGCATTTTTATTGACGAGAAAAATGGCAGAAAATTTAGAACACGCTTTATTTTTTTTCTCGACGTTTTTCACGTCATGAAAAACAGTCGTGTGTAGGCTTTAACGAGGGGGGGGGGGGGGGGGGGGGGAAGTAGCAAAGAAGCAAGTTATAAGATGGAGAAATAAGCAAAAGCAGCCCAAAGGGTGGCGCCATTCGAACGGAACGTTTATAGTGCCGTTGTACGTCACCGCGCTTTGCTCGACCGTTCTTTTTCACGAACGTGTGTATGCAAGGCAGGCTTGAGAGGAATCGCAACAAATCACGTCGAGAAAAACGTTTTTTTTTTTTCATGACATGAATACCGGTCGTGTGTACGCAGCATATATCTCTCTTCTCCTTTCTTTCCAAGGCTGCAGGCTTGGATACGGGTCTAGTATGGATTTTGGTAAGGATCCTCCGCCTTTTTCTTGTTGTTATGTGTGGGGGTTAACCCTTAAGATTCATAATTAAACCCCAAATATCTGGTATGAAATTAAAGGGGGACACGCCACACTGCCCCTTTGTTCGAATTCACCTAGCTGGGAATACTCCACTGACCGCTGAATGGGATAGACGGGGACGTATCGCTGGTTAACCTCCCCTCTCACATGACCACCTCCTCCAGTAGTGTCCTCTGCCCCTCTCACATTACCCCCCTCCCCCAGTAGTGTCCTCTGCCCCTCTCACATTACCACCTCCTCCAGTAGTGTCCTCTGCCCCTCTCACATTACCCCCCTCCCCCAGTAGTGTCCTCTGCCCCTCTCACATCACCTCCACCCCACAGTAGTGTCCTCTGCCCCTTTCACATCACCTCCACCCCACAGTAGTGTCCTCTGCCCCTCTCACATCACCCCCCGCAGTAGTGTCCTCTGCTCTTCTCACATCACCTCCAGCCACAGTAGTGTCCTCTGCACCTCTCGCATCACCCCCCCACAGTAGTGACCTCTGCACCTCTCGCATCACACCCCCCCAGTCACAGTAGTGTCCTCTGCCCCTCTCACATCACCCCCCCAGTAGTGTCCTCTGCCCCTCTCACATCACCCCCCGCAGTAGTGTCCTCTGCTACTCTCACATCACCCCCCCCCCCCCAGTCACAGTAGTGTCCTCTGCTCTTCTCACATCACCTCCACCCACAGTAGTGACCTCTGCACCTCTCGCATCACACCCCCCCAGTCACAGTAGTGTCCTCTGCCCCTCTCACATCACCTCCACCCCCCAGTAGTGTCCTCTGCCCCTCTCGCATCACCCCCCAGTCACAGTACTGTCCTCTGCCCCTCTCACATCACCTCCTCCCCCCAGTAGTGTCCTCTGCCCCTCTTGCATCACCCCCTAGTCACAGTAGTGTCCTCTGCCCCTCTCACATCACCTCCTCCCCCCAGTAGTGTCCTCTGCCCCTCTTGCATCACCCCCTAGTCACAGTAGTGTCCTCTGCCCCTCTCACATCACCCCCCCAGTCACAGTAGTGTCCTCTGCCCCTCTCACATCACCTCCTCCCCCCAGTAGTGTCCTCTGCCCATCTTGCATCACCCCCCAGTCACAGTAGTGTCCTCTGCTCCTCTCACATCACCCGCCCCCCACAGTAGTGTCCTCTGCTCCTCTCACATCACCTCCACCCACACTAGTGTCCTCTGCTCCTCTCACATCACCTCCACCCACACTAGTGTCCTCTGCACCTCTCGCATCACCTCCACCCCCCAGTAGTGTCCTCTGCACCTCTCACATCACCCCCCCAGTCACAGTAGTGTCCTCTGCCCCTCTCACATCACCTCCACCCCCCAGTAGTGTCCTCTGCCCATCTTGCATCACCCCCCAGTCACAGTAGTGTCCTCTGCTCCTCTCACATCACCCGCCCCCCACAGTAGTGTCCTCTGCTCCTCTCACATCACCTCCACCCACACTAGTGTCCTCTGCACCTCTCGCATCACCCCCCCCCCCCAGTCACAGTAGTGTCCTCTGCCCCTCTCACATCACCTCCTCCCCCCGGTAGTGTCCTCTGCCCCTCTTGCATTACCCCCCAGTCACAGTAGTGTCGTCTGCCCCTCTCACATCACCTCCACCCCCAGTAGTGTCCTCTGCCCCTCTCGCATCACCCCCTCCCCCAGTAGTGTCCTCTGCCCCTCTTACATCACCTCCCCCTCATAGTAGTGCTCTCTGCCCCTCTCACACCACCCCCCACAGTGGAGTCCTCTGCCCCTCTCACATCACACCCTCCCCCCACAGTGGAGTCCTCTGCCCCCACAGTAGTATCCTTATGTGGCAAAGCACCTTGCCCCCGTGTTGGTGAGTACAAGGGTCTCATCTCCACAACCATGGTTATTGGGACCTTTGGGCAATGGGCATATCGGAAGTTGAAAATAGCTTAAGTAGTATGGGGCACTGAGATTTCGCCCTACCATGTGAATAAGCATGGGGTACTTAACAGTAATACATACTGCAGCTGCTGGCTTTAAATAAATTGACACTTACCTGTCCTGGAGTCCAGCGATGTTGGCACCCGCAGCTGATGTTTCCATCAGCTGTCGGGTGCTCTGCTGCCATTGCGGGTATGGTAACCTGGCAGTGTAGCCTTTCGGCTTAATGCCAGGAACCCTACTGCGCATGCACGAGGCCCCCCTCCTATTGGCACGGGGGAGGAGGAGAGAGCACCGCAGTGACGTCACAGATCCGCGGCAGGGACTCCCAGAAGTGGGAAAGAATACCTGTCCCCATCCCCCCAAAAGGTGCCAATTGTGGCATCGGAGGGGGGGGGGGAATCCGATGAGCGGAAGTTCCACTTTTGGGTGAAACTTCGCTTTAAAGATCATTCATAGCAGTTTTTACTGAGAGATATACATTGTTCATTGCTCATGGAGCCGCTAGAAACCTTTGGAGGAACCCTGGCTGAGAAAGGCTGGAGTAGGCAGATATATATTTCTCTCCCCCTTGGTGGGAGTGGAGATGACCCCATCTATAAGGATATACAGTACATACACACACTACGAGACGTTTCTCTGGGCTGCAGTTCCTCTGAGCTCCACAAGATGGTGATCTCACTTCCACACAGACAGGAAGTGTCTATGGAAGACAGGAAGTGATGTCAGGTACAGACAGGAAGTTCCGGGTGAAAGGTGAGTCGGGAGGAAGTAGAGAGGAGACATTGCTGGAAGAGGCAGTAGAGGAGGTAATAAGATCTTATTTTCTATTTACACCCAGTAACCCCGTCATGTCCGTCCTCTTCCTCCATAGTCACTGTGACGTCTTTTATCTCCAGCAGATGATGATACACACATATATAGTGCGGGAACCTAGATTGACCCCTTGCAGGTCTTTCCCGGGCACATTCATTCCAGGACAATACAGTGTTCTGGAATGAAACTGATACAGCCAACCCCCGGGCCAATCTGATGCCCCCAAAAAAGGCCGTCACATCACGGCTTACTGACAGTACTTGTCCTGGATGGGAATGCTTGGAGGAGCACAATCCCCGCCCCCTGACCAGGGGTCAGGAGTATGGAGTATAGAGCCCCTTATATTACTGGTCAGGAGGAAGAAAACATTCCCCAGCCTATCATGAAAAAAATGTATGCCATCATTGGTGTCATAGGGAGAAAAATAATTAGGGAGAAAAATACTTAGGGACGTAGAGGAACCGAGGAGCTTCTAAGGGGTTTATGGTGCTAAAGAACTCTGAGGCCTCGTACACATGACCGGGTTTCGTGGCAAAAACCAGCAAGAAAACTGCTTCTTGCTGAGATTCCCGTTCGTGTGTAGGAGGCATTCAGGTTTCTCGTCTGGAAATCTGGCCTAGAATCTCGACGAGAAAAAAAATAAAAGAACCTGCTCTCTTTTTTCTCGTTGAGATTCTTGTTGGCCTGTTTCCAGACGAGAAACCCGAGAGTGTGTATACTTACCTGTCGCCGTGGAAACCCGCGCTTGCTCGAAATGACTTTGACGCATGCGCGGTAGCTTCCACGGCATAGGTAGGGTGAAGCAAGATGGCGGCGACAGCATCAAATGTGCCAAGCGCATTCTCGTCGTACGCAATGATGTCACCACTTTCTTTTTTTTTCAAGAGAACCGCGGTTCTTTTGAAACGAAAGTCTGTACACTCCGGCCTCAACGACAGGTTTTTCCTGACGAGATTCTCGGCCGTGTGTACGAGGCCTGAGACCTTCAATGGGTCAGAGCTCCGAGGAAAGAGGAAGCTGTGCAGTTCAGGGGGACTCATGGGGGGGGGTCTCTGGGTCTGTGATGGTCCTCCATCCCATCTGCACAACATTTTTTAGACCTTCACCTTCTCATCATATCACTTCCCAAATCATATGTTTTAGGATACCAAGTGGAATGAAGAACGACGATCCTTATCCCCTTGAGGGCACTTATTTTTAGAGGTGCTTTTCTTGTACGTCAATCCCGTTCGGCCCAAGAGGTTCCTCAAAACTGTAGCAAACACTAAACAGTCCAAACTAAGTGTCTTGCCATGGGGGCAGTAGTTCTTAAATGTTCAGCACACATTTTGACTTTTTTTTCCAAAGGTATCCAACTACAAGGAAACCTGTATAGGTCAAACAACTGCACGAAAAACAATGGATGAGGATCGGAGTCACATGTCTGAGAAGATACTAAACCTCACCCTGGAGATCATCTACCTGCTGACCGGAGAGGTGAGGAGGATTCTGGGAGGTCACATGACATCACTCTTATCTCTATTAATAAAACACAAACCTGACCGGAGAGTTGAGGAGGATTCTGGGAGGTCAAATGACATCACTCTTATCTCTATTAATAATACACCGACCTGACCGGAGAGGTGAGGAGGATTCTGGGAGGTCACATGACATCACTCTTATCTCTATTAATAATACAGACCTGACCGGAGAGGTGAGGAGGATTCTGGGAGGTCACATGACATCACTCTTATCTCTATTAATAATACAGACCTGACAGGAGAGGTGAGGAGAATTCTGGGAGGTCACATGACATCACTCTTATCTCTATTAATAAAACACAGACCTGACCGGAGAGGTGAGGAGGATTCTGGGAGGTCACATGACATCACTCTTATCTCTATTAATAAAACACAGACCTGACTGGAGAGGTGAGGAGGATTCTGGGAGGTCACATGACATCACTCTTATCTCTATTAATAATACACAGACCTGACCGGAGAGGTGAGGAGGATTCTGGGAAGTCACATGACATCACTCTTATCTCTATTAATAAAACACAGACATGACCGGAGAGGTGAGGAGGATTCTGGGAGGTCACATGACATCACTCTTATCTCTATTAATAATACAGACCTGACTGGAGAGGTGAGGAGGATTCTGGGATTCTAACATGATATTCCTATTGGTTCCTCAATACAGAGATTTCCTCTTGTGAAGTCAGGTGATCATATGACCATCACAGTGCCTCCATGTGACTCCCTAAAACCTGAGAGACACAACATGGAGAAGATTCTAGAAGTCACCAAGAAGATGATGGAGCTGCTGACAGGAGAGGTGAGGAGGATTCTGGGACATTATCCAGTAACAGACAAGGGGTGTGTCTGGATGGTGACTGTATCATTGTGTGTGTCAGGTTCCTATAAGGTGTCAGGATGTCACTGTCTATTTCTCCATGGAGGAGTGGGAGTATTTAGAAGGACAAATACCCCCCCCCGCCAGCCCCACGCAGCTTCTCCTCCTGGCCAATCTGATCTCAGGACCTGCTTCTTGTCCTGATTGGCCATGATGAGAAGCAGGAAGACAATGTGAATGTTGATTTGTTTATGTTATAAGTGGGTGGACTCAGTGCTCTGCGCCCCGAGCCTACACATTTTCGAAGCCAATTAATCATGTGCTTTAAAAAAAAAAGACCCCTTGAAATCCATGCGTTCGGCGCTCCTGCATAGAGATTAGGGGGGTGGCTTCTGGATGGGCTGCCACTGGACACAATGATCTCTACAAGGACGTCATGATGGAGAATCAGCCACCCCTCACATCACCGGGTAAGAGGAGACTTTATTGTAAAGGAGAGAGCAGTACGGAGGCTCCACCTAGATCCCCCATCATCTGATAAACACATAGAAACAATGGATTCAGTCAGTGTGTGTGTTTCCTACAGATGGATCCAGTAATGGGAACCCCCCAGAGAGATGTCCCTGTCCTCTGTATTCCCGGGATTATTCCACACAGGAGGGTCACACCATCCCCCACCATCATCAGATATTTGGGATGGGGTATCTAGAACATAGACTCGTAGAGATAATATGTGGATTTATTATGTGAGCTTATATTTTACAGTTGATATATTTTCTTTCATTTTTTTTGGCTTAGGGCGAAGATTTGATAGATCTAAAAGTTGAGGTTAAAGTAGAAGAAGAGATGTATATGATAGATGATCATCAGTCTATGGAGGAGGATGGAAGAACACGGAAATTTATAGAGGAGGACACTCCTACAGAGATCAGCACAGGTGGGTCATTAACATTGTCTTGTGCATTATTTACTCCTGATACTATATAGTCCTTTTTGTCGGATCTTATACAATTTGTTGTACATTACACACTCCTGACCCCTGCATTGTATTCTCTATGTTATACATTACACACTCCTGACCCCTGCACTATATACTCTATGTTGTACATTACATACTCCTGACCCCTGCACTATATACTCTGTGTTGTACATTACATACTCCTGACCCCTGCACTATATATTCTATGTTGTACATTACATACTCCTGACCCCTGCACTATATACTCTGTGTTGTACATTACATACTCCTGACCCCTGCACTATATACTCTGTGTTGTACATTACATACTCCTGACCCCTGCACTATATACTCTATGTTGTACATTACATACTCCTGACCCCTGCACTATATACTCTGTGTTGTACATTACATACTCCTGACCCCTGCACTATATACTCTATGTTGTACATTACATACTCCTGACCCCTGCACTATATACTCTGTGTTGTACATTACATACTCCTGACCCCTGCACTATATACTCTATGTTGTACATTACATACTCCTGACCCCTGCACTATATACTCTGTGTTGTACATTACATACTCCTGACCCCTGCACTGTATTCTCTATGTTGTACATTACATACTTCTGACTTCTCCTCTCTTTCTTCCACCCCCTGCTATATATACACATAGGGCCAGTTTCACAAAGTAGATACGCCGACGTAACTCCGAATCTAAGCCCGTCGTATGTTTAAGTGTATGCTCAAACTGAGATACGCTTAAACATGCCTAAGATACGACGGCCTGCGCCATAGTATCTTAGGGTGCAATATTTATGCTGGCCGCTAGGTGGCGCTTCCAATGAGTGAGTCCGCCGTAAAATATGCAAATCAGTCGTTACGCTGATTCACGAACGTACGCTTGCCCATCGCAGTAAAGCTACGCCGTTTCCGTAAGAGATACGCGGCGTAAAGATAAACATGCCCCCTAGGTGGCGTACTCAATGTTGGCTGTCGTTCCCGCGTCTCAATTTGAAAATTTTACGTTGTTTGCGTAACTCGTCCGTGAATGGGGCTGGACGCCATTTACCTTCACGTCGAAACCAATGACGTCTTTGCAACATCATTTGGAGCAATGCAGCCTGGGATATTTTCCGGACGGCGCATGCGCAGTACGTTCGGCGCGGGAACGCGCTTAATTTCAATGCTCCACTCCCCCTACCCGGCTAATTTGAATTAGGCGGGCTTGAGCCGGGTGATTTACGTTACGCCGCCCCGGCTTTACAGGCAAGTGCTTTGTGAATAAAGCACTTGCCTGATAAACTTGCGGCGGCGTAACGTAAATCAAATACGTTACGCCCGCCAAAAAATACGACCATCTACCTGAATCTGGCCCTTAATATATATTCTCTTTTGTTACACCCATTTCCTACCAGCTGGACATTTTATATCGGATGATGTGATTGGAGCACAGACTTTTACATGGTGATAATAATGTGATAACATCCTCCAACTTTGGAACCTTAAACAGAAAGTGATAATGAGGGAGGAGTCAATAACCCAATGATGGTGGTCTTCAGGATCAGTCCAGTCTTCATCTTGGTGGTTCTCCCCCCATCCTCACTCTCTGACCTCTGGTGGGGCTCAGCCTGCTGTTATTCATGACTAAATCATGGACTAAATAAGGAAGTGCAGGACTTCTTGTGTTGGGAAGATGGCAATGAACGATAGAGGGGGAGGGGACACTCGTCCTATAATCCCCTCATCACTGTCACTCCTATAAAAGACAGTTCTCGTTTCCTCACTCTCTGACTAAGGTCCATGAATAAAGAAATTATCTGGTAGGAGATCAGAGGAGCCATTTACTAGTTACCTTGAGGGGGGAATTGTAAGATCCTCAGAGACAAAGCTGCCTGATGTGGGCGGAGTCCTGGTTTAGGGGAACCAATCAGCTCATGTCTAGTAATAATCTTTGTATTTCTATTTTAGTAGATGGACGGGAGATGAGGAAAACCTCAGAGGATTGTCTCACTTTGTCCCCAGACTGTAAAGTAGAAGATGAGGACATCACAACGTATACTATAGGAGAAAACCTGACTACCTCAAATGTCCATCCGGCACCACACAGTGTAGATGGACCATCAAACACTGAGGAACCTCAGACTGTGAGGGGCGCTGCCGGACCATCATACTCCTCTCATCCTAAGAAACCTCAGACTATAAAGGCGGGTGCCCGATCATCGTATTCCTCTCATCCTAAGAAACCTCAGACTGTGCGGGCCGGTGCCGTTCTTCCAACAGATAATAGGTTTTCCTGTCCTGTGTGCAGGAAGTGTTTCCGTTTTACTTTCGATTTTAATGCACATAAACGGTCTAAGACAAACAAAAGGCCGTATTCCTGTTCTGAGTGCGACAAATGTTTTGCACTAGAATCCAATCTGGTCACACATCAAAGGTATCACATGGGTGCAAAGCCATATCCCTGTCCTCAGTGTGGGAAATGTTTTTTAAATAAGTCCAGTCTTCTCAGACATCAGAGATTGCACACCGGGGAGAAGCCGTATTCCTGTCCTGAGTGCAGGAAATGTTTTTCAAGGAAGTCGCATCTTTTCACACATCAGAGATCTCACACGGGGGAGAAGCCGTATTGCTGTTCTGAATGTGGGAGATGTTTTGCAGACAAGTCCTCATATAACAGACATCAGAAATCTCACACGGGGGAGAAGCCACTCCCCTGTCCTGAGTGAGGGAAGTGTTCCTCACTGAAGTCCTGTCTTCCTGTACATCAGGGGTCCCACACAACCCTCGAGGTGTATTAGTGAGTGCGGGAAATGTCTTGTATATGAATGTTGCTGGACATGTGGGGAAGAAGCACACCCTGATATACACCTCAGATATACTCCATGGCTGATCTTCATCATGTAAGGAGATCAGAGATCACCAAAGACATGGATGAAGTTAATGAACAAGAGAGGAAAGTGGGATTATAGCGGCGCTAGAAACACATAATACATATGGACAATATACATAAAAATGTAATATTTATTTTATTAATACAGACATATACAAAAGGGTTTAATTAAAATGAATTATCAGAGCAAATGGTGGGTCGATGGTTTCCCAAAATTCACAAGATGGTGGTCACAGGAAATTGTCCCATCCCTACATGTTTCGCCATTTAGGCTTCCTCAGGGGATTTTATTTGGTCCCAGATTAAACCCCTGATAAAGCCTAAATGGCGAAACATGTAGGGATGGGACAATCTCCTGTGACCACCATCTTGTGAATTTTGGGAAACCAGCGACCCACCATTTGCTCTGATAATTTATTTTAAATGAAATGAACCCTTTTGTATATGTCTGTATTAATATAATATAAAATTTGTATGTACCGTATTTCTCGCGGTATAACGCGCTCCCGCGTATACCGCGCACCTCTAAAGTGACCCCCAATCCTGTGGAAAAAAAGTTATTTTTGTACTTACAGTTTTGGTGTCTTGCGCGGCGGCCTCGTCGGGTCCGGCGTCCTTCTGCGACTTCGGGTGTCCTCTTCGGCGGGTCCGGCGTCCTTCTGCGGCTTCGGGTCTCCTTCTGCGGTGGGTCCGGTGTCCTCTTCGGCGGGTCCGGTGTCCTCTTCGGTGGGTCCGGCGTCCTCGCGTCCTCCCCGCTCGTTTCCCGCGCCGAGTTTTGAATACTGCGCCAGCATATACCCAGCGCAGTACACTCGGGCAGGCTCGGCAACTGTCGCGCTCACGTCCTGTACGTCCAGGACGTGACCGCGGAAGAAGCCGAGACTGGCCGAATATACCCAAGTGTACTGCGCTGGGTATATGTCGGCGCAGTATTCAAAACTCGGCGCGGGTATCGGCGTATTTCGCGCACCCACGATTTTGCCCTGATTTTCAGGGCAAAAAATTGCACGATATACGCCGATAAATACGGTATATTGTCTATATGTATTATGTGTTTCTATAATCCCACTTTCCTCTCTTGTTCATTAAAGTGGAGGTTCACCCTCCCAAAAAATTCTAGTCTGCCACGGACCCCACTCACCCGACCGGCAGTACGCCGGGTTTTTTCTTTTTTTGTACTTACCTTTTTACGGGCGCTCTTCCCAATCACAGGCCGTGATTGACGTCCCTCAGCCCGGCGCATACAGCGCGTCACGAGATGCCGAAGAGACCCGAACGTCGGCGCGGCCCTATGCGGCGCCTGCGCACCGACGTTCGGGTTCCTTCGGCATCCCGTGACGCGCTGTATGCGCCGGGCTGAGGGACGTCAATCCTAGCCTGTGATTGGAAACGCCCAGTCCCGCGGGATCGCCGGAGGGGAAGAGCGCCCGTAAAAAGGTAAGTACGGAACAAAAAAAACAAAAAAACACCGGCATTCTGCCGGTCGGGTGGGTGGGGTCCGTGGTATACTAGAATTTTTTTTTTGGAGGGTGAACCTCCACTTTAACTATTATTGGGATGAGGTGCGTACCCTTTTAGAATAACTCGGATCTTTTCCATTTTGAGACATGGATGAAGTTCTATACCGTGTCGGCCATTGATAGCAGGGGAAAAATAAAAATGGAGTCATTACTTCTCATTGGCTGAGTACATTTTGTGGTAGATTTCACAAACGCTTTCAGGTCTGTTTGAAAAAAATAAAAATAAATTGTTGAATAAATGCGACACGCATTCGCTCAGCCGTGACAAATATTGGCTGCGTTTTTTTTATTTATATATATATATATATACAGTGATTTTTTTATGACCTTTGGCTCCATCTAGTGGCCTTAAATTTCCCCTTAGTTTTCTCCTTTTCCCCCCATTTTCTATGCTGTGATCTTTTCTACAATAATTTGTTATAATAATGTAACGAGTTGTGTATTGTACTGTACACAAATTAATAATGACTCCGCCTTCACATTTCAGAAAAGTCATTTTCCCGACCCATCGGATTTCTACCTTTAGTAGTTCCTGTTTTTTTTTTTTTTTTTGTTTGTTTGTTTACCACGATGTTGTTAAAAGTAGAATTATAATAAAACACAAACAAATAACAAATTTTGTGTGTTGGTGCAGTTATCCCAAAACTTCTGTGTAACGGCACCGCAAATGGGACAGGTGTTAAAGCCGTTTAGGGTATTCCATTTCCCGAACACAAGGCAGCTACCGACACCCACCATCCGGCGAACATGACCCATAAGAATTCCCCCCCATTAACGAGACACACAGCTCTGTTTGAGGTTAAACAGGAATGAACCTTTATTGAGAAATACAGGCTCTTATATGCAATTTAGGATACTGCAGTAACCAAATGAACAATGGCCCAACTCCACCCACAACATCACACAATGTTTACCTAATAACCCCCCATACACATCATCCCCAATACATCTTTTAGCAGACATCCTGGCTCCGGAACCTGACCTAATTTACATGAGCTAATTAAAGCGGATGGCCCATTAAAAAAATATATTAAAAGCCAGCAGCTACAAATACTGCAGCTGCTGACTTTTAATATTAGGACACTTACCTGTCCTGGAGTCCAGCGGCGTCCGCAGCAGAGGACGAGCGTTTGCTCGTCTCTCTGCTGCTCCCCCTCCATCCACGGTGGGGGAACCAGGAAGTGAAGCGCTCCGGCTTCACTGCCCGGTTCCCTACGGCGCATGCGCGAGTCGCGCTGCGCCCGCCGATTGGCTCCCGCTGTGTGCTGGGAGCCGAGAGTTCCCAGCCCACAACGGGAAAAACCCGTCTTTTGTCCGAGACTGCGGGCCGGAAGTGGGTGCAAATACCTGTCTTTAGACAGGTATCTGCACCCCCCTCCCCCCTGAAAGGTGTCAAATGTGACACCGGAGGGGGGGAAGGTTCCGATCAGCAGAACTTCACTTTAGGGTGGAGATCCGCTTTAACTACAGCTGATGACTCAGACACCTGACCTTTAGGCTGTCTGTTAACTTACAATACACATTATCACAGGACTCCTTCACACAATGCAGGGTCAATTAGCACAAGCCACAATGAAAGATCCTTAGAAGTTACCATGGACTGAGGTAGGGGTGCAGAGAAAGCCTTGGACTAGAAAAGGGTTGGTGTGACAAAGACCCTGGATTAGGAGAGTGGAAGTGCAGAGAGGACCCTGGACCGGGGTGATGCAGAAGGGACCCTGGACTGGGGTGATGCAGAGAAGACCCTGGACTGGGGGAGGGGGTGGTGCAGAGGAGACCCTGGACTTGATGGAGGGAGGGTGCAGAGGGGGCCCTGGACTAGAAAATGGTTGGTCTTGCAAAGCTCCTTGATTAGAAGAGGGGATTGGAGTCTTCCTCTAGTGGTGGCCAGAAGTAGGGCAGGCTGTGAATGTGTGTCACAGCCAGTCTTACTTGCTTAGAATAACCCAAGTCAAGGATCAAACCCTGGTTAGCTAGCCACCACTGGCATGCGTTCCCATGACAGTTTATGGGAGAAGGACCCCTTATATCAGTGGTCAGTGTAGTGGTCCCTTACGTTGGTGACCAATGGGAGAAGGACCCCTTTATATTAGTGGGAGAAGAATGTTTTACATCATCATCAGTGAGAAAACTTCCTCCCTTGGAGATTATTTCTCTGTTCATAATAGATAGTTCAGGGATCTTCAATCTACAACCTTGAGAATCCTGTGTGCCATTTAACTTCTATTACACAGTGCCAGGACCCAGCACTGTCATCCAATACATACCCACAGAGCACAAGGCCGTGTTCACATTACGAGATTTTTCTCTGGGGGTGCAGTCTCTCTGAGCTCCACAAGATGGTGATCTCACTTCTACCCAGACAGAAAGTCACTCTCTATGGAAGACAGGAAGTGATGTCAGTTCCAGACAGGAAGTAATGCCAGGTCCAGACAGGAAGTTCCGGGTGAGAGGTAAGTCGAGAGGAAATGGAGGGAAGACATTGTTGAAATTGGCAGCAGAGGAGGTAATAAGATCTTATTATTATTGTAGCACTAACCCCTGAAGGAGCTGCTGAATGTTTTGGGTGGCACGTTACCGTATCTTCTCGCTGTCCAGGGTAGTAAAGAGAGTCTGAAGAATTCCAATGTCCACACGATACACTTCTTTTTTCTAGGATTTATTTGTAGAACTTAGTAGAAAAGAAGTTGGAGGGGTGGAAGGGTAGATACATGGGTACAGGTGTATAGTCACGGATAGAAAACACTCAGGGGGGGGCTGGCAGCCTTAGCCCTGGGGGGCAAGTCCAGTCAAGTGGCCCATTGAACCGCTGAATTAGCTCACCATCCATGGCCCATCTGGTTTTTCAATGCAGCCTCACCAGTGCCCACAACGTCAGTGCCCATCAATGCAGCCTGATCACTGAGGCAGGTTACATGCGGTGGATGGGGGTCAGCTAGGGGTGTCAGGGTCTCACACCTCAGTGATCTCAGCTCAGAAGGTCCTTGCATACCACAGCCTCTTGGGGGGGGGGGGGGGGGGCTAATGCTCCTGGTCCCAGGGGAAAGTTGCATCCAGCGCCCAGCCCTGTGTCCTGACTTCCTGGCATGCCCTGCCTCTGCCTACTTTCAAGACTCCAGTCCCAGGGAGTTGTAGTTTTCTCTGCGCTACTCTGTTTTCCACCCACTGGGAGCTTGTGTGTGGACTACAACACCTGGAATGCAACAGCTAATGGTCAGCCCAACTTCCAAGACCAGAATAAAAAATAAAATGGTAGCGGCATTTTGAACATAAGTTAGGGCAGCCTGGGAGGCAATTTCCACCCTGCCCCCTGGCCCAGCCCTCCCCTGGAAACACTCCTGCTTCCAGCAAACAGGTCCCGATGTCACACTAGCCAGAGTGGGTATTGCTCACCCGGAAAGTTCCCTCACACTGGCCTAGCAGTCGGGATGGCGCACGGAATAAAGTACAGTCTCTGCCACAGACCTTCCTTTATGAGGAAACACTTTTGGTTCAGAATCCCCTGCCACAGGATTCAGCACCCGGATCTCTCCAGATTATCTTTTGTAGAACTTAGATCTGACAGGCGTCCACCGTCGAGCCTCTCAGTATATGGTGCATCCTTCGATTAAGTTTCCAGGCATTCTGCCAAAATACCTGCCTCTTGCATGGTCCTCTCCTGGCTTCCTTCATCAAGTGGCCTCCTCCCGCAGGACAGACAGCACAGGATCACCTTGAAAGTGCAGACCCATTCTGACTACAGGGCCTACCAAACGAAGTCGCAACCCTGGACCAACGTGGTCCCGGAGTCAGGTTTCAAGAACACGCACCCCATGCCGGGCGGGCCACAAGGCGCGTGGGACGATAGACCCCCCACCGATGGCGTCTGTCCCTTCAGTACCCCTCCCAGCATGCACAACGGAACGATCGCTCCCACTGATTCGCTGCTGAGGGGGACACCCAATACACCCTGACTCTGCTGCTGCCACCCTTGGCCTGAAATGGTAATAACACCTCCAGGCGAACAATGGTGGTTACTCCTAGCACAGCCATGGCTGGAACAGAGGCTAAATTGACCATAATTACACTTGTCTGTGTCAAATAACGACTCAGACCCCACTAAATTTACAGCAGCGCCTGTAAAACAGGAGCAGGGCACTACACAATTATTTTTTAAGGTACTTATATAGCGCCGTCAATTTACACATTTTCTTTTTACCCCCCGTCATGTCCATCCTCTTCCTCCATAGTCACTGTGATGTCTTTTATCTCCAGCAGATGATGATACACACATATATAGTGTGGAAACCTAGATTAACCCCTTCAGGGGAAGAACATTTCCTCACTGAGATCACCACCTCTGAGCTCCACCAAGTGGTGATCTCACCTCTTCCCAGACAGGAAGTCTCTATTAAAGACAGGAAGTGATGTCAGTACAGACAGGAAATTCCATGTGCTACGAAGTAGAGAGGAGACCTTGCTGGACCTAGAAGAGATAATAAGATCTTATTTTATATTTACAAGAAACACCAAGTAATTATTACTTTAATTTGCCAAAATTATCTCTCTGTAAGAAAGCCTGAATAGATAAAATGATGAGACAAATGAAGATGGAGGAGGACCGAAGTTACATGACTGAGAAGATACTAAACCTCACCCTGGAGATCATCTACCTGCTGACTGGAGAGGTGAGGAGGATTCTGGGAGGTCACATGACATCACTCTTATCTCTATTAATAATACACAGACCTGACCGAAGAGGTGAGGGGGATTCTGGGAGGTCACATGACATCACTCTTATCTCTATTAATAAAACACAGACCTGACCGGAGAGGTGAGGAGGATTCTGGGAGGTCACATGACATCACTCTTATCTCTATTAATAATACAGACCTGACCGGAGAGGTGAGGAGGATTCTGGGAGGTCACATGACATTACTCTTATCTCTATTAATAATACAGACCTGACCGGAGAGGTGAGGAGGATTCTGGGAAGTCACATGACATCACTCTTATCTCTATTAATAAAACACAGACCTGACCGGAGAGGTGAGGAGGATTCTGGGAGGTCACATGACATCACTCTTATCTCTATTAATAATACAGACCTGACCGGAGAGGTGAGGGGGATTCTGGGAGGTCACATGACATCACTCTTATCTCTATTAATAATACACAGACCTGACCGGAGAGGTGAGGAGGATTCTGGGAGGTCACATGACATCACTTTTATCTCTATTAATAAAACACAGACCTGACCGGAGGGGTGAGGAGAATTCTGGGAGGTCACATGACATCACTCTTATCTCTATTAATAATACACAGACCTGACCGAAGAGGTGAGGGGGATTCTGGGAGGTCACATGACATCACTCTTATCTCTATTAATAAAACACAGACCTGACCGGAGAGGTGAGGGAGATTCTGGGAGGTCACATGACATCACTCTTATCTCTATTAATAAAACACAGACCTGACCGGAGAGGTGAGGAGGATTCTGGGAGGTCACATGACATCACTCTTATCTCTATTAATAATACAGATCTGACCGGAGAGGGGAGGAGGATTCTGGGAGGTCACATGACATCACTCTTATCTCTATTAATAATACACAGACCTGACCGGAGAGGTGAGGAGGATTCTGGGATTCTAACATGATATTCCTATTGGTTCTCCAATACAGAGATTTCCTCTTGTGAAGTCAGGTGATCATATGACCATCACAGTGCCTCCATGTGACTCCCTAAAACCTGAGAGACACAACATGGAGAAGATTCTAGAAGTCACCAAGAAGATGATGGAGCTGCTGACAGGAGAGGTGAGGAGGATTCTGGGAATTCTGGGACATTATCCAGTAACAGACAAGGGGTGTGTCTGGATGGTGACTGTATCATTGTGTGTGTCAGGTTCCTATAAGGTGTCAGGATGTCACTGTCTATTTATATATTCAGAGTGGAAACCTCGGGGATGATAATATTGATGTTAAAGAAGAGTATAAAGAGGAGGATGAGGAGTATGGAGTGATGAAGGGTATGATGAAGCCACCTAATACCAGGAACCCCCCAGAGAGATGTCCCCGTCCTCTGTATTCCCAGGATTCCACACAGGAAGATCACACCATCCCTTACAGTTACAAGGTTGGTGGGATGGAACATCTAGGACATGGACTCATGGAGATGATGTGTGGATTTATTTTGTGAGCTTATATTTTACAGATGTTATTTTCTCTCATTCTCTTGGTTTAGCGTAAAGATCTGATAGCTTTAATAGTTGAGGTGAAATCAGAAGAAGAAGAGACGTATGTGAGGGATGATCAGCAGTCTATGGAGGAGGATGGAATAACGGGGACATTTATAGAGGAGGACACTCCTACAGAGATCAGCACAGGTGGGTTTTTAACACTATCTTGTGCATTATTTAGTCCAGATACTATATAGTCCTATCTGTTGTACATTACATAGTCCTGACTACTTCTGCTCTCTAAACAAAAAATTATAATGAGGGAGGAGTCAATAACCCAATGATGGTGGTCTTCAGAATCAATCCAGTCTTTATCTTGGTTATTCTCCCCCATCCTCACTCTCTGACCTCTGGTGGGGCTCAGCCCTGCTGTTATTCATGACTAAATCATGAACTAAATAAGGAAGTGCATGACTTCTTATGCTAGGAAGATGGCAATGCGTGATAGAGGGGGAGGGCACACTCGTCCTATAATCCCCTCAAAACTATCACTCCTATAAAAGACAGTTCTCGTTGTTTCCTCACTCTCTGACTAATCTGCCTGATGTGGGCGGAGTCCTGGCTTAGGGGAACCAATCAGATCATGTCTAGTAATAATCTTTGTATTTCTATTTTAGTAGATGGACGGGAGATGAGGAAAACCTCAGAGGATTGTCTCACTTTGTCTCCAGACTGTAAAGTAGAAGATGAGGACATCACACAGTATAGTCCAGGAGAAAACCCGACTACCTCAAATGTCCATCCGGCACCACACAGTGTAGATGGACCATCGTATTCCTCTTATCCTGAAGAACCTCAGACTGTGCGGGACGGTGCCGGACCATCGTATTCCTCTTATCCTGAGGAACCTCAGACTGTGCGGGACGGTGCCGGACCATCGTATTCCTCTTATCCTGAGGAACCTCAGACTGTGCGGGACGGTGCCGGACCATCGTATTCCTCTTATCCTGAGGAACCTCAGACTGTGCGGGACGGTGCCGGACCATCGTATTCCTCTTATCCTGAGGAACCTCATACTGTGCGGGACGGTGCCGTACCAACAGATAAGTGGTTTCCTTGTACTGACTGCTGGAAGAGATTCTATTCTACATCTGGTCTTATTGCACATAAAAGTTGTCAGACAGGCGAAAAGCCGTATTCCTGTCCTGAGTGCGGGAAGGGTTTTTCAGAGAAGTCCAGTCTTCAGAGACATCAGAGATCGCACATGGGTGAGAAGCCGTATTCCTGTGCTGAGTGCGGGAAATGTTTTTTAAAGAAGGCATGTCTTGACAGACATCAGAGAGTGCACACAGGTGAGAAGCCGTATTCCTGTGCTGAGTGCGGGAAATGTTTTTCAACAAAGTCACAGCTTTCCATACATCAGAGATTGCACACGGGCGAGACCCCGTATTGCTGTTCTGAGTGCGGGAAATGTTTTTCAGACAAGTCCACTCAAAACAGACATCAGAGGTCGCACACGGGTGAGAAGCCGTATTCCTGTCCTGAGTGCGAAAAATGTTTTTCGCGGAGGTACCATCTTTACAGACATCAGAGATTGCACACCAAGGAAAAGCAACTTCCCTGTCCTGAGTGAGGGAATTGTTCCTCACTAAAGTCCTGTCTTCCTGTACATCGGGGGGTCCCACACAACCCTCGAGGTTTATTAGTGCCTTGAGTGCGGGAAATGTCTTGTATATGAATGTTGCTGGACATGTGGGGAAGAAGCACACCCTGATATACACCTCAGATATACTCCATGGCTGATCTTCATCATGTAAGAAACAGTTCATAGACCTCAACCGTAGCTTGACCTTTTTGACAAAGATGTCCTATGGAATGAATGATACAACAGTGCCATCTAGAGGTTAGATTGGTAAATGTTTCTCCCATTGAAACATAGTATTGAGAAATGGGGCCACACGCTTGTGGGGGTAATAAAACGTTCCAAATAAAAAGACAACAACATAAGAAACAGTTCATGATCTTCATCATGTAAGAAACAGTTGATAAGGAGATCAGAGATCACCAAAGACATGGATGAAGTGTTGGACATTGATAGCAGGTTAAAAATAAAAATGGAGTCATTACCTCTCATTGGCTGAGTACATTTTGTGGTGTAAACTCTTGCAAGGGGTCTGTTTTCTCAAGTCGTCTACCAGGACGAAACGCATTAACCCCACCACTTAAAAGGCGGTCCTCTGGGCCTTTTAAAATACAAATGAAGTCATTACCTTTCATTGGCTGAGTACATTTCAATGTGGAAGATTTCACAAACACTCAGGCCACGTACACACGACCGAGAAACTCATCGGGCAAAACTCATCGTTCTCCCCGTCGAGTTCCTAGTTCGGCAGTCAAAAAGCTTGTCGAGCCAAATTTTCCCATTGAACAACGAAGAAATAGAGAACCTGCTCTCTTTTTGGCTCGACGAGTTTTTCGACGGGTTTCTCGGCAGAATGCGTCTCCCATCGAGGTTCTTGCTGGATTCTGCCGAGAAAATCGGTCGTGTGTACGGGGCCTTACAGGTCTATTTTATTTTTTGATAGTTGAATAAATGTGACGCACTTTCACTCAGCTTTGACAAATTTTCACCGTATTTTTTTTTCATACATAGATTTCCTATGATCTTTGTCTCCATCTAGTGGCCATAAATTTCCACTTTAATATTCAAGTTTATTTTCTCCTTTCCCCCCATTTTCTGTTGTGTGATCTTTTTCTACAATACTTTGTTATAATAATGCAACACGTTGTGTATTGTATTCCAGACAAGTCATTTTCCTGACCAACTGGATTTCTACCTTTTTATTTTTCTGCGATCTTGTTAAAAGTAAAATTGTAATAAAACACGAACAAAAAACAAATTGTGTGTGTTGGTGGATAGATGTCAAACTTCCGTATCCAATTTATTTTTTCCATAGGTGACGCTTTAAAAGCCTTTTACAGGTCATCAGTTAAAGCCCTGTACACGCGATCGGTTTGTCCGCTGAAAACCGACCGATGGACTGTTTTCATCGGACAAGCCGATCGTGTGTGGGCCCCATCGGTTTTATTATAAAAAAAATAGAACATGTTTTAAATTTTTCCTATGGATAAAAAAACCGATAGAAAAATCTGATCGTCTGTATGGAACTCCATCGGTCAAAAATCCATACATGCTCAGAATCAAGTCAACGCATGCTCGGAAGCATTGAACTTCCTTTTTTTCGGGTCGTCGTTGTGTTTTACGTCACCGCGTTTGGACACGATCTGATTTTTGACTGATGGTGTGCAGGCAAGACTGATGAAAGTCAGCTTCATCGGATTAGATTGCATCAGATATCCGATCGTGTGTACAGGGCTTAGGAGTGAATTATAAATAACGGGCCTGGAATTGTTGCTCTCCCTCCGGCGTGTACGGGAATATGTAATGTGTGTAGTGCAACCAACGGTTTCATATATAGGTGCCCACAATGGGGTTTTCGTTTTTCGGTGTAACTCAAGTGTTATTTGTTTTTCCACTTAACTTTATTACTTTGACTTTAAGGGGCCACTAGCCTCCTTTGTGATAGGGTTATGTCGTGACAGGTTCTCTTTAATGAGACATCAGGGGTCTCTTGGAACAGATGTTCACTTGTCTCCCTCCCCTCTACATGGCAACATCTGCCATACCGTTACCAGACCCATGGGTGGGATAGTGAAGTCTGGAAAACATGGCTGGGGAGGTGACCAATGAATCAAGGATCTCCTTATATCAGTGGTCAGTGTAGTGGTCCATTAGATTGGTGACCAATGGGAGAAGGTTCCTTTTATATCAGTGGTCCCTGTAATGATCCCTTACATTGGTGACCAATGGGAGAAGGACCCCCTTATATCAGTGGTCCCTTATATTGGTGACTAATGGGAGAAGGGGCCCCTTATATTAGTGGCCAGTGTAGTGGTCCCTTACATTGGTGACCAATGGGAGAAGGACCCCCTTATATCAGTGGTCCCTTACATTGGTGACCAATGGGAGAAGGAGCCCCTTATATTAGTGGTCCGTGTAGTGGTCCATTATATTGGTGACCAATGGGAGAAGGTTCTTTTTATATCAGTGGTCTGTGTAATGATCCCTTACATTGGTGACCAATGGGAGAAGGACCCCCTTATATCAGTGGTCAGTGTAGTGGTCCCTTACATTGGTGACCAATAGGAGAAGGACCCCCTTATATCATTGGTCAGTGTAGTGGTCACTTACATTGGTCACTAATGGGAGAAGGACCCCCTTATATTAGTGGTCAGTGTAGTGGTCCCTTACATTGGTGACTAATAGGAGAAGGACCCCCTAATATTGGTGATCAGTGTAGTGGTCTCTTACATTGGTGAACAATGGCAGCAGGATCCCCTTATATCGGTGGTTCTCAAGCTCGGTCCTCAAGTACCCACAACAGGCCATGTTTTGGGAATTTCTCTTAGATAAAATAGCTGTCCAAAATTCCAAGCCATTGACTTTGATTTAAAGGGGTTGTAAACCCTCGTGTTTTTTCACCTTAATGCATAACCTTCATTAAGATGAAAAAACACCTAAGAGCGCTTCGCCCAGGGGGTTATCTGATGCAGGGAGGAGCCGTTATAGTGTCACATTCGGCTCCCCATCACAGATTGCTCCGGAAGTGACATTTCATTGCCGCCATCTTGCTACACCCCTGCACAGCAATGATAGAGTGTGAAGGGGGCAAGCGGACAGCTTGTTACACCCATTGGAGTTTTAGATTTCAGTTATTTTCAACACAAAACGGAGCTTATATTCTAAAAGCGGAGCTCCACCCTAAAGTGGAACTCCCACTGATCGGAACCCTCCCCCCTCCAGTGTCACATTTGACACCTTTCAGGGGGAGGGGGGGGTGCAGATACCTGTCTAAAGACAGGTATTTGCACCTACTTCCGGCCACACAGTCTCGGGTAAACTGCAGGCATGACACTCGGCTCCCAGAACACAGCAGGAGCCAATCGGCAAGTGTAGCGCGACTCGCACATGCGCCATAGGGAACCAGGCAGTGAAACTGGAGCGCTTCACTTCCTGGATCCCTCACCGAGGATGGCGGGGGGGGGGCAGCAGAGTGACGATCAATCGCACGCCCTCTGCTGCGGACGGCGCTGGACTCCAGGACAGGTAAGTGTCCTAATATTCAAAGTCAGCAGCTGCAGTATTTGTAGCTGCTGGCTTTTAATATATATTTTTTCAGTGGACATCCGCTTTAAATACAGTGGTTTGTAAATCCGACGGACTGTTTACATGTTAAATGTGAAAATTGGAGGTGTTCTGTCACATTAGCAACCATGTAAAGTCAGCAGGTTTGCTGTGCCTTTAAAAATGTAAACAGTCCGTCGGATTTCCAAATACTGTATTTAAACATATAAGCTCTGTTTTGTGTTGAAAATAACTGTGAAATTTAAAACGCCACGGGTGTAACAAAATGTCCGCTTGCCCCCTTCTCACTCTATCATTACTGTGCAGGAGTGTGGGGGGTGTAGCAAGATGGAGGCGACGGAACGTCACTCCTGGATAAATCTGGAATGGGGAACAGAATGTGACAAAACACCGTGAGAGCTGCTGGAGTCGACAGGAAGTCTCTATACAGATACAGACACACCTTTCTGCAGGAACTGCAAGGGATCAGATCTTTAAATCCTTCCCACTTCAGTTTCGAGCAGTGGGTTTTCTTGCTAATTCCTCCACTGAGTCGGTGACGATGACAGCTAGGACCTCTGCCTTGATCATTTCGGCCAGAAGTTTCTTCACCTTTTGTCAATGTGCAATAAACAAGAGACTTGTCCGCGTCTTGGGCCCAAAGGGGCTGGAGCCTCACCGAAACAAATATGTAAAGCGACCACCTAGTCCATTTTTTCGACCTTTGTTAAACATTATCGCCTGGAACTCCTATCTTCTCTGGAGCAGGTGTTTGGTCGAAAGGTCCTCTATACAGTGGACCCTCCCAAGACTGGCAAGTTCTGGCTCATCATCTCATGGGCTGTCCTGGAAGACTAATTGAAAAAAGCCTAGTTAGACTTATGGGTAACTCCTTTTCTGAGAGTCTTCCAGGACAGCCAGTTTCCCACCCAGTTATGGCTTGAATTATGTGTATTATGCATATGTTTTGCTCAAGGGACACATCGTTTACATAGCATGCCAGAAGTGCGCCGCAACATGTGCACATTTCGTGGGAGGAAATCAATAGTTGCCCTCCCAGTGCTGGACAACGCACTGTAACAGTCATTTGGCTATAACGTGGTCTGCCCTTCTGCCTGATGGCAGCGCTGCCTCCCTGAAAAATGCCACCCAAGGCAAACGCTTCATTTGCCTTGCAGTAGGAACGCCCCTGGTTCAGAGGAAAGTAGAGTAGCTGAGAGGCCACTGAGGGGTTTATGGTTCTTAAGGACTCTAAGGCCCTCAATGCGGTACTCAAGCTGAAAGAGTCTGAGGGAAAAGGAAGCTGTAGAGCTCAGAGGGACACTGAGGGAGGGATGGGGTCTCTGGGTCTGTAATTGGTCCTCCCTCCCCAGTTCAGAAACAAAACAACTCCAACAGGAAATTTGTCAGACCAACAAGGCTCTGAGTCCTCAAAATTACACTAAACAGTTCAGACTAAGTGAGTTCCTATGGGGGCCATAAGCATTTCCTCCCTTTACAAAGTAGCAGCCCAGCACTGTCCCTACAGATATACAGTACATACACACATGGCACAAGGCCGTGTTCACACTACAAAACATTTTTTTAGGGCTGCACTTCCTCTGAGCTCCACAAGATGTTGATCTCACTTCTGCCTTTACAGGAAGTCTCTATCAAAGACAGGAAGTGATGTCACATACAGACAGGAAACTCCATGTGCTATAAAGAACAAAGGAGACATTGCTGAATCTCGTGGCAAAAGAGAAAATAAGATCTTATTTTATATTTACAAGAAGCTCCAAATAATTTCTACTTCATTTTCCAAAATTATCTCTTTATAAGAAAGCCAGAATAGATAAAATTATGACACGAATGATGATTGAGGAGGACCGAAGTCACATGACTGAGAGGATACTAAACCTCACCCTGGAGATCATCTACCTGCTGACCGGAGAGGTGAGGAGGATTCTGGGAGGTCACATGACATCACTCTTATCTCTATTAATAAAACACAGACCTGACCGGAGAGGTGAGGAGGATTCTGGGAGGTCACATGACATCACTCTTATCTCTATTAATAAAACACAGACCTGACCGGAGAGGTGAGGAGGATTCTGGGAGGTCACATGACATCACTCTTATCTCTATTAATAATACACAGACCTGACCGGAGAGGTGAGGAGGATTCTGGGAGGTCACATGACATCACTCTTATCTCTATTAATAAAACACAGACCTGACCGGGGAGGTGAGGAGGATTCTGGGAGGTCACATGACATCACTCTTATCTCTATTAATAAAACACAGACCTGACCGGAGAGGTGAGGGGGATTCTGGGAGGTCACATGACATCACTCTTGTCTCTATTAATAAAACACAGACCTGACCGGAGAGGTGAGGAGGATTCTGGGAGGTCACATGACATCACTCTTATCTCTATTAATAATACAGACCTGACCGGAGAGGTGAGGAGGATTCTGGGATTCTAACATGATATTCCTATTGGTTCCTCAATACAGAGATTTCCTCTTGTGAAGTCAGGTGACCATATGACCATCACAGTGCCTCCATGTGACTCCCTAAAACCTGAGAGACACAACATGGAGAAGATTCTAGAAGTCACCAAGAAGATGATGGAGCTGCTGACAGGAGAGGTGAGGAGGATTCTGGGAATTCTGGGACATTATCCAGTAACAGACAAGGGGTGTGTCTGGGTGGTGACTGTATCATTGTGTGTGTCAGGTTCCTATAAGGTGTCAGGATGTCACTGTCTATTTCTCCATGGAGGAGTGGGAGTATTTAGAAGGACACAAGGATCTCTACAAGGACGTCATGATGGACAATCAGCCGCCCCTCACATCACCGGGTAAGAGGAGACTTTATTGTAAAGGAGAGAGCAGTACGGAGGCTCCACCTAGATCCCCCCATCATCTGATAAACACATAGAAACAATGTATTCAGTCAGTGTGTGTGTTTCCTACAGATGGATCCAGTAATGGGAACCCACCAGAGAGATGTCCCCGTCCTCTGTATTCCCGGGATTATTCCACACAGGAAGGTCACACCATATCTCACAGTTACATGGTTGGTGGAAAGGAGTATCTAGAACATGGACTTGTGGAGATGATGTGTGGAATTATTATGTGAGCTTATATTTTATAAATGGTATTTTCTTTATATTCCTGGTTTAGGATCTGATAGATATAAAAGTTGAAGTTAAATCAGAAGAAGAAGAGACGTATGTGAGGGATGATCATCAGTCTATGGAGGAGGATGGAATAACGGGGACATTTATAGAGGAGGACACTCCTACAGAGATCAGCACAGGTGGGTCATTAACACTATCTTGCGCATTATTTACTCCAGATACTATATAGTCCTATCTGTTGTATCTTACATAGTTCTGACTTCTGCACTCTACCTACTGCAGAAACATTTATTTGTTAAAAATAATAACATCACCAAACGTTGGAACTTTTAATCAGAAAGTAACAACGAGGGAGGAGTCAATAACCCAATGATTGTGGGTTTCAAGATGAGTCCAGTTTTTATATTGCACCCATTCCACCCATTGTTTCTCGTCGTAAACCAGCCCGATGAGGAAATTGAGACTTCTGATGAGGAAAAAGAGAACTTGTTCTCTTTTTTTCTCTTCGAGTTCCAGGTCAGTTTTCTCGACGAAAAAGCTCTGCCACCAAGTTTCTTGATGCATTCTGTCGAGGAGAACGGTTGTGTGTATGAGGCCTCACTCCTATAAAAGACAGTTCTCGTTGTTTCCTCACTCTCTGACTAAGGTCCATGAATAAAGAAATGATCTGGTAGGAGATCAGAGGGCCCATTTACTAGTTACCTTGAGGGGGGAATTGTAAGATCCTCAGAGACAAAGCTGCCTGATGTGGGCGGAGTCCTGGTTTAGGGGATCCAATCAGCTCATGTCTAGTAATAATCTTTGTATCTCTATTTTAGTAGATGGACGGGAGATGAGGAAAACCTCAGAGGATTGTCTCACTTTGTCTCCAGACTGTAAAGTAGAAGATGAGGACATCACACAGTATAGTCCAGGAGAAAACCCGACTACCTCAAATGTCCATCCGGCACCACACAGTGTAGATGGACCATCGTATTCCTCTTATCCTGAGGAACCTCAGACTGTGCGGGACGGTGCCGGACCATCGTATTCCTCTTATCCTGAGGAACCTCAGACTGTGCGGGACGGTGCCGGACCATCGTATTCCTCTTATCCTGAGGAAGCTCAGACTGTGCGGGACGGTGCCAGACCATCGTATTCCTCTTATCCTGAGGAACCTCAGACTGTGCGGGACGGTGCCGGACCATCGTATTCCTCTTATCCTGAGGAACCTCAGACTGTGCGGGACGGTGCCGGAACATCGTATACCTCTTATCCTGAGGAACCTCAGACTGTGCGGGACGGTGCCGGACCATTGTATTCCTCTTATCCTGAGGAACCTCAGACTGTGCGGGACGGTGCCGGACCATCGTATTCCTCTTATCCTGAGGAACCTCAGACTGTGCGGGACGGTGCCGGAACATCGTATTCCTCTTATCCTGAGGAACCTCAGACTGTGCGGGACGGTGCCGGACCATCGTATTCCTCTTATCCCGAGGAACCTCAGACTGTGCGGGACGGTTCCGGACCATCGTATTCCTCTTATCCTGAGGAACCTCAGACTGTGCGGGACGGTGCCGGAACATCGTATTCCTCTTATCCTGAGGAACCTCAGACTGTGCGGGACGGTGCCGGACCATCGTATTCCTCTTATCCCGAGGAACCTCAGACTGTGTGGGACGGTGCCGGACCATCGTATTCCTCTTATCCTGAGGAACCTCAGACTGTGCGGGACGGTGCCGGACCATCGTATTCCTCTTATCCTGAGGAACCTCAGACTGTGCGGGACGGTGCCGGACCATCGTATTCCTCTTATCCTGAGGAACCTCAGACTGTGCGGGACGGTGCCGGAACATCGTATTCCTCTTATCCTGAGGAACCTCAGACTGTGCGGGACGGTGCCGGACCATCGTATTCCTCTTATCCCGAGGAACCTCAGACTGTGCGGGACGGTGCCGGACCATCATATTCCTCTTATCCTGAGGAACCTCAGACTGTGCGGGACGGTGCCGGACCATCATATTCCTCTTATCCTGAGGAACCTCAGACTGTGCGGGACGGTGTCGGACCATCGTATTTCTCTTATCCTGAGGAACCTCAGACTGTGCGGGACGGTGCCGGACCATCGTATTCCTCTTATCCTGAGGAACCTCAGACTGTGCAGGACGGTGCCGGACCATTGTATTCCTCTTATCCTGAGGAAACTCAGACTGTGAGGGACGGTGTGGTCCTTCCAGAAGATAATAGGTTTCCCTGTCTTGAGTGTGGGAAGTGTTTCCATTATAGGTCCAGACTTAATAGGCATAAAAGATCTCACACGGGGGAAAAGCCGTTTTCCTGTCCTGAGTGTAGAAAATGTTTTTCACAAAAGTCCACTCTTCAAATACATCAGAGATCTCATGCAGGTGAGAAGCCGTATTCCTGTCCTGAGTGTGGGAAGTGTTTTGATTATAAATCCCAACTTAATGTGCATAAAAGATCTCACACAGGTGAGAAGCCACATTCCTGTTCTGAGTGCGGGAAATGTTTTGTACAAAAATCAGAACTTTACACACATGAAAGGTCTCACACGGGTGAGAAGCCGTACTCCTGTTCTGAATGCGGGAAATGTTTTTCTGCCAGGTCCAATCTTTACACACATCGGAGATCTCACACGGGTGAAAAGCCGTACTCATGTCCTGAGTGCGGGAAATGTTTTTCACAGAAGTCCAGTCTTTCCACACATCAGAGATTGCACACAGGAGAGAAGCCCTTTTCCTGTCCTGAGTGCGAGAAATGTTTTTCTGACAAATCGGTTCTTTACAGACACAGGTGTGAAGTAAGGAAAATGAAGTAAGGTGTGAAGTAAGGAAAAGTAAGAGAAATGTTTTTCAGATAAGTTCACTCTTTCAACACATCGGAAACCGCACACAGGCGAGAATCCCTATTCCTGTCCTGAGTGAGGGAAACGTTCCTCACTGAAGTCCTGTCTTCCTGTACATCAGGGGTCCCACACAACCCTCGAGGTGTATTAGTGAGTGCGGGAAATGCCTTGTATATTAGGCATGTGCAAAAGTGAAAAATTCGTTTCGTTTCGTTTCAATTCGTCATCTAATAAATTTCGTTAAGTTAGGTTCGTTACATGTGTTGAATTCGTTTTCGGAATTCGTTCGTTTTCGACCGAATTTCGAAAAATACGGTCGAAATCGAAAATATTTCGACCGTTTTTCGAATTCGTTCGTTTTCGACCGAATTTCGAAAAAATCGGTCGAAATCGAAAATATTTCAACCAGATTATAAAACAAATAGTCTCTTTTCTAATAGATTTTTTTTCGAATTAAATTCGAAAATATATTTTTTTTTTTTTTTTCGAATTCCGATCGAATTTAGTCCGCGGGTATTCGATTCGGAATTCGAAAAAAAAATTCGATTTCGACCTTTTTTTTTTTTTTTTCGAAATTCGGTCGAAAATGAACGAATTCGGAAAACGGTCGAAATTTTTCGTTATTATAGCAATTCGGAAATTCGTATGCATCCGAATGTCCGAATAATGGAAAATTCGTCCGAATTTCGATTCGGAACGAAACGAAATGCACATGCCTATTGTATATGAATGTTGCTGGACATGTGGGGAAGAAGCACACCCTGATATACACCTCAGATATACTCCATGGCTGATCTTTATCATGTAAGAAACACTTCATAAGGAGATCAGAGATCACTAAAGACATGGATGAAGTGTTGTACCGTGTTGGCCATTGATAGCAGGAGAAAATTTGGCGTCATTACCTCTCATTGGCTGAGTACATTTTGTGCTGAAAATTCTTGCAAGAGGTTTGTTTTCTCAAGTCGTTTTACAGGACGAAACGCGCTAACCCCACAGCATAAAAGGTGGTCCTCTAGGCTTTTTTAAATAAAAATTGAGTCATTACCTCTCATTGGTACTCATTTTGTGGTGGAAGATTTCTGGTTAACTTGTAGACGTGAAATTTGGTATTTGGGAAGTCCTAGGTAGAGGGAGTTTGCGTAGTCGAGTCGCGAATTGATGATTGTTCCAACCACTACTGCTGTGTCTCCTTCCGAGATGAAGGGGATGAGTCTATGCAGCAGGCAGAGAAGGTACTGAGATATGCTGACTACTGATCCTAGACATCAGGGGCCATATTCTCAAAGAGGTTACATCGCCGTATCTCGAGATACGCCGCGTAAATTCTAGGATTTAGGATACGCCGGCGTATCTTTTTTCTGTATTCAGAAAGCAAGATACGCCAGTATTTTGCTAAGTCTCTTACGCCGTCGCATCTTAGTTGCATATTTACGCTGGCCGCTAGGTGGCGCTTCCGTCGATTTACGCGTTGAATATGCAAATGAGATAGATACGCCGATTCACGAACGTACTTGCGCCCGGCACATTTTTTTTACTCCGTTTGCGTAAGCATATGTCCGACGTAAAGTTACCCCTGCTCTATGAGGCGTAGCCAATGTTAGGTATGGACGTCGGAACAGCGTAGAATTGTTCGTGTTTTACGTCGTTTGCGTAAGTCGTCCGTGAATGGGGCTGAGCGGGAAATTACTCTCACGTCGAAAGCATTGAGTACTTGCGGCGTAATTTGGAGCATGCGCACTAGGATACGTCCAGGTATAAAAGTGTAAAATACGCGGGGTCACGATTAATTTACATAAAACACGCCCACCTCTTCCACATTTGAATTAGGCACCCTTACACTGGAACATTTACGCTACGCCGCCGTAACTTAGGACGCAAGTGCTTTGTGAATACTGCACTTGCCTCACTAACTTGCGGCGGCGTATCGTAAATACGATACGCTACGCCCGCTCAAAGTTACGCCACTCTACGTGAATCTGGCCCCAGGGGTCTATTTTAACAGATGTCCCCCTGTTACCAGACCCGCTGGTGGGATACCGAAGTCTGGAAAACATGGCTGGCGAGGTGACCAATGAATCAAGGATCTCCTTATATCAATGGTCAGTGTAATGGCCCCTTACCGTCTGGAGCCTAACGCCCCGGGGGATCAGGGTTATGGGTCCCTTCTTCACAGGAGGACCACTTGACGTTGCACCCGTCTGCACGTTTTTGTGAACACTCTTTGGGCCAGATTCTCATATATTTTCGGCGGCGTAGCGTAAGCCATTTACACTACGCCGGCGATGGGACCTCGTAAGGTTACTCCACATAGAAGCTGGGGTAACCTTACGCGAACGAAAACGACGTACGCGACGACGGGGCGGCGTAAAAACGTTCGAGAATCGGCGTACTACTTCATTTGCATATGCAAATGAAAAAACAACGTAAAGGCCACCTAGTGGCCGGAGTTGTCATTACACCTACGATCCGAAAGTGTAATGCTTTTACACTTGTCGGATGTAGAAGCGTATCTATGCAAAAGTGATGCCCAGCATCACACGCATAGATACGAGGCAAAAAAAAAGGCGTTACGACGGGGTATCTGAGATACTCCGTCGTAACACCTCTGAGAATCTGGCCCTTTATGTGTGTGCACATTTTTTCTGCACCGGGTGGAGTTTTTTGGGTGTGTTCCACATGCCATAGGCTTTTCAAAAAAATAAAAATGGCCCCTTACATTGGTTATCAATGGGAGAAGGACCCCCCTTATATCAGTGGTCAGTGTAGTGGTCTCTTATATTGGTGACCAATGGGAGAAGGACCTCCTTATATCAGTGGTCAGTGTAGTGGTCTCTTATATTGGTGACCAATGGGAGAAGGACCCCCTTATATCAGTGGTCAGTGTAGTGGTCTCTTATATTGGTGACCAATGGGAGAAGGACCCCCTTATATCAGTGGTCAGTGTAGTGGTCTCTTATATTGGTGACCAATGGGAGAAGGACCCCCTTATATCAGCGGTCTGTGTAGTGGTACAATAACCCCTTCTAGAGTAGAACATTTCTCCACTTATGGGGCCAAAACATTTCCTCAATTTTGGAGATAAATTCTAGTAATATGTTCCTCTAAAGCAGGGATCCTCAAACTGCGGCCCTCCAGCTGTTGCGGAACTACACTTCCCACGAGGCATTGTAAAACTCTGATATTCACAGACATGACTAGGCATGATGGGAATTGTAGTTCCTGAACACCTGGAGGGCCGTAGTTTGAAGACCCATGCTCTAAAGTTTTGATTCTCAACCTTTTAGGCCGCGTACACACGATCAGACATGTCCGAGGAAACATGTCCAACGGACCGTTTTCACCAGACAAGGCTGAAGTGGTCTGTTGGTCTGATGTGCTTACACACCATCGGACCAAAATCCCCTCGGACCAGAACGCGGTGGCGTAGAACACAACGACGTGATAAAAAAACGAAGTTCAATGCTTCTAAGCATGCGTCGACTTGATTCTAAACATGCGCAGGATTTTGGTCCGATGATTTCGTGTACTAACCATCGAACATGTCCGACGGACAGGTTTCCAGCGGACAGGTTTCTAAGCATGTTTGGAAACTTTTGTCCGCTGGAAAACGGTCCGCGGACCAGTTTCAGCGGACATGTTTGATCGTGTGTACGCGGGCTTAGTGCCGTGACCCCTGGATACAATTTCCCAAGTTGTGGGGACCCCTAACAGTAAAATTTTAGTAGCGTGCGCTGTCGGCACCCAAGGCAAGAAAAGTAATTTGCACCCCTAACCCATGGAAATTTAGCGCTCCCCGAGTCCCCTCCACTCGTACAGTATTATAACCTCATATGGTACATTTTAGGATGTACCATTCTTTCTCTTTGTTCTGCTTTCTTTACCTTTTATCTCTCTCTATCCTAATTTCTTGTTTTCCCCCCCATCCCTCACTATAGCCGTCTTTCTCGTTGTTTCTCTTATTCTTTCTCTCCCTTTTTTCTTTCTTCCTCCCCCTCTTTTCCTCTCCCTTCCATGTATTCTATGGGCCAGATTCAGGTAGATGGGAGCATCTTTGCTCTGGAGTAACGCTTCTCATTTGCGTTACGCTGCAGAAATTTTAGGAGCAAGTGCTGTTATTCAT